>OX421315.1:24966126-26191723 GCA_949125395.1 Diaphora mendica
GGTCCGATACATCGCCGGCTATGTCCGATACATCGCCGGCTATGTCCGATACATCGCCGGCTATGTCCGATACATCGCCAGCTATGTCAGATACATCGCCGGCTATGTCCGATACATCGCCGGCTATGTCCGGGTTCCTGGGAGGTGTGGATGAGTCGACGGGCGGAGCGAGCGTTGTACGTCGTCCTGGCGTTGCGCTCGCTCCTCAGGTGGCGGTGGTCTATTTGCTAACTCTAGTTTTAGTTCCGACGGCGTTTATGCTGTCGCCGCGACTCCTCGATCTGTGTAAGTTTTGTAGACCTTCACCTACAAAAAGAGTGAAATATTATTGTTATCACTTCAGTGAGTCTTTAAATTTTAATACAAAAAATAATACATTTTAGTTTTTATTGAATGGAAATTAATAAAGAACTTCGATATCATAGTCCTTGGGTTTCGTAGGCAGTCGCTCTGAGTAAAACTCGAAGTTTACTAGATTATTTAGTAGTATACTCTACCGTGGGTGAGCCACGCTTCGGCATGAATGGGCCGGCTCGACCGGAGTGATACCACAGAAAACCGGTGTGAAATAGTGCTTGCGCTGCGTTTCACCGAGTCAGTGAGGATACCGGAGGCCCATACCCCAACCCCTTTCCCCTATCTCCCCCATCCCCCGCCTCCATCTCCCCCCACCCCCTAAAGGCCGGCAACGCACTTGTGATGCCTCTGGTGTTACAGGTGTCCATGGGCAGCGGTAATCGCTTACCATCAGGCGATACGTCTGCTCGTTTGCCAGCCTATTAAAAATTAAGAGCTGATTCTAACTTAGCTGGAAAAAATACTCTGAGGAAAAAAATGTTTGAGTAAGTAGTGTAAATGGTATTGTTACCCTTGCTAGAGGCGCGGCGCAGTTCGGTGTCGCGGAAGGCGCGCGCGCTGCGGCCGCGGCGGTCGTGCACGAGCTTGTCGGGCCGCACGAAGATGCCGTGGCGCGCGCGGCACGAGAAGTAGCGCGTACCGCCCACGCACCCGTCGTTCTTACCTGCAGCACCACGACACACAACTTGTAACCATACCCTTCTTTTGAAGTAGTCATTCTTTTCATACTCAAAGATCAAGTGGTTGAATCTTTGTTGTTAGAATATTAGTTATTAATAGAATAAATACTATAATTTATATTAGGATTTCTTTTTATTTTATTGAGCATTTTTATATCAGAAAAAAAAATTGTTTTTCTAATTATAAAAATGCGGAGAACCCCGTGGCTCGGAGAACACATAAAGCAGTCGGTCATAGCCATCCCATCGGATTGTGAGTGAAAGAACAGAAAGTGCACCTCCGTTTGCGCACATTCTTGTGCTGCACTTTAATATCTCCAGCATAGTTGATTGGCCTCCGTGGAGACTGGCCGCTTAGGAGAACATCATCATCAGCATTTTTCATCACATATTATATCAATACCAACGTTAAAGTTCATCAATAACTTTTAAAGGACAATGGCAGGTTTGTATGAGACTTTTGTACCGCCTGGCGTATCTCATGGTAGGTATTGTTTTCGTATTTATTTAGCTGCAATTATCACCGACAATAACGTTTTAAATTCTCAAATTTTTACAACCTTGCGTTGAAAAGTTAATTTAGATTTTAGATTACAATAAAATTCATGGATCACAAGTGAGTTGTCATTATTGTCAACAAGATGGCGTATTAAAATATTTTTGAAATCAAAATAATTCGCGTACGATTTTTTGACCCGTCAATAAAATATTGCTCTTTTACTAAATTCACCAGTAAGCTCATTCAGAAATATCGATTCAAATATTTAATATTTTTATGAAATATATATTTTAAAATAATCTAAAATATTTTTAGCAATGTGACACATAACGCCATCTAGTTTTCAGACTAAGTAGACTTTAAGCATGGCGTATTTAAATTTGTTTAAAACACGTAGGAATGCGTTTAATAATGCAGTTGTAACAACTTTATGAGCAGAATTAAAATGATTTTAGCAGAGTTCTAAAAATATAATAAATACATGAAAATAATTAGGATGATTCACTTAATAAACGGTATAAATCTCATAACCATTCATAACATATTGCCAGCGGTACAGGATCAGCCATTCTCCTTTGTAATTGATAATGAATGACAAGAATAAACTAAGTTTGGTTACGTACACCGTCATGTATTTAAATTTTTTAAAATAATCAAAATATATTGTCTCATTTATTCAGGTGTGTAACCGCGAGAAGGACGTACCAGTAGGAGCATCGAGCTCCACACCGATCCAGGTACCAGAGGCGAAGTGCGTGGGGCCGGTGTAGGCGATGACGCCGGTACTACTGCTCAGACGCAACTGCACGCTCTCGCCTACTGTCATCCAGCTCTGCAGGCCGGGACACTCGCCCGATGATTCCTCTCCTATAAATATTATAATTATAATGACGTGATGAATGTATGGCTCGAGTGAGTTAGTTGGTATGCCAACTTACAGCTATCTTATATATACAAAAATCAATCGGTACAATGCATATCATCACGTCCTGTCCTTGACGACTATAGCGACTTATAACTACAAAAGAATATCTAACTACGTGACCGATAATCTCCTCATATCTGAGATATGCTGTCATCGCTTAGTTATGTATACATTCTCTTAATCTATACTAATATTATAAAGCTGCATAGTTTGTTTGTTTGTTTGAACGCGCTAATCTCAGGAACTACTGGTCCGATTTAAAACATTCTTTCAGTGTTGGATAGTCCATTTATCGAGGAAGGCTATATTTTATTTTCAAAAATATTAGGGATCCGTAAGAAAATTGCTATTTCATAACCCAAGGTGTGAAATCGAAAACCTATTTTTGCGTGCGCTGCAATAACTATTGACAATAGAACAAAATAATGTATTACGGGTTTGTAGATCCTATTAAGATCTACAAAAAAGTCCGCGAGAGCATATATGTAACTATCATGGTTTAGCAACAATAACCGCTTTTGTGTTCAAAAAAATTATTAAATCGGCTGAAGAAAGAAACTGCGTTAAATGTGTATCTTAATATTAATCCTTATCCAAATAAAGCATTTTGTTATCAATGGTATTTGTGTAGAAGTAAAATAATTTTTGTTTCATCCCATTCGGACATTTCGTTTAGAAGTTATCACGAGTATAAGACGCTAAGAGTTGGTACCTGATAATGAGTTATTTGCCAAAGAGTTTTTATCAACATAATACCTAATATTAATCTTTATCCAAATAAATGTGTTGTTGATTATGAGTATTAGATCTTAGAAGAGTATAATAAATACATCTATATACTAATATATAAAGCTGAAGAGTTTGTTTGTTTGTTTGAACGCGCTAATCTCAGGAACTACTGGTCCAATTTGAAAAAATATTTCAGTGTTAGATAAATTAATGTTAGGTATTAATCGAGGAAGGCTATATATCATCACGCTAAGACCAATAGGAGCGGAGCACCAATGAAGAATATTTCAAAAACGAGGGAAAATTATCACGTTACGGGCAATAGGAGACGCAAACGACGTTGCGTGGGTCAGCTAGTTTAACTATATATGGCTATATAGGAATGTATATAGGAATACCGTTATTTATACTTTCTAAAATCTAACTAATCTAACTTCTTTAAAGAATATTAATTAAATTAGTGACCGACCGAAGATTCGGTTTCGGCCAAAATACGGCCGAAACTTCGGCCTCGCCGAAACCCAAACCGAACCGAAAACCGAAACCGAATCTTCAGTCAGCGAACTTCTTGGCTCACTCGTAATTCACAAATTATGGTTAAATAATAGAATATTGATAGGTACACCCGATATATTGATGTCAATGTGGCGGGGTGTAATGTGTTTTTGTACTTGGAGCACCTCTAAATTATAGACCCGCCAAAACTGGCCGAAACCGAAACCGAATCTTCGGTCGCTCACTAAATACATAATGGAAACAAATAATAGTACTTTTTTGATTTCTAAATTCATTCTAAATAATAGTTTATGGTCAACTCCAGATATAATTTGTATAAATGTCAAAATTTTTGATTCTACAGAAATGTATGAAATAGTAATCTTCTAGCATCATATCACCATATTAATAACTTGTTTATTTAACTGCTCAAATTATTTTTCATCATTCGTTTTACAATTAGAAAATAATATTAATCGTTTTTTTTTTTTTTTAATTCGTAAAACAATTAATAACTCTAATAATTTGAACACATTACATTAAAAATTGTAACATAATAAGTAATGCAATAATCACCATCTCCAATCCGCTCAGTGGAGGAGGCGGGCGTGTCGTGTAGTGCGGCGGGCGTGTCGTGCGCGGTGCGGGCGCGTGCGCTGGGGAACGACGCGCGGTTCGCGGTGCGGGCACTCGCACCTCCCGCCCGACGACGGACCACCTGTGTTACCAAACGTACTATTTAATGAAATTATATTTAAAATTCAAAACTAGAAAATTAATCACTCTGGAAATAAAAAACTGCGCGATGAAACGGGTTTTGTACTGGAAATAAACAAATAAATATTTCGGACATCTAACACACATCACCATCTAGTCCCAAGCTAAGCAGAGCTTGTGTGATGGGTACTAGACAACTGACAAATATTTGCAGATCACACGAACATTTGAGTCCGACCCGAGACCTCAAGCACAGCAGTCGCAAACGCCACCACTGCGCCACCGAGGCAGTTAAACAGTCTAAGAAAGATTGGCAAATTTATAAACAGTCAGGAATGGTAGGAGATTTGGAAGGATTTTGCTCTGCAGTAGGATGACATGGCTAATATAACTAAAAATCAAAATTTTCAATTATAAGGTAATATGTTACAGTATGTATGATGTTTACCTTCCCAGCGGGTAAATGCGTCTTGACAACAGGCTGGTCGGGTCCAGGGGACGCGGAATCACTTTCCCCAACCGAAGACGCTTCACGGCTTCGTTCAGCCGATTGACTCGACTGTTCTGAACTAACTGACTCTGCATCTACCTCACCTATAAGAAGTTAATGAGAAAAAGAAAAAATATTATAACTCTAACATGTACAATCTTTAAAATTTTTGCATTTTATATTTAGAATGTTTTTTTTTTAAAGCGAATATCTTACCAAAGGATGTATCCTGTGACACACCATGTGAACCGTCATTCGCAGAATCGTTCGCCTGTTCATGTGAAGCGTCTCCGTTGACCTGTGAAGTGTCACCGCTTTTACTCTGACTACCCAACGTCGCACTCTCAACCGGCAGAGCTCCTAAAGGATCCAAAATTTGTCCTTTCTGTTCCTCCTCTTTTACTGAATCTTCACAATCCCTCAAAAATGGATTTATGCGGTTTCGAGATCCGGGTGTAAGTACTGGGGTTTTCGCCTTCTCATATAACGAGTCGTCTAACTCATTTTTGGACTCGACAATATCGTTTTTCAAATCATTTATGTCGTTTCGAAGTTCTGTGATTTCATTTCTTAGGCCTGCCATGGAATTCTTAGTTCGACTGATGTGCGTGTAGTCCATCGTTTTGTCGAAATCGGGGGTTTCGTCGACCGACATGCTGCGTATGGATAAAGTGTCGTCGTTGGTCAAGTTTGTTGATGATACTGCTTGTGATCCTGGAATGAACAAATTTCTTTGACCATAATATTCTAAATATGGCGAAAGAATAATATTTAATTATTGTTTAAATAGGATTGTGTGAATCGTTGAACAAATACATGACAAATCGAATAGTACAATCTTAGATATATTACGACTAATTTATAATATTGATCGCTGTACTAAACACATATCACTTGGAAAAGTTGATGAATTAACTGCTAATAATTTTAATACTAAAAACAAATCGAGTTTTACATTATATTAGTAGGACTATTATAAAAATTCCACCAGGATTAGTAACGCACTTTTTACAATAAACATATTTTATTTCAGTCAAGGTGTAAGTATATACTGCTGACTAGGAAATTAGTATTTTGCTGACCATATCCACTAGATGATATCGATGGTGAGTTCTTGTTGGGCACTCGTTCGCAGGCGAGCTCGTGCAAAGAGTCCAATGTCTTCGATGTGGGGAGGAAACCTCGCGAGGTGGCGCGACTGCGTGTACGCTGTAAAAAGACAGTTACGATATTATGTTTATTATAAACACAGCTCGGATTTATTTCTATATAATCATCATCACCCTATTGTAGTCCACTATTGGGCACAGGCCTCTCACATTGCACGCCACTGTGATCGATTTTTGTTCAATATACTTGATTGTATTAGCACCAAGAGATGATAATATAGAATAGAGCATATAAGAATACTTCTCAGACTTCGGCAACATATTTCGAGTGGTTAAACGTTTTTTTATTTAGGAATTGAAATACGTTCCAATATGCGTTATGCATACATATATACAAATGACTATAAGATATATATGTACATGAGTACATCTATAAGTAAAAGGAATGATAAATGGGGTACCTTAAGATTATTGAAATAAGGTTCATTTTAGGACATATATCATAAAAATCAATTGCTGTTCGTTTGTCTCGCTAAAACTCGAGAACGGCTGGGCCGATTTAGCTGATTATGGTTTTGTAATGTTTGTCGTAGTCCAGGGAAGGTTTAATCAGTGAAAAATTAAAAATAACTTAGAAATCCAAATGTCACGTGTACGAAGTAGCGGGTACAGCTAGTTATAAATAATTCAAAGTTGTCACTCCTGAGATTATCCACTTTCTCTCTTCGAATTGAAGACACTTTAAGCTACGAAATCACACAAGATGACCTAAATATAGTAATGCCAGTTACCTGTGATCGTGGTGTAGTTAGTTCATCAACAGGAGCCGACTCCGGTTCAGAATGCGAATCTTCATCATTACGTCTGCCAGGCTCTTCGTGGAGCGTCGTCATTCGCAGGCCCAACTTGCCACTGGCTGGAGACGCTGCAATGGTAAAACAAAAGTCAAAAAGATTCCTAATTTAAAATATCCTGGTGACTCTCAAAGTCAATAGACTGTTCGTACTCATACTGTAGAAAAAAATGTGTATTCCACTCTCAGATCAAATAAAAAAGGTAGATAACGCACCGCCTTGTTCTTGTTGAAGCAGAAAAAAGGCGCGTAGTTCCAAGTAAACACACGCGATACGCACTAACTATGCTATAAATTACGCTACTTTTCGTCAGTATCGTATTAGTTGACTTATACTTATATCGCGTGTGTTTACTTGGAACTACGCGCCTTTTTTCTGCTTCAACAAGAACAAGGCGGTGCGTTATCAACCTTTTTTTATTTTAATCTGAGATTCCACTCAAACAAAGATGAGTGTAGTACAATCAATGTAATACTTTGTTAGAAAGTATTTCGACTTCTAAAATTAAGCCAGTATTCATAAGATTTAAAAACAATCTAAGAAAACAGAAATTAGAGTGTAAAATCTTGTAAGTACAAAAAAAACCCTGAACAATTCAATTTCAAGGTAGTCTTTAAAAATATTCAAGACTGGAAGAAGAATTTTAAAGCTTGTTTCATACCCTTCTATAAAATAAATCAAAGAATAAACAGCAGTGCATTATCTCTTAATACCCTAAAACGGTGATGTGCCTAAATTACTTAAGAAATAACTAAAACTATTAACAAAAATCATCATAAAAAGACACTTAACATAAATATGTTTAAATGAACACTGTTACATGCTTGAGATTGTACAATGATTGTCATGCCATGTTCTCACTATGAACTAACTAGCTTACTATGAAAACAGCAAATAAAAATTAAAACTATGTTTACTATTAACGATACCTACATTCGCCTCTGTATTAATTAATATGTGTGAAATTAAAATGTTAATCGACTCTACCGCAAGACGTAAATAAACAATACAATCAAAATATAAAGTTCAAATAAAATAATTTCTGTATCTATGTTTACGAATTCTCACATACTAAAATACAGCGAAAAGGTAATAACAATGAGTATTTATAAATAATATACAAACAAGTAAAGAAAACCGTCAATAAAAATAAAGCGAAACTACGAACAAAGTGATTCTACGACTGAATAACGGAACGTACACTTGTTCGGCGTCTGCAGTCGCAGTGAGTTCAGGTTCAAATTCAAGTTTAGGAACGTAGGCCGAGCTGCAATAAAAACACATAATGTCTTCGTCAGTACACACAGAGCTTCAACATTAAAATCAATTTTATCACCGTCACTAGTCTCTATATCGACTACTGCGTAACTTTATAAACGGCTTAAAGTATTTTACAAGAAATATAACAGTTGACACTAGCGCCACCATGTATGAGATACAACACATGGAATTAAAAACAAACTACCTCAAAATATTTACAAATAGTCTTTAGCATTATTAGGCTATTATTATATTTACAAAAATCTTTAAAAATACAGAATCACTAAATTAAATTTCATGTTTTGACTAGTACCTCACGAGATGAACAAATATTTTTAATTAATACAACACTTCAAATACCCCTAATTCATTACTAATTTACAAACAGTACTCACTTATTTATACTAGACACACGTAACACCAACTAATCAATTTTCTAGTCAAGAAGTATATCGAACCATTTACAATTCCGTCTAACACATGCTTAGTATATCATCTATCCACTTGACCTTCCAATATCTGTCTACATTACATGCAATCTGTCTCCTAGCACACATAAACCTACGTCATATCTCATTAGACTATCACTACTTTACATTCTACATATACAAAGATAGAACTGCTTTTCAAGTTTTTACAACAATTGATTGAATATACAGAAATCATTATTTGGCAATCGTTTATTCCTAACATTTATAAGCAATATGTTATTTCTAAACTGAAAGCATTGTTCGTCTTTCAAATCCACAGCAAATAGATCAACGTAGAGGAAGTGGGAGGGAGAGGATAGAATCACAGGTCATGCTCGGTCCATGCAAATGAAAGAGACACGCAAACAAACAGACAGTAAACACAACGACAGAAGCTTGATGCTCGAAGCTCGCTTCCTCTAATAGCCAATACAGGGTCTAATTTTATCAAAATGATCTCAGCGCCGTATTTGTATTCACTCGACTTCGATATGCCAATAGTATCAGATGAATCTTTACAGCCAATCAATGGGTAACATACAACAAACATAAATTTCTTATGAGTAACAATGATCACAACACATCTATTTAGTTTTTAATCGTTCGGTTGCATTCGTCTAATAATTTCGCAATACAGTTGCCATTCCGATTTAATACCATATTGTTTTCACTGTTTACCTGATAGGAACGAGCCTGAAGGTAGCAAGGGATTGAGATACAGAAAAGATAACGTTAGTTTCAAAATTTGGGAGTCGTTTTGTGAGCATATTGTTACCTTATTCTTTAAGATTTATTGTAATGGAGTCCAATATCAGTAATATATTTAACAAGCAAACTGAAAACGAATTCATTGTACATCAAATAATTATGAAAATTGGGTCTCCATTCGCATTAAAAATCTCAAAAGAAAAGGGTCGTTGGCAGAAGTAATAATCTGTACAGTTACAGAAATTTTTCACATTAAAGAATGAGAGAGAGAGAGAGAGAGAAGAAAGAAGTAAAGGGTTAAAGAGAGAAGGGAACAGTAACTCTGAGCCATAGCGTTGCCACAAAGCAATTAGAAAATAAAATAATGTAAGAGTGAGATCATGAAGAGTGGATGTTTCAAGTACCTACTGTCGTGACAATTTCGTGAGGATGAGTCGCCTGTTTTCTTAACATCTTACCTATACAATGTAAGTTTAGTTGTAAGTACAAATGTCTATACTAAATCGTCTATCGTGCACGTATATTGATATCTGTACATACTAAACCAAAGTTATGTTACTTATTCTACTGAAATGCACTAAATATCGTTTGTCTAATATAATACGATACATTTTTAAGCTCATGAGTTAGCTATTCGTATGCACATGTGCAATTACTGCAAATATATCGTTTCATCAATTTATTATATTTATAATATTATAGGCATGACAATGTATGAGTGGTAAAGAATGAATGTATCGGAAATAGGAGTGTGTTTCTTGTACTGGAAAAAATATATTTTAGTTTACAACATATACGTATAAATCGGATAAATAAAGTGGTATTTGTAATAACTTACCAAGTCCGAATGGTTTAGTAGGCGTGGTCATGTCCGGGTCGTTGAGTGCAGGGGCTGCGTACGAGTGTCTGTGGACGGCGCGTGATCGTGGGGTCTCGTCGGCCAAGTCCGCAACACTGCCCGACCTACCCGCCGCCAGACCAGTCAAGGACTCGAAGGACGAGTCCAAACGCATGATCTGTGTCATACAAATCTCACATACTATCAAAAAAATAAGAAGTTTCCCACACGACCGATAAACTACTACTAGAGGCAGTAGAGCCATTAGAGGTAGTAGAGCCATTAGAGGTAGTAGAGCCATTAGAGGTAGTAGAGTCATTAGAGGTAGTAGATCCATTAGAGGTAGTAGAGCCACTATGATTTCAGCACGATTGGGCTGACTCGACCGGGGCGGTACTACCCTCGCACAGAAGATCAACGTAAAGTGACAGCGTTCGTGCTGTCGTGTTTCGTTGTTGAGTGCGAGACCGGAGGCCCAATGATGCAGAAGCATCACTAGGCCGCCATGGTGTGGGTCACCATGCTGCATTGTTGCATTGTCTGCATTCGCAATGAGTATGGTGACCACCAGGCTTGGTTTCTGTTTATGCTTTCCATCAGGCAGAGTAGTCATTTTGGCAGGGCAATACATAAAAAAAACATCATAATGCTAATTTTGCAGTCTCAAACATTAAATCTACTATACACAATTACTATACATTTAAAGCAACAATTCATATTTACGAGTAAACTGAAATAAAAATTAAATGGACAAGAATCTGTTGTCTAGTTCACCTCTACTGAGGAGAATCATATAGCCTTTACTACACTACATTATAACGATAATGCAGGGAGTGATAACTTAAATTTAAATCTGTGAAATAAGAAAGCCCAACAAAAAAACGACGTCGAAGAAAGCTAGCTGAATTCACGGTAAACACTAGTTTCGATGATCACCGCATCTGCAAATGCGATATTTACTAGCAAAAGGGAGTGAAGGAAATAAAAACTAAAATGTAAAATAGGGTGCGAGTGAACAGCGATTGTTGCAGCCATGCTTGACTCACGTTGGTCCCGTTCTTGGCGGCGTTCTCGATCGCCTGCGACAGCTGCCGGTGCGAAGCGACAAGACACAAGTTAGCAAGCGTACACAGCTAGTTATACGTACATCATTCTATGCAGGGTTTCATATTTCATTGTATTGCTGAATAATTTAAATTCTATTTGACTTAGTAATGGTCCCGAAGAGTATTTTTAGATGACACATAACTTTCACTTTATGGTTAGTTAACTAAAGATTCAGATTGAAGAACAATTTTAATAGTTAAGATGTTAGTTAAGTAATATCACGCTAAAGAGCTACACGCGAGAGTAAAATGAAAATTATTCCTCAAAAGAGCAGCTCCTATTGCAAAAATCTGCCATGCCTGCCATTTTAATACAATGTTGCTATTAAGAAAATTCTTACTTTTATCAACTTAATTTTTGTGAGATTGAGTGTAATGATATAATATTATGAGCTCATCTTAATAGAAATACTATTATATTAGGGCAGCAACATAACAACAATGTATAAATACACATTTGTACTGTTTTAAGCCCTAATACTATATTTAAGAGAACCTACATAATTATAACACACTAACAAAGAAATAAATACTGAAATACATACTCGACCCTGCATAGAAGAATGTGTCTAGGTTTGTTATTTTCCTATATCATGTGTTATTATATTTACAACGTGTCGTACAACTACACACTGTTTTGTTAAGTATCGGCGACATCGACTTTTAGCATTAGAGTTCACTTTGAAAAGCTTAACAACATCGATAGCCTTAGAATTACATGAATTACAAATAGAAGATTTTTTCCTGTAAATCGATATTTATAATATTCTACTTTATGATTTTAAATAAGTACGTTCGCTAGGTACATTAATAAATGATAACTCGAAAATATTAGCTTGTCTTTCCAGGTTACGTACTCAATTAAGTATCAATAAGAACACAAACTAATGGTCAGACTTATCTAGTAGAATCAGTAATGTCAAATCTTTCGGAACGGAAGGCCATTGCTTATAATTTTGACTTTTGTTTTTTTTTTAAGAAGACAAGACAACCGTATCTCCCGCCTCTCCTGCCTATTAGTAGGTAAGTAATATTTTTTCCATTTATTTAAGTTTTTTTTTCATTTTTTTTATAAATATATACTGTTACAAGTAAATGAATTTATATATACAAATACATGACTTGCTAGGCTAGGACATATTATAATACATCCAGAATCCTGCTTTTTCATCCTTTCCTTCGCCCTTAAAAGCACTTTTACTTTAATGCATATACATACATATTTGAATACCCACAACCCATACTATTACTGACATATTAGCCGGATCAAATAAAAACTAATATTTTGTATGACAGTGCTTTAAAATCTACCTACCGTGTACCTATGTGCCTCTAGCGTGTGTGTTTGAGTGTTTGCCTAAATTAATCGGTGTTTTGCAGCTGTGTACAGGGTAGAGAAGCTGGTGCCCAATTACCTGTGAGAAGTTAGGTACCGAGGCGGTCTTGCGCATGGTGATGGGCTGTCCGCGAGCTTGTTCTAGCTCTTTGACGGCCACGCTCTGTCGCAGTCGGTCCAGGGTCAAAATACTCTCCACAGCGCTAACACCGCGGGTGTATTTTTCTGTTGAACAGTAAATTCATTCATGAGAGACGACACAACTAAGTTTTGTTACTAATCTCTAAGTTAAAAAGATTAGCATTTAATCATTGGTTGTGAGATTTACAGGGAACAATATTTCCTGATTATTGGATTTGTATCCACAACCATCGAACTTTAGATAAACGCCATTGTTGTGTGCGCAGATAAGGCTTGAAGATTATTATTATTCGTAACACTACCCCCTTCTTAGAGATGTTCGTCCCGAACATCGCTATTGCTGCCACGATATTTTGCCAGGCGGTTGATATGCACTACTTTGAACGCTCCTCTTGAATGCCGCTGATTCCTGTAGGTGACGTGGTTCATCCGTGTAATCACCTTATACGGCCCCTCCCACTTGGCTTGTAATTTAGGGGACTTTCCTTTCCTACGGCTTGGGTTATGTAGCCAAACCAGTGCACCTTTTTCAAAACCGTTTGAATTTGAACGCCGATCGTATCTGGTTTTCATGTTCTCGCTCGCCTGTATACCATTTTCTCGAACTATGTCGTATATTTCTCTCATTCTTTCTCGTAGTTTAGATACGTAGTCAGTAACGGCTTGAGGCTCGTCAGGTGACCCTCCAGTAAGTAGGTCTATTGGTATTCGGAGTTCCCTCCCGAAATTTACATATGCTGCCATTTCGCCAGTCAGACTATAAACTAACTTGAAGCTTAACGTTTTTAACTTATTTTATATTTTCAAAGTTACTTTCAAGTGAATATTTTGACAACAGTGATTCTACAGTTCTCCTTCCATTTTGGCGTTTACTAAAAATATACTTCCTAAACTAACAAAAAAAATCCTAGGAGCACGGAAAATGTCAAGGCTTTTTGATTAGTTTTCCATAAATAAAAGTATATACACACATCAAAAGTGTCTAGGGATCAAGCATTTTTATGCGGAATTCTTGAGATTGAGATGTGGCTTTGGCCCTGGCCTGCTCAGTCGCCAGACTTGAACCCGATTGAGCATGCATGGGATATGCTACAGAGAAGTGCTCTGCCGAATATGGAGGGTATCCAGTCGCAAGAAGACCTTTTTTTGTTGTTGCAACGAACATGGGCGGCCATTACACAGCGTGATTTGGATGAACTCAATTTGAGTATGCCAAACCGATTCTTGTGTTGTTAGTGTTCGCGGTAGAAACACGGATTATTAATTGTTTAAGTTACCTAATAAAATTTTAAAGAAAACTGTTATTTCAGTCTTTTTTTCGAACTTTAATGTTAGTGGTTCAAATGTCAAAAATCCCTTTATTAGGAAAATGGCAAATTTCTTTATTAATGCAAAGGTGGCTTGGTTTATCGTTACTGTGACAAACGAAAACACTTTATTTGATGAATCCTTAAAGAAAATTTTAATTAATATCAATCAGGAGAAAAGTTATTGCAAAAATATATGTTGATCCCTAGACACATATGTTGATCCCTAGACACTTTTGATGTGTGTAGATTTGTAAGAAACAAACCGATATAAGTTTCTCCATCAGCGGCACTGGTCTCTTCCCCGGTGGCAGCGATCTGCGCGAGACTCTCCCGTTCCTCCAGCTCCTCGCTCGCCTTCGGGATGTTGGACACCACCTCGTACGTCACGCCCGTCTGCGTCAGCTGGTCCGTCCTGTCCACGTAATAACTAACCATTTGTATATCAAATATGTAGAGGTCGGTGGTGGGCGGGGTAACACACCGTGGATGTTACATACTACTCTCTTTCTTGAATTTATCACAATTCAGTATGATCGTTTGTTTAACAGTTTTCGTGTTTCTGACTCAGAGAATGTTTCTAAAGTTGCTAATTTCTACGTTACTTATAAATTTAAAAAAAGTGCTAAGTATACTTAAGTGAATCTAGACTTTATAACCGCATTATAGAGTGTAATTTGTTCAAAGTACAAAAAGATTACGTACATACATTACCTAGTATTAATTTTCGATTTGCATATGTGTACAAGATTGGCAGCATATTATAAGCAAAACCCAAAAGCTACACAATAAAATCGAATTCTCAACTTAGATTTAAAAGAACAACAAAAAACCAAAGTTTGACATTCTGAAACTGTTATCTTTCACCTTACTACAATAGTAAATAGTCAAAAGGTCAAGTACCCAAGTAAACCACTGTTTTTATTTGTGTATATTCGACATTGTATCTCTAATATTATTATTTGCAATAAAGAGTACCTATTTATCTATAATGTACTTGACCAAAACAGAACGGGTTATAAATAGTTCCCAATGGACACACAATTTGAATAAAGCTAAACAAATTCAAATAAAACCAGCAACACTAATAAAACACTCGACTAATAATCATATTTGAAAACAAGGCGGGGGAGGGAATGCTATGAACCCAACCGACCAAGCTTTTGAATACCAGAACCCACCAACATATTCCTTCTAAAGCTTTAAATCATTGTAACAATATAAGGGACCATCACAAGCAGGGTTTACTATTCAAACCGTGACCAACCTGACAATTTTCTTCCGTATCCTGTCGGTGAAGCTCTGCCTCTTGTAAATATTTAACCCTAGTCGTTTCCTAAGTATGAGATCCATTGGAGCGGGGTGCGACAGCCTCACCGTTGTCTTTAGTATCAGGTACACGCGTTCATTGGCTAAAAATAACAGTGGAATAACATTAGCCACATAATTTAGTCACATAACGATAAATAGATAATACGTTATTTATACATCAGGGGTTTACAGACATAATATCTACAGTAAAATTAAATGACAGTAATTTAATAGTCAGGATAACGTATCGCAGGAAAAAGTAATAAAATATAAAAGTTCAATCTATCCATTTTATAAAAAAATAGCTTTTTTTCCAGGGTTCCGCCCGCGTGTGTATCGGATATCGCGGTATTCATTTTTCAGGTTAATACGTAGCCTAGTATACTCACAAATAATGTGGGTTTACTGTTAGTAAAATAATTTTCATAATCGGTTCAGTAGATCCAGATCCTATATCTCTTTCTAATATTAAGTATGACTAACTAAAGACAGACATAGATATAAGTGGGTAGAATTATATATACACATATTTTCAAACAAACTCCAACGAATTTAGTTCAAACTCCGTACATAATTATAGAGAGACTTTTGCAATCATAAGGGACGAGATATACCTTCAGTGATACGATTAAGATATTGCGAGTCGTGTATAGAGGAGTCCCAGGAGGCGACTGCAGACACGTCCCGGTCGTGATGGTGCAATATTTGCAGCTCGTAGAACTTATTGCCGTGTTCCTTCGGCAAGATGGAGTGTAGGCCCGCTACTGTCACTTCTTCACCGCTCGGGTGAGTCGTTAAATCATCCGCTGCAAATATAGTTTTATCATTGAATAAAAACATAATAGACAAGGCCTACTTTAAATGTCATGTTATTAGTTAGTTAACAAAAGCTAGGTCGGCAATTTCTGTTATGCATTTCATGTATACCATGTAACCATTGCTATATATAATTAGATAGCTGTTCAGTGTACATAAAAAGACCTTCATGGACATTAAAGCCTCATAGGCACTATGCGGTTAGCCGGAATGCGGTCAGCCGTCCGGTCGAAAAAATGGTTTTATGCGCACAGTGATCCGGCTGCCGCTCAACTGTTCCGGTCGCCCGGAGCGCTGCGGCCCGACTGACGGCTAGCCGGACGATCCCTTTACGCATCACGCGGATGCACTGCGGTTTTGCTACTTTGCGGTTGCTAGTCATTGCAGGCGCACGTATTCTTAAAGGTTCTTCGAATAATTTCAGACTCATTCCAGTGTATTTAAAGAACTTCTCGTCATATTTTTTAAGCTCCTCGAAATTATTTCAAAATGCTTGCTATTATCTTATGTTTGCAAATAAGGATGAACCCAGAAACCTTTTCTATGTTTTTTTTCTTTCTATATCGCATGTAAATATAATAAATAGCTGCAACTTCTTCAACGTCGATCTTGGAAATGGTTCGACAAAATCGCAACGTATCCTATACGCACTCTCCGGTTGCGGTTACGGCTAGTCGCCGGGTTACGGCTAACCGCAATTGCAACCGTATCCTGCGGCCAGCCGGACGGGCAGCTGCAATGCGGCTAACCGGACAGTGCGTATGAGGCCTAAATCATCTTAAAACACATTTTATTAGGTTTTTGAGGAAATTAAAGCTCGCCTAGTGTCAATTTTGTGTTTCACGAAAGGTCTTCTTAGTTGTAATAAGGCATAAAGAAACACTACTAGACTAGTTACCATTGAGATCAAGGAATAACACAGGTATGTGATGTTCCATTCCAAGTGGAGGTACCCACGCAGCCGGAGCTCCAGGAATTGGACTACCGGGACTTGGAACCAGCACCTAAACAAAACATTATAAATTTATAATACATATATATATATATAAAAACAAAGAATGTGTGTATAATTACTGGACTTTTAGGTTACAATTTTGCTTTATTTTTATAAGTAAAACTGAAAGGTATTTTTATTAAAATGAAAGTAAGTTGAGTAAATTATTTTTCAAATGCTTTGTTATCTGAAATAAAACAGATAATCTATTACTCACAGCATTCCGTTCTTCCGTGAGTGAAACCCATTGCTCGACAAGGGACTGTTCACGTTCCATATCACGTTCACTTTTCATCGATGGAGACATGTTCACTAATTTCTGAAACCAGAAACGGGTAAAAAATGTAATCCCGCCTACATATTTAATTTGGTCGTTTTAATAATAGTAGTATTAGAAGTTCGTGCAACATTTTACTGTAAATAAGTTCGTTGAAAGGAAGGTGTATGATATAATTATGATTCACATACCTGCAGCTGTGCGTGTAAGTGTTGTCGCCGACGGAATAGTGCATCACTCCATCGTTCACGTAATACTGCCAAATCTTCATCTTGATACGAGTCTAATGGCATTTGAAGTCGTGACCTGCAGTAGTAAGTAGTAGTAATAAGTGAAATATGTAATGATATAAAATTCGTTTATTTACAACTAGCGATTCGGCTTCCGGCTCTCTTTTCGCTTAGTTTTTTAAACTACTCAACGGATACTAATGCAGTTTTCAGAGTGATTCAAGAGGAAGGTTTATACATCACTACATATTATAAAACAAAGTCCTCCACCGCGTCTGTCTGTCTTTTCGCGATTAACTCAAAAGCTAATGCACGGATTTTGATGCTGTTTTTACCAATAGATAGTGTGATTCTTGAGGAAGGTTCTCGTATATAATTTTTTTTTTTTTTTGTATATTTGCTAGAATATAACGATATTTGTTGAATACGTTGAAAAAAATTAAGACGCACATCTTCTTGGGGTAACATAGACTATATTCTATTTTCAATATAAAGCCCGTCTAAGCTAGGGTGGGTTGCTAGTGTAAAGGCGCATCTCCACCGAAATTCGACAACACAAAAGTTGCCAACTTTTGTTCGGTGGAGACTCGGCTTTACAGAAACTTTTATCACCAACTCGTGTTGACAACTTTTGTTCTGTGGAGACTAGGCTTAATAATACATGCGTATTATAGTACAGGAAATCCGAAAATCTTTAAAGACTTGAGTGCGGGTCGGGTCGCTAGTAAATGATAGTGGTGTGTGCGTACCGTACGGTGACAGAGCCGACTTCCACGCTGAGGATCTGCTGGCACACGAGCGGCAGCGTGCCCGTGTTGTGCGCGGGCCGCACCCGCACTGCGATGCGGCGCTGCTGGCCCTGCCGCACCTGGTACACGCCGCCCGTCCACACGTCCGCGCGCTGCGACACCTGCACACACACCAACCGCTACAACCTCTACAACCTCTACAACCTCTACAACCTCTACACACTTACAATTTCTTCGCTCCAATTATCTATATGTATGTACAGTACATCGACGCTAGAGTGGGACGCCGTCTGCCGCTCTCTTTGGTTTTATCGTTTAACAATAAATTTGAGTAGAACGCATTGATATATAAAAACCCAAGATGCCACCTCATAAAGGGTCCTTGATAGATTAAATAATAATATAAATCAAAAATATCATAAGTTTTTATTGACTAAACACAAACTCTATCTTACACGTACTGCATAACGTTGCTTTTCAAAAGCGAGGAGCGCACTTTAAATGTCATTTTAATTTAATGACTGAGAAGCAAGAGCGAGATAGAAATCAAAATAGAACAAGGAGCTTCGTGGAGACGAATCATTTTTTTATTTTAATTTTTATATACTAAAGCTTCTGTTATTTAAAACATTGCTGTCTATTTTGGGAATATATTTAGCATATAATTGTGTAATGTGGTGTCCTCATCATCATTCCATCATTATTTCCGGATGGATCCTAAGCCTCATGAAGACGCAACGTTAAAACCATGTTTTTCGACAAATATAACTACCAAAACTTTATTTACTATACTGCCGAAAAGTCATCATAAAGTACTTATATTATTTACTTCACAAGAGTTTCGAATTGCTCTATAAGATTTTTTTTTATGATATTTTTTTTGTTTGTTGGTATTTTAGTGGCATGTTTGTTTTTTATTGATTGTATGTAAGTGATTAATTTATGTAACAACGCTATCGTATTGGGCTGAGAGCCTATGAGGATAGCATATGTTTGTAAATAAACTCCCAATTATTTTAATTAATTTTATACTCCGTTTTATTGATATAATTTACCTCAACCGGTGCGTATTCGCCTTGGTCATTGAGTTCGTGTATCTCGACCCACAGTTCAATCTTGCGAGTGAGCTCCGTCCAGCGGTCGGCGAGTGAGCGCGCTTTGGCCAGCTGTTGCTGTTCTACCTCCCAGTTGCCTCGGGCACGACTGAAGCCGGCTGAACGGTGACCCCACACTTCGATTGAGAGAGCACCCTCTATAACAAAATATGACACATTTATTAATCTTTTGACCCGGACTAGATTTGCAACGAATAGATTGATCGAATTGTAGTTAAGTGTATTAAAAAGATATTAACTAATGTAACCTATTCAGATAATTTTAAGTTGATGGAGAGCTTTTTTTTTTTTTTTGACATTGATTTATTACTTTATTTTACGCCAAGTGTTCAATATCATTTTAAAGTAGTAAGTATTTTCATAGACTTCCACTAGAAATTTCGGCTCCGTTCACTAGGATTCACTAGGTGAATTTTCTTCCACACTGATCCCCTAGGGAATCTTTTAGGATTACATTTCCATTTTGATCCCCCAGGGGATTAATTTAGAAGTTTATATAAACACAACGTTTATTTGGATCCCCTGCTTAAACCGAGGGGAGGTTAATTTATCTCACCCGCGCAGTGCTCAATGAACTCCTCGGTCAGCGGTATGATGAAGTCCTTCTTGTGTTCGAACTTGAAGGTGACCTGTGGCTGGTGTCGGGGCGAGAGCGGGGCGGTGGGCGCGAGGGAGGGGGGCGGCGTGTCGGCGCTCACCACGGGCGGCACCACCACCGCCTCCGTCGTGCCGCCCGAGCCGCCGCCCCACACCGAGTACTGGCAGAACACGAAGTGGGACAGCGACGGGGGGAGACCTGTAGCCTGTTTTATCGTCACGCGGATTGTCACCTGGAACGACACGTAGCTCGTAACATACATGCAGCCGTGAGGGTATAATATACCGTGCAATGTGCTAAGTATTGGTCAATATACTACACTGGCCTATTGCTAATTTTTTTTTTATGTATAGCCCTGCCAAAATGACTACTCTGTCTGATGGAAAGCATAAACAGAAACCAAGAGTGGTGGTCACCATACTCATTGCGAATGCAGACAATGCAACATGGTGACCTACACTATGGCAGCCTAGTGATGTTTCTGCATCATTAGGCATTCGGCCTCGCACTCACCAACATGACAACACGAACGCTGTCACTTTACGTTGATCTTCTGTGTGAGAGTAATTAGTAACATTGATTGCTAATCCGAGATTCCCACCCAGGATAAATATTATGTGATGAACACGATGTCTAGTGTGTGACTATTTTATGTCTATTTAGAAATATATATGTAAATATGAATGTTTATCAACAGTATGATTACCATAGTATATGTCCTGCCTAGTTTGTGTGAGATGCATTCAATTATTATGATATTGAGAGAGGGCTTATTACAGTGGGTACCATACCCTAGCTATTATGCAAATACGTAACATCTAATTGTATTTTTTAAATTAAATTTGAACAATAAGTGATTATTTCATTAGAAGTTTCAGTTATTAGTACATACTTGCTGTGGCGCTGAGTCAGCCGGATCGTCATCGTCTCTCATATCTCCAGAACTATCTGAAGCTGCCTCACAAATTCTGTCTTGAGGAAACTGGCCCGCTACTCTACTGATCTCAACCTGCGTGTATAAAGATGAATAAGTAATAATAAAAACTACACAAAATATTAATTTATCATATCAGACCATAAAAAGGCGCTAAAAGTAATAATAATTAGCAAAAAAATGTTTATAACTAACCTGCAATCTACCAGCCACTTCACCCTGCTGACTGATGATAGGTGTGTGGTAATCCAGTGTGACGTCATGGAACAGCGCCTCTAAGAACACGTTGGCCACGCCAATCAAATTGTGATTTTCTTGGGATTCGTAGAATGGGTCCAAAGTAGTCTCCTTTTGATCCTGATAAAATAATATAAAAATGGTTTGCTTATGAAACAAAAGAAAAGCAAATAAATATAGACAGTTTCTTACTAGACTACTGAATAAAACATCAACTAACCAGTCATTTTATTTATTAATTACTGACAATACTTTATTCATTTAATACTGACACCCACTCTTGATAGCCTAATATGAGTTTACTTCAACTCACTCTCGGCAAGCGCATTCAGCGTTGCGATTGGTGAAGATTTCAATACAGGCCAATCGCAACGCCTAACGCGGTCACCCCGACGATCGAGTTGAGGTGAAATAAACTAACACTGAGCCCTCTGTAGTTTACTTACAGTGACTTCGTCGACGGCTTCGTCGCCCTGTCGTTGCTGACGTCGCCGCCAGTCGTCGTACATATCGCGCATGTCGACCAACTTGTTGTCCAACTTCTCCATGGACCACACCTGACCGCTACGGCCGGGACGCTTCACCATTATAGCCGGCTCCGATACGAATGCACCGCGCTGTAATACAAGGAATTTTTAGATTTAGTATCGAAATTGACTGGCAATCTTTTTCTTTTTAACCGACTTCAAAAAGGGAGCACGTTATCAATTCGACTGTTATTTTTTAATGTTTGTTATCTCATAACTTTCGACTGCGAGAACCGATTTTGATGATTATTTTTTTATTTGAAAGTTGGTGCTTCCCATGTGGTCCCATTTCAATTTGGTCTAGTTCTTGAAGTCGGTTCTTTTTTTGTTAAAATTTGTGATTATATTTAAAAATAACTCCCGCACAAAGAATATTTCTTGGCGCAGGGTACTTTACAAACATACAAGAAAAAACACAAAGAACACCCAGACTCAAAACAACAATTTGTGGATCACACAGTGTTGCCCCTTGTGGTATTTAAACCCACAACCCTCTGCGCAGTAGAATGACGTGATCGCTTAAAGCACTACGCCATTAGTGCAGTTATTTTTGCTTATTTGAGTAATTAGAATGGCCTCATGCTCAATTATTAAAATCTATTGTTTGGTTAATTAGTAAAATTACAAAATCAAAAGAAAGTTTTGAATTTTAATTAATTTTATTTCGAAAATTTATTTTGTGTTGAAAATGTAAAAAAGCGTGAAACCTATTTCACTACCTAATTATGACTGTTGTGTTCAAATGACGCAATCTATAAATTAGTCAAAATGAAATAAAAATAAAAGGTCTCATATTTATTTATTTTATTTTTTATGAAAGACAACCACTGTGCCTTGGGTGATTTCATAAATATTCATGAAATAGATAAATAGATACAAATCATTCCTAGATTTGTTTGTGAATCATACTGCGTGGTCTGCTTACACCACATTCAGTCAAATGTATTCGAATTACTTGTTTTACAATAATATTTTTCTTTATAGTGGACAAACTAACATAAGCAATTTCATCTAAGTTGTAACTAGTTTTAAGTTGAACAGATAATATTTTTTTGTTCTAGTGCAATAATGTTATTATATGTGTCCCTAATGAAATAAATTTACTCCGTTTTCTCTAATTGGTTTTCTGTGTGAGGGTAGTGCCGATCGAGTCGGCCGATTCGTGGCTCTACTACCTTGAATGCCTTGGGGGGTGTGTTTTGGTGGTACACTGAAAGGACAATACATCAACTGCAAATAAACCTCCAAATGTACCTTTCTGTTGGGGCTGAGGTTCTGCGGCGGGATCTGCAGCGTGACGCTGAAGCGCGTGTTGCGGCGCATCTCCTCGGCGAGGAAGTTGGCTTCCTGCACGAGCGCGTTAGCTCGCAAGATGTCGGCCTTCAGCCGGCCCAGCGAGCGCTTGAAGGTTTCGTCGCGCTCCGCCGCCCAGCGCTCTACGCGAGCCGCCGTGGTTGGAGTACACGCTGACATCTTACCTGCACCAACACATACCAATATCTCAAAAGTTTATAAGTATGTATGTATTTATATATTTCGACGTCAATACCGGAAATGTCGTATCTCGAAATATCCAACATTACACCAGAGTCAAAAAACTATTTTAAAAATTCCAAAAGGTCATTTTGTCAAAATTTCGAGATACGACATTTACGCTTTCTGCCGTCGATATATGTACATATATGTTTTTAGAAATTTCGCTTCAAATACCTTAGTGTAAGTGCTATTAATTTTATTTAATTACCAGCTGTGCCCGCTACTTCGTACACGTGATATTTGGATTTTCAAGTTAATTTTAATTTTTCACCGTTTAAACCTTCCCTGGACAAACGACTACGACAAACATTTGAAAACCAAAATCAGCTAAATCGTCCCAGATGTTCTCGAGTTTTAGCGAGACAAACGAACAATAATTGATTTTTATATACAAAGATTTTGTTTTCTTCTTATTTCTATTTAATATTTTTTTTTATTCCTAAATCAATATAAGGCCCAAAAGTTACGTTACATTTAGTGAGCTTAAATATTTCATATACTGAAAATATTTTTACAGGATGATATTTCCGGATGAGTCACTATGTAGAGTACCAAGTCAAAAAGAGTATCTATTTAAATGTTAACCAAAAAATATACATTATTTTTATTACGATATTCATCATATGATTATTGTTCTGAAATCTTGTAGGTAATTGACAGCAGTTTCAAGTTTCAAAAAAATATGTTAATAAAGTTAACATATTTTTAAAATTAAATTGTTTTATGCAATGTTACAAGTTTTATTATCTATGACTAATTAATCGCCGCAATACCTTATCATCATAACATTAACTTACCCAGTTTGAGCGGATCGTACGAATACGGTGGGTACGGCGTTGACGGTGATAGAATGTTTCTCAACTGTTGGAACTGCCTTTCGTATTCTTGTCTTTGCTTCTCTAGGGCCACTGAAATTGAACACAAGTTGTTAAGTTTAGTATTATATCATTGTCTATACAATTTTTTTTTAAACTATTACAGTAAAGTCGCTTCAATCAACCCGAAACGTGTGGGTAAAATCACATATCCTTCAATATTCTACATTTACGTCAGATGAGTTTATTTACTTTTAAAAACCTTATTTTTAAATAGCGATAACTTCCGCATTAGGAATAAATCCGGTGCCGCGTGGGACTTTACAAACACACAGCAAACGGACAAAAATTACATTAAGAACAATAACTTAACTCATTTAAAAGAACAATTACAAGTTAAATCCGTAGAAAATTGGTGCATAAGAATTAAATTTTTTCTTGACATTTTTTTTTACACCCAACACCATCTAGTCCCAAAAAGGGCTTGTATTATAGGTACTAGACAACTGATATCAAAACATATATACTTTTTTGTGTAAATACATACTTATTATACATAGAAAACACCCAAACTCCGATACAAATATTTGCAGATCATACAAACATTTGGACCGACCCAGGAATCGAACCCGAGACCTCAAGCACAGCAGTCGATGGCGTTGTTAAAAAAAAACAATTTACCTTGTTTATCTTCTTCATGTTGTTTCTCCAGTCTCGATATAGCTGTCTGTATAGGATCGTTGCTTAGCTCATTGAGCATAATCTCGTCCCTGGCAAAGTTGTAGTCGATCGGTTGCGCCGGAGTTTGTGGCTCCGATGCCGCCGCTGTGGAGTGAACAGAATCTTGTTCTAGAACACACAACGTTAGTACCAATGTTAGATAACAAAAGCAAAATTAAAATACATAGCAAAATAAACTTACTTTAAAAACTACTCATGAAATTAAAATACTCGTAATTTGATTTTTTTTATTTAAACTTAAAAAGAAACCTAAAGAATATTTTCTAACCTAAGATTTGAAACTGTAATTTGAATATGACATAGCTTTCGGTCAACAGAAATATTTGTTTTGTAAATGATACTAAATAATTACAAATTTTAACAAAAAAAAATTTAAATGGGACCACTCAGGAAGCACCAGCTTTAAAATAAAAAAAGAATTATCAAAGTCGGTTCACCCAGTCGAAAGTTATGAAGTAACAAACATAAAAAAATAAAATAAAAATACAGTCGAATTGATAACCTCCTTTTTTTTAAGTCGGTTAAAAAGTAGGTTTAAAATTATGATGCCAATTGTCGATACATTCCAATTAAATACTATTATAGTTTAAGAAAAATATTTATGTAAAACAAAGCAGCATTTGGTAACAGAAAATCGACCACATTTTACATTAATTATTCGAGCATTAACAAACAAGTATTAAGCTAACTGAAAATAACCAAACGTCCTACTTACCGGTAGTCTTAGGACAGTTGGCTCTGAAGAAGTGATGGTTTCCCCAGAGTATCCTGTCAGCATGTCCCAATCTCACTCTTGATACAACTGGTGTGCCGTTGACGAAGCATCTCGCAGCACCTAAGGGTTCCATATAAAGGCCACCACCTTCGACTAATAGCTGGCAGTGCTGGGGTTGGATACCAAGGCCGGACAGTTGGATGTCGGCTGAGTTGTCTGCGCCGACTAAAGTGCGGTCCTAACAAACAAATTATGCCAAATGTCACAGTATACTGCTTATTTTTAATCATTTTGTAGCAGTTTATTTCTAAGGTCTTGCATGTGTAAACTGAGACTCAATAGTATTTTTGAAAATCAATTATTTTAAATACCTTTAGATAATATACAAGTAGTTCGTTGAGTGAAGGATCGGCGTTCAAGTTGACCAGATAATATTTGTTCTTCTCTACTTTGATACCACTGGCCTGGACACTGATACCCATTTTCTCTAAAGCTTGCTGACGTTCACTTTGTACTCGGCCTGGAATATAAAGTGAAGAAGTAGTATCAAAGTAGCAGCATCAAATATTTCAGCGTCGTATATACCATTTAAGTTTTTTTTTATGTATGGGCCTGCCAAAATGACTACTCTGCCTGATGGAAAGCAAAAGCAGAATCCAAGAGTGGTAGTCACCATACTCATTGTGAATGCAGACAATGCAACAATGCAGCATGGTGACCCACACTATGGCGGCCTAGTAATGCTTCTGCATCATTGGGCCTCTGGTCTCGCACTCCCCAACGAAATACGACAACACGAATGCTGTCATTTTACGTTGATCTTCTGTGCGAGGGTAGTACCGCCCCGGTCGAGCCGGCCCGTTCGTGCTGAAATCAGCGTGGCTCTACGACCTAGATGCCTAGTTGTTGTTAGTTAACGAATTTTGGGGCTCAATTTTAGTCATTCATTTTGGAAATTGAACGTATTGCAGATTGGATTAATTACAACAAGTTACATCAGAACAAGTTTTGATTATGTTTAGGTATTGCATTACAGCATGGTTTTCTAATAAGTCGTAAATGTCATTTTCAGCAAATTCAGATTTCATTCATTCGAGGACCTAAGGCAGACAAATAATATATAAAACTATATTTAATACGTACCAGTTTCGACAAGTTTCTCCTCCCATGTCCTGGACATTTCTTTCATCAAATGTTCACTCTGAGCCAACTTTTCGTGCACGTCCTCGCCCATAGGTGAGCCCTGAAAATCAATCTGCTAAACACTTTATATCACGAATCTTAATAACTTACAAAACAATTTTTATGGGGGCTATTTATCTTCTGTGGGTCAAAATATTAAAGATTTGCGAGCTAGAAAAATTTAAAGATATTACAAAACGACTTTGTTCTGAAATAAAGAAAAATCAATTTTTTTTTTTAAATTAAAAATGTCTAGACAGAAAGGTTGCAGGTTGTTTTTGACTGGCATAAAAATAATATTAAAAGAATGGTGTAATCATGCGAGAATGAAATATTGTACTAGTACATAGTACACTACGCAGAGAATCTCTCTCGGAAGAAATATAAAAAATAAATACACGTGATTTCTTACTACACCCCCCCCCCTCCCTCCTTGTGATATTTAGTGATTTTTCCAACCCCCCCCCCCCTTTTAAGCTTCACGTGATTAATGGAAGGCCCCTAATTGGTAACGAAAAAATGTGAAATAATTTGTAAAAATAAGACATATATGTTATAGAATCTCACCGTTGCATGCTTGAGCATCTCCTTGAGCGCCTCCACCTCTTGCCGAAGCTCCCTGATGATGCGCGCGTTGGGATCTTCGTTGACGACCGCATGGTTCACGATGCGTTTCGCTCGGTCTGCGTACCGAAGCGTCGATAGTGTTTCTTCATAATTATCGGCAGCTGGAGATATTGTTGCCACCTAGACATTGAATAGAGGAATAAACAACTGGTTTTTTTTTTTACTTTTTTACCCATTTCACACAAGGCAGTGTGATGTGTGGATAAATATATAAATAATAAAAAAATTTTTGGACATCTGACATACAACGCCATCTAGTACCAAGCTAAGCAGAGCTTGTGTTATGGGTACTAGACAACTGATATCGATACATAGGTACCTATTTACTTTCTTTAAATACATACATATTATATTGCATTGGATGTAATCTGTAATGATAGTGTACGGTATGATAGTAAATATAAATAAAATATGTGTAGGTATACTATTGATAAACAGACTTAGGTATATGTATATTTCTAAATACATATATTTACTGCCCTGTTGACCTAGTCTAGTCTTCCTGACTGCTATGCCAGAGGTCGTCAGTTCAATTTCCGCCCAGAACTAATGTCTGTGTGATGAGCACGGTCACTAGTTCTGAGTCTCGGTGTGTGATGATAATGATGATGATATAGATAAATCACACAAAAAATGGTGTTGTTCATCTAACACTTGTTCGTCCTAGGTGAAAAAGGAACCCACGATATCTGGCATAGCAGCCAGGCCCTCTAATCGTTAGAGCAACAGGCCTGTCGTAAATAATTACTTATTTTATTTCAATAAAACATTGTACCTCAACATTCAAATGGCTACAAAAACAACTTTGCTTCTATTATTCCCGAAGAACAGTTTAAAATAGTTAAATACATTTAGTTTACGTAAATATTAGTAACCTCACCTAGATTAAATCGAACATAAATCAGCCCCTTGTCTAGCCGAAATATACAAATGTCGCATGAACTTTCTTGTAATCGTTTTAGTTAATGGATCCTTTGCTAAGGGTCGAGGTACATGATAGGCAGAAAATGGTGTTTCCGTATCCAGTGGTGAAATTAAATTCGTTATTAATTTATTACTTTCGTGTTTCCTCACATCTCTTTTGTTCTCATAACGTTATCCATACTAATATTATTAAATTGAAACTAACTCTGTCTGTCCGTCTGTTACGCTTTCATCGCTAAACCGCTGCACCCATTACAATGAAATTAGGCATGAAAATACTTCGATTCTTGAGGAAGAACATGACTACTTGTTTCCGCGATAACCGACATAGACATGGGCAGAGCCGCCGGCAAAAGCTAGTGAAGTAATGAAACCTTAACTTTAATTTATAGTCACTAACTGGGTAAAGTTATAAAATATTTACTGCTTTCTTTTCTGCTAGGGCTTATGGTCCGACAGGAATATTTTATAGGTGAAGGTTACTGTCACGCTACCATGTGCTTAAAATCCAAATCTATACTAATATTATAAAGCTGCAGAGTTTGTTTGTTTGAACGCGCTAATCTCAGGAACTACTGGTCCGATTTGAAAAAATTCTTTCAGTGTTGGATAGTCCATTTATCGAGGAAGGCTATAGGCTATAATTTATTTTCAAAAAAATTTGGGATCCGTAAGAAATTTGCTATTTCGTAACCCAAGGTGTCAAATCGAAAACAAATTTTTGCGTGCGCTGCAAATACTATTGACAATAGAACAAAATAATGTATTACGGGTTTGTAGGTCCCATTAAGATCTACAAAAAAGTCCGCGAGAGCATATATCTAACTATCATGGTTTAGTCACGATAACCACTTTTGTGTTCAAAAAAATTATTAAATCGTCTGAAGAAAGAAACTACGTTAAATGTGTATCGTAATATTAATCCTTATCCTAATAAAGCATTATGTTATCAAGGGTATCTATGTAGAAGTAAAATATTTTTTGTTTCATCCCAATCGGACATTTCGTTTAGAAGTTATCACGAGTATAACACGCTAAGAGTTGGTACCTAATAATGAGTTATTTGCCAAAGAGTTTTTATCAACATAACACCTAATAATAATCTTTATCCAAATAAAGGTGTTGTTGATTATGAGTATTAGATATTAGAAGAGTATAATAAATATATCTACACTAATATATAAAGCTGAAGAGTTTGTTTGTTTGTTTGTTTGAACGCGCTCATCTCAGGAACTACTGGTCCAATTTGAAAAATTCTATCAGTGTTAGATAGCCCATTTATCGAGGAAGGCTATAAGGCTATATATCATCACGCTAAGACCAGTAGGAGCGGAGCACCAATGAAGAATGTTTCAAAAAAGGGGGAAAATTATCACGCCATGGGCAATAGGAGACGCAAACGACGTTGCGTGGGTCAGCTAGTTGTTTCATAAAGCCGGGTCTCCACCGAACAAATGTTGTCAATTTTTGTGTTGTCAACACGTGTTGGTGAAAAAGTTTTTGTAATTTCCTTGTGTTGGCAAATGTTGAGAACAGTGTTTCCGTTTTCAGCGGTAAAAGTCAAAAGAATACGCCTGTTGCAAATATATATTTATTGGCTCTATGGTGACGCTTCGTTCGAATGTTTTTCAAATTGTTGGCGACTCGGTGTAGACACAATGGAAACAAAAGTTGGCGATTTTTTGAAGTGTTGCAAACATTTGGAAACACTGAAATTGCCAACAGTTTTTGTGGAGACGCGCCTTAACACATGGATTTCTTAGTTAACAATCATACAATAATACAAAGAGTAGTAGAAAAATAAAAATATTCACACATCTGTATGTGTTTTATAAAACACGGGAATATATTTCTTTACAAGAGAAAACTCGGTAAACAACGACAAGTTATAAAAGAGCTGTCGGCATTTTAATATTGGAAGGCTTTGGAGAACATTTTTATTCAAGACAACGAAGCATGAGTGTTTCAAGTTGGGTGGTGGCAATGACTCAAAGGATGCGGCGGCCCGTGGACGGAATTTTCAATTTATTCCGTCTGTAACAGACTTTATTTGCATTATCTTTATGCTTTATAAGAGCTTCTCGAGTGTCAACACTCGAGAAGCTCTCAATTAGCTGTGAATGCAGTTACTTAGTTTGATAAAGTTTACTTACTTATTGATCTTAGTTAAAATCTTAATTGATATAAATATGAAGACACGTTGTAACCGACATTAACGCTACAGTTATTAATTAACTAGAAGTGGGAACTAAAATTTTGGGATTGGATATTTTTTTACCTTAATTATCTATGTCTATACATGATAGTAGAAAGAAAAATGCAACGAACCCGAGCAACAGTTTCGATTGTTTTTCCTAGCTAATTACACACAGCTATTATCTATATAATCTATCTATCTATATATATATATACTAGCTGACCCGGCGAACTTCGTACCGCCATATTTATATACAATAATAATTATCAATAAATTAAAATTGCGACTATAATTTGAGATTTAAACTATTCTATCTCTCAATTTGGATCGAACTGCACATGGTGTGCAAATTTTATTATAATCGGTTACTTGGTTTAGGAGTCCATTGATGACAAACATTGTGACACGAGATTTATATATATTATTAAGATATAAAAGAGTAATGTGACTGACTGACTGACATACCCAGAGATCAACGCACAGCCCAAACCGCTGAACCTAGAATCCTGAAATTTTGCATGTAGGTTCTTTATATAATGTAAGTGAGCACTAAGAAAGGAATCTTTGAAATTCCACCCTTAAGGGGGCAAATCAGGGGATGAAAGTCTGCGTGATCGAAGCCGCGTGCAAAAGCTAGAATCTATAGCCATTTACATACGCTATTCAATGAAATTTCTTCATAACTGAACAAAATAATATTTTAGGTATAAATATCCATATCCAAAATATGGAAATAAAAGTACTTACTTTAAAACCCATTAACGAAATGAACGTTATTCATAACAGTTGAAATCTATCGGAAAATGTATTTCAAATACTTTAGTAAAAGTCACCAAACTCATTATGCCAATGTCAGCAGTAATCGAGTCTAGACTGAGACTGTTTTAGATGCAAAGGTAATTTTTATTTGCAGACAGAAGTGTTTGCCACGAAGTGTTGGAAGCTTCGCGTCATTAAACAGCATTTACTTTTACATAACTATTGTGTCTACTGTGAGTACAGTTCGATTTAATGTAAATTAATCAACTTTGAACTGAGATATACATCTTCCTTTGGGTGCTTTTAGCGATGAAGGTTTTAAAACTGACTGTATCTGGCCTCGCGTCATCTATATATATAAAAGAGTAAGGTGACTGACTGACTGACAGACTGACTGACTGACTGACATACCCAGAGATCAACGCACAGCCCAAACCGCTGAAGCTAAAATCCTGAAATTTTGCATGTAGGTTCTTTATATAACGTAAGTGAGCACTAAGAAAGGATTTTTTGAAATTCCATCCCTAAGGGGATAAATCACGGGATTAAAGTCTGCGTGAGCAAAGCCGCGTGTAAAAGCTAGTTGACTAATAAATTCTATGTGCAGAATATTCAATATTGCTAAATTATTGCATTCTGATTGAAAATACAAGGGACTATGTATATCATTAAAAAAATTATACATGTTATTTTATGAAGTTGTCAATTGAATTTGACGAGTTTAGTATAAATAAGTAAGACGGCTCTGAAATTCCCGGAAAAAATCAGTTAGTCTTAAATAATTCAAGACGGCATACATTTCCTAATAGTTTTGTATAGCAAATATCCATTTCTTTCCAATTCTAACATATATTTACTACTAGCTTTAGCCCGCGGCTTCGCTCGCATTTAATAAAAGTATCTTATGTTACTTCTAATACCTCTAAGAATATGAGTTCAAAGTTTCACGATGATCGATTAAGTAGTTTTCGTGTGAAAGCGTAACAAACAAACTTTCACCTTTATAATATTAGTGTGATAACTATTGTCATACAGTTCGCTTTGTACATAAGAATGTAAAAACAAAATTATGGTGACACCTAAAAGCTGTCACAACTCACCATGACAGTTTTGCTGTTGCCGCCAAGGTTATCTTTGAGCAACCACGTGAGCACTGAATCTCTGTACGGCACGAACTTATCCTTGTTTTTACTGCCAGACGACTGGTCAGCCAGTTTTGATATTACCAGCCCAAGGGTAGTTAATGACCTGAAAAGAAATGGATATACATTAGCACTTAAGTTCTTATGTGGACTGCTGCTGACCGGAATGGTGGGCGCTCTTTGGCAGAGGTCTTCGTTGAGCAGTGAATGCAGCAAATAATTTAATAAGTTCGTAGAGTTAACAAATACTACAGTATCAACTGAACGACTTTCTTACTTGTTGATATTGGATCCTTCCTTCAACCTATCACCAACTGCGCCAGTCTTCACTGCCCTCTCGGATCCAGCCAAGTCAACCAATGAGAGCCTTGCCACCTTTTCCCCTGTCACACCGGTCGCAGTGTCGCACAGTGTTTGTGTTAACACAACACTGAAGACGGCGTGCGAACGTGACGATTCACTGTTCATGTTAGTGGCAGCAACTGTACGGGATTTATTGCCTTCAGTCATTAAGTTGTCGATGTCCTGCAAACAATAAAAATACCTAAATAAATAACACGTTCAGTCAAGTTTATTTATTTCATAGAATTCTCTTAAACTAAAAATGTATACATCAACACAACTTCGTAATATTGTTCAATGCCACAGCTATCATATTAGCCATAGCCATGGTTGAATATGGTATTTTACGTAAATTGTGAGAAGGCTAATACCCAGTAGTCGGTGTATTTTACCAATTGGGATTTAAAAACAGTTTAAAATTGACAACATGCTTTGCTTGAAAACTTTAGCCAGTATATCAAAAGGCAGATCTTATATGTAAAAATTTACCACATTAATTTATTTTATTTAGATAACATAGATAAAAACACTAAAAACCTTTTATATTGTCTAATCAAGCTGAATTCGTTTTCGACAATCTATGTAAGTATGTGTGGCGAAGAATGAACATAGTATTAGCTTAATTGAACAGCGCAAATAAAAGCGGCTGTAGGAACTATAAAAACAAAGCATCATAGCAATAATGTGTGTATACGCATTAACATTAGGTTTAATACTCATTACATATTCTCATAGAATTACACTAGACTAAATTACTAGTAGTTCTCCGCAGTGTCACCTGCGTTTTTGTAACAGCTGTGCTCTTCATACGGTTTCATACGAGTTTCATAAGAGAAAATTATTTATCTTCATATATTTTTTTCGTGAAATTATAATTATATCACTACTTATTTTGGTATTCGGAATGGAGATTAACTAAAAAAATAAAATCTCATCAGTCAGTCAACTCACGAAAAGTTGCAAATGGTGTAACTAACCCGTCTTTGTTTGTTTGACTTATTGATAAAAAATAAAGAAAACTTATCTTTTTTAACCGACTTCAAAAAAGGAGGAGGTTCTCAATTCAACCATATATTAATATTTTTTTATGTGTGTTCGCGGATAACTTCGTCGTTTATGAAACGATTTTTAATGGAAAGGAGATATCCGAACGGTGGTACCATGATAAGGACTAAGATCTGATGATGGCATCCAATAAAAATCGAGTCGAATCTCGAAGTTGCTTTTTGTATAAAAGGGCATTTTCGTACACTAGCTTTTGCCTGCAGTTCCGCACGCGTATATGTCGGTTATCGCGGTGATTATTTAACCTGATATAATTTTTTTATTAATGAACTGATTGAAATGAAACAAACACTAAACGTTAAGTGCAGCAAACCGCATCTTAAATAGTGAAAACTGCATTCAAATCGGTTAAGCCTTTTCTGAGATTAAGTGCCCGCTAATCTCAGAAACGGCGGCAAACGTACAGACAAAGAGAAATAGAAAATTTCCAAAAAACATTGTTTTATTCTACTGCGTTCATAAAGCCCGCCTATAATACTTTTTCTTATATATTACTTATTATATTCCATGTACAGAGAGCGACTACTTACGATTTTATTATATGTATAGATTTAAGACTCAAATGGACTGCAGGAGAGCAACACTGTAGTATGTATTACGCAGCTGTTACTACAAGTTTTCGTAAAGTCAGATCGAGTACATAAACATTAATGTTGCTTATCTCGCCTATTTCTTGCCCCATTAGTCTTGTAGTAACCCGATAATATTACAAAATGGTATCGTCTTCGGTATCTTTTAAATTAAATTAACCACCAGATAAATGGTTATATCTTTGAATAATATTTCTCCCTGGTGCTGTGGGTTGTAGTTAATTACTTAATGAAAGCCAAACCAAGCCAGCTATTGTTACTCTAAAGCGATTAAATGATGCTCTATTTCTTTTCAACTAGCTAAGAAATACAATTCTACCCTTAATTATTAACTTCATTTAAATAAAGCCGAAAGCCGTGAAAATGTGTTGATTTTAATTTTTTTATTTAGTCGTACTAGTCTACGAACTTCGTAGTATTAACCACTGCACTTATAAATTTTGTAATTCGACATAAACCATCCATACCTACTATAAATATATTTTATACTAACTTAACCCCCGGTGTTACCCGCGGTTGTTTTTGTACCGCGGGTAACACCGAGGGCAAAGTTAGTCTTAAAAAAAGTAGCTTAAGTTTCTCCTTATATCATCACTCATCAGCTATTTGCCAGTGAAAGTCCCGTCAAATCTATCCAGCCGTTCCAGAGATTAGCCGGAACAAACATACAGACAGACGAAAATTGAAAAAAAAATTGGTATATGTACCGTTTATACATACATATGTATTTAGTTAAAAGCGGTTATTTTAATAATACAAACAGACATTTCATTTCTATTTATTTGTATAGCAGATAATATATAAATTCGAAGGTAACCCTGTATGTAGAGCTTTTACGGCTTATCCACTACACCTATTTTAATGAAATTTGGCATGGAGATACTTTGATTATTTCAGGAAGAACATGGGCCACTCTTTACCGCGATATACACGCGGGCGGAGCTCCGGTCTAAAACCAGTAGGAAGTAAAGTGTTTGCCGCAGAAGATAACTAATAGCACATTTTTATTAAATATAATAACATAAACCTTTGAAATACTTTTTATTATAATTTCATGAGAATAATATAATACGAGGAAGCTTGTGCTGACTTCGGAGTTAAGTCATTTATTACAGACTCGTGCTTTCTTCCGCTTAAACACAATGACTACTTAAAGAATTCTGATAAATGGCTCTCTACACAGGCCTTCTTACATATTATGAAAAGCGCTTTGAATGAATTCATAGTAAATTTTAACAGTAAACATTAATGGAAAAGGTTTGCTTTGTTTCAAACTTTGTTTAGGGCACAGTACTAAGCTAGGATAATTACGTACTGTATGGTATTCAGAACTTATGAGTATGTTGTGGAACTCAGCTTTTAGCTAGGGTTTACTTCTTAATCTTATGTAGAAACAGCATGACTAAATTATAATGTACAATATAAATATACTTATATGATGTATATTTAAGTTTTGCACGCGTAAATTGATATGAAAGAAGCATTCACTGTCTTACAAAACTATGCAAAAAGTGCAATGGTTTTTGCCTTTTGTATACTATAGAGGATTCGATAAGATTCCAATACTTAAATTAAATTAGAAGTTGTTTCCAGAATTTATGTTTATTTTACAATTACTGACGCAGACTATTAAAGCACCGTAATTAAAACTATCTTCAAGATGTTCAAACAAAATAGAATCGCGGGTGGAGTACTCTATCCTATAATTAAAGAACGGCCATCTTGAAATATCGATTGAGATAGATTTTCCAACAAATAGAAACGATTTTATAGCAATTTATTTACTGGGTTGCTATGGCCTAAATACACTACGAATCCGATAAAACAAATCAGGATAAATAGACGAAAGCTGTTTATTTAAGACAACTAAACTTTAATATATTTAAACTAGGACCACTCTAATATAATTCTGAATCTGTTTTGTAAAATACTTTGAGTTAAAAAGTTTTAAATGTAAATTAAGTTTAATTCGTTGAACGAACAATATTTCACTTTGCCTTGGTGAGAAATACTCCTGAACTTAAAACCGTCTGGGAGCCGGGATAGTATGCCGTGTCAAGTGATTAAACACAGGTTTAAAGGAACATACGTTTTCAGGAATGCAGAATAATTTGACTGTTGGAACAAGTTACTTGGGGGTATATTTTATAGTAACTTTCAAGTATTAGCGCTGCTACTGGCATCATCATTACACAAATTATATAAATCATGGTCACGGAGAAATGTAAGGTAATAATAAATTCACGACAGGTAAATCAATGATATGTAGTACGTCATATTATAGGGCAGTGCAGAAACAGGATTAAGAGTTTAACATAATACATGTAGGAGAAGTACTCTAAAAATGTATGCAGGCAGCTATTCGTGTATAGTCAAATCGCTATAGGACAGGCAGACGAACATATCGAAATGATAAAGATTTCTTGTTAAGACAAAAGAATTCTAAAAAAGGTCAGGAGGTTCAGAGATGTTAGGTAAGCTAAACAGAAACTTTTTAATATTCTAGAAGAAATATTAAGTTTATAAATAGCGTAATCGTCTTTACGAAAACCTTCACTTTGCAAAAAATTAATCCGCCCAGCGCGCCAATCCTACCAAGAATGGAAATTCAATTTACCGAGAAATGTTTATTTATTCTTTTTCTCATTTGCTTTTGTTATGAGAGACTCAAGTAAGGATCAAATTAGACTTTGTTTTTCCAGCCTGTATCAGAATGTCGCTCCAAAAAAAGTTAAATTTGTGATATTATTCGTTCTACGCTATTGCTAAATTTATGTGTAATACGAGGTTTGGATGAACGTTATTAGTGATATAATCATAAAATTTCAAACTGAAGAGCAACTTCGGTCAATACTCTTGCTTGTTCCAATAGATGATATATATTAATAAAGTATATTCGAGAATGTTAGGGAATTTCTTGCATTTGGTAAAACGATGCAGTAACTAAATCAAACGATTTAGGGAAGTCCAATAATCAAACCTCTGTCAAGCTTGGAATCATGATAAAGTCGCTAAATTACAGTATAAGCGCATGAAGATAATAAAACGCGATGCTAATACCAGACTATATAATCAGCATGTGCGCCATGGCCCTTAAAATATTGCAATATTCAAGTGAAGCACTCGACAGGGTAGCAAGCCGGATCGTAGACAGTTTCAATACAAAAGCGGGCTTTTCAATTTTGCAAAACGTTGAATTTTATTTGAAGCTTCATCTGGTGTCTGGGCAAACGTATAAATTGTATAGTAGCACTGTGAGAAGATTGATATGGATTAACTTTGGTTTTCATTTTATATTTTGCTAGGGAGGTAACACAAACGAATTTTAGAGAGAATGAGATTGCGTGTGAATCCTTTATTGCATTTTAATCAACTCGTGATATAAAAGGGTTGGGTATACGTTTCATGGACATTTTATCTAAAATATTTGATTAAGAATTGATTTAAACATTTATTTTACCAAAAGAAAACTATTATTCCATTTTGTTTAATGTATAAACACTGATAAAGGTATCCCCATTAAGACTGTAGTCCTTGAGCGTGGGAATTTGTGATTGAACACCCACATTCCTATTTTACATGCACACAAACGCATCGGGCACTGTTGCATACTAACCCTGGCAACTAATAAATTTACTTTCGGTTTTTTCTTCTAGTTACATATTCATTAACTGTTCGCCTTTGAAGAATGTTTAGAATGTCCTACAAAGCACGCAATGTATCTTAGTCATATCGGAAAGCCTGCGGGCTTTAAGTAACTCGTCAACGGCCGAGAATGGGGTTCAAGTGTACCTATTCATTTTTAATTCATTTCATGGACAAATAATATATATTTAACACAGTATAAAATGAAGTCGCTCGCGCTATCTGTCAGCTTAGATTTTTTACAGTAATCAACGGATTTTAATGCTATGATAAGAAATAAAATTTGTATGATATATGTATTATATAATGGAACATAATGTTTCTTAAAATATAATTTTTGATCGCTTTTATTGCTCATATTGACTAAATTTTACTCCATAGATCTTGCTTACTTACGTACTTTTTTCACTTTTTGACAAAAAACGACGCTGAAAAAGTATGAAACAAGTTTTGAAAAGCCGTAGTCACGTGTTTTTAAGTACGTTTCTATTTTAATTTAAGTTTTTTTTATGTTTTGGTGTAGTGATAATAATAATTTATATGCAAAGTATATTTTAAATACCTAACATAAAAATATAAAAAAAAAAGAATAAATACGAACAAAGTCACCAGCAAATGCTAATAATACCTATATATATATTTGAAATGTACAAGTAACACCATTTCCGATGATACCAAACACGGCATATTTATGTCAAATTCATTTTTTAATACAGTACTTTATGTCGGTTAGAGGGCGCCACATTAAATTGAGTGACGCGTCATATAGCCTATAAGCAGCGGACGATCAAGGCACTTCTAACGATACCTCATTTATCTAGTTCTAATTAGTAGTTAAGGAGCTATGAGGGAACAGATGAACATACATGCATAGCCTGTCAAAATCATAACCCTCCTTTGGCTTTGCCGTGGTCGGGTAAAAAAATAAAAAAATACAGTTAATTTATAAACTCCTTCTTTTTTTAAGGCGATTTTGACGGGATTTTTACTGATAGGTAGCTGATGATATAAGGAGTAACCGCGGTTGGTGTAGTATCGCGGGTAAGACCGTGGGGCTCAGCTAGTTTTTTTTTTTAAAAAGACTACTTCCGTATATATCCAATAAATCCTGTGTCGCGGGGGACTTTACAAACATACATGAAACGGACACAATGGACACCCAGACTCAGAACAACAATTCGTGGATCACACAGTGTTGTTCCATGTGGGATTTGAACCCACAACACCTGATACAGTAGGATGCGGCGAGGCAACTGCTTAAACCACTAGACCAACCATGCAGTCAAAAATGAAACTGTAATTTTAAGGTCTTTAATTATTTCAGTAGTAGTTATTAAATTCTAACAGAAATCATTAAAAAATAATATATACTTTTTACTTTTTTAAAAACAATTTCTCAAAGTGTCTCGGTCTGTCAAAGTGTATTCAAAGTACTCGTCAAGACAAATCAAACGACTCCAAACTCGATAGGTTCCGTCGTTACAAAGTTCCTATGACCACCTTCCAGCTTCAACATCAGATCAGCTCCATGTCATCATAATATAGCATTATCACGCTATACATATGCCTACAAAAATTCAACACAATCGGTTGAAGATATCTGCAAAATTGAGTTGCAAGATACCGTCTTAACAAATATAGTTAGATATATACATACATAGCTAGTGAAAAAAAAACATAAAAAAATAAGTTCTGTGTTAATAAAAAATACTAATATTTTTCTTTGAAAATATTCTTTAAAAAAAATTAAATTAAATTCAAGAATACAAATTAACAGTTACAATTCGACACTCACTGGCAACCCACCCTAAAACTTGTCATTTACGTATTATGGAGCTCAGTGCGAACTACAAACGGACGTGGTGTCACCTTGAATATTCGGCGGGCACTGAATTTTTTGAGCGCGATAAAACGTATTTATTGCAATTTACGGGAGACGATATCTACGTACTAAAATGTATGGAACTTTTGTCGCTAAAAATGAATGATGTTTAGCCTTAGATTATGGCTTTTTGGTGAGAATTAATAAAAAACTAAAACGGTAAATCTTTTCTCCATACTTTTTTCTCGCGAAATAAGAAAAAAACATTTAAAATAGAGCACGAAATAGGACAGAGTGTGCTAATTAAAAAGGTCGATTTCGATGATTTAGATCTTTGTTATGGCTTTTTTTCACAAAAATAAAGAATTATTTTATAAATGTCACTCGGTACATTGGTAGACTGATTTATTAAACTACTGAGATTTTTTTTTTAGTTTCAAATACGAATTGAGTTGTTTGTGTTTTGCAAAACTGCAAGTGCCTTTTCGCGTGTTTTTAGGGACGCGCCCCTTAAGGTGTGAAAGTTTTTATCACATTTGTCAATAATTAAGTAATAAGCAATCTGGAGCTGTGGCTTAAATAGGTTTATTTGTGGGTTGAAAATATTGCCCAATTGAAGTATTAAAAAGTCAACCTTAAGTAAGGATTAGTATCTAAGGATCTTCAGGACTAAAATATTTGAATTCAAGATTCTCGAACAAATACTGTAACAAATTTTATTAAGGTTTGTCACCACAATCACAACCTATAAATGGCTTAATGCTGGGCACGATCCAGCTCACCGATTACAAGTTTTGTCATAATTAAAGTTCTTGGCAGATCTATAATAGCTCTAAGTTTTCACATTTAGTAGCCACTTTATACATTTTCCTCCACCCGTAATCAATGAGTAGAATCGAAAGTGGTTATGTGGGATACATACCTAATTACTTATTGACCTCTCTCCGTATGCCTTAACGATATTTTACTCGAGTTTATATGTTTAGACAGAGTGATTCATGCAGAAGGTTTAACAGTAGAATAGTGTGTTATGAGCCAATTAACATACTACATACAAATCAGTACGGAACTCTCTGTGGATGAATCAGGCTCTCATTTATAAAGGGTTTGTAAAAAAAATATGATTTCCATTCCACTAATTTAATTCCTTTTACTCGCTTATTATGTGAGGAGTTCACAGCTTTATGATCATCCAATACTTCAATTAATTCTGTAGATCGACAATAGATTGATGACATATTTTGATTTCCACACATACCTATACGAAACAGATTCGGTTTCGGCCCAGATCAAACAAGCCTAAGCCTACAACAGAATTAAATAGCACATAACGAAAAATGAAAGCATTCATAAGTAATTAGATTCGACCTGACGTCGTTTTACGTGAAAGCAGCAGCAATCGTATTAAAGTACTAGTTTTCATTAAGGTCGGATTGACAGCGCGAGTGACGGCTTCAGGGCCAGACGTGACGTTGATGAAACCTAACCGAAAACTGTTTCATGCCCCGAGCGACCGTTTAGCTTAACGTGTACAAGTTCTCCAAGAACATTAACCTATAATAGCTTTAAACCGAAATTTACTTAACCGACGCTGAGGGCGAATTGATTATGTTTCACCTCGAAGAGATAACAGTATTATGAACCTGGAATAGCAACGCTTTGTTACATTAAATATTATTTTCTAAGACGAGCTAAAGAACCAAAGTTAGTAATGTTATCATAGTAACAGGCTAGTAATAGGTAAATATTAATACGCGAGCCCGTATTAATATTTTAGAATTACGTATTAAAAACGTATTTCAAAAAATTTGAAGGGAATGGACTGAAATTTTTTACCGAAGAAATAATTTCACTGAACCAGTTTAAACCATCAGAAACGTTTACATGTCATTTAGGATTAAATGTGGGGGTTCACAGAACTGTTTTCGAAGTATAAACGTTTGTATGTATCTACCCAGGGTTAACACATAACAATTTGTGGATCTTATTGATATTACGAGTATGTTCACGTTCCTTCTTAACCACGACAATTCGACAAAAACTGTTTCAGAAAAGGGAATTTAGGGAAGATTATTATTATTGTTCCAGTTAGGCAGTCACTTGCTTTTTTTTAAAGTAAATACCCGTATCATTATTTTGAGAAATGCATATAATAGTGCGAGTTGCTTCCTGAAATTGAGGAGCTACAATATGACCGTTTATCATATTCATCCCAAAAAAGGTTTTTATGAGAAGGAACGAATTGAATCAAGTATTGATTGACCAATATCTGTCTTATCAGATTATACTTTGTGCAGAAGTTGTAAACGAAAATGGGAACAAGTATCTTTAATTAGATAAATTGAGAAAAACTATACTACACGGCTTTTCTGAGTATTAAGTACATACTACAATCGTCCTGATTTTTGTTTGTGTTTTTTTTTATGTAATATGCGAGAAAACGGGCAGAGGTATCGCCACCAACACCAAAGGCGTCACAAGTGCGTTGCCGGCCTTTGGGGTTGGGGGGGAGATAGGGGGGGGGGGGGGGGTTGAGGTATGGGCCTCCGGTATCCTTACTCACTCGGTGAAACACAGCGCAAGTACTATTTCACACCGATTTTCTCTGAGGTCGGTCACTCCGGTCGAGCCGGCCCATTCATGCCAAAGCGTGGTTCACCCAAGGTAGAAGGGTTCTATATAAGTTTTATTTCTACCAATACATAAACCAACAGTGTATAAATTTTAATCCACTAATATGCTACAAAATGTATCACTGCGTCAACTGGATAATTGAAGCCGCGCTAACGAGCTCACGGCCCAATCATGTATATCGATCATCTGTGACGGCCCGTCCATAACTGAATATGTATCCGAGAAATATATGAGTGCTTAATAAGGCTTATGGAAATTAAATTAACAAGTGAGTTTTATTTCCAGTGTGATTTATATTCTGTTATGTGTGAAAATGACGGACGAAACACGAGGGCGTAATTTCGATATTATAATTATTAATAATAAATCTTTATTTCCGATTTAGTCCATTTAAAGAGTGTTTACACGAGAGATAATATTATCGGGTTTGAGCAGAAATATTTCCTTTTAAAATATAAGAGTCCTGTGTATTCCAATGATCTTTAGGATACTATTAGTGCCTCATACACAGCTAGTCATTGAAATAATCCAAATAATGCGTATGATAGCATGAAGTCCGTCAATACTTGCTTTATAGTAAACATACGGACGTGCTATAAAATCGAGGCGCAGTTCAAGCAACATCCTTAACCATTAAACTATTTTAGAGTACAATTGAACCACTGGCTCCACGTGAAGAAGTAATAACTACTATTAACCAGAGTATTTTAATTAAAATACTATTAACCAGAGTATTTTAATTAAAATACTACAAGTTACAAAAAATATTTTGCCGAACTAGTCCTTGATGTTAATCTTGGCTAGTCTTTGATTGATGAGGCATCGATACTTGACGACCAACATTTAGTTCTTTATTGAGGACGGTCCTTATATTTTAGATATTTCCATTCATGAATACAATGTCCATATTCTATTACGTACACAACTCTATATAATTCAAGTCATCAATCACAAGCTTGACCTGGGCTTAGAAAATGTATAACGTGTTCTATATATTCTGCTAGTACGTAGGTACGCATAAGTGAGAATTTAGTAGGTAGATATATATACTATATACATAACTACATATGACATTTGAAGATTTATCCTCCAACTCCTAACCGTTAAGGAGTCGTATCCTTACATCATCAGCTCATCATCATGGAATGATGACTACCAGACGCAAATACTGGAGTAACTTCAGAAAATAAACGAAAAACATAGTACGTGCCTGAAAAAAATGAGGGTTTCCCTCGATTTCCCTGGGATCCCATCATCAGATCCAGTAATGGTGGCAATGAAACCACATTGGGAGCATACCCTTTCGAATACAAGAAAAAACATTTCAAAATCGGTCCACATTTGACGGAGTAATCGGTGAACATACATAAAATAAAAAAGTACATACAGTGGAACATAGACCCTCCTCCTTTTTGGAAGTCGGTTAAAAATTTAGCTTTTATACTATAACGAAAGTATAACTATAATTTATTGAAGTTAAGGGGTGTCTGGCAGGGGGTAGCAACTGTCATAAGTGTCCGGCAATGGATGACGAGATTTCTAAAGTTATCCCAAAGAAAATATGAAAAAATTGAGCTTTATACTTTAACGAAAATTAGGTACTATTTTATACACCTTTACTACCTGTTATCTGCCAAAGTAACCACAACCCAAACTCTATATTCGCTGGTCGTTCTTACCTATATAGGGGTCATGCACTGAAAAACTTTCAGCTTTTATAAAATAACGAAGGTCTGGCCGTCGTAGGCTCTTGCTCTAAAATGATGTCACCAAAGTTAAGTGATGTTACAGATAGTAATTGCAATGATATAAATATTTACAGCTACTTTTATTCATCATCATCACACTTTCTTAAGAAAGAAAACGTATGTTATTAAAAAAATCTTAAAATTGAAACTGGCCTTCATCTGTAAATGTCTAAAGACGCTTAGCGTGCCCATAACATATTTACTAATTACTAAAAAAACTATTTATCAAAATGCACGACAAAACCTCCAGAGAAACTCCTGAAGTTAATTTTGAGGGCGACGGCGCGGTATTATTCACAAGAGAATGTAGGCGTTCAGCTGTGCAAAGTTAATTGAAAACGGAACAGGAGCAACAACAATAACACCTTGACTTTGCGCAAATGTGCCTACAGTATTATATTAACGTCATAAATTAAGCAATTATTAAAGTAACCATTATTTTGAATAAATCCATATATTGCGACGTGACATGTTAGTTTACGTGAAAAAACGAGAACAGTCGTTAAAAAATGTATGACAAATTTTTTAAAATACCGAAAGACCGAAAGGCTTTGAAAACGGTCTAGTTTTATTTAAAATATTGATCACATCAACATTGAAAGCTTGCTCGTTTAAAGGGCCTAAAAGGGCTAAAAAGGGCCAGAAATGATTGATGACCTAACTTTGTATGAATTGAAAAGAAAGCGAATCGGTTTCCAATGAGAAATGACTTGAGATAGTTACAGAATTTGAGCCGCTCATGAATACCTTATGTCACTTGTATGCTCTGTTTAAAGTATGATAACTATTACTATCATGATGATAGAATCACACTCCGCAAACTGCTATAGTAAATAAGCACTGCCTACGTAGGTCTTTTTTAAGCATCACCACATATCCTTGCGAATTCTGCCACGAGAGAAGTGCTGTCTACGGATCAAATACCTTGAATCAAACATAGTATGTTTTAACATTAGTTGAACATTAACATTAGTTGCCAAGAAGAATATTTGAACACAGGATCAAAAGACGGTCAAAAGCTGGAAGGATACATTTCCTCTCTCCTCTCCTCGTAAAGTTTCTTACAATTTCACGGGAGAGGGTTTTATCCTTTATAACATGGACATGGTCGGTAAAAATAAAATTCAAGCTGCGCATTTATGAGCAAATACGATTTTCCCGTGAAAATGAGAGCAGTCAGAGTAGTTACCCCGCACTCCGACTTTTGGTTATATGGTTCTACTCAGTTTAATTTTTTTACCATCCTTTATCTTGTTATTTTTTATTGCAAAATCATTAATATTTTAGGGAATTTAAAAGATTATCACTTTTACAGATATTTCTACACTGTTCACACAGCGTTTTCAATCCAAAAATAATTTCATATAGACATAGTAATTTAATTTGAATAATCGGAGCTTTGAAAATTTAATCAAGCCGGTTTGGTCTTCGAGTTTGGATATTACCCACCGCTGGTATAAATAGCTTGGCTGATAAACTTTTTGAATTAAGTAAGATTTTCTAAATCTAAAAATGAAATGAAGACGCATTTGTGTCTCTATTGTTTGCTTAAATTGATAAATTTACCGTCTAGTTTTCGAGTTTCTATTCCAAAACAATCCATACAAGCCATTAGCTTGCTTGAATTGTTTGCTACATTTACTACCTTTAGCTAAGAATCACATTAACTGACTCAACAACTCTTCCCTTTAACAAATGATACGTCAAACGCTCTTAGCTTACTTGCGCGTATGATTGACTAACGATAAATACATTTTACTGATCTATAAAATTGAATTCCATCTTCCATGAAAGCCGTTTAGATTTACGGTCTTTCAAATTACTTGGATTTGCTGAGTTATTGGTAACCGTGCATATGAAGCGGAACGTTGGCTTTAATAGTTTCAAAATTTGTCGCATAAGGTACGTTTAGGTCAGGAACAAAGATTTGTAACACTCACTAGCATAGCACTGGTATATCTTTAGGGAGAGGAGACGGGAGGAAGTATTCAAGCATACCTAGAAAAGACATATAAAGAACTAACGATACATACCCTTTGGAAGCACCATTATGATCAAATTAAAACTTTTAAATCCTAAAGTAAATCAGTATTTAGAATCCTAATCCTAATCTTTTACTCTAAATGTAAGTTTTTTTTGTTTAGCTTTCTCGCAAAAACAACTTAATCGATCATCATGAAACTTTGTACCACATATTCTTGGAGTTATTAGACGTAACATAGGATACTTTTTATTAAATGCGAGCGTAGCCGCGGGCGAAAGCTAGTAGTAGATATAGTAGTATAGATCAAAGTAGAATCAGGATAACCTTAAAAATTAAGTAATGTGTTGACTGACCTTACAAGCACAATTTGCAAATATTTTTGAGACGTGAACGTTGTCCTAGAGGGTAGGCTTATGACTACTTATAAATATTTTATTAAGAGTGTATAAATTAAAACACATACTTTTAAATTTTCTCAAGTCCCTACGTGAACTTGTTTGTTGAAAATGAGTTAGTGAACCGTTAGTGGTACCGGGGGCGATCGTAGTAAAAGACTGCGAAAGATGGTAGAAAAACATTAATAGCTTGATTTCAAAACATATTTAGATATATGAGTAAAAGTTCGATATTTAAATAGCTCATAAGTCTTATCGGATCACTAAGAAAATAGAGTAATATTGACTACTAGCTGACCCGGCGAACTTCGTACCGCCATATTTACATATCTGTCTCAGCTTCCCACAGGCAGTGTACAGTCGCGGACAAAAAAAGACTTTTCCCGTTACCTTTTATTTTTTTCTTTCTAGCAAAAAAAGAATTAATGAAATCGGACTATGTGTTATTGAATTACAACTAAGTACATATTTTGACTTTCATCCCCTCTCTCCAGGAAACCGTGCTGAATTTCAGACAGACAGACAGACAAAAATGAAAAAAATTACAGTTTTGGCTTCAGTATCGATTATAGAGAACCCTCCAAAAAAAAAAATCCAAAATATCTTTAATGTACAGAATTGGACCTGTTACATTTTTATTATAAGTATAGATAGATTATAGTAACAATTATAATTTAATACATATACACCAACTTCTCAAAGGTTTTCTTGCTCATTGAACTGTGGGCTCTGGTTTTAAAAAAAATAAACTATACATCTAAAATATCACAGCTAATATATGTATATACAAAAAGAACATATTCGTGTGACAGAAAACATTTTGCAAAGATATATTGACGTAATTTCCTTTTCAAATTTAAATTATATTATATCATCAATTTTGGATCGTTTCTATAGGAAAATACCGATGTGAAAAGTGTATACGAATAAAACATTTAGTAAAGCCCTACTAAGGCGGTTCTAAGCCTTCTTAATGAACCTGTCCAAGAGGCCTAGTGCGCGATGAAAACGATTTTTCTTGCCAATGATCAATTTTGGTAGACTTCTGACTCCTGACATTTGTAAAACTTTATTGGAACGTTTATCTTATTATGTTTATTTGAATTACTACTTTAAAACCTCCGATATAACTAAATAACCTTTCTAAATAATTGTGTAAGGGAGGGTTTTTCAGTCGAATGGATTGACGAGCCACTTACATTACTACAGTTATACCAGTGCATGCTAAATATGACTATTGCCTACAAACAACATCGGAAACCCATAATGTATTTAGTTTTGTGGTTATGTTTATAGGTACAAATAGCCGCTCACAATTATCTTGACGCATTACATGAAGGAAATTTATAACAATACATAGTGTTAATTTTAAAAATGGAACAAGGTTGATTGTAAGCCTTTCAAGGCATTTTATGAGGCAGCGAAAATTTAATCTAAAAGTGGAGCAAAGGGCGTGTTGAGCAACAATAAATCGCAATTAAAGGTCGAAAAGAGGTTTGACCTTTCATTACGTACACAATTTAACGATAAAAATAGTAACTACAATAATCACGTCACTAGAGTGGTATCATTTTCAGCGCACTGCGATGCCGTCATTAGGGGCTATTCTTTGACTACTGGCATTTATACCCATTCAGATTAATTTTCAGCGTTGCAACTTTAATGAGTAGGTGGCGTAGGAAGTGTATAAATCAATAGTAGGTTCTCATTTGCATTAGGAATCGTGTTAAAGTATGAGTTTTTTAACTAACTCAAACTCAAAAAACAATACAACTAAAAAAGATCTCAATAGGCCGCCATAGTGTGGGTCACCATGCTACATAGTTTGATTGTCTGCATTCGCAATGAGTATGGCGACCACCACTCTTGGATTCTGCTCATGCTTTCAGGCAGAGTAGAGTCACTTTGGGAGTCATATTATAAAAATACGTCACTATCGTTATAACTGTTTTAGAATCAAATGAATGTCCGAAACAGAACAGTGTCCTTCAAGTGACTTTAATGGCTTTTAGCTGTAAAGTGGAATGTACTGAAGTTTTTACTTGTTGTATGGGTAATAGACTTTTACGAACGTGTTAAATTTAAATATCTGTTAATAAAAGTTCATTCTTTTAAGTTTTAAAGTAATGGGTCTTTTTGCGTCTACAAATCTGCTGCATAAGTTTTTACGTGTGATCTCAGCTTTTCAGCAGGAAGCATTTCAGAATGACTATAAAAATTCAGCTTATTTTTGGCCGATTTTTACCGACAAAGGATAATACACAGTTTGTCTATGTTTGTATGTTTCCTATAACGCAGCGGAACCGATTGTAATGAATGATGGGTCAACAGATTTGTATTAATGGCCCTGGCAACATAGATTACATACATTACGTGAAAAGGTTTGACGTAATCGGATTATACTTTTTACATTTTTCCTTGTTATATTATAACTAGCTGATCCGGCAAACGTTGTTTTGATATAAAAAAAATTGGGGTATAAAAAATGGATGTTGGTCGATTCTCAGACCTACCCGATATGCACACCAAATTTCATAAAAATCGGTCCTGCCGTTTCAGAGGAGTATGGTAACTAACATTGTGACACGAGAATTTTATATATAAGACAATATAGATATTGAGCTATTACTAATATTACTTGCTGGAAATTATTTTATAGCCATATACTACAGAAGTATATTCTCAGGTTTTATAAGTTCGTGATTGTGAATGTCATTAGAGGCCTAAGTTCGGCATTTGACTTTCAAACTCATAGCTAATGGTAAACATTACTGTTTATTCTACAAATTACTTTATTATAGAACAGAAATTTGAAGTATTTTATCACGAATCATATGTACCTACTCAATACCTCGTTAAAAACCTAACCTTTCGAAGAATTCCGAAAATACTCTCTTTGTCCTTTGATCTCTCTAATATACCAACATTTAGAAAACGACCGTCGAATATGGGTCCTTAATACATTCGACACGTGATTTAAAGACGGCCAGAAAGGTGACACATGAAGGTCAATATCAAAAGGCTTATGTATACTCATGTTACCTGTTATCAGTTTTAAAAGGGAAATTTCGGTAATATTAAACTTGTAATATTCACTTTTAGTAGCTTAATTTAAAGTTGAACTTGGCTTAGCATGCATGAACTACGCTAATTGTTTAAGTACTTTATGTTGGCTAAAAGAAACTGATCAAGGCGATGAAATATAATTTAATCTATACTATATTAATTAATATTATAAAGCTGAAGGGTTTGTTTGTTTGAACTAGCTAATCTCAGGAACCGCTGGTCCGATTTGATAAATACTTTCATTGTTAGATAGCCTACTTATCGAAGAAGGCTATAGGCTATATATCATCACGCTAAGACCAATAGGAGCGGAGCACCAATGAATGAATGTTACAAAAACGGGGGATTTTTTTACGCTACGAGCAATAGGAGACGTAGGTAAACGTCTTTCAACTTAATTTAAAATATAGTAACGTACTAAAATTCGGGAAGATAGAGAATAAAATATCATTTCAACCCTTAACAATGAAAAGTGACGTCGTAAGATTGTATTGCCACATCTTAACGAGACTGAAATACTTGAGATTTATATTTACTGCAGTTTCGTGGGAACTTCTACGATTATTGTGGTTATAATAGTTACTCATACAATAATTTAGTTAGGTATTCTCTGAAGCAGTGAAGCTTAATAAGTATTTGTATCGAAATTAGGTTTCGATACGAAAATTACATAAAATTATAGAGTATAAATTTTTTACGTTATCAGTTTTGCCAAAAACTTCATCATGATATTAAACTAAGAAGATAGAGCGTAGATAGAGATTTAGTTAAAGAAATACTCCTCAAACATGTTTATCAGTTGTACAGCTTACAGAAAAATCTTACTTTTTGGTATTTTAATTTCAACACGTAAAATGTATTAATCATTAATATTATTGTAAAACAGTAAAAACAGGAAAAAAAAAACTATAGCCCGACTACGTAAATATCTTTTGTTAAAATTTATATAGCCTATGTTACCCGGGCCATTATTACGAATCTATTGACACCTTACTCATTAAAATCGGTTCTGTAGTTTAGGCGCTATGGTGGAACACAAAGACTGCCAAAACTATTACATTTATTTTTTGCATCGCCGTAGTCTGGTAAGAAACGTATGCAGTAATTTACCTTCTGGCAAAAGATATAGCGGTACTGACAGAAATAATTGAATACGCTACCTGAAAAGACGTGACGGCCAATTGTGACAGTCCGTCGACGTAAGGGCCAAGGACTGCATGTTCACGCACGCGGAGTGACCGACGTGTCGTCTCTGGATCCAATAAGTCGTGAACACGCTCGTTGTATATCTCCATATACGATACCTCCACCTGGACAAATTGAGTAACATGAATTAACACTGTTAAATATGAAAAAGAAGAAATAGTCTTAAAAACTGTGCAGATAAATAAATTAAATTAAAAAGCTTTTTAAAAACAATATTTTTCTGGAATGCCTCTAGACGAATCAAACGAGTCCAAATTCGATGATGTTGCGACGTTTCTTTACAGAGTTCCTATGGCCACCTTCCAGCTCCAGCATCAGATCAGCTACATGTCATTATAATATTGTATTGTCACGCTGTATACATGTGCTTGCATAATTTGAGCAAAATCGGTTGAAGATCTGCTTCAAAATTGAGTTGCAAGATTCCACCCGAACATACAAGCATACATACATACATTGCAAGTTAATAAAAAGCTTGTAAAAACTTATGCCCGAACAAATGGCATTCAATAGGAAGGTAAAAGTCAGGGTTCAAACGATGAAAACCAGATAGGGATATATTCTAATGGCAGGCAGTGTTTTTTGTATGTCGTCATCTCCCTATCATTTCCTAACTTTATTTGGAGTCGGTTCAATGAATTTTCTTCTTCCATTGTCCTCTACTATTCGTCTGTTCTTTTTTTTTTTTACAGAGTACTAACGAGCAGGTGAACCTCAGAAAGTGACTACCGGGACCTTTACACGCCTACAACTAAAGGTTCCATCCACACACACACAAAATAGGTGTATTTTGTTCTATTAATCATTCTGTAGCAGAAGCAAACGGAAACTAAGAGATTATCAGGTCAATTTGCCGCGACACTAGTTACTATAAAGAATAATGACAGATGATGGCTCATTAACTCACAGTTCTCAAGAGCACGTTTCTGTTAGATAAACTTAGCACCTCATATGTCATACTCTTAATGAGGGACGTATACTATAATAACTTCAAGTATTCACGATATATAATGGTTACTGACACCTACTGCAATAATCTCATTTTAACCCCCGATACAAAAAGAGGGGTGTTATAAGTTTGACGTTTCTGTCTGTCTGTCTGTGGAACCGTAGCGAACGGATGAAGCGATTTCAATTTAGATTTTTTTTGTATGAAAGGTGAGTTACGTGTGAGTGTTCTTAGACATGTTTCATGAAAATCAGTTGTCTTTTAAAAGTTATGGGGGTGAAAGTGGGGAAGAATAACCGAATGTTTGCAAAAATATCATCGAGTGGGGTCTCAAATGAAAGCGCATAACGTGTTTTTTACTTTTTAAAGGGAACTCAGGTTATTATATCGGGGATTTTTTTAAATTTTGAGAATTTATTTGGACTGTCATGCATCTCAGGTACTTTAATTTTGTCCGTTTTTTTTTTATAATCCGTCTCTATAAAAGAATGGCTTCTCTTTTGAAAACTTCATTTGGACCGTAATGAGCAAAAGCGACAGAAGGTGTGCGTCAAATTTCGTGCTTTAATCAGAAACTGTCTCTCTTTATTTGTGATCGCACGTTTCAATTGTGTGATAAAAATAAAGTACATATCAGTCTTTTCGGCGTTATGTACTCTTACTTCCTATATTTTCTAAGCGAATAGATATAGATGTGTAAACAGTAAAAATTTCAATACACTCCAAATTATTGTAATAGGAATCTTACCTTGTAAGTGAGGGCTGGTGGCGATTGTTGTATTGCAATCCTTTCAAATAAAGTGTCACATAACCGTGGTATGATACCGCCTCCATCAGGACCCGAAGAGCCCATCATAGTGTAAGACTTCCCCGAACCTATAACAATAAAGATAGGTATATTAGTGACAGGGATGACAATCATGGATAATTATTTTAGAAAGCCGTATCGTCAAGGAAGAGTATAAAACACCCACATTTTCGAAATTTTACTTTTGAATTGTTCGTACACTATGCTGAGAATATTAAAAAAAACGTATTTTTATATTATTCAAAAGTTTTGATACATCGCTTGAAAAGGAACTTCTAAAAGCAATAGAGCTATCTTAATTTTATAAATTGATAATTTAACTATTCATTCAAATATCCGGAATGAAACAGGTGAGTAAACACAGTTCGAAAACGCAATTTATTTCTCCCAATCAATCCGAAATGTTCCATTCGGCAGACATAAAAACGACTCATTGATAAACAAACGTGTTACCCTGACACTTATATCGAACCATTCTGTATCATATTGCAAAGTTTTTAAGAGTTATATTTAAATGAAAAGTGTGATAAGGGTAGGTGTGAGAGTAAATAAAGATTTATTTGTTGGGTAAACAAGTAATCAAAATCCTAATGCTTCTGAACAACGTATTCTGAACAATCAGTTCCTTTGTCTGAATGAGAGTGCAGATAATTTCTCTTTTATTTAATACTAGCTGTTGCCCGCGGCTCCGCCCGCGTATATGTCGGTTATCGCGGCAAATAGTAGCCTATGTGTTATTCTGATGTATAAACTATATTACTGTAAAGTTTCATCCAAATCCGTTCAGTAGTTTTTGCGTGAAGAAGTAACAAACATACACACTCACAAACTTTCGCCTTTATATATTAGTGTGATTGTTACTTTTCTGTGACTTTTCACATACAATTTCTAGTGTGTATTATTCAAGCATATTATAAAAGAACAGTAGTGAGAATTTCGTTTTATATAAATTAGGAGATTTTACACAATACTAAGTAGTAATTAAGTTTTTTTTTTATTTCTTAAAATCAAAATGGCATTAATTTACGTCATATCCGCTAAATATAAATATTAATTCAGACCATGTTATAGAAGTTAGGTCATCCAGCTAATCACTACATATTATAAAACAAAGCCCTCCACCGCGTCTGTCTGTTTGTTCGCGATAAACTCAAAAGCTACTGCACGGACTTTTGTGTGGTTTTTACTTATAGATAGATTCTTGAGGAAGGTTTTCGTACATAATTTTTTAAATTTCTGAGTATATTAGCTAAAATTTAACGATATTTGTTGAAGACTTCGGAAAAAATTAAGCCGCACATCGCCGAGAAAGATAGGCTATATTATATTTTCCGTAATGAACCCGTGCGAAGCCGGGGCGGGTTTCTAGTTAATAATAACTGGACACATCTCACACACGGCTGTCTAATCGCAAGCTAGACAGATCCTGTATTATCGTATCTAGACTGCTGATAAACATACTTACATATTTCTAAACTAGCTGACCCACGCAACCTCGTTTGCGTCTCCTATTACCCGTAACGTGATAATTTTCCCCCGGTTTTGAAACATTCTTCATTGGTGCTCCGCTCCTATTGGTCTTAGCGTGATGATATATAGCCTTCCTCGATAAATGGGCTATCTAACAGTGAAAGAATTTTTCAAATCGGACCAGCGGTTCCTGAGCTTAGCGCGTTCAAACAAACAAACACTTCAGCTATATAATATTAGTATAGATATACACATAGTTTTAGAAAAAGATACCCAGACACAGAACAAATCGGTCGCGCTCATCACACAATATTTGTCCTGGGAGAGAATCGAAACCACGACCTGTAGAATTGTATTCAGTGGTACTAACCACTAGACCAACGGGCCAGTGCCTCTAATAGTAACTCAGGCTTTCAACGGATACTAATATCAGCCAAGCTAATAAACCAACTGTCTGACTTGCTCAAGTAGAAATGTTTATTCGAGAACAACGTTTGAATTTGTCGTTATCCTGAGTTCACAAATGCTATGTAGTACACTAAATTGACGGTAGATAGCAGTAGAACTATCTGAAGTCAGCATTGTTTCAAGTTTAAAACCACTTCTCTGTATTGCTATCTTGAAGATCATCTATGACAAGTTAATGAAAACCTTAACTTTTCTTTTGCATGCAAACGATACAGATGTGATTTAAAAAACGTCAATAATTCGGCAATACTCACTTCAGTTTTGCGATCTATCAGTAAAAGCAATCCATTTGTCAAAAAATTCTGATTGTTATTTCATACAAGAGTACTTTAGACTCCAGCAAAATATAACCTGATTTTTTAGTCACGATATTATTTACGATACAATTTCACTATTTTTTTCTTTAAACACTAGTCTAGACTTCTAAGAAGTCATAAATAAGCTTTTAATATAGGATGGATAAACTCTTAAAGTTTTTTTATTAAAATATCATATTTGAAATTTAGACCATTTTTTAACTATAACAACACTAAGGACCAGTTTCACCAGTTCCTAAAAAGAAAGCCATATTATCTGTCATGTAACACTTTTAACAGATAAAAGTTACCGATATATCTATATAAATAAAAATGAATCGCCGAAATGTATGTAGGTACGCGCATAATTTCTGATCAATAATTGCACCAAATCGTATAATTCTTTTTTTTATGTGTTCGTTAATTTTAGGACAAGGTTTGTTTAGAAGAAAATTAAAAGATAACCGGCAAAGTTCTTTTTTGTGGTCCAAGACAAACATTACCCGTGAGAAGCTGTTGTACACTGCCTGTGGAAAGCTGATAATTAGTATAATTACTAAAGCGAGTTTTTCAGAAATTTAGAAAATATTTGCGAAAGAAAAATACGGCGGTACGAAGTTCGCCGGGTCAGCTAGTATGTAGATGTATGTAAATCTGATATACCCACATAAGTGTCTCTACCTAAGACTTGTAAAACCGAAATCTGGAGTTATTTTATGTATAAGTTGACATTTATAAAACCAGTGGTAAAACTGGGCCCTAAGTCTCTAAGAAACTGATCAATACAGTGATAAATAATATCCCGTATCTCAATATTATAACTTTACGTATCAATATCAACTCGGTAGAAAGTTTCTTACAAATAAATAATGAACATCATATCACAAGTAAATAACTTTTGGTCAAGATACAAACTGTGCGTAAACTTGTGTAAAATATTACTTATTTATCTTGACCGACAGTAAATAAAGATATATCAGTCGTAATATCTGAAGATAACCTTTTAGTGAAGTTCGCCTCAATTCAGATACTTCAAATCTTTAGGGAAGTAAAAGGAACGGAAAGTTGAAACAAGTTTGTAGAAGATTTCGAGATAGCTTTATCGTATCGTATTTTTAGCTGTATTATTTTATGAAGTTCTCTTTAGTGGTTAACGGGAAATAATAATAAATGTTTAGTTAGGTATAACATTAATAATGCACATTCTCACGCTACTCGTTAAAGAATTTCCATGTTATATGAATTGAACATACTCGTACTTTCAACAAAATCTTAAAGGATTGTATTGCTGTGGTAATTTAGAAGGCAGCAACAGTAAGTCAAAGGCGGCCACTTTTTATTGCTTATTTGGAATGTACGTGAAACGAGTTTATTCCTATCTAGGTTTCAAACGTGTACGTTAATTAGGAGTGAATATTCTTGTTAGATAAAGAGCAGTAAGTACGGTTAGAAAAAAATTGCGCGTTATTTTCTTGAAGCCGTCTTTTCTGACCCAATGCCCTCTCGATTACCACGACAGTGTAGTTGGGAGCATTGCTATAATCATTTGTTTATTCAAAGTATACCTAGGTGTTTGGTACACGTATCACTAAAAACTAAATAACTATAAATTCTCAAAATTTAAAAAAAAACACCGATGTAATAACCTGAGTTCCCTTTAAAAAGTAAAAAAGACCCCACTCGATGATATTTTTGCAGACATTCGGTTACTCTTCCCCACTTTCACCCCCATAACTTTTAAATGGCTCAACCGATTTTCATGAAACATGTCTAAGAACACTCGCACGTAACTCACCTTTCATACAAAAAAAACTAAATTGAAATCGCTTCATCCGTTCGGGAGCTACGGTGCCACAGACAGGCACGTGAAACTTATAACATCCCTCTTTTTGGTCGGAGGTTAAAAATGGTTCTAATTGAACTATTGAAACATTTCAGATACCAATATTTATGTGTAGGCAAGGGTAGCAAGAAAGAAAATTTTGCTGTGTCGGCTAATACATTATATGCTCGCGATGTCACAAAACATACGATATTTCACGAGCCACTGTGACATCGTAATATAAAACTCCTACACAGAGAGTTTCCAACTTTCACTCTGTTATTTTCTGCACCTTTCCTAATACGGTGTCACTGTCGCTCACAATATGATACGGGGACGAGAATAACTTTGTAAACTATCTCCGCGCCCTCCTTTGTTGATAAAATGAGGAATGTTCAAGTTTGAGGTGAAAAGTTATTGTATTATGTCTAAAGAAATAACACGTGCTGAAAATTTGCAAACTCTTCTATAGTTATCGTAAAGGAAAATCTAAAGAGAGAACAAAGCTTCTCCGCCACAAAGGCCTAGTTTACACGATATTATTGTTTAAAAATGTGTTAAAAGTTAACAGTATCTACTTATTGGAACAGGTACTGAAATACTTGTGATAAATCTCGTAAATTAACTGTTACATGTGTTTTTTTTTTATATTTGGCCCGCCAAAATGACTCTACTCTGCCTGATGGAAAACATAAGCAGAATCCAAGAGTGGTGGTCACCATTCTCATTGCGAATGCAGACAATGCAGTATGGCGACCCACACTATGGCGGCCTAGTGATGCTGCTGCATCTTTTAGTCTAGTCAACAAGTATGGAACTTGTTGACTAGACTAATTGGGCCTTGAATGACTTTTAAGTATAATCTTGGTATTATTCTATTACCGTAGTATACAGCAAGTGCACAGTAAAGGGAATACTGAATAGTAAATCACAGAGAGTGAAAAGGGTAATTTAAACTGCATATTATAATGTCTCTCCGTGACGTCATCCATAGCTCTTAAGTTACTATTGACAAGACTGTTACGCCGTTTACGTTATGCAATTTAGTACTATATGCAATCTAATTAGAAGTTAATCTTGTGTAGAACTGCAAACATTTTGTATAACCCAGTTCTTATTACAGAATTCCTATTTTCGTTCTCTAAACTTAAAGAAAGGAAAGTCCTCTTTGACAATCATAGAAGCGATAAAAAACAAAAAGAGACCTATATAGGTTGCGATTCTTACATTTAATCATTAGGAGACTATTTTTATAAGAGTACCTAAGTACTATGTGTGTTTGTGCGGTTATGTAGGCACATATGTGTGTATATATGTAAATGTATGATCATATCATCAGAACCCGTATATTTTCTTGATAGGCCATTGACTATTAAAATTACAAATAATTCAAATCACAAATATATTTTAACCAGAACGATTATAAACCAATCTCTATAAAATTACGTATCCATACGTATGGTCATGAAGAAGCTCAAGGTGGCAGTGGGATAAGTTACTCAAAGCAGATTTACTTGGAAAATTTATGCCTAGACTTCAACAAATAACAGAAACATAAAATATATATATCACTTCTCGTCGCATTCCCTTTATATTTATATCAAAACCGACAGACATAAATTACAAACAACAAAAACAAGTAACGCCATGGATTACAGTTTTGAAACCTCTGAAACATGGTCTGAACATAACTCTGCTAAAATCACACAATAGGAATGTCTACTTATGTCAAAAAACATTGGTGTGTTCATTCGTTTTATTACCTCTCTGGTATTTTTGTTTAAAAATATATGGGTCAACCCAAAGTTTATGTATTGCTATCTATTTAATATATTTTAGTTGTTAAAACTACTGAGAAGAGTGAACAATAAGGAAGGTTCTATTAAAACAGTCAAACAAAACAATACATAACCCAAATTTAGGATTATGCAGACTGACATTTCAGCAGTTACTATAATAGCACAATTTACGTCAAAAAATACCAGATAAGACACTGACCGTTTTTTGAAGTTTTCAATCTATTAAGATAATATGCAACTTATTGTATTTAAATACAAATAGTAATAACAGCTATTTATAAGGTACATAATTACGCCTAAAAAAGGAGGCTAATAGTACTGATTATTTATTTACTAGCTTTTACACGCGGCTTCGCTCACGCAGACTTCATCCCCTGATTTACCCCCTTAGGGATGGAATTTCATAAATTCCTTTCTTAGTGCTCACTTACGTTAAGTATATAAAGAACCTACATGCAAAATTTCAGGATTCTGGCTTCAGCGGTTTGGGCTGTGCGTTGATCTGTGGGTATGTCAGTCAGTCAGTCACCTTACTCTTTTATATATAGACTAGCTTTTACACGTGGCTTGGCTCACGCAGACTTTCATCCCCTGATTTACCCCCTTAGGGATGGAATTTCTAAAATTCCTTTCTTAGTGCTCACTTACGTTATATAAAGAACCCACATGCAAAATTTCAGGATTCTAGCTTCAGCGGTTTGGGCTGTGCGTTGATCTCTGGGTATGTCAGTCAGTCACCTTACTCTTTTATATATATAGATAGATAGATAGATGTAAAGAAAACTACCTAAATAAGTAATTTGTAAGTAAAAAAAAGAGTGTCTATGACAATAAGACAAAATAACTGATTTACCTTTAAGTATTTTACAAAGTATATTTATATAAAGTTACAATTTGTTCAGATGGATGCTGTTAAAACTTTATTACTAGCTATACTATTTTGAGCTATACTATTTATTTCAGTTTGTACAACTTTTACATTGATAACATAAATGTGGAATAGAGCTTGGCACTAGTTATCAAGTAGGCAACTTAAGCACGGACGAGGATGGCGATCGTCCAAGTCTTCAATGCGATTCGTCAGCGTCATTAAGAGTCATTCATCAAGCGTGTAACCCTTTTTCTTTTTTAGAAAATGATTTAAGGCATAGTGAAAAATAATCAAACCATTTTCTATTTTCATTGCTCCGAGCGAATCAAAACAAACGTTTTAGGTATTTTTTCTATCACATTCTTCTAGTATGCTAAGTTGCAGCAAAAAATGTGTTTGAAAATACTACTCCATAAAACATCCCTGAAGAGAATACATATTGCACTAGCAGTATACACTTTATTAAGTTTATGTGTTTACCCATTCTGTTGGTACTACAAAAAAATGTTTTTTTTTTTCTTTCTATAAATGCCATACTACAGTAGGACAAAGTTATTACGATCTAGTCTACTGACTTGTCTCATTGTCTCTAATTAATTGAGACAATAAGAAAACAAAAAATGTGACGTCACTTGTTAAGGTTACAATAAATATTATAAGAGTAATTTTAATTTTCACATGTGAAAGCAACATTCTTTTTTACAGATGAGTGACGATCATAATACTTGTTCCATTAATAAATATTCCACATATGCGATACACAATACTTACCCACATGTGGTGTCATCAAAGCAATTACTTTTTGATAATATGGGAATTTGTAACTGCCACTAATCGGAAGGGCAACAACTATTCGGGCTCACCCTAGTTATAACATTTCCGTAATACCACATACTGTACGCATGTGATTCAAAACAAAGTAACAGGAGTTATCAGTCGGCTGCACATAGAAAGCACTTCTAAGTCCGAAAACGCGTACCCTAGGTACATAGTATAAAATGTTAGACTAGTTTCGAATCATAATTTTAATGAGAGTTGTCTAATTTATTAATTAGATAAGTAACAAACCTGTGCAAAACAGTTTACGCGTACTTCAAAGTTTCATTTCAAATGCGAAAGCTTCAAACCCTATTCCTACATATTTGAGCACTTGTCGATAGGATAAGACGGTCTGAAGTACTGACAATCTCTTAATCTACCACGAACATATGCGCTTGCCTCCTATCGATCGGAGTTGTGCCGCATCTCGACAATTAACGAGCGCAAACATTGAATAGTTTAAACTTTCCCCGAATTTAGTCATTAAGCCATGAACTTTTAGCAGATAATTAAACTTTGTAATAAAATTTTAGGATAGTTTAAAGTACAAGCTAAAATTTAAAAAAAACCCCCGTACGCAAGCACTTAATCGAGTAATCATACACCAAAAATGCCTTACATCATTTTGGAAAAGAGGTGATACTTTTACATTACTGGACCGATATTAACCAAACATAGCTAAGAACCACCGCAAGAAAACTGGCTTTTAAATGAAAAAAAACCGCATCGAAATCGGTCCATCTGTTTTAAAGCTACGATGCCACATACAGACAGACATCGACGTCAAACTTATAACACCCCTCTTTTTGCGTCGGGGGTTAAAAACATCATGTATAAAATTTACTTCCAAGAAACTGTAATATGGTAATGGTATGGTATAACTGTAATTTTTTTTTTAAAAGACAACTCCCGCACTATGAATAAATCCTGTGTCGCGGGGGACTTTACAAGCATACATGAAACGGACACAATTAACACCCAGACTCAGAACAACAATTTGTGGATCACACAAAGAGTTGTCCTACGTGGGATTTGAACCCACGACACTTGGCGAAGTAGGGAACGGCGTGGTGACCGTTAAACCACTAGGCCAAACGTGCAGTCAAGTGGTATGTATGGTAACACAGCAGTGATTTGGTAGAGTTCTAACAGCAGTATACTGTTAAAGGGTGCTGAAGTGGTTGATGTTGGTAGAAGCTATTGTTTTGTGGCAGCAGCTATTGTGTATACCGCTTAAGTTTGTATTACTGCTAGAGTTGTAAATGTTCTGTAAAAGTTTGAGTTAGTTAGAGGGACCCACATTTTAGGCTATCTTGTTTCCTCGTTTATTTTGCTGTTTAGCAGAGTTTAACAGTTTTTATGTTAATTTTTACCCGACTATGGCGAAGCCAAAAGGAAATTGTTGAGGCAATCTATGTATGTATATTTATGTGTTCCATCGTAGCACCTAGACTTCTCAACCGATTTTACAAATCAGGAGTCAACAGGTTCGTAATAATGACCCAGCTGACATAGGCTATTAAAATTTTTATCAGAAGTTTTTACCTCGTCGGGTTCAGGTTTTTTTTAAATTTTCCTTGTTATATTCACTTTGATATTTCTTCAAATGTTAATATTAATAAATAGTTAATTATTAAGTACTGCTACAGCAATTTGATAAGTAAATAGTTCGTAATGCGATGAGAAAATAAATTCATCGATCTTGCTTTGATATAACGAAGACAATTTCAGAAATATCTTAAAGGTGCCGTCTAAGAAAGCTTCGTCATCCGTGAAGTAGAATCTTTCCATGTGGTCGAACGTCTAAAGGAAGAAAATGTGCGCGAATCTAATCATTTAGGTCGTAAATATGAAATAAAAATGATAAATCAAAGAATATTTACGACATAAATGTTACTTAAAACATTGAATGACAAGAAATAGTTTAAAAACTACGAGTATAACAAGACTACGTAAAAACTTCACCCGTTCCATTATAACAAATCTATTGACGTGTCATGCATTAAAATCGGTTTAGTGGTACTTGGACAGCCAAAGCTATTACCTAACCTTTTCATATTGGCTTTGGCTAATTACTGTAGTAGGGTATAAATAAATAGGTTTCGTTCTAAATTGCTTGTTTCTGCTTCAATAGCATAAGTATGCACACGGATATACTAGAATATTAGTCAAGATTAATAATGAAACACGACTTTCTTTAACTCATAATAATACACACATCAAAAGTGTCTAGGGATCAACGTATGTGTCTAGGGATCAACATATATTTTTGCAATAACTTTTCTCCTGATTGATATTAATTAAAATTTTCTTTAAGGATTCATCAAATAAAGTGTTTTCGTTTGTCACAGTAACGATAAACCAAGTCACCTTTGCATTAATAAAGAAATTTGCCATTTTCCTAATAAAGGGATTTTTGACATTTGAACCACTAACATTAAAGTTCGAAAAAAAGACTGAAATAACAGTTTTCTTTAAAATTTTATTAGGTAACTTAAACAATTAATAATCCGTGTTTCTACCGCGAACACTAACAACACAAGAATCGGTTTGGCATACTCAAAATGAGTTCATCCAAATCACGCTGTGGAATGGCCGCCCATGATCGTTGCAACAACAAAAAAAGGTCTTCTTGCGACTGGATACCCTCCATATTCGGCAGAGCTCTTCTCTGTAGCATATCCCATGCATGCTCAATCGGGTTCGAGTCTGGCGACTGAGCAGGCCAGGGCCAAAGCCACATCTCAATCTCAAGAAATCCGCATAAAAATGCTTGATCCCTAGACACTTTTAATGTGTGTATTACTAAAGATTATCTATTTGAAATACTGTCTAAAGCGTACATGCATACTACATAAGTAAGGCTTTTTATGTTGGCATAAAGTAAAATATAGTTATAATAATTCCGAGTTTTAAGTAATATTTACATCATTACAAGATGCAAAATTTAATAAGTACAACGGGTCTTAGTATATGCATCTCTATATTTTTCTATACTCAATATAAATATCTTTCCTTTTTTAGGGTTCCGTGCCAAAGGCAAAAGACAGAACCCTTATAGATTCGTCATGTCTGTCCGTCTGTCCGTCCGTATGTCACAGCCACTTTTTTCCGAATTCGAAACTATAAGACCTATAATGTTGAAACTTGGTAAGTAATGTTGAATCTAGTAAGTAGTTCTTTTTTAATACGTCATAAATCGTAAACTGCAATTTTCCTTTCATTCAATCAAAACAAATATAAAAAAATATGTTACTTGCTGCTGCGAAACCCTTCATGGGCGAGTCCGACTCGCACTTGGCCACTTTTTGAATACAATCAATTAACAAACTATTGAAAAATTCTAAAAAATATTTTAAACGTTGAAAGATAATTTTGATTTAGTATTTTTCGGAAGTCGTACGAGTAGTAGTCCTAAAATAATTTTACAGATTTCATCAGTCATCTTAAAAACAAGTTTATCTGATAAAACTCTGTGTACCATTATCAAAATTGGAGATTCCATGTAATAAATAAAGAAAACGTGATAGATTAAAATTATCAATCAAAAGAGCATGATATGCATGTATGTTAAAAAAACCTTTAGAATCTACTTCTGTGATACCCATAACAAAATAATCTTGAAATATAAATAAATAATAATAAATAAATATTTCAGACATCTAACACACATCGCCATCTAGTGCCAAGCTAAGCAGAACTTGTGTATGGGTACTAGACAACTGATATCTTTATATATATAATTCTTCTGTGAGTCTGTATGTCACTGAACTTCTCTCAAACGACTGGACCAATTTTGATGAATTTTTTTGTGTGTGTTCAAGGGGATCTGGGAATGGTTTAGATTCACAAAAACGACTGGACCGATTTTGATGAAATTTTTTGTGTGTGTTCAAGGGGATCTGGGAATGGTTTAGATTAACAAAAACGTAAACGATGTTACGTGGGTCAGCTAGTAAATACATATATACTTTTTGTGTGAATACATAGGTACATATTATACATAGAAAACACCCAAACTCCGAAACAAATATTTGTAGATCATACAAACATACGGTCCGACCCGGGAATCGAAACTGAGCACAGCAGTCGTAAACGCTACCACTACGCCACCGAAGAAGTTTTGATGAAAATGAAAAGGAAAATAAACTAGAAAAATTAATTATTCGATGTTTTTAAGAGATTAGTATGTAAATGGTTTGTTTAACAAAATCGCTGTCAGTCTATATCTTATCAGAGATAAAATGAAACGAAGCTGGCACCTGCATTTTAGGTCACTCGGACGCGGCACCTGCCTCAGCCTCTTTGTTCTTGCTCCTGTCCCATTTGTTACGTAGGTGCACGGGTACCCGGCCAGATAAGTGTTCCGTGTCGTCTGTCCTAATTACGTTACGGTAAAAGGTTTGCCATTTACCAAGAATGCTTTGTTAATTATTTTTTGTTTTTGCATTGATTGGTGAACAAAAAAGTCAGTGTCAACGGACGATCCGTTAAAGAGTTTTAGGTTTTCTGTAGTACTGCTTTCATCATTTATCTCTAAATGAAGTACTTAGCAACACCATGGTACAATTCAGACAATCAATATTAAAAATCGATGCCCTATCATTCAAATTTGGGTCACGAAGTAATGAAACTAGAGTAACAATAGCATGTTACAAATAGCTTAGTATCAATCAATCACAGGCCATTTTTAGGGTTCCGTACCCAAACAGTACAACGGGACCCTATTCGATTCAGCACCCAATGCTATATTTAGTTTAATAAAAGGAAATAAATATGACGATCGTCAAAGTTATTCGCAAGCACCAATAAACAAATTGTTGGAAGCTTTCACTACTATGAAATCAGATTTGGCGCGGGTGTGTAAAAGGAGCAGACAATATGATCTAATTGTTAATCCAACAAATGCTGTTATTTTTGTTGTTGGCAAATCCAGAATGCACTTGAAGATCGACTGGTCTGATTTACCGTACATTAAATTTATTGATGTTGCACTCCCGATTAGTGCTTACGTTTAGAACCTAGCAACTTTGATTAATAGTACGTAATCATAGGGCATATTGTTACGAGCGGGGTATTAAATAATTAAAGATAGTCGGTTGATTACCAAAAAAATAACACACTGTTTATTTACAACCCTTTTTACAATAATAATTCGCTATGTCACTTGTTAATTGCACTAGAAGATCGCTTCGATGTTAACTCCGCTGTATCGTGAATAATACTGCCTCGTACGGGTAACCCAATCTGCTTATATATGGCTTTGAAACCCCTAGAAAGATCTATAATATTCGATAGAACATTCTACACTAAACAGAAATTACCAGAGTGAGTAATCTAGCGCCATTTAGCGTCGAATATCAGAGTTACTCCACAGTTGCGCGCTACTTGACACTAGATGGCGCCTTCAATTCAATTCTCGCGACTGGTAGATTGTTCTAGACTATTTTTCTCGAAGGCGCAACAATATCATAATTACGTGAAGTTAGTAGGAAGATATTTGCATCGGCGGGATCAGTCCGAAGATTTCGAGACTTTCTACGTATATTAAAATTGCGATAGTTAAATCCCCGCTCCTTTCTATATTTGATTATACCTACTGATGTCAGCTATCTCGATATGAATGAAGAGCAGCTTAAAAAACTTGAGCGCCTTCAAAACTTCTGCATTAGATTTAAATTTGATTTACGCAAATATGATCATGAATGAATTTCACAAATAGACGGAATTCACATATTATTTATCTATACCTTATATGTATGTTGTATGTTATTCAATCCATTTACCTGACCTTACTCAAACTAACGTTTTGTATTCCTCGGTGGCACACATCAAAGAGCCTTAGGGTGGTCGGAATCTTTAAAGCCAATGGTTCCTATCCCTACCCACACTACCATATTCAATGACAACGATTTTAGAGTACAGGTTGCCAAATTACAGAACGCCTTGCCGATATTTATTAGACGTGCCCAAACACTGATAATATGGTCAAAGATCACTACATAGGATCATAAGTACTATTTGCCCTCAATAGCTATACATTATTTGTTTAAACGTTCGTATCAGTAGAAGAAGCAACTTGGTTTGAATAATTGTTATACACGTCTAGGAAAGAGCATTAATTTAGCTATGACTGTTACTAGGAAAGCAGTTACGATAAACGTAAGTGAAACTGGGAGGTTAATATTTGCTACGTCGGGCGTAGCAAAAGCGTAGAAGTTTGTAGCAAGTATGTCAGTGCAAGCGACAACAGTAGCTATAATAAATAGTTGGTAGTATAAATCTGGTTTTTGATATTGTAGGGGGTAATCTCTGGATCTACTGAACCGATTTTGAAAATTCCTTAAGCAATAGAAAACCACTAAAATACTGCTATGCAATACACCGACCCTAAATAAAAGATGTACAAAGTCAGAAAGATGATAAGTGAGATGATGATGACTTGGTTGAAAAGCAACATAAGCCAAGTAGTCAATGTGTGTGTTAGTTTAAACTTTCATATATACCCTACCCTATATTACTTCCAAAAGCAATATAAATTGTAAATGAAAATTTATGTTTTGAGTTGAGCAATAAGGCTGTGTTGAAAACCCGCCCGCTCAAGTTTCAGTTCCAATTCAATGCCTAGTGGTCCTTTGCAAATTCGCGAGGGTAACTTCTCGCTTGTATTTGCAATGCTAAATAATTCTAGGCAACAAATGTATTAAATGAAGCGTAAAACAGTACTGCGAAACATTTCTCGCAAGAACGGTTCGGGAAATAAATAGCTAGCTTTTGCTGTGGCTCCGCCCGCGTGTATGGCGGATATCGCGGTAATAATTTTTTTGAGTTATATTCACAAATACAATTTTATAAAATAATTTAAGAAACCGAAATAATAATTTCAGTAGATCCAGAGATTACCCCCTCCCCCTACAACCTGACAAACATTACCTATTTCTTTGTAATATTATTAGTATAATAGATCCATATTAAATACCTTATTTAGATTACACAGGAACATGTTTTATAGTTTTTTTTATGTATAGGCCTGCCAAAATGACTACTCAGCCTGATGGAAATCATAAGCAGAATCCAAGAGTGGTGGTCACCATACTCCTTGCGAATGCAGACAATGCAACAATGCAGCATGGTGATCCACACCATGGCAGCCTATTGATGCTTCTGAATCATTGGGCCTCCGGTCTCGCACTCACCAACAAACCACGACAGCACGAACGCTGTAATTTTACGTTGATCTTCCGTGTGATTCTTTTGGAACTGGTATTACATGTATTAAAGTAGAAGCAAAGAGAAAGGAAAAATGTATTATTTAGCCAACCAAAGGTAAACAACATAAGGCATATAAAACTTATCTCTAAAAAGGTCGCATTAAAAACGAAAGAGGTTGAAAGTGTATTGTGAATAGACGGCTTCACATATGGGATTTGTATGATGAAAACAGAACTATCACTCAAACTCCGCCCTATATTTCGTTAGTTCTCTCCCAAATTAATATTAAATAACCTCGCTGACTATTTTACATTCAAAATGAACTCAAAGTAGAAAGGGAATTTCTTGAAACAGACAAGATCTTAAATTAAATTTCGATAAAAAGGATGAAAAGTAAACATATAACTTATCGTAAAACCGTCTTCATAGCTGCTAACGTGACTGGCTTTAACGAACAAAGACACGTTCCTTTTAGTCAAACAATTTATCGCAGATTCGTTGTCAGGTACCACCGCTTCTCAACATTCAATTTTATTTAAAGGAAGTGTTAAAAATTTGCCAATAGGTTTTAGTATGTTTACCGTTTTGTGTAAGGGTTTGGTTTTGTTTGCCCTTGATATGGAAAATCAAATTATAGAAAATAAGCATGCAATTTACATAATATCATGTCATGTCCAACGTTTTTAGGCTTATAATTTAGGCAGTACTATGTGAGGCATGAGTTTCATGCAATCGAAGAGCCACATTCTGTAAGTGGTAAGTGTTCATACTTCAGTCCAGTTATTACTATTGAAAGAATTACGTGTGCTCAGAACAAACTTGTATTATTAAGTAATAGGTAATCTAATAGCACTGTTTGGTAATATAATGCAAATCAAAATCTAAGGTTGTTCATGTCTTACATTTACGAGTTTTTAGCGGTTCTTGTAGTTATGGATGGCCGGAAATTGCTTCCTTTGAAAAAAAAAAAGATTCCAGTCAAAAAAAAGAAAAAAAAAACTATTTCATAAATTTTACTAACTTTAAGCAAAATACCTTTAAATACTCTTGCTTGACTAGCTGTCAGAAGAGATGAAACAGGAATGCAGTATAAAGAACAAAAAAGTTCAAATATCGTGGTATGATTATATCGCGGTAATCCCAAAGGCGTCGTACGTTAGGTTATGCCTCAATATCGCACAAGTACCGAGCTCTAAGTCCGCCCCAGGGAGTCGTTCACACCACAGACGTCATGTACGAGATGAGTGCAAAGTACAACTACAAAGATTTACTACTGTATTTCAATTTTTATAATTTAATATATTCACATTCAGTCTGAAATGTAGTTTTCAAGAAAGATATTTAAATTTATAAAAGAGAAAATCTTGTTTAAAGGGGAACAGAAAAAGCAACTGTATGTTAATGGTACAAGATTAATATGCTTTGTTGCATCTTAAAGGAGCTTAAGCATTTTCGAGCCCTATTTCACTTGACCCTAAGTCCTATACTCTTAGATAAAAAACTTTAAATGGAATTCTTTTGTATGAGCAAGCATCCAGGGCCAAGTAAATTCTATGTATGTTAATAGAAAAGACACAATAACAAGATGAAATCAGAGACATTCAGCATACAGTTTGTGTTTGTCTTTTGTTTGGACATAAAAATGTTTTACTTTAATTGAAGAGTGTGCCCTAATCTAAATGGCATAGTTCATTTGGGAGTTTTTGTGAAAAAATCATGTTGAAAATATGAACATCCACCAATTGGTCAGTAAGTCCAGTATAGAAAATTTTTCATCCATTAGGAACGCTTCGGCATTAATGGGCCGGCCTGACCAGAGTGATATATTGTGTAATAGCGCTTATGCTGTATTTCACCGAGTGAAGGAGGATACCGGAGGGTCATACACCAACTTTATTTACTTTATACTTTAAAAAAGACATATCGTTTTGATCTTATAAAATAAGAGCTCTCTAAACAGACAATCACAACATTTTACAAATTGATACTTTAATGAATAAACATGTGCAGTCAACCATCATACAATCTAGTTTTGTTAAGTATCCAATTCCTAACCACGTGGTTCATAGTTAAAGTTGGAATATCTCCAACATGAGTCAATTTGAAACGTAGAAGAGGAAGAATCCAAAAAAATACAGACATCGTATAACTGAGGTCCCAGGAAGTAATTTTCAGGAGTTTCAACTATTATATATGGCGCCGTGCCAACTTGTATGCGTAGGTATTACTTACAAACGTACCAACAGCTGTAATAACATTTGAGAAAATACTAGACACGTCTTGTAGTTGGCGAGTTCTAAAAGTGCACAGGCTAAAGGATCGCAATACGTGACTGCGAGAATTGTACACTTGAGCAGTAATATAACTGTATTAAGTGAAACGTTTATTTGAAAGAGATAACCGAATACAATTGTTGACTCGCATTACAGTACTGGAATAATATTGACAAAAATTCATATTAAAGACATAAATAGTGTAATTAGATTTCCATTATTACCAAGGCATGGAAAATTTCAAATAGGTCACTGATTAAACAAAATATGTCTAGTATCTAGATGATCTCTATCAAAGAGCTTTCGCTCCGGCGCGGATTGACTGAACGATAAGGACCCCACAGTACTTCAATAAACAATACAAATGGCCGAACAACCGTAAAGCATTGCATACAGTCTGCAGATGGTTATTGGAAAAGCGTCGAGACAATACCAACCAACATATTGATATCGGAGTACAATAATACTACAAATGTATTTTTCAATAGCCTTCCCGGATGGGAATCGTAAAATGTTTGTATTGCATAGGCACGTTTAATGTTTATTATTACAAACTATAACATTGTTACTTTTTGTAAATATAACTCCTGATAAACCCATTAATTCGCTTTCGATGCCTTCAAATATAATAGAATATTATAGGATATGGAAATGGAATACCTCTTTTCACTCTGTTTATACTTATAATAATAATAATAAATCGCTTTATTGTACACCAGATAACTAAGAACATAACTTAAAGCTAGGCAGGTCGGTAGTACAACTGGCGGCCTTATTGCCCAACGGCAATCTCTTCCAGGCAACCGTGGGATGGAAATAAATAACATTATTAGGCAGACGTATAGTGTAGTGTCTGGTGCATTAGAGAGTAATTTGTAAAAGGAAAATAAAGCAGTATAAATATTTATAGATAATAATATTATATGATGTACAAGTGACACAAATATATGGTTATATATACATAATAAATGAAATTCATAGATATTATACACATCCTGGCACTCAATACTGTGACCCAATTGATGTATAATAACAGTTGATTATGGATTATTGTTGTCTCCTAGGTAATGCTCCTTTACCAATCTCTTAAAGGCAGTTTGAGTTTTTGCACGTCTAATTGCGACCGGTAGGGCGTTCCACAATCGTACCGCTTGGACAGAAAACGACTGATCGAGGAATTTGGTAGAGTGTCCAGGCATCTTTTAATTTCAGATTTTCTGACGATCTCAATAATTTGGAATGTGAGTTATGTAGAAAGGAAAACCGCATTTTAAGGTAACTTGGAGTAAAAGGATTGAACAGAATATTATATAGAAGAGAAAGAATGTGAGCATTCCGGCGAAGGCGGATGGGTAACCATTTAAGCTGTTTACGATAATTGGAGACGTGATCATATTTGCGTAGTCCAAATATGAACCTTATACATAGGTTTTGGAGTCTTTCTAGCTTATTAAGTTGGTCTTCAGTGAGATCTAGATAACTGGCATCAGCATAATCAAGGATGGGGAAAAGAAGGGATTGTGTAAGAGCAATCTTGGTTGACGTGGGAAGAAAATTGCGTAGTCTGCGCAAAGACCCCGCAGCAGCAAACATTTTACGACTCAGCTCTTGTAGCTGAGGACCCCAGGACAAGGTACTGTCAATGTAAATCCCCAAGTTCTTTACTTTGTCACTGTATGGAATAGGTGTATTATTGCAAGTGATTTTTGGCAACTTTGTCCAGTCAATTTTGGTGACCAATCGCGAGCTTCCAACGACAATAACCTGGGTCTTACTTGGGTTAATTTTTAGACCGTAGGCGTTGCTCCACTTACAAATTTTGTCCAGGTCAGCATTAATACTAGTAACAGCATCAACCAGATTAACCGGTGATGCCTTGGTATAAATCTGGAGATCATCAGCATATAGGTGGTAGGAAGAAGACAGATTGTTAGTGATTGTGTTGATAAAAACAAAGAAAAGTAGGGGGGAGAGCACGCCGCCCTGTGGTACACCGGCTGTATTGCTACACCAAGACGAAACAGTATTTTCAATGCATATGCGTTGCCGGCGACCAAACAGGTAGTTGTGAAACCAGTCAATTACGGTTGGAGATATGTTAAGAGAGCACAGTACAGCAGAACGTCAAAGTCAACGGTGTTAAATGCATTGCTGAAGTCCAGGAGTGTCAATACGGTAGCTTCACCGTTCTCCATAGCAGATCTGATGTCCTCCGTTATGTGAATAAGGGTAGTAGTTGTGCTGTGCCCGGGACGAAACCCGGACTGGAGAGGATTAAGGAGCAGGTTTCTGGATAGGAAGTTAGTAAGTTGAGCATGGATAAGACGTTCCAAGACTTTGGAGAGAAATGGGAGAATGGAAATGGGACGGTAATCGCAGAAGGATTCGGGGTTTTTCTTTTTGGGGATGGGTATAATTTCAGCATCCTTCCATGCCTTTGGGAACACGCTATGGGATATTGAATAGTTTAGGATATGACAAATGACAGGAAGAATTTCATCAAGGATTGGGAGGATCATATTACGGCTTAGACAGTCAGAACCTACTGCATTCGAACTAATAGATACTATGCTCTTCCTAACATCACAATCAGAAAATTGACTAAAGACAAAGGGAGAACAGTCAGGAGTTGGAGCAGAAGTAAGACGTTTCAGTGTTGTGTCTTTTGTCGTTTTATCAAAAATTGACGATGCAGAGAAATGTTGATTAAGAAGATTTAAGTTGATATTTTTAGGAAAAGATTCGTGAACAGGTTTGCCTACTCCCAGTGACTTCAGAAACTTCCATACTTTAGCTGGGTCTCCGTTTTCAACGGAGCTGTGGATGTATCGGCGTTGAGCATTCCTACACACCTTGCTGCAATGATTCCTGATAGTTATGTATTTGGCCCGGTTACTATCGCTTGGCTTCCTTTTGAATTTTGACTTCGCTATCACTTTTTTCTTAATTAGTGCTTTGATGTCTGAAGTTAGCCACGGTGACGGAAGACGTTTCACCTTCAACTCTTGGATTGGTGCATGTTCATCGTACAAACTCATCAAATTAGCGATAAAAAGTTCGACCTTCCCATCTATGGAGTCAGCACTGAAGAGAGATGTCCAGTCGATGTTACCGGCATCCCTCACCAACGTACCAGTATCCATCCCCTTGAAATTTCGCTGCAGGATAATCTTAGCTTTGGCTTTAGGGGGTCGGAGACGATAGGAAAGGTGAAGCAAGTCGTGATAGGAGAACTCGTCAGCTGAGTACTGGCCGTGCTTAACTGCGAAGTTAGGGGAGGAAACAAGGATAAGGTCTAACAGTGACGGAGCGGCGTGTGGGAAATAATGCGTTGCATTGGACGGAAGGATAGACAGATTGCTAGATTGGGTTACAGACTTAAGAGTGGATGAGCGAGAATCGTTTTTAAGGAGACAGGTATTGAAGTCACCCATGATTATGGTATGACTGTACGAAGGAGTTAATTGTTCTAGGAGAAGTTCAAAAGAAGAGAAGAAATTGATGCGTAAGGAAGGGCAATAATAGACACCAAGAAGGATTTTGGAATGAGAAAGTTCTACTTCTAGGAACAGATGTTCACCCGCATCAGTTGGTGGTGGCTGCGGAGACAAACTGATAATCGAGTAATGAATATGAGAGCGTAAATATATAGCAACACCACCACCCCCAACCACAGTGCGATCATTCCTGATGAGGTTGAATCCTGGTAAAGTGTATGCAGAGGAAGGTAAGCAGGGTTTAAGCCACGATTCAGAGATTAGTATAGCATGTAAATTCGTACAGTACTTATTATAATCAAAATCTTGTGCGGTAAATCAGTATTAATTAGACATATACGGGGATATTCGTGTGAATCTTTCGGGTGGTCTAAAATTATTATAGATGTATTTGTACAGCTATGTGTCTTTATGTTGTATGTGTGAGTACTCGCTTATTATAAAATGTACCGTGCGGTCGTGCCCCCGCCAAGACGAGCCAAGCGAAGCGGAAGGGCACTACCTACCTTTTCTCGAAGTGTTACGTCGTTTTTTTGAACCCTCATTACTTTGGTTCCCGATATACCAGATAGTTCAAATTCTCAGGATATGATGTTACTAATAAACTAATGAAACATACAATTTTTCAATTACATAGCTTTGATACTTTGGATTTGATTGATACATAAAAAACACCGATTTCGTCACTGACACACTAATGATCATCAAAACTGTTAGGGTACTTCCTGAAGTGCTAGAAAGCTGAAATTTGGTATGTAAACTAAATTTAGTATACAAACAACAGAAAAATTCATAAACCTATTACTTTTGCCCCCCAACCCCCAAATTTGGGGGATGGAAGTTTGTATGAGACTTTCACAAATGTTTATGCTAGAGGTGTTATTTTTGGTACACGGACTTTTTCGACAGAAGAAAGAAGATGTACAAGAAATACAGCACAAAAAAAAGAAAAAAAAAACTGCCTTAAGCAACTTACAAAAAGAAATAAAACCCACCAAAAACATTTTCATGTAAAATGTTGCCAAGACGACTGCATATGGCGTACCCTGTGAAAAAGATATCAGATCTCATGTAGAGCCAAGGTTCCGAATCTACACGCTCTAACTCTACGGGCCGGTTGTTATGCGTGAGTTACTTTAGGGCCTAGTTGAAAACCAGCGTCAGGCTTCGTCTGGCATTTGCTGAACTTAGTCCTATTCTGACACGTTCACGAGGCAATCATCGCTCGGTTGTTTTTTTCTTTTTTTTCAAAAGTGTATTAGATCTATATATGATGTTGTGTCTTATCGTGTATGTGTCAAAATAAATATTATTTTCTTTCAAAATTAGCAATTGTCAGTTAAATATATCAGATACAATAATTAATTACGTAAGTTAGTGATTGCGAATAACAGTTATTTTATGTAAACAGTTTCTATCACAGATAAATATCCGAAATTGTAATGAAGAATAGTCGAGATAAAATTTATTTGACTAATGTCTAAATAAGAAGACCATTCCGAATACACTCTCAAATGTTTTATTCTAAACTTAATTAGAATTTGTCCCTTAAACCGGCAGGGTTAAACGCAACTGGGCCAAGCGAAGTATTTAGGTCAGGAATGGCAGAATGGTCAGAATTCTACTACCTATATATTTTCGTTATATTTATAGTTACAACTGTTGCTTCAATTAATAATGATGGGCAAAGTGGAGGGTTATAGACGCGCTGGACGAAGAAAAAATCGTGGCTACGGAATATCCGGGAGTGGCCCGGTATCACCTCCGTTGAACAACTGTTTCGCCTGGCCAACGACAAGGAGGAGTAGAGGAAGCTGACGGCCGACCTTCGAGATTGAAGAGGCACTTGAAGAAGAATAGTTACAACAAGAAAACCAAGTACCTTTTTTTAATACAAATCAAAATATCGTAGAGCGAAAAATTCTCAATCCCTGTTTATCAAAATTGTTTTTTTTTAATAGTCCATCAAACAAACTATGTAGGTAAAAGATGCATTGTATTCGCTACCACCTCGTTCAATGCATTCATTGGTTTACAATGTGACGCTTGGGCCGATGGTGCGCAACACAAAGGGCGAAGTGATGTATCTAGGTTAGCAGTATAGGCCTATTTATTGCTCTGATTTTATTTCAAACGTATTATCGGCTCACCTACCTAATGATTCATTTAGAATATTAAAGCGCTAGAGAAAATATTGCTATTTAAAAAATAATAAAAAATCCGTGGAGTTTCTCCGCGCGGAGGAAGTAGTGAAACTTCCTAATATGCAACAGTGCTTTCATACCCTCCATGGTAGCATTAAACGTTTGAAAACTTCGTAATGTGCAACAGTGCTTTCATACCCCTTCAATGGTAGAGTTAAACGTTTAACGCAACCTTGTTGGAAGTCGCATTAGAAGTTTCACTTTAAAAATGACCGCAGCAAGTGTTTTACGTAAAAGAAGGTAAGGTTATCCCATGTGTCTGAGTTTGTTGACTCAACTTTCATAGTTCGATCCGTTCTTCTTTGGAATGAGCTCAAAAGAGTCACAAATAGTTTTTCTTTTAAGATGAAAGTAAAGCAGTATCTCATAAGACAACTGGCAGAATCAACATCCACATAAATATTATCTACTTATTACTCGTATACTATTATTAACTCCATTTGCGTGTGTATTTATTTATATAATTTCATATGTATTAAGTTGTATGTATAACATGTATTTATTATTTTATATGTCAGTCTGCCAAAGTGACTGTGCCTGATGGAAAGCATGAGCAGTGGTCACCATAATCATTGCTAATCCAGACATAATGTATTTGATAGGTTATATTATGTTTATTTTATATACTTGTTATTTAGTACGTTTAATAAAAAAAAATAACCAAGATGCACCTACTTCCTGTCTTCTCTGCATCACCCAGTGTTTGTCTGGTAGAGAATGCAGTAGGCATTAAGTTCGCCAATGCACCAGAAATGTCGGATAGAGCATCCCAGAAATACACGCCTCATGTATAAAACATATCTAATATGATCAGATTATCATTTTATACATATTTTACCAGACTTTTGTAGACGTTTTCCAAGCAATACAGCAAAGGCCAAAGGTTTCCTTTAATTCAATACAAAACTGTTTTCAAGAGATTGTAAAAGCTTTTACGAAAGCTAACCTACGGGCTAGTAACAACTACAATATTTAAGTATTTTAGGGTGTAGTACCCATATATAATTCTATGAAAATGTATAAAGACAAGATTAATATATTATGTATATATATATCACTAACGGTTTATGCTTAAAACCGCTGTATAAAAAACCGTTTATACACGAGTACTCGAATATTATAGTGGTGTAAATAAGGCCGTCAGCCTTTTGAAATACGACGCTTTATGACCTCGCGCAGTACACGTAAATCAAAATAGTAAAGGCTTCACGTAACCGTGAAGCTTTCTAAACCCTTCCTCGAAAATTGTAAAGCCTGGGTCTTACCAACTAAATTAAGGCTTAACTGAAAAGCTACAGGCATCAGGATTGGATTATTTTATGCACGTTCACACCACACAATTTCAAGTATCCAAGATCGTGACTTATAGCAGTCACCCCAGTTGCTTTTATATTATTAACAGACAATATTATGCCATTGTTTCAGTATCTTTTGAAGTGGTATAAATTTTATCTTTGAGGCAGTCCTAGGTATGTTTCAGGTATTGAGTATGAATTCGAAGTTATTCAGGAAACGTTTGGTGCGTGTCCACTATAAGGTACAAAAGTACGGCATGCTTCTACGAGTATTAAAATTCTGATTCTGATAAATGTATTGAAACGACGGAATCTGTTAACATTTGGCTGTTTCAAAATACCAAAGATCGAATTATTGATGGCTTATAGAATTTTTCGTGGAGAAAATAATGGGCTATCCAAATATACACACATCAAAAGTGTCTAGGGATCAAGCATTTTTATGCGGATTTCTTGAGATTGAGATGTGGCTTTGGCCCTGGCCTGCTCAGTCGCCAGACTTGAACCCGATTGAGCATGCATGGGATATGCTACAGAGAAGAGCTCTGCCGAATATGGAGGGTATCCATCCAGTCGCAAGAAGACCTTTTTTTGTTGTTGCAACGAACATGGGCGGCCATTCCACAGCGTGCTTTGGATGAACTCATTTTGAGTATGCCAAACCGATTCTTGTGTTGTTAGTGTTCGCGGTAGAAACACGGATTATTAATTGTTTAAGTTACCTAATAAAATTTTAAAGAAAACTGTTATTTCAGTCTTTTTTTCGAACTTTAATGTTAGTGGTTCAAATGTCAAAATCCCTTTATTAGGAAAATGGCAAATTTCTTTATTAATGCAAAGGTGACTTGGTTTATCGTTACTGTGACAAACGAAAACACTTTATTTGATGAATCCTTAAAGAAAATTTTAATTAATATCAATCAGGAGAAAAGTTATTGCAAAAATATATGTTGATCCATAGACATATATGTTGATCCCTAGACACTTTTGATGTGTGTATTTAATAACAGAATAAGCAAAACCAAAATAAAACGTATGGCTGTCGGAATTTATTTTGCCCACCCAAACCAAATGTCAAATCCAAAAATGTTTTTTTTGGAGCCTATTAAATTTGTGTCAAGAAAGCAACTGCCATTAAAATAAAAACTACTGAATTTTAAAATCATCTGCATTACCTATTATATTTTAGGTCAAACAGGTATTGAGATAGGCATAGCTCTTGTTGTAGTCATGACTCAGTTTGTAATAAAACACTAACTTTGCCTTGTACAAAGGCGTACAAAGTAAGTAACAAGGGTAACTGAAACACATTCCTTCCTTTTCCAATATAAATGAAACTTCGGCGTAACACTACTAGTCGAGTTTAAATTATTCAAATTCCTGACGTCACGAAGGTTAGCATGAAATTGCACTTGCGCAACCTTCCGAGTACGTCACGTTGAAATCAGCGTTAAAAATCTCAATTTACGTCTATGAAATATAATGTATTACTCAAATTAAATACGTTTTAATGTTTAGCCAATTTAATAAAAATTTCGTTCTCGTATTATTTATTACTATACTAGCTGACTCGGTGAACTTCGTACCGCCATATTTACATATCTGTCTCAGCTTTCCACAGGCAGTGTACAGTCGCGGACATACATTTTGGCGATTCATTTTTATCTATATGTTTTGTTTTATGTTTGACCCTGCCAAAATGACTCTACTCTGCCTGATGGAAAGCATAAACAGATGCCAAGAGTGGTGGTCACCATACTCACTGCGAATGCAGACAATGCAGCATGGTGACCCACACCATGGCGGGCTAGTGATGCTTCTGCATAGAAGATATACCATTTCTTACTAAGCATTCATAGTCATAGTTATATTTTTTTACAAATGCTCTAAAATTACACAAATGTCGTTGAATTTCTAACGTAATAATATATAATAATAGCATAATTTACAACATTAGCATAGATTAAAGATAGAAAATATTGTTTTCCTGATTTTATTCAATGAAGAATAGCTGTTATTAATTTATATACAAAATCATGTAGTCAAATCTGAAATGAAAGGTCTATCCTGCTTTACAAATATAATTAATTTAATGAAATTGTTTAACATTTTCATTCGTTATTTTGCATATTAATTGAACGAGGACTTTACAAAGGAGCAGAGAGCCGCTTGATTAGTGCGCAGGCAGCTCGCTTATTATTTTAGTTAATAAGTTAATAACAATAATTATTCATTTGAGCGAGGAAGTTAGTGTTTTACTTAGATGCTTTCGATATATTTTCATTTCGTAGCCCAGTGTAAAATTTAACGTATAAAACCATTATTGCAGACTGAAAATGACAATCGATATCCCAACAGCCTGGTTAAAATGGCAAGAAAACAAAAAGCGAAAATTAATGAAAACGGGTTCAAAGGCGTTCGTTTATTAAGCAGCTCTTAGGGTGTTTGATATGTGTGTAATTGGCGCTCAGTTTCTGAGCGAAAACTTTTAAACGCAGACGTTTATGTATGTGCTTTAAAGAGCCGTAGGCGCCGTAGAGAATTAACCCACATCCTTATCTGGTTTAACCTACAAAGTATCGCAGTTTTCGGGGTACTAATACAAATTTATGACACTAATATTATCTCCCAGTGGTTCTATATGTTTTAGACGATCTAGAACCCAAACGGTGTTGAATTTCCATATATAAATAGAATTGAAACGAATACGGTGCCTTGAAACTATTGAATTGAAACAATAAAAAATATAAATTAACTAGTTGTTGCCCGCAGCTCCGCCCTCGTGTATGTCGGTTATCGGGGCCAATAGTAGCCTATGTGTTATTCTGATGTATAAGCTATATTACTCTAAAGTTTCGTCCAAATCCGTTCAGTAGTTTTTGCGTGAAACAGTAACAAACATCCATCCATCCATCTATTCATATTTACAAACTTTCGCGTTTATAATATTAGTAGGATGTCTCTAATCCTAGTCTAGAGACATTTGTCTTAAATCGTTTTTTCTGTTGCAAAAATACGGACTTTTTTTTTATTGTAGTTTCCTGTATCAACGTTCACCTGCAGAAAAATAAGTCGTTTTATATAAATGCATTTAAAATCTTTTTTAACAACGATAATATTTTCCTAGATTAGTTTTCAAAGATTAACGTAGATATATTTTTATATATTATATATATATATATTAAAATTGTATTCTGCGGTCATTTTCCTCCGAGTTTGCTATGAACTCGGAGGAAAATGACCGCAGAATACAATTTTATTGACATGTGTATCAAATCGAAAAACAATCACAGATATAGCTCTGGGAAATAATAGAGAAAAATGATCTGAGCACGTGTAATGTTGTATTCGAACAATTACAGTCTTTCAGGCGCCCTTTTAACAAATGATAGGAATTTTAATAAGAATATTAGTAGCCTAAGGGCCGGTTTTTCAATCCGCAGTTAAACGGTCAAATAACTAACAAGGGAATAAATGTATCCAGCTCTTTAACAAGCGAATAAACTTTTTGTGTTTTTCAATCGGGAGTAAACAGTCAGATAGTTACTTGATGGTCCTTCACAGCTATGTTCACTGTAATCATGCGCAAGTGAGATGCAGCTATACAGGTAGTCACACGTTAGATAAGGACCAGAAACTTTCAGACAACATTCAAGTTGACTGTTCTTTTTCTATTTCCTTTTGTCTTTTTATGATTGCCGGTTTGGGATATTTAATTAAATGAAATGAAAGCATTCGATTATAATTATTATTTGTCTATAATAGATGTAGTAAATAATAATTTAGTAAAAAGTAGTTTATGATATTCCTGTAGTAGAGTCCATAACAATGATTAAAATCAAAATTTAAAAAAATGAATAATTTCATTAATATTTTTTAAACGGGTGTTTCTACGTTGAATAAATATGTGTTTAAAAGTAAAAAGTTTATTTGTATTTATTTATGTCAGTTCTCTGTACCTATTGGTGACGAGCAGATTCCCTAGCGGCAAGTCGCAGAACTAACGTATGACAGATAAAAATACGTATACACGTTAACATTCCACTTTTAGAATACTGTTTACCCTCACGAAGTGGTCCTAAAGTATTTTTTTTTACTACTCCGTAGACGTCTATCAATGAAATCATTGTAGAAAGAATTTAAATGGTGACGAGCACATTCCCTAGCGGCAAGTCGCAGAACTAACGTATGACAGATAAAAATACGTATACACGTTAACATTCCACTTTTAAAATACGTATTTTTTACTTCTCCGTAGACGTCTATCAATGAAACAATAACAATGCACTCGCTCTGTACATTAAACTGCCAGGTAGAAGTGTCTGTCATACGTTAGTTCCGCAAACGGCCACTAGGGAAATCTTCTCGTTACCAATAGTACAAGCTCTGTTTTGTTTCGAACTAGATAGCAGTGTGTGAAATAAAAATTCTTCATCTTCTCTATAGTATCTATAACCTATATATCTCTAATAACCCTTTTTACCTCAGAACAAAAAGTCAATCGAGTCAAAAACATCCTTAATCTATCAAATATTCAATAACTACAACGTACTTAAACTTTACCACAAATAGGTACAAGAGAAACACACAACGTCAAATCACTATTCTACAGAATAAAACACTAACTGAGGTTTGAAAGCACAGATAAAGTTATCAGTCAGATTACAGCTTTATTCGTCTGATAACTGATGTCTGACTATTGAAAGACCCAAACTTACGCTAACTCAGGAATAAATGCTATTTGACTGTTTATCTGACTATTGAAAAACCGGCCCTTAGTATGTTTACTTCATCAATGGACAAATTTGATTGATACAAGTCTGCTATCAAAGGGTTTTTTTTTTTCGGTCATCTAGCACACAACGCCATCTAGTCCCCAAGCTAAGCAGAGCTTGTGTTATGGGTACTAAACAACTGATACCAATACATATATACTTTTTTTTTGTAAATACATACATATTATACATAGAAAACACCCAAACTCCGAAACAAATATTTGCAGATCATACAAACATTAGATCCGACCCGAGAATCGAACCCGAGACCTCATGATCAGCAGTCGCACACGCCAGTCGTGAGACCAACGAGGCTTGATGCATGCTTGTAACTTTTAATCTTTTATAGTTGAGCAGCCATTATAATAATATGCTGTATACAATTGATTGCATTACTTACTACTCAAGGTAATAGACCCATAATAGAGCTGATTTCAGGACTAAAGGGCCGGTAAGACCAGGGCGGTATAACCTTCTCTTTTTTTGTGGTATTGGTGGCAAACGAGTAGACGTATCACCTGATGGTAAGCGATTACCGCCGCCCATGGACGCAACACCAGAGGCGTCACAAGTGCGTTGCCGACGTTTGGAGGATGGGGAAAGGGATGTGGAGAGGGGTTGGAGTATGGGCCTCCGGTATCCTCACTCACTCGGTAAAACACATTGCAAGCGCTATTTCACACCGGTTTTCTGTGAGGCCGTGGTATCACTCCGGTCGAGCCAGCCCATTCATGCTGAAGCGTGGCTCTACCACGGTTAAAAAGAGAAGACTTGGTTGGTCTTCTTAGAGAAGAGCAACCTAAAGTGGCATCATTCGTGTTGTTGCCTTTCGTTGGTAAGTGTGAGACCGAAGGCCTCATGATGCAGAAGCATCTTCACAGGCTGTCATAGTGTAGGTCACCATGCTGCATTGTCTGCATTCGCAATGAGTATGGTGACAAATCTTTGATTCTACTCATACTTTTCAGGCAGAGAAGAGTCAGTATGGCAGGCTCATAAAAAAAACTACTGTAAAAATATCAAAATGTCCGTAAACAAAATAATCAAGTAATAGATTTAGAGAACTTTACGTAACTCGCTTAAGTCTTCGTAACGCAGTGCAATTTAAAAGTAAAACGACGTCATTAAGTCTGGAACAGCCGAAAAGGAGAAGGTACAATTTATTGACGTGGAAGTCTAATTAAGTCCTGCGTTAGTCACAAATTACATTGAAAATGTTAAGCGAGCCAAACTAATTGTTTTCAAATGGTTTGTCACGCGAAATACTATGAAAGTAGATAACAATGAACGTCTTTGTTGTAATTATTTGTTAATAGTAATTTGTAGACAAATAATATTTTATATTGTCAAATTAAATAACGTTATAAACAATTTAGAAATAGGTACGATTTTATAGGCTATAATAAAAATATATTTTGAATTTTTTGTTATTTGTTTTATGTATGTTCACTATCAGAAAGCTGACAAGTACACCTAAGACAATACTTGGCTCTTAACGAAATAATAATCCCACCAAAAACATTTTCATGTAAAATGTTGCCAAGACGACTGCATATGGCTTACCCTGTGAAAGATATATCGGATCTCATGTAGAGCCAATCTTCTGAATCAACACGCCCTAACTCTACCAACCCTAACTTCACAAACTCTACTTTTCAGTAAAAATTTATGGCTTCGCCGTTTCGTTACCGCGATACCGTCACGAGGGCGAAACGAAAGCCTTTTGTGTTTGCAAATATCTAGTTTCTGGAGTAATGTGTTATGCGAATTTTTAGTTTCTGAAATAACGAAACAGCCAAGCCATTCATTATTACTGAGATGTAGAGTTTGTGAAGTTAGAGTTGGGAGAGTTAGGGTGTGTAGATTCAGAAGCTTGGTTCTACATGAGATCTGATATCTTTTTACAGGGTAAGCCATATGCAGTCGTCTTGGCAACATTTTACATGAAAAACAAAACTATATCCGTTAAAATCTAGCTTTTTTGTAAACTTTTTCTATTTTTATTTCATGTTATCTTTATATTAATACGTGAAGCAAAAACTTTGTGAAAGTATATTAAATAGTAATAATTAGATTATTAATAGGTCCCCACTCTCGTTCTAGGTTTGCTATAAGCTAAGCTAATTGGAATGCATCTAGAAGTTAACCATCCTAATATCGCAAAGTAAAGTTAAAGTTTCAAACTCATTTTGCATACCGCAAATGGAACATTAGTTTCGTCCGTAAATTATACCATTGAAGTAATATAACTACATTATACATTACATTACCCTACATTATAATTAATTGGCATATATAATTTATATTTAGATTAATTTATCTAGTGAATGTATGTTTGTATTGCTAATGGAATAAAAGGACAGATGTGTGCTCTTAGTGGAATAAAATAAATGAAATAAAAGTTGAACAAAGTTCAAAGGGTCATTATGGCTGCTTGAGGTAACGTGTTTGATTATATGTATACTAAATACACAAAGTCATGTATTTCTAGTTTTTGTTGTTGCACTTATGTTTTCTTTCTTTTGGTTACGTTAAACTGTCGTTGATCTCAGCATAGATATAGATTGGAACCTTCTCTAAGAACTCAGCGCCCTTGTTGATAGGCTGGAAAATATGTGCAGTCAGAAGTATTTGTTGTTTTCACTAAAAATCACCTCAATGGCAGGTCTCAGGAGCCCTGTTCTGAGAAGGACACGGACCATGTTATTGCAGGTTCCATCTAATATCGATGCCGCGTTTAGCCAGGCCCTTTACTGGAGGAAGGAATATATCTATGTAATAAAAATATTCTGCATTTACATTTAAGTTTCTTAAACCATGACCATGAATTTCTTATATTCGCTTGGATTCCCAGACTACATTAAGTTTATTTTGATTTTTGAATCCAACTCCTTTCGTAATCAATAGATTCAATTACCGTACATCGTGGGTCCATTAATGTTACATGAACACTTATTCTGCCTAATTACACTATAAATTAGAAGCGAAAAGCGGTACCTTGTACGAAAACATGCGTTCGGACGTTAATGAAGGGGTGAGAAAACGGATTTAACGTCATTTATCTAGACGGAGAGATATATATACCACGTGAGGTTATATGTTGTCGTTTAAATTCTCCTAATTTGTGAAAGCAGTTCTATAAATAGAATAACAGTTGGAAGGAATAAATTTTGGTAAGCTTTGCCTTCATAGTTACAATATGAGCATATCACAGATCAATGTTATAATTACATAATATACAAGTACATTAAAGAAATTCCGACTCAAAACAATTTAAAACTTAGAACGAGTAGTCGTATTGCAGTACCGTTTTTAATGAGTGCTACTCATTAGAAACGGTACGCTGTCATAAGCGTTGGTACCCACTTTACGAAGGAAATTATGCAACTACTACAACTACCGTTTGCAAAATCTAATTATACTTTTTGTACATTACCTACTAATTCATGTTTTACAATTTCTCATGGCAATACGAAAGACGGAACATATAACCTTAGTCACGTTTGAATGCTTAAAGATAGAATACCTTGGAATACAAAAACCATGAAAAAAAAAAAAAGAAATATTGCACATGAATTCTCAAGTGAATAATGGGCACATTTATTGTATACGAAGCTGCCCGAAAAAATATGTAATTCCATTTCTGATGATGAAAAAATATTTTCATGTAATTTCCTACGGGGCCGCAGGTTTCAGAATATGCGGTATATATCTAGAAAAAGAAATGAACAATGCCTTTGGGCTTAGAATAAACCCGAATGCTATGAATTATTGATATACACACTTGTAAGATGAGATAAAGGTGAGGTTGGTAATTTTAAGAGGTAATGGATTTGTGGCGTTTGATAAATTAATCTTATAATATTGCGGTGTATTGTATGTGATTCATAAATGTACAGAAATGGCGCTTCTATATCAAAAACTATCAGAATCAGGGTAAGATTTATGAGATACATATATTAAAGTGCATATTTTTTTAAAGAAACATTGAATATTCTATGGCAAAATGTCAAATACGACTTGACAGCCGCAAATTCATTGCCTCGGTAATTTGCCGCACATCCTGATTTGGATCTTAAGCAATGGCCTCTGGAGTAGCATCAACCAACATTTGTGTGGTAGCAAATGTAGCTGAACCGTGTGAATAAGATTAATTGGTACATCCCCAGCATCCGTCCGAGGAATTCCTCGCAGACTCTTCGGGTCACATGTATAAATAACTTTGTATTACAGTTAAGTTATTTACGGACTAATGTTACAGTGAAAATTTGTACTCAGAACCCTAGTTAAATTAAACCTCCTTGAGATTTTCTAGTAAGCACTCATCATGCCAGGTTTATATACATATCAGGCAATACATTTCAAAATTAGGTGACTAAAAACAAAATGGATCTGTCAAAGTATTTTTATTGTCTTCATAAGTACAATGGTAACAAATCAATAAATTTATACACCTACCATGATAATCATTGTCTGTAACTTTTAGTGTCACAAAGATACGTGTTTAATGAATCTGGCAATAAGGAAACTTTGTAACTTTAAAGGAGATCACATGACGCCCAAAGGGAACTAACTGATCTCAAGCGAAATAGTATTTAAGAAACTTTCGATTTGTTACAAAATCTAGTCATAGACATCAGACAAGCGGTGGTCTTAGTACGAGACTTCTAAATCCTGAGTGAAAACTTAAATACTTGTTTGAACATAACAAGATTTATAAACAGGTAAAGTTAAATTAACAAATGAACATTTAAAACGAAAACATTAATCAAAGTTTGAGTTCAGAAGTCAAACTTGAAACTGCGTGACGGTAAGACAATAAATCTGTTGAAAGGGAACAAAGGGCTGACTTAAGTACTTAAGTAACGTTAGTTAACACAAAACTTTCATTGAGAAGTTTAGTGTTACGCACATAATTATTTCAGGTAGGGATTGACACTACCTAAAATAATACCTATTGTGTAAAGTGCATTGTGCAATGTTGATTTTAACACGTCTTGAAAACAGTAACTAAACGCATCTGGACCGATAATGAACACGGCTTTAGTAATCAATTTTACATAATGTCTGTGGCTGAATTTATTCGGTTTTTCGTTGAGGTTAGTTGATTACTGTTTCTTTTAGGTTAAAATAACTTCCACATTTGGTTCTGTTTCTACATAAAAAAACAACATTTGATATGCAAGATATGTTTTTATGTAATATGATGTAGTCTATATGTTTTACTCATATTGAGTTGAAATATTATATCAACTCCTTTTAGGTTGTGGCGCCATTCAGATTCTAAGTTATACAAGAGTTATTAAGTAGGTATAACAATATATTATAATGTGAAAACCTATCTATAATATCAAGTGTTACTGCTACAATTTTTAATTCTTAAATGCGCTAAAACAAAAGTTTATAAAAATTTATGCTTTTAAAAGTTGCTATACTTAATGGGTTAAAAAATAGCAAAAAAGCGGCCAAGTGCGAGTCGGACTCGCCCATGAAGGGTTCCGCGGCAGCAAGTAACATAATATAATTTTTATTTTATTTTTATATTTGTGTTAATGGAATGAAAGGTAAATTGCAGTTTACGATTTATGACGTATTAAAAAAAAACTACTTACTAGATTTCGTTCAAACCAATTTTCGTTGGAAGTTTGCATGGTAATGTACATCATATATTTTTTTTAGATTTATCATTCTCTTATTTTAGAAGTTAAAGGGGGAGGGGGGGGGCACTCATTTTACCACTTTGGAAGTGTCTCTCGCGCAACCTATTCAGTTTAGAAAAAAATGATATTAGAAACCTCAATATCATTTTCGAAGACCTATCCATAGATACGTATTGGTATGATGAAAAAATTTTTTTTGAGTTTCAGTTTTAAGTATGGGGACCCCCAAAATTTATTGTTTTTTTTTATTTTTGTGTAAAAATCTTAAAGCGGTTCACAGAATACATCTACTTACCAAGTTTCAACATTATAGGTCTAATAGTTTCGGAAAAAAGTGGCTGTGACATACGGACGGACAGACAGACAGACAGACATGACGAATCTATAAGGGTTCCGTTTTTTTCCTTTGGCACGGAACCCTAAAAACGGTTATGACAAAAGAAAACCAGCAGTCTATTATCAAATGAACAAAACATTATAAACAACAACCCACAATAACTTATCTTGACTGTGTTTTCCAATTAAATGCTATGAAATATATTTAGCTTTAATTCCGCGAGACAAATATCCAGGTCTGAAAGCAGAGCACAAATCCCACCGTCATGCATACTCACATGCACATATGGGTATCATGCATATGTACACATACAAAACAAGTGAGAAATAATTAGCCCCTTTCGCCCCTCCACGGGGCATCCTCAGGAGATGTTGACTCGTCGAGCGTTTGAGCTCGAATGAGCTAGCGCACCCCTGTCGGCCCTTTATATACCGTTTCGATGACGCTATAATCACGATCGATACAATGTCACAACGACATCTGTGCCGAACTACCCGCAATCATACTTAGAAGTGGTGATGGAATTAAGTTTGTTTGGTCATTCAACAGTGTATATGCATTGTTATTGTTATATTTTGATATTTCTAACTGTTCCAACACACTCATCCGGAAACCCTTATCGCAAACATGCAGAATGTTGTAGGTATTGTTGCCGCTCAAGGAGTGGCCGGTGTCGATTAAATGTTTTGCGAAATGTGATTTATCTGGATGGCCATTCCTGTGAGCGGCAAAATGTTCCCTGTACCTAATTTCGAAACTACGGCCTGTCTGACCCACATAGACCCCGGTGCAATCATTGCATACTAATTTGTAAACTCCGGATATTTGTCTCGCGGAATTAAAGCTAAATATATTTCATAGCATTTAATGTCATGGATTTCCGCAAAGTAACGCCTGATACCATAACTTGTGTTTTCCAAGTTGCGCATCCATTCTTTTATTTACAAAACAATTTGTGTCAAGTCACGTAGCATGAAACTCAAAGTATATAATTACCTAAGTGTACACAATAATTACGTCCGAGTTTTATTGAATCGGCCACCATAACACACAAACGAGGACAGTTACCTGTTATTGAGTACCGTTTATTTTAGGTCAGGCAACGGTGACGATTTTTAGTAATTTTAACAAAACGGGATGCACAAGTGTAACTGTCTCAATCTGGTAAATCTCCAAAATGGGTAAAATTCTATTTAAAGCTTACCCTCTCCAGTATTGGTTACAGGCCTATTGCCAACACTTCATATTCTCAGTTATTTTTGTACGTATCTACTCGACATTTTGTCTCTACAAATTCCTTTTTAAATGTTGGTTATACCTACTTGATGAACTTCAAACAGTAGCGATAAAAATTTATACGGTGCAAACTACACAAAAAAAAAACGAATAAAAAGTTAAATAAAATCCGCTTACATTCCTAACCATTTATTTTTACAAGTTTAATCTGTTCGTGACCACATACTGTAAAATTTCGAGGAAGTAAGAATAAAACTAGGCTAATACGTGCACTATTTTAAATTTAAATTGAACGCATGCTGTTTTCCTTTTCGTTTGAAATTTAACAAATTTTATACTTCTTGTCTATATTATGAAGTCATGAAGAACCTTGCCTGATTGACTCGTAGGTACAAAAGAAACATTCGCGCCTGAACTCGATAAACTGGAAATAAAAGTATCTGAGAAATATGATCGTCAATTAATCACAGGGACATTCAACAATTGAACCGTCCAAAATTTGAGTAGAATCTATCTATCTATATATAAAAGAGTAAGGTGACTGACTGACTGACCCAGATACCCAGAGATCAACGCACAGCCCAAACCGCTGAAGCTAGAATCCTGAAATTTTGCATGTTGGTTCTTTATATAACGTAAGTTAGCACTAAGGAGTTTTTGAAATTCCACCCCTAAGGCAGTAAATCAGGGGATGAAAGTCTGCGTCAGCGAAGCCGCGTGTAAAAGCTAGTCTTAGAGATGAAAATGATGTTGACATCGCAAGAATATTGGTAATGCGAGAACCACGTTTTTACTATTCTATCTTGTCGATATAAAAAGTGTATATTCTAAGTAAAACAGTAGCAGCTATACCTCAACTAGCTCCTTCTATAAAGACAGTTGGTAAGGTTCATTATTACTTTGGTACTACATATAGATAGGTCTATGATGTAGACAGTATCGACAAAGTTCTAGGGGTGATGAAGGGAGGGAGGATACGGGCAGGAGGTATGCTTGATAAGGTTCGGCAGAGCGAATAAGACGTCAGGTGTGTTTGTATTGTAAATGGTAGGCATACGTAATGGGCTGTTCCACTCACCCAATAATAGGGATAAGAATAATATATTAATTATAAGAACATAACGTAATGACTTCATAACCTGTTGAAAACAATATACAGATAACTAACATAGGTCCAAAACGATTAGTAATAAAGGTTTTAAAAAAAAACTTCGTTTAAAAAAACCGACTTCAAAAACTAAAAAGTATTAAATAACTTAATTTGTATGTGCTACCTATTCATAGGTTTGGAGTCAGTGCCAAGCCAAATGTAATAGTAGGTACCACACTCGCTATATTACGAGGCGAGCGTCAACGACGTCACCGACGCTTCGGTTGTTTTGTTCAACGCGAAGAGCAGCTATCCCGCTCAAGGTCACGCGCGGCGCGTGCGGTGCCTACTATTACATTTTGGATTGGCACCGACTTCAAATTTATGAATAGGTAGCACATATAAATTAAGTTATTTTATACTTTTTAGTTTTTGAAGTCGGTTTTTTTAAACGAAGTTTTTTTTTTTCGCTTTTCAGTCTTTCTCAAGTCTCTCATCATCATTTCATTTAAAATTAAATGATGTCTACATAATATGAAGGCATGCAGACAATTGCTCTTAACTTCGTTGCAGGCGCTCACGTAAATTTGAGGGTTTCCTTCGATTTCCTTGGGAACCCATTATCAGATCCTGATATGGTGGCCATGGGACCACATAGGGAGCATACCCTTTTGAATACATAAAGAATTTTCAAAATCGGTCCACAATTGACGGAGTAATCAATGTACACACATAAAAAAAAAACCGATGAAATTGAGAACCTCCTCTTTTAAGTCGGTTAAAAATAAAAAAATATTACAAGTTGTCAAGTTTTAATATTTAGAATACATACGTCTTACATAAAAATTTTTTTGAATTGTTGTTACATTTAGCTATTTATAATACAAAATAGAAAAAGACTACTTAAAAAAAACAAAAAAGATTAAATGACATCTTGATTTTATGAGTTATATTATATTACGGTACATTCAATTTTCAATCAATACTAACAAGCGAGAACTTGAATGAACAATAATGATATTTACATAAAGTCTCATAATCTTGCGATACATCCTCAAAAATGTTAATATCCCACAAACTTATTTTTTACGCGCTTTTACTTGATACATTAGACGTAAATTGCACATTTCGTTACTCGAAAATTACTTCTCCCCTTTTCGAGCGTTAATATATTGCATACTTTAATACAAAATAATGTAGGGAAAAGTGCGTTTAAATGTTTACGCAGACGCGTTAATGCATAATATTACATACCTGTTTCGGCTCTAAAGATTGCTAATGGTTTGAGTACAGTGAGCAGCATCACCCAGTTGCGTATTTGTTAATACGTCAATGAATTTATATCTCGGTTTCGATTAAGCTTTGCTCGAATTAGTAACTAACCAATATAAAAAAGTTCAATCTACTTTAATTGTGATATCTAATTGTAACATTATGTATGCATATCATAAAGTTTGATTCCAAATATTTTACTTTCACACCACGAAGCAGATCTGATGATAGAATCATTTCAGTTTAGGACAAGATTCCAACTTATAATCCAATCTATAATCTTCCAATCCATAAGCCAGGACAGGGATGAAATAAATAAAATTTGGTCCGCATAAAGCAGTGTTTTAAGTTTCATTAAAGTATATACTTTTGCATCAACTGTTAAAATTATTTCCTTACTTTAGAGTTGCACTTTGTAAGAACGGTTTATTAAACGCTAGATACTATAGGCATACGTTAATGGGTAGTTAAAATGTAAGCGCGCTTCAATGAAAGAATAAATGGCTGTTGTGGACCCTATAAAGTTACAGCCGATTTTACGGCTTTCGACCAGTCTTAGCGGGATTTTTCATAGACACTGTATCGTTTTATTGGATGGTGTTTTATAGTGGATTGCTTTCATTCTCTTGGTGGTGTACGAGTACTTAGCATTAGTTACGTAGTACTCAGTTAATCTACACATCTATAAATAAAATAAAATTGGAGTGTCTGTTTGTAATATTAAAATAACCGCTTTTTAATAAATGCAATGTATGTCATACACGGTACATGTACCAAAATAAGTTTTTTTTTTAAATTTCCTGTCTGTCTCTCTCTGGAACAGCTGGACCGATTTTGACGGGACTTTCACTGGCAGATAGCTGATGATCTAAGGAGTAACTTAGGCTACTTTTTTTTAGACTAGCTTCGTCCCGCGGTGTTACCCGCGGGTCGACATTAACCGCTGGTAACACCGCGGGAAATTTTCTGTAAAGTTTGTTGAGATAAGATTAAAACAGTGTCGATAAGTTTCTATGACATGATTTTAATAAGCTTTAGATTATACCGGTGATCGCGAACTACGTAGAGAATGTAATGTGGTAACTAGACTAGTGGACAAACGAATGTATATTTTTCTAAATACACATATTTTTGATACATTCGTTTACATTATAGGTTACATTAGTCACAGAATTAGTATGCGCTCGTCCCACTATTATTTGTCCTAGTCGTGAATCGAACCAGTTTTACTCAGCAATCAGAAGTAGTCTTACGACACGTCATTTTGTTCATAAACAAATCGTTTTACATTAGTTTGAATAATACAATAAAAAATCTAATTAATGCCGATCCTAAATCTATTTGTTAATTAAAGCGGTTATTAAATATGTAATAAAAATAGACGTTAAAACAATCTTCCTAAATTAGTCGTAATACTCTCAAGAATAAAGACGACCAACATATTCAAGATTATCTTGACAAGTGTGTAAACAAGACTGTATTTGACTTGATCCAATTATGTCTGTTATTAAATTAAATTATATTACATTTATGTTTCAACAGTTTCGTCACTTACTTTGTGTGCTAATTGGTATGTGTGGCGCAAGATTGTCGTTTACAAACAGAACTCATCCATGTCAGACATATAAAAATTAACCAAATAAAGTAGCATCGTGCACAATTCATCGGTAACATGTTACTGTCTTATTAGCGTCTCCAAACACGGGACAAACTTACAGGAACGCCATCCTGATTTCGTCGACTTATTGCAATGTGCTTGTTTGTTTGTTTTACCGGGCCATTTCCGCACTTAGCCTCTTGATTGGGCCGTTGTACGTGAGTTTGTCATCTTCATACTCCAACCATCCTAGATCATCCCAGAAGCTCAGCAGCCTTTTCAGGTCACTACATGCTTCCGGGAGTGATGTTGATTAGAGGATGTCCGCCAGTTGATCTGTCACATTCTGTGAGATCGTGCTGCGGCGTTTCTTCTGCCCCCATGCATCCCCTGCACAGTTACGCCTATAGTGAATAGGTGCTTGTTTAGGGGACAATGCCCTGTCAGGATACCTGTAACCTTCCTGAGATCGTCCCTTTTTAGTCTAATCAGGTTGCGGGAAGTCTTTTTGATGCTACCGGAACTGCACTTTTGGTTTGCCTGCATCCTTCAATGTTTTTCATTCTGTTTTGTGTTTTTCTTCGTTACTGGCGCGCAGCCATGTTTTTATTGGGGCCTGGGGCAAGGGCAGTAGTGGTTCCGGTCCACAAACTGTCGTTTCCGATCCCCATTTGGCCAGTTCAACTGCAGCGTCGTTTCCCATTGAGTTACTATGCCCTTTTATCCATTGCAGGGTAATTTTGTTTGTGGTTGCAATGGACTGGAGATTGTCATGACATTCCTTTATGAGAGCAGAGGTCATCTTGTTGTTTTGCAGCACGGATGCACTGTCAGAGACAATTTTGATGTTTGAGTCTCTCACATCTCTAGCTGCAATTGCTTGTGCTGATTTGATTATGCCAACACATTCTGCTTGGAAGATTGTGTTAAGCTTGTCTAGAGTAGTTGATATCTTGATATTTAAGTCGTTCGAGAAGACGCCAGCTCCAGTACCCTTTTGTGTTTTGGAGCCGTCTGTATATATCCTAACTTCGCCGACGCCAGAGCTATCTTTTGTTTCTGCGGATAGTTGGATATAATAACTTCGATCGAAGACATGTTGACATGAAGTTCTGTACGTGGGTGCCTCGAGGAGTCGAATTTCCTTTAGGACCCCCTGCAGAACTTTTGAGTGATCCGAGAGACTTACTGTATTGGATTCAACTTGGGACCTAGGATATTCAATGTCAAAACGTTTTTCTAACCTAATAATGTTTGTTGCCCGTCCGTCTGTAAACGATTACATACCCAAGGAAAGTTGAGAGTCGAGAAATTGCACTGGACCTAAATAAAATTGGAATTAGGTCAGGAAATTAAATATTGTGATTGATTTTCTCAAACAGAACTGTCCTTGTTGACCCTGGCTAACATTAATTAACGATAACGTTATCACAATAGAGCTAATTTTGGCGATTACCTTATGTGACATTGATTTGAATTGAATTATCTAATCTGATAAAGTCGATATACCTACTATAAGGTCTGCATATCACACTTTTAAAACAGTTACATTGACTACATCAGACAAAAAAGAAAATAAACATAATTACCTACATTATATAAAAACTATGCTATATACCAGTTTCAAACTAGACACAAATAGTACCGTTTTTTTGTTACCGAACAGGAATGTATGTATTTTAAAACTTTAAAAAGTGAACTCACAATAAAACTGTACAGGTAGCCTGTTTGTTATTTATACATGTATCTATTTGTTTACACTTTACAAACAATAACATCGTCTACAGTACCAAAATAGCTATTGTAAACATTTACATACGTTTACTTTCGTCTCTTCAACAGAAGAACGTAGACGACTAATAGTAAACAATAACAATGACGAAAGCTTTATCATTCCAAAAAAGTGACTTAATTTGTACGACAAACAACTATAACAACCTAAATACTACGCTTATAGAATATGTAAGTTGATTCTTTTGACAACAAGTCTACAGTTACTTTAAGTAAAATGTCTTTTAATTGCGAGCACTACATCATAAACAAGAAAAAATAATAAACAGAATTTAACATTTTTCTAATAAGATTATTAATTAACTGTCTCGGTAGCGCAGTGGTAGCGTATGCGACTGCTGTGCCTGAGGTCTTGGGTTCGATTCCCGGGTCGGACCAAATGTTTGTATGATCTGCAAATATTTGTTTTGGAGTTTGGGTGTTTCTATGTATAATATGTATGTATTTACAAAAAAAAAGTATAGTATTCATATCAGTTGTTTAGTACCAATAACATAAGCTCTGCTTAGCTTGGGACTAGATGGCGCTGTGTGTTAGATGTCTGAAAAAATATATATAATGAATAAAGTTTTTTGCTAACAGTACAAAATTTAATTTAAAAAGAAACATCGTTAGCGTGGCAAGATTTTTTTCTCAATTACGCCTACAAATCAAATAAACGTTTATGAAAGCGGGCGTTAAATATCCTGTAGACACAATTCCTGTTGTGACAAATAATTTATAATTAGGTGACGAAATTTGTGGTAAAAACTTTTTAATGAATTTCTTATTTCTAAGAAATTCAAATGACATATTTGAGATTTAAAGAGGTAAAGTTTCTAACTTTGTTTGTATGGTTGTAGGGGGTAATTTTCGGAATACTGATCCAATCCTGAAAACTCTTTCACTAACAGAAAGCGACACTATTCAGGAGTGACATAGGCCATATTTTATTACGATTGAACAAAAAAATCAGTTAAAAATAATAGTATTTGTAAAAGTGAGAGGTTAACGCCCAGCGAAGTGGGCACGGTTCGGCTAGTATTATTAGTACATTAGTATTAGGACGATAATAAGGACATACACATCATATCATATGGATATACACATGGATATCTGAAATTATCAACCGACTTCAAAAAGGAGGAGGTTCTTAATTCGACTGTATTTTTTTTTTTATGTTTGTTACCTCATAACTTTGGACTGGGGACTTTTTTTATTTGAAAGCTGGTGCTTCCCGAATGGTTCCATTTAAATTTGGTCCAGATTGAAGTCGGTTTTTTTTTGTTAAATTTTGTAATTATTATTATAATATAGTAGTATGAATACACATGTATCTTATGTATCTTTGTAATTGGCTGTCCTGCAGTGTTAGGATATTTTTCCAATGTAGTTTTCTCATTAGACGAAACGACGAAAAAGGTACGGTCGGTAATAAATTACTACAAGAAGAGCGGAATGGCTCTCTTCTCATGAGGCAATGGAAACTTACTTTGCACAATACAAGCAGTTTTGTCAGAAGCGCCAGCTAGAACTAATAGGTCTAGTTAGAAAACTTTTTAGTCATCGTTTTACATATTTACAAGAGAGTACATACAATGTCAGATATATAATGTACAAAGGACGGCCTTATTGCAAATAGTAAACACATTTTACCACTTTGGAAGTGTCTCTTGCGCAAACTATTCAGTTTAGAAAAAAATATTTTAGAAATCTCAATCTCATTTTTGAAGACATTAGGGTTTAATGGTGTCACACGTATGGGTTTGATGAAAAAAACAATTTTGGAGTTTCAGTTCTGAGTATGGGGACCCCCCATACTTAGAACTGAAACTCAAAAAATTTTTTCATTCAAAAAAATAATAATTTTTTTTTGACAAAATTTCTTGTTTTTTTTTTTGTGTGAAAATCTTAATGCGGTTCACAGAATATATCTACTTACCAAGTTTCAACACAAGTTCTTATAGTTTCGGAATAAAGTGGCTGTGACATACGGACGGACGGACGGACGGACGGACAGACAGACAGACAGACATGACGAATCTATAAGGGTTCCGGTTTTTGCCTTTGGCACGGAACCCTAAAAATCAGGTCGATATCACATTCACTGTTTAATCGATGTCAAACAGCAGGTTTGTTATCTTAGAAGTCAGTCATCTCACTTCAGAAAACCACTGCTAGACATACATACTACATAGGCCTCTCCAAACGCACGCCACTTGGTTCGATCTTCGACTTCTCGCATCCAGCTTCTGCCAGTCATCGTCCAACAGTGGGATTAGTGGACTGCGAACTGTCAGAAAATATTTGTTTAATTTTAATTTTTTGTCAATGTTCAGTAAATTAACTACTCATTATCTGATTTTATTATGTCAATAATGCATTCACGGCTTTATACATTTCGCCAATTTAACATTAACAATGTTATTGAATTTTGGCGTCAACATATTCCTAAACGTGTTACCAATTTGAAATTGTTTGTGATTTTTCCACATGTAAAAGTTGTAATATGTTAATTTATTTTTAGTTCATATTTAGTCAGTAGTTTCAGGCAGCTAGATAAAGTTATAATATATATGTAAAACATTCAGTTAGTTTTGCTTGTTTTGTGAATACGATCAACAGTTTAAAACTAGAATTCGGGTTTATGTTACAAGTTCATTTCTCCAGGGCACACAATTTTGAGTTGAGCAAATAATTAGGTATGAGTTTGTAATAACTCAAAACCTAACCATACAAGACAAGGCAATCCTGTATGTGTGTTTTAGTTCGCAGTTTTCTAGCGTATATTTCATAATATACCTAATTAATGTAACTTAACCTAATTACGTAGGTACTAGCTGTTGCCCGCGGCTCCACCCGCGTGTATGTTCGCGGCAAAGCCTATGTGTTATTCTGATGTATTAGCTATATTACTGTAAAGTTTCATCCGAATCCGTTCAGTAGTTTTTGCGTGAAGAAGTAACAAACATACACACTCACAAACTTTCGCCTTTATATAGTACTAGTTGCTGCCCGCGGCTCCGCCCGCGTATATGTCGGTTATCGCGGCAAAAAGTAGCCTATGTGTTATTCTGATGTATTTAAGCTATATTACTGTAAAGTTTCATCCAAATCCGTTCAATAGTTTTTGCGTGAAGAAGTAACAAACATACACACAAACTTTTGTCTTTATATATTAGTGTGATTAGTGTGATGTGATGTATATATTACTCTTTCTCTTTGCACAATTTTAATCAACTTACATTTACCGCAAAAACAAATCAAAATATTTAAAAACATTTATTTGAGGAAATCCCAAATAATTAAATTATGTATTTTTAATTTTGCTTTTTGTTTTGATAAGTTCTTCCGTACACTTTTCTTTCTAAAGTGCAATAAAGCACGTATCCTCGTACCTTGTAAAACATTTTTTAAGACTTATATGATGACATTTTAAACGTCGTCTAACCGTGCAAAATGTACGTGACGTCACGGAGTGGTGTATGTACAAATCCCTTCATGGTAGCGCAGGCGCCGGCGCACGTGCCACGCGACGCGCCCTTCGTGAGCCATTTGTGACCACGCGTTGGAATTTTTAATAGGATCGGTACAGGGGTCACGCGCGACGTTTCTGAATCATCCGTATGTTCAAGCAAGACTTCACAAATGTTACTCATTTCAAGTAACTTTTATTTGATGGCTTTTAGTGCTTGTTTGTACTGCTTTTCTTTTTTTCTTCTTGTTTAACTTGTTTAAATTATTTAATGTTCATTAAAGAAAACTGAACTAGATATGTTACAGAGTACAGTCTTTTTCGAGAATAGATCGGGTATTGGATTGTACTATTTATCATATTCTAGTACCTACTTAATGATTCAATCTGAAAAAATTAAACATCTACCTGTTGAAAAAATATCTAACGTTTACATATTTTATCTTAGTTCCAACACACGTAAATATGCATTCAAAGGGAACATTATGGATAAAAACAGCTTTTCAGAACGAGCGCCCAGGATAAATGTCTAAATGTTCATCATACATAATTTAATACGCGTAAGAGGAGAACAAACAAAATTCTATTATGAGAAGACAAAAGAAACCAAGGGTTATATTTCTCAAATTTTCAAATAATCCTTACCACATAAAGTATACATATTTTTTTGGCCTGAAGAGATAAACAAGATTAAAATTACACGAGGAACATGAACGAGAACCGGGATACATAAATCTTTACAGAAATCTGGGGAGTTAAATGGCTAGTTCCCAGTACAAACAACAAATACACAAACACTAGAAACAATTGAACACAAACACGTTTTTCATGTATACAAAACTTATGAACTGAGAAAATGACGATAGTTCAAGGTTGTAGACACGGGTTATTATACAGGTGACAGAGCCCTCGTAAAGATTACTTTCACATTCGCTCGTAAAAGTTAATAACCGTAGACAGTATATGACGATGAGGTACGTGGAAACGACTATATTCTTAACTTTTATTTAGTTCGGTTGTCGGATATTTCATAACTGTGAAACACGATTACTATTTATCTACTTAAAATATTCACTGTATCTGACAAGGAAAATGGAACTTCGAAACAAAACTACACGAAAACTTACAGGACAGAACATGACAGACAGAGATGAAACCTAAAAATCTTTAGATAAGGGCCCCATTTTAACTACTACACTGTCTGTTCATTCTTCGATATCCGGCATTTCTTGCATTAAGATTTTATTCTTTATTATCCATTCTGCGTCCTTTGTGGAACTTAATAGAAAGTCTGAAAACCTCCATACACTACATTATTAGAGTGGCACTTGTCCTTTAAAAATAAAAAGTTTTACGCTTAAAAGCTACTTTGAAGAATAACAAGAAAATATTATCTAAGTATTCTGTTCAGACGTAAAACTTTTTCTTTAAATTAGATACATACGCCTAAGACATACTTGCTAAAACGCTTTTAGTGTTAATACCGTCTCTAAATTTATGAGTTGGAAATAAATTTTCATTGGAAGGGAATATTCTATAGCGTACATAATATTAAGGCCGTCGTTTTGCTTTTCAGTTGCTAAAATGTAAAGATGAGCCTTATTAATGTATTAAAGATTTAACACAAGTATCTAGGGCAGATAATTGTAGGTATACGAGTATATGTGTACCTAAATGATAATATAATACATGTTTACAAAATAAAAACCGACTTCAAGGTTCGACTTGATTTCTCTTGGATTTCATCATCAGATCTTAGTGTCTTTATCATGGTACCACCGTTGGGATATCTCCTTTCCATTAAAAAAGAATCATCAAAATCGGTTCATAAACGACGAAGTTATTCTCGAACACACATAAAAAAAACATATATACGGTCGAATTGTTGGCAGGTGTTCTTCCGGTCGATCTCGAGGTGCAAAGACGTGCAGCCATGTACTATTCCACACTACAAAACATGGAATGCGATTTTTTGGGCATACGAGACCGCGGTAAAATCATAAGATTGTTTCAACAAAAAACCAATGTCTATAACGACCTCTTGGATGAATGGCAGAAACGATGGGACGAATCATCTAAGGGGCGCCACCTTTACCAGTTCTTTCCATCTGTTCGCGAAAGGTTGTCAAGGACATGGCTCGAGGTAGATCACTGTGTCGCTCAATTTCTTACAGGCCACGGTAACTTTAAGAGCAAACTATACTCATTTAAATTAGTCGATTCACCATTGTGTCAATGCTCAACACCTGATTCTAGCTGTGAACAGTCGGCTCATCATATCCTCTGGGAATGTAGTCTTTGGTACAATGAACGTAACATGATGCTAAATAGCTTACAAATGACGTCTGGGGTAGTATATTATGGGGATCTTGTGTCAACTGCGGTGAATTTCCGTGCGTTTAAGCGATTCTGCCATACATACTATAGAAATCAAATATAGCTCACTTAGGACCCATAATATTTTTATCCGTGGTGCTTCCCGGTTTGAAAAAGGCGTCTGCCTATTTTGACTCCATTTTGTCTCCCGCTTTGCTAAGGAGGGAAGTGGACTTATTATATTTCCAACTCCTCCAGTTTTCTTCTGATTAATTTCGTTGCGGGTTCCAAGACAGTTAATTTTTTCCTGGGACTTCCCGAGTGTCATAACTCGGTGTTTTCGTGGGTCACCGCTGTTGATCCTGGTGTACAGGAGTTACAGTGGTGGGCGTGTGGGCGGGATTAGTCCCATACGGTCGAATTGAGAAACCTCCTCCTTTTTTGAAGTCGTTGAAGTCCTCATTGGTTCGATATAGTTTATTTATATGCATCCATCTGATCTGGTCATCGCATAAAAATAAACAAATAAGCAAATATTTGAATCCTATACAAAGTTTAATCACAATTATTAATTTCCTTTGCCTACTGTATTTTCAATATTTTCCTTGACCCGACGAATATTTACCTAAAAAGACGTCTGAGCAGTTGTTTGGGCTGGTTTTAGTCAATATTAAGAAACATTGGACATGAAATCAAAACGATGGATGACTCAATGAGCTAGAAAAATGTAAAATGACTTTTGTAGGCTCAGTACTGAGAGAGTAATGAAGTATCTTACTTAATTTTGTGTTTTTTTTTATATGTATGCCATTTTATAGAATGCTATTATTGCAAAGTAATTTAAAATGTAGACCTACATTGGCATTGTTAGAAAGAGGCGTACGCGCACCTCAATGGACGCGTAATACATTATTGAATAGAGTGCGATAATGTAGTCAGCGAAAGTAGTTTCAAGGTTGTATTTAGAATGCAGAAGTATACCTGTTTGTCCATATGCGAAGATACAAGCGTTGTAACCGTCGAAAGCATTGTCGAGTATATCCCTGCCGAGACATTCGAATACTGTCTTTTGAGACGCAAAATTCGGCAGGGATGAATCCAAGGAGTAGAAACAGTGGTCGAACGCGAACGTCTTTGGTTGTTTTCTGAAAAAGAATACACATGGTTACTTGTGCCGAAAATCGATAAAATTATTAAAGAAATCATTGAATTTATTTAATACAAGCTCAGTGTCCACGGTTCCGCCCGCGTGTTTGTCGGTTATCGTGGTAATGAGTAGCCTATATCGTTACTCAACTATTAAAACATCTCCATGCTAAATTTAATTGAAATCGGTGCAGCTGTTTGTCCATGAAATCGTAATAGACAGACTACTTTCGAATAAATAATATTAGTATGAATTACGCTAATATTATACATATATACTTGCTATATATATATATATTATATATATATATATACTTGCTAAATTACTAGTCATTATATGTTTATCTATTAAAATTATTCATTATGTTACCGTAATTTTGAATTCTGTGAGGTACAATGCACTGTTAGCTAGTTTTGTTTTTTTATTTTATTTTTTCATAACAACTTTCGGTGATTAGCAAGTCGCGTGTTCACGCTTATGCAAAAACCACCTTAAACAATGGAAGTTCTCAAATTATACTACGCAGAATAAATGAATGAAATGAATAATGTCATCATGTTAAGTGGTGTCGGAAAAAAAATCTATTTAATTCCCCTGCAGTTCGGCAGTGGAAAAAAATGTATCTCTTAAAAGATTTGCTAGAAAAATAATATTCAAGCAATTATAATGTCAAAAATCTCAACTTATAGTGTTTGAATTTTCTCTTGTACTATTGTTCATTATTCTCATCAACAAGCTTTATTTAACAGTCCGCTTTCCTCAGATAAGAGGCTCATAGAGCTCGAATATAGCTTCGTACAATTTTACATTTCCTTACTGTCAGACTTAAGACTTCAATTTTAGATGTGAAGCTCACCGCTGAACTTATTTCTCTCTATCAGACGTAAAATGTCTCACTTCCACTATCGGTTTTAGAAGAGGACACAAAGAGAATAAATTCCCTAATACTTTCCGCTTGGAAAGGATAGCGGGTAGCGTGCCAAAAGATAATGTTATTACTTCGATTTATTGACCTAATTGTTGTTCCTAAACGATTTTGTGAGGAGCACTGTTAATTCTAGTAGATTTGTATCTGTGGGTCATTAACTTTACAGCTTTATTGCAGGTTTAAAAAAAAGTCTCTTTGACGTTTGTACCGTATACTCACCTTATTGTTGTAGTACATACTTTCATTTTCTGTATTTTGTAGCGTTATAATAACATAACCGGAGACTCGGTTTAGTATTGTTAGTATGATAATTTGTAGTCTTCTTTTGTTTTTAACCGACTTCAAAAAAAGGAGGAGGTTTCTCAATTCGACCGTATATATATATATTTTTTTAATGTGTGTTCGGGTATAACTTCGTCGTTTATGAACCGATTTTGATGATTTTTATTTTGTTGGAAAGGAGATGTTCCGACGGTGGTACCATGTCAAGGAAACTAGGATCTGATGATGGCCTCCCAGAGAAATCGAGGGGAACCCTCATTTTTTTCAGGCACATACTATGTTTTTCGTATATTTTCTGAAGCTACTCCGGTATTTGCGTCTGATAGTCATCATTTAATTATGATGAGCTGATGATGAAAGGTACAACTCCTTAACGGTTAGGAGTTGGAGGATAAATCTTTAAATGTCATATGTATGTATATTACCTTTAGTCGTATTCTTTCAAGTTATTTAGGTAAGCTGATGATGGAAGGTACAACTCCTCAAAGGTTAAGAGTTGGAGGATAAATCTTTAAATATCATATGTATGTATGTTACCTTTAGTCGTATTCTTTCAAGTTATTTAGGTAAGCTGATGATGGAAGGTACAACTCCTCAACGTTTAGGAGTTGGAGGATAATTCTTTCAATTTCATACGTATCTATAGACCTTTAGTTGTATACTTTTAAGTTATTTAGGTGAGCTGATGTCACAGGCGCTATGATGACTAACCCCTTAATGTATTTTGCCTTAAGTAACTCGCCTGCTTCTAATTCATCACGACATTTAAGCTTGGACACGATTCCTATTGCCCCGTAGACCACGTTCTCGGTAACAGAAATCTTGCATATTAACATAATTTTGGAAACTGAGCATACTCAGTTTTAATACGTGTTCAAACCATTAAAGTTATTCGCATCAGCAGAAATTATATGAAATAGTTCTACTTACTGATAACCTACGATTGTTTGCACTAAAAATGGAAAAATAAAAAATTTTAATAATAAAAAAACCGACTTCCAAAAACCTTCCAACGAAAACTCTCTGCCAAAAAACACTAAAAAGCGTAAAATAAACTGGCTCTTCATAAATTGTTATGTGCCAATTATTGTATATACCTACCTAATTCTTTATTCATTTAAATAGTAGTATTATTATGTGTGCTAGGTACCTAAAATCTGTTTGAAGTCGGCGCCAAGCCAAAATGTAATAGGAGATACCGCACTCGCCGCTGCCGGATAGCTGCTCCTCGTGTAGTACAAAACAACCCAAGCGGGCAGACACGCGTGGGCTGACGCGACGTCGTTGATGGTCGTCTCGATATATAGCGAGTGTGGTAACTACTATTACGGAGCGTCACTACCTCTTTTCTTCCCATGGGTGCCATAAGAGGCGCCTAAGGGAAAACATAACTGGAAAGAGAAGGAAATCATGAAACAAATCCCGTATCAACCCGTCTGGCTAGTGTGGTATAGTAGATCAAACCTTTCTAAGGAGAGGCCTATATATACACAGTAATATGGATTGTTTAAAGCTGTTAATGATAATAATGATGCATTATTTTAGGAATTAGTATTACGAGTATTTTGAAGTGTACACTGGTCTCATAATTAATATTTATATATGCTACTAGCTGACCCACGCAACGTCGTTTGCGTCTCCTATTGCCTGTAGCGTGATAATTTTCCCCCGTTTTTGAAACATTCCTCATTGTGCTTCGCTCCTATTGGTCTTAACGTAATGATATATAGCCTATAGCCTTCCTCGATAAACGGGCTATCTAAAACTGAAAGAATTTTTCAAATTCGACCAGTTTTCCTGAGATTAGCGCGTTCAAACAAACAAACAAACTCTTCAGCTTTATATATTAGTATAGATGTATTTATTATGCTCTTCTAAGTTCTTATACTCATAATCAACAACACATTTATTTGTATACAGATTAATATTAGGTATTATGTTGATAAAAACTCTTTGGCAAATAACTCATTATCAGGTACCAACTCTTAGCGTCTTATACTCGTGATAACTTCTAAACGAAGTGTCCGAATTGGATGAAATAAAAAGTATTTTACTTCTACATAAATACCCTTGATAACATAATGCTTTATTTGGATAAGGATTAATATTACGATACACATTTAACGTAGTTTCTATCTTCAGATGATTTAATAATTTTTTTGCACACAAAAGCGGTTATTGTGACTAAACCATGATAGTTAGATATATGCTCTAGCGGACTTTTTTGTACATCTTAATGGGACCTACAAACCTGTAATACATTATTTTGTTCTATTGTCAATACTTTTTGCAGCGCACGCAAAAATAGGTTTTCGATTTCACATCTTGGGTTACGAAATAGCAATTTTCATACGGATCTCTAATTGTTTTAAAATAAAATATAGCCTATAGCCTTCCTCGATAAATGGACTATCCAACACTGAAATAATTTTTCAAATCGGACCAGTAGTTCCTGAGATTAGCGCGTTCAAACAAACAAAAAAACTCTGCAGCTTTATAATATTAGTATAGATTCACTCAACCGATCAGGTCAATGAAATTTGGAAGGTTAGTCACACACCAGATAATCCATGTTTGTTCAAGTTCAGTTATTTTTTAATCAGATTCCGAAATGACTAATCAGCCTGATGAAAAGCATGAATAGAATCCAAGAGTGGTGGTCATCATCTTCATTGTAAATGCGGACAATGCAACATGGTGACCCACACTATGGCGGTCTAATATGATAAACTTGTTTATTTTTTTCATATTTAACTAAGGTAGTAAAGCAACCTTGGTAGTACTTTAGAGGTAGACCTTAGTTTTAGCATGGTTAGATTATAACATGGCTTACAAAGACTTATTACATTGCTTAATCAGTAAGGCTAAATAACAAATATCTATAACATAGAAGTTCAGTGTTAGCATCCTCTAACAAAGGAGGTAAATAGTCGTATATTACTTACTTTAATCTAAAAATGCAAATTACTTGCAATGACGAATACTTTTTTTGGGTTTCTGTATCGATTGGCGATGCCAATCTGCTGTTAAATTAAAAAAAAAAAGAAGTAGTATGGACTTAAAAACAGAACGAAAACATCTGAATGTCGCTATTTAGTTTCTATCGGTGTAACGTACGTAACTTAAATATGATTGGATTTCTTGGCAACTACACAGAGGGTAATGCTCTCGTTGATGACGTCACTAGTTCTACGTTCATCGCAAGGGCGCATAAGTTAGTTTTAGCATGTTTCTTCGTAAAAATTCATTATTTTTTCTAGTATAAATTTTGGAAGACAAAATAGAGGACATTGCCTCTTACTCCTTGCAATACCTTTATATATTTATGATTTAAGAGGTTTTAGGACGAGAGATTTCAAAGTGTAGGTATTCTATCTAGAAAACCAAATGTGAACTAAATGTAAATTTTCTATAACAACTTATGTACAACATTAAATGGCAAATAAAATTATTCTATTCTAAACACTTCGATTAGGTTCCTACATAGATGAGAGAGTTGACCTACCTTTGTATGTCATTTTTAACCGACTTCAAAAAAAGGAGGAGGTTTCTCAATTCGACCGTATATATATATTTTTTTTAATGTGTGTTCGGGGATAACATTTGGCTTGGCGCCGACTTCAAACAGATTTTAGGTACCTAGCATACACAATAATACTACTATTTAAATGAATAAAGAATTAGGTATTGAAGAATTGGCACATAGCAATTTATGAAGAGCCAGTTTATTTTACGCTTTTTAGTGTTTTTTGGCAGGGAGTTTTCGTCGGATGGTTTTTTGGAAGTCGGTTTTTTTTTTTATAAAAAGATTTTTATGCAACTCATTTACGACTTCGCCTTGATAAAATTGCCACTAATTTTGGACGTCACCTGTAAACGATACGAAAACAAACCTAGTAATCAAAAAAAACATGGTAAAGTCAGGCTACAGCTTTAGACAACATGTGTATAACTTGGTCATTTCAATAACTGTCATCTTGTTCGTCGCACCTTAGACAGAACCAATTTACTGTAGAATCCAATGGATGTTATTTTGGTTCATGTCACTGAGTAAGACTGTGTTCAGAAGGCCTAATGTGAGTTTATTTCATATCAAGTCGATCGTCGCGCTCACCTCGTTTAGCCGTACTGTGAAATCTTAACCAATCGCAACGCTCGTCAAGAGCGAGTTTGTGTTCAATAAACTCACACTAGGCCCCCTGTCTCGTTACATTTGACAGTTTGATATTTGAAACTTGCAAGAGGGCGAGCGCCTCGGGTGATTCATTGAAACTTATGCATCATGTGTGGGATAGACAGGATGTTATACTGTATACGCGAGCTCACTACATTAGACTGACTCGAATAGTCAGTGCTACTGTGTAATGTACAATTTGAAAACATACATTCCGACCGGAATAACTCAGTGTAAGTTTCTCAAATCCATAGTGTATTAATATAATGTAAATATGGATGTATATGTTAATATATATATCTACAGTTATACATAATAGTAGGTATGTATATACATTTGTGTATGTAATGATATGTAGTGTATTTTTTAGATTTTTATTAGTATGACCCATGTCATCATCATAATAGGTCTTTACCTATGAAATTGCCGTTTTGTATGCAATAAGTGAAAGTACTTATTTTTTCAAACTTTTTTATTTCTGTTATTCGAAGTAATCACCCATGCAATCGACGCATCTTTGCCAACTCATTGGCAGTTTATTGATGCCCTTCTTGTAAAAATCAGCTGAACGGGAGGCAACAAACTCTTCAAAGGCATTTTGTACTGCCTCTCGGGAATTGAATTTTTTACCCACTAAAAAGTTGTCTAAATTTTGGAAAAAGTAATAGTCGATAGGTGCAAGGTCTGGTGAGTATGGCGGATGAGGGAGAGCTTGAAACCTCAGCTCTAGCAGCTTGGAGACAGTCTGTTGCGCAGTATGGGGTCGCGCGTTGTCGTGAAGGAGCAGTGGGGACGACCGATTGACCAAAACTGGTTGCAGATGTGCAAGCTTCTCCATCATTCTCTCCAGTTCTTCACAGTACACATCTGCATTAATGCTCATGCCGTTTTGTAAAAAGCTGTGGTGAATCAAACCCGCACTAGACTACCAAACAGTGACCATCACCTTTTTAGGGGTAATTTTTGGTTTAGGGCATTGCTTTGGTGCTGAACCAGGGTCTAACCAACTTGCTGAGCGCTTTCGATTGTCGAACAGAATCCATTTTTCGTCGCACGTAACAATTCGTTTCAAAATTCCTTCATTTCTTTGCATGTTGAGCAGCGCAAGGCAGGTCTCGACGCGTACGTTGCGCTGGCGATCGTTAAGGTCATGGGGCACCCATCTATCAAGCTTTTTTACCTTGCCAATTTGTCGCAAATGGATCAATATTGTTTTGATGCTTACATTAAAAGCTGCTGCTAGCTCAGCTGTAGATTGAGTTTTGTCAGCTTCCACAATCGCCTTTAATTCATTATTGTTAACCAAAGTCTCCGGACGACCACGAGCTTCATTTTTCAAGTCAAAATTTCCAGAACGGAACTGGGAAAACCAATAACGGGTTGTGCGTTCGTTTGTACCTCTCCGTAAACGTTTTTGATGTTACGTGCCGTTTGTGTCGCGTTGGTGCCACGACGAAACTCATATTCCATAATTACACGAATTTTTAAAGTATCCATTATGACGAAAAATGTTCAAATGTAATGAAAATACAACGCTAGTCAAAAAACAAAAGACTGAGTTTGTAAATAGAATGTCATTGTTTTAAAACAAAATTAATTTGAATTTAGAATACAGAGCCATTACAAACTTTTTTTTATTTGAAATGACCAGTACTGAAGAGAGGCAATTTCATAGGTAAAGACCTAATATAAGAAGTATAGCAAGATGCACTCCAACCAATATATTACAGTAAATTGCTTAGTAAATATACTTTCAGAAAAATCTCTGTTTTATTCACATATTCTATTATACATAACAAAAAAAGATAAAATTATTCGCTTTCAAACAAATAAACACATTCGTCAATCCTAAAAAAATATAATTTCTGGAGTTTCTCTCTCTTTGTAAATCTTCAGCCCTCCTGGGATTTGCTTCTAAGCTTATCCCGGGCCGCCATTACGAAACTCTGATTAAATCAAGCGCAGTCGGGCTCTGTAGTGGTGGTTGTAAAAACGTACAAGAATAACCTCTATCTATACCAACGGTTCACAGAAAAACCTTTATTTTGCAAAAATGAAGATGTCTATGGTAAGACTTTTGAAATGAAAGTCTTAACGCAGCAATAAATTGGTTATGAATCAAATTAAAAACGGGAAATGAGAAAAGTTTGCGACTCAATGTAGATTCCATTCAAATGAAGAATATTTTATATGTATTAACTTTCGTACCAAAGGACTTAGAAGGGGTTCTATAATTCGAAGGAACAGAAACAATTAACGAACTTTGAGTAGCTTCAATATTTTGCCAACATTTGTAAAGTTAACGAATATTATACCTTTAGTGATGACACGTTTAACTTCCTTATAAAGTTATAAATGAATGATGTACCTTTTTAACAGACTTAAAAAAAGGAGGAGGTTATCAATTCGACTGTTTTTTTTTTTATGTTTGTTACTTCATAACTTTCGACTGGGTGAACCGATTTTGATGATTCTTTTTTTTTAAGCTGGGTGCTTCCCGTGTGGTCCCATTTCAATTTGGTGCAGTTCTTGAAGTCGGTTTTTTCTTTTTGTTGAAATTTGTGATTATACACATTTGTAACAAAATTTAGAGCGAGCTTTCATTAAAATCGCAATTTCCATTAGCTTGGCTTAGTTGTACCCATTCTGTAATAGATCAGAAGATTTTGTGGACAAGTTAAGGTGTGAGTACTTTTGTACTCTTGACTATAAATCTATAATAATGGTAATAGTCTATTTAAAAACATGCAAGAATGTAAGTGAAGCAAAAGAGGTGTGTCAGGACCGTAGTAAGTGGAGATCAATTGTGTCGGCCTCCCCTCTGGGAAATAGGGGTGACTCTATGTTTGTATGTAATCAATTAATGTCATACGTTTTTTTTTATTTTTAAGGCACAAATTTCAAAATACATTTTCTATTAAATCAGTCTCCTTTTTGTGGGCGTGCATGAATATAAATTTGAAAGAAGATATTATGGAAAGCAAGCAATAAACATGAACCAATCTGCTAATTTAATGCATCTAGAATCGTGCGACCATGTCAATTAAAACTAGACATAATTTGACTTATTATATTCCAAATATGTAAGTCAAGTCAGAGTTATGATTTGTAATCAACAAACGAATGTATTTCAAAATATTTTTTGTATGTTGGCAATATACTTCGAAAATACTTAAAGATTTTTATTTATTCTTTCACTTACGAAGAATAGAAATAGAAACTATCAAAATTTCCAAGAAAATTTGACCTGCGACGTGGTGCTTTAAAGCGTAACTTGTGCACGTAAGAAGCGGCAATTCCGCAACAATGCCTCGTTCCCAAATTGGACAGACTTGGCCGACTGGTTTGCTGTCAATTTGCGTTTTCATGATTACTCCATTAAAGTTCAGCTACAGTTCAGAAAATATTTCAGCAAAGGACAGATTGTTGTACGAAAATAATTAATTCTCTTTTTCGGCGCCAAGCATGGTTTCTTAGTCATAACTTAATAATAAATTTATCAAACAAATATTTCAAACAAACAAGGGTGTTTGGAGGTTAATATTAGCAAGTTGAATATTTAACCTTGCATTATTTATATCTGTACGGTTGGTTATTTTTAAATTTATTATTCATTGAAGTTCGATAGAGAAAATGGACAGCAAGAGTTTCTCTTTTCAATATCATAACTTGCAAATGATAAAATTACAAAATGGATTCGCAGTATTTTTGTTATTTTATATTTTTTATCACCTTTTTTATTAACGTCAAGATCGCTTAATCAATAAGCTGAGCAGAACTGAAAGAAGACTGGTATAATGAGATATTATCATTAAATTAATATTGTAGAGATATTTAGGACTGTCGAAGTTCAAATTAATCGCATACCTAAAGTTATTAATCCGACTTAAGGTCGCAGACATACTACTAGTACGTTCTAATTCCCCAAAGAGCTGTTTAACAAGGGACTATACACGAAACTGTAATTCTATTCCATTAAATTAACAGCAATTTTGCTTATAACACTACTGTATTGTATGCATATGTACTATGGTATACGTACGTATATACCAATGTCTGGGGGTTACATTGCTATCCGAACTGGATCACTTGCGAGCTTGCTTTTTGAAATATATTTTGAGGGTTATCGAGTAGACGGGTCACTGTGAGTAGTCAGTAAAAAACATTAATTTACTTTAAATTGTATATGAAACGTATTGTATATTAATATGTACATGTGTCACGTGATCCAACTATCGCGACGAGGTGCACTTTATTATTTCATTTAAAATCTGAACTCTTCCAACTTTTAATACACCTATTGGTAACCTGGACATAATAAATAAATAGGTAAAGAACTTCTAAAACGGTGCGAGGCGTGACAGCGCCCTGCCCCGGGGGTGACTCTGGTCACCCGGGGATGTACCTCAGCGGTGGTGTACGGCAAGGGGGACTCCAGAAGCCGCCGATGCGTCCCTGGAGCTCCCGACTGCCGAGGTAGGCCGCCACGGAGTTTAGTGGGTAGACCGGTCCTCCGGGAGTCGCAAACACGCCCTTCGTCTCCCCACGGAGGGTATGGTGCCAAAAGCATTCTTCAAGTAAAAAAAAAGGTAACGAACTTCTAACTCCGAACTAATAAAAATGATACTATATTCAGTGTACATATATATGATTATTGTATTCATTATGTTTAAGTCTTCTAGCCGAGATGATGATGATGATCCTAATAAACAAGTCCTACCAGCCAACACAGGCAATATTTATTAGGTCAGTCATTGATTAGGAGACAAGACAAAGAAATATAAACATGAAAGTCTCAATGTAAAAAATGTAGAGTATCCTACTGATAGAAGAAAATTCAACCTTATTAAACGCACCGACTTATAATGTACGAGTACAATGAAAAAGGAAATCCGCAGGTCTCGGACACAGGACGCCGGAAGGCTGTGCAACGTCGGCTGTATAATAACATTCCCTGGCAACAATCCAGTTGCTTAGTCATAACATTGATGTGGTGGGAACACAAAATCCACCCGTAAACATACTGAGATGAATTTAATAATGGCGCAACTCTTCGAAGGGTTTTATGATGCCGACTTGGCTCGAGTCAGCTGAGCTTGGGATTTGGGTACAATTTACATTGAAGACGTAAATAGTGTCCTGTAGTAATGAAACGCTTTCAAGTTTACTGGAGAAGCTTACACGTGAGCTCATCTTATATTGGAATCGTAATTTTGTTCATGAGATAGCATTCCTTTGAACAAACTTATGAAAAGAAGATAAACTGTTCAGTTTATTTTACCACCGCTCATACCGATGTCGAAGTAAATTGAAAATGTTCAGTAACTACATTTGAAATATTGGAATAACTTGTAATTCTCGACTACTACAAATTATAGTTTCACCACGAGTACTTAACTCCCAGTGAGAACATTTTCTACAATTTGCAAATTGCGGGCTCATTAGGCTACTTATATTTATGATAGTGCTAAATCTCTGTTCTATATGTTTAAACGAACCATAACTCTATTGTCAGAGGTTGAACGCGATAACTTTCTACAGCTACGAATTAAAGCAGTAATTTTTAGTCATTTTGCTTCTGAAGAGCCACTCCTGTTTCATATGTGGATGTCACTGAGATAATCTGTTAATTTCTTTGTCAAAATATATGTAATTTTATTTAGGATACTTAAATGTACTTAGCTACTCGTACTTCGATTGAATTCGAAATCTGATTTGCCCTTCTATGCAATATATTTGCAGAGAACTATTGTCATGTAATAAATAAATGTTCACCAATATCAATAAACACCTACGTATATTATATCAGTGACCAATAAACTTTGTAACATATTTTAATTTCGACTCTGTTTGAAGAGGAAGTCTTGAGGTTTTCACAACTTCAGTGATGTTTTTCTTTTTCAAATGGTAAAATTGCACCTATTCATAAAAAACCGGCTAAGTGCGGGTCGGACTCGCGCACCGAGGGTTCCGTACAAACCTGTAGGTATATTATATGATGTAACTAAAAATTTATGCTTTTCGCAATTTTTCCTTTATCTGCGCTATAAGACGTTGCTTGGTACCAAATTTCAAGATCCTGAGTTCACGGGAAGTACCATTATATAGGTTTTGATTCCCTTGCGAGTGTCGAAAATTTGCAGCATAAACGGCTATCTTTTGATTGCGTTGCCTTAGAAGTTTGATTTTTTTACAGCTCCAAAGTAGACCTGAGTATTTGATATGAATGATACCTCCATGCGTTCCTGAGAAAAAAGCGGCTCGCCCATGAAGGGTTCCGCAGCAGCAAGTAACATAATATAATTTATATTTTATATTTTTATATTTGTGTTGATTGAATGAAAGGTAAATTGCAGTTTATGATTTATGACGTTTTAAGAAAAAACTACTAATTAGATTTCGTTCAAACCAATTTTCGGTGGAAATTTACATGGTAATGTACATCATATTTTTTTTTAGTTTTATCATTCTCGTATTTTAGAAGTTACAGTGGGGGGGGACACATTTTACCACTTTGGAAGTGTCTCTCGCGCAAACTATTCAGTTTAGAAAAAATGATATTATAAACCTCAATATCATTTTTGAAGACCTATCCATAGATGGATCCTACACGTATGGGTCTGGTAAAATAAAAAAAAATTGAGTTTCAGTTCTATGTATGGGGACCGCCAAAATTTATTGTTTTTTTTTCTATTTTTGTGTGAAAATCTTAATGCGGTTCATAGAATACATCTACTTACCAAGTTTCAACATTATAGTTCTTATAGTTTCGGAATAAAGTGGCTGTGACATACGGACAGACAGACAGACATGACAAATCTATAAGGGTTCCGTTTTTTGCCTTTGGCACGGAACCCTAAAAGGGGTCTTGACAGACAGACGGACAACAAAGTGTTCCTGTAAAGGTTCCGTTTTATTCCTTTTGAGGTACAAAACCCTAAAAAAACGTATAATACAGTGAAATAGACACTGCCTGTATAGTAATCCTCTAAATAGGCCTACAAAAATTTTGCTGTCCACTGATGTAAATGAAGGAATCATCAAAATTTACGACTCCAGAATGTCGTAACATATCAAATGCGTCAACTGATTATCCTTTTGAAAGGGAGGGTATGGACCGAATATACAGGTGAGTGACGACGTTGACTAAGACCGGGAGACCGTAATATAGGCACCTTTCAAATAAGCTGTCGTTTGATAAAGTTATACAGTGATAATACGCGCCGATATTGCTACCCTAGAAGATTATCATGTCTGGGACTGTAAGGATACTTAAGGATCTACTTTACTTTTTCAGATAACAATTTTTATAAGTATATTTTCATGTCATGATATTTTATAGTTGAAAGTTCTTCTTAACTTTTATAAGACAGTAACATTACTGTCTTAAAACTTACGTCTCTAGAGATGCTTGAAATAAGTTTATATTAAAATGTTTTAGCTTCAATTTATGTTTTAGCTTAAATACGTTCAGAATGTGTAGTGAGGCTCTTATGTACCTACCTCTAACATTAACTCAAAGAGAGGATCTTCTGTTCAGAGAAAGTGAAGATGTAGGATAAAGAATAAGACAGTAATTCAGCCTATATTTAGCCTTTATTTTTAACCGACTTCAAAAAAGGAGGAGGTTCTCAATTCGACTGTTTTCTTTTTAATGTTTGTTACCTCATAACTTTCGACTGGGTGAACCGATTTTGATGATTCTTTTTTTTATTTGCTAGTGCTTCCCATGTGGTCCCATTTTAATTTGGTCCAGTTCTGCCATGACATCCATGAGAAAACCATATAAGTCTTCAATTTGCATTAACTATGTGCGCGACAAATTGACGAATAACTCAATATCACGCTATCCGGGTTCGATGATTCTTTTTTTATTTCAAAGCTGGTGGCTTCCCGTGTGGTCCCATTTGAATTTGGTCCAGATTGAAGTCGGTTTTTTTTTGGTTAAAATTTGTGATTATTCCCAAGAGTATTTGGACTCGGTTACTAGTACAACCGGTTTTACCTGAATATCAATTTTTCCACAGAGCGACTGACATCGAACCTCCTCAAGCCTGGGGGCAAACTGAATTCCAAGTTCAGCGTATGTTTTAGTTGCTATTAAAACATGTTTATTCACAGTATATTGAAACCAACACAAAGTAAAGCATTCATATATGCATATTATTCCGTAAGTGACTAAAATCAAGCAGGCTTCCGCATAATTATTCCGTAAACATATTCCTATATAATTATGTAGGTATAGATAATATTATTGTAAGTAGAAATAGAAACCTGACGAAGTGGCATAAGGTAAGAAGCAATAGTTTACAAAAAAAAATAAGGTAAACAACTTTCTAGTGCTGGTGACCTGTGGATAACGCAAACGCTCACCTTGACGTCAAACTATCGATTAAAATTACGCATCCTCTATAGGAATGTTATGTATCCAAATTATCATAAATAAAAATATATCATATCAGGTAGAAAAAATAGTAAGGGAATATTACAGATTAAACATATTTAATAATTTAATTCAAAAGCTTTTTAAAAACAAGCTCTTACTGGAATGCCTCGAGACGAATCAAACCAGTCCAAACTCGATGATGTTGCGATGTTTCTTAACAGAGTTCCTATGGCCACCTTCCAGCTCCAGCATCAGAACATCTTCATGTAATTATAATATTGTATTGTCACGCTGTGTACATATGCTTGCAAAATTTCAGCAAAATCGGTTGAAGATATCTGCTTCAAAATTGAGTTGCAAGATTCCACCAGAACATACAAGCATACATACATTGCAAGTTAATAAAAAGTTTGTAAAAAGCGTCTTTTACGTATTGCACCTATAGATATAAACTCAGTTGCATCCATGAATGTCTGAAAGACACGCGCAAGGCTAGGGTGATGAGAAACGGTTATAAACAAACACTGGCAACAGTAGAGTATGAATGGAGCTTTGTGTCTGTACGCTCCCCTAGAGTGTTTGTCAACCTCCTTCCTACCAAACGAAATAATGAATAATAAAGCCATAAGAATATGAGTTACACTGCATACCGTAAACATAATTAACCATAAGCGACACGACTATAAAGGGAATACGTCAGCTGATGACATGCATGGAGGATCTGGGGACTTATTATAGTTTAATAAGTAGTTAAAGTCGTGTAAAAAGAAACTACAAACTCTGCATAATTTCTTGAACTGAGTATGCGAAAAGCTTTGCCGAAAAGATAATACCGGCTACATTGCATACGAATCTATGTTTGTAGCTCTTGAATCTAAAGAAAATAAATCTTGGCTGTGATTCTCAATTCAGAAAGATAATTAATAATATATAAACATAGATACGCTAATAAATGAAAGTGTCTAAAAAATACAGCAAACTAATTACAACAGCTGGCTTCTCAAACGATCATCATTTAGTTAAAATATTCATTCAAGTGAATCAGCATTTTCCGCTCCACACAATATGTCAGAAGCAGAGTTAACAAGCTCACTTTTAACGAGATAGATACAAACAGACATACGGATCTCATCTGAATACAAAAGTATTTCATTTTATTGAACTGAAAAAAATATTTGGACTTTACTAACTATACTCTTTGCGCTGTAGCAAGGTGTGGCATTTATTTGTAGACAATAACATTCTGGTTGGTTTAATTTAATTTACTACATTTATTAATCTTTAATATAAAAATAAATTGCTGTTCGTTTGTCCCGCTAAAACTCGAGAACGGCTGGGTCGATTTAGCTGATTTTGGTTTTGAAATGTTTGTCGTAGTCCAGGGAAGGTTTAAACGGTGAAAATTAAAATAATTTGAAAATCCAAATGTGACGTGTACGAAGTAGCGGGCACAGCTAGTGATTTAATATATTGTGAATGTGGTACAGCTGAAATACTAAGTCCTCATTTGTAAATCACGGCAACTTTCAAGAGTGAAACGAAATATTACTGAAACTGTCACGCACCATGCTACAGCGCAAAGATTATAGTTACTTAATTTATTTATATGTACATACCAACTTTTATACTCCCACACACGTAAATCGCCAAACAGGAAGAAGCGGTGTTTACAAAAAAATCTTTGGATATATTTTTGGTCGTAGGGAGGGTAAGCCTCTTGTCAGACGCGTTTTTGTGGTCCCTATCGCTCTACAAAACAAAGTGCCTGACCCGGGCATGGACATCAAGATTTCTTACTTTAAGTTTACGCTATTTTACAGAGGAAGAAGCCATACAACGAAATAAGTACCTATGAATAAAAATTCTAAGTCTGTATGTTAGGTGTATTACTTACTGAGAATCAAAGAAAATGATCAATTTGTGAACGTCAGTAATCAAAACCAAATATAATGTTATTTTTTATTCAGGGTGTCTCTACTATGGACTCCAGTCTCTCACAAAGGATCATAAATTTGTAATTTATTTGTATTTTTAACCAACTTCAAAAAAGGAAGAGGTTCTCAATTCGACCGTATATATATTTTTAAGCTATTGCATAGCTTTTATCGCGGGCTTTAAGGCCTTTGAGCGCGGCGACCGAATCAAGAAATTCCGTAACGTAACGAAAATAAAACCTGACACTCGAAGCTCGCACGGATCGAGACGAGCTGCTCCGAACGACGAATCAACAAATCTGTCTGTCTTCGTCGTACGTGACAGAGACAGACAGACAAAACAGTCTGGGTTTGCGCAAGTATACTTGAACGTGTATGCCCGGCTTAAGCAGCTGTTTGTGAAAAAGTATATACGTGTATAGGTATCTATCATATCTTTATAATGCCACACTCACCGCATGTGCGCCCCGTAAGTACGTAAGTATACATGTTCAAAGAAAAAAAAACAGCATAAATAAAAAAATAAAAAATATTATTCCTATGCTATGTTCCTATGCTACTTGATAAATTCTAAATGTCCGGTAATTCCAAACATACATTGCCACACGTCTTTTTTTTATGTGTGTTCGCGGATAACTTCGTCTTTTATGAACTGATTTTGATGATTATTTTTTTAATGGAAAGGAGATATCCCAACGGTGGTACCATGATAAGGACACTAAGATCTGATGATGGCATCCAAGAGAAATCGAGTCGAACCTTGAAGTCGGTTTTTGTTTTTGTTAAAATTTTACTTGTTCACATTTACTTTTAAGCTCTTGATGTAAATTAACCTTTGTGATGAGAGAAATAAATCATCATTATTATTATTTTTTATAACTAGACAACAGTCTTGTTAATATTATTAAACCACATTGGTACCAGAAATTATTAATATTTAAAGTTCACAAAATATGATTTAACATTACCTTTCAATAGAGCAGATTTATTTTTAAAAGTTATGAGAAACTTTGAATAAAATCAAACTACCTATATGGAAGATCTTATTAACCTTTAAAAGTAATACAGCATGTTCGGGCTACAGAGTTTCAATAGCAGGGAAACTTACTATCATTATGGTTATTCCAGAAACTTAAATAACTTGTAATCGGATAAGTTTTCAGTGTAGAGATCCGCCTACAAATGTTTATCCGGCATAAAAAGAAGTAAATATTCTAGCAAGGGGGCTTTTAGTCGAGAAGTTTTTGATCTCTTATTATGTTGACGTTCTATAACAATCTATTAAGAGTATACTGTCAAGCCAGTGACCGTAAATATATAAAGAACTACTAATCAAGAAGTTTGTAAATGAACAAGCATTGAGTACTATAATTTCACTGTCATTTTTTTTGGTGGTATGTTCTATGTAACGCTAAACGAGTATACACAACTTACTTTATAACTTTGGTTAAAATGTGTAGGCGAGGCATCGCAAAGGCTAGCAGACTTATAGCTAGCCTTCCTCGGCGTCGTCTGTCCATATGTGGACTTTCTGTTCGTCAATCCACCGTATGACATCATGGCCCCGCCAAGGAAGTTAACTAGCAAACGCAGCAGGTGTATGAGGACAGTTAATAATGTTATCAAATCTGTGGTAGGTGGCAAATATTGGTGTGCGCGGAGCGGTCGTAAGGTAAACATGACTTGAAGGTCGTATTTACCCTTTATTAAGGGTTCGGGCGAGGCGATGACGTCACTGGGCGGCGCCCTGGTGACTCGGCGCGCTTCAACTGAGTTTCGTATTGAAACGTCGCCGACGTGACGGTGACAACTGAACATGTCGCGCAAGTTTAATCAAATATGTTTTTCAAATTGGTAGAGAAAGCTATAAGTACGCTTATTTCTTTCGATGATAACGTAAAACATAAAAAATATACAATACCGATACCACACATACATTATTTATCTTAGCCACACATATACTTGATTCACATATATGTACATGCGCCAATCAAAGCCACATTCCATATTTCTTAAAAGAAAAAACTCGATGAGTCAAATTGAAGCGATAAAATTATACACAAATGCTGACATCATTGATAACAGTGTATCACAATATGGCAACATGCTGCGCGTGTAAAACAATTTGCTAGAGTCCGGCCTCATTGGACAATAACCTTGTTGCTAAACAAATTGTTTTGTTCTCATAACAAGATCACGGTTACTTGTTGGAATAATTCGAGAGATTAGAATGAAACTTCTTTAAGTTAATTATACGGTATATTTTCTAGCATTTAGATTTTTCTAGTTTTTATACTAGACTACGTTTAGACTGTTTAGAGAATACTCGGGACAGCGCAAGTAAAGTTTGAGTTAGACCTTCTTTTGGAGTACTTTTGTTAGTTGATATACCCAGGGATCGGAAAACCCATGCATAACGGCATTCGTTATAAACGGTTACCGAATCAATCTGTAACCGTTTCAAAGTGTTACTCATCGATTCGGTTAACAGATTATATATGTTATTGTTTTAACCCAAACAATAAGGGTTAACCCAAATTAAAGGGTTTATGTTTTTGAAATTGTTAACCCAAATGATAGATGTTAACCCAAGATTTCGGTTATTTTACGACAGAAACCTATATCAAATTCGGTTAAGGTTAACCGTAATTATCCTGTATTAGATTATTCCTGTTAACAGTTATAATTCGGTAACACATATTTAGGTTAATCCTAAATTTAGGTTAACCCATATCCAAAAGGGTTAATAACAGATTATTTCGGTTAGGTTAACCCTAACCGGAATATCCCTGGATATACCTATATTACAAGTTATCTTTTGTGTAGATACATTATTAGTTTCGTCTATTTATTTACTGCAGAATTGAAATACTTATAATAGCGATTTAAAATCAAGTGTTGACCGTTTAAAATATATGTAGGAGAATTAGGGTCCGATCAATTTGAGCGGCAAAATACACGTGGACTTTAAGTAAATATGTTTATTTTACAAATTTAATCTTGAACAGACCTAAATAACATTTCTTATTTATACCAAAATTTTTGTTCCACAGTTATCAAATACATCATTTTTATTATAATATCAACAAAAATTAAAATACTTCAATATTAAGATGTTAATACATCACCTTGACAAATATGTTACCAGACGTGGGGTACCGTGGGTTAATGCTGAAAAATGACGTGTGTAGTAATTATGTCCGGGTAGTTCCCGGTATGTGGAAGTCGGGGTCGTGCGAGTGTGACGGCCTCACTGTAATATTTACGTGCGAAGATTACTACTATCGCTCGTTAGGGTTTTTTTTTAAATATTTACATTTATGTTTTATGATCCTCTTAGAAAAAAAACAACCTTCTACTTAATTACTGATGTTTTGTTTTAGACATATTTACTGTCTACGAAGACTGTTGTTATGTCAGGTACCGATAAACATTCCCCGTTAGCCAAAGCATAAGGTCACTGCAGCTATCCTAATAGAGTGGCGCCCCTGTTTATCTATTCAGCATTGGTGAAACTACTCTATAGCAGAAGAAGACTGCAGGTATACTTTTATGTTCACAGAGCTCATTATTGTCAATGAGATGATCCGCCTTACGTCCTATACGAACAAACTATATCTGACAGAGTAACAAAATAAACAGTCATAAATCCAGTCGCAGAAGACTAAAGACTACTGGCAGTTGCTTATCAGTCAATTCAAACATTGCTACAAAAATACATTATACTAAATGATGTGACCAACATGTTACAACAATATGTTACCACATAAAAATTAACACCAGTAGATTACAAAAAAAATGACATTGGCGAATTCTGTGATTATTGAATGTCCTTCGAGAAATAACCGACTTTTAATAAAGAATAAAAGAAGAAAGTTGATAGCAAAGGGTTAAAGAATTCCAAACAAATTTCATTAAAATCGGTTTTATTTTCACGCACATTTTTATTGCATCTATTGACGACTGGGATAACAATTTGCGTCGCATTATTGTAAATTGTAACCTATTGAACGTTTGTCGCTCGTTCGCATGAACTGTATTTGATAAAATAGTCAATGTGTAAGTGCTTATCATTATTGTCAGTGTGTAACAAGTTAATCCTTGCACTGAAATACTATTATAGAAATAAAATTTGTGTGTAATATTTTATCATCACTTCACTTATAGTTTCATTATATGTATATACACACATCAAAAGTGTCTAGGGATCAACATATATTTTTGCAATAACTTTTCTCCTGATTGATATTAATTAAAATTTTCTTTAAGGATTCATCAAATAAAGTGTTTTCGTTTGTCACAGTAACGATAAACCAAGTCACCTTTGCATTAATAAAGAAATTTGCCATTTTCCTAATAAAGGGATTTTTGACATTTGAACCACTAACATTAAAGTTCGAAAAAAAGACTGAAATAACAGTTTTCTTTAAAATTTCATTAGGTAACTTAAACAATTAATAATCCGTGTTTCTACCGCGAACAATAACAACACAAGAACATCGGTTTGGCATACTCAAAATGAGTTCATCCAAATCACGCTGTGGAATGGCCGCCCATGTTCGTTGCAACAACAAAAAAAGGTCTTCTTGCGACTGGATACCCTCCATATTCGGCAGAGCTCTTCTCTGTAGCATATCCCATGCATGCTCAATCGGGTTCAAGTCTGGCGACTGAGCAGGCCAGGGCAGGACATTGATGTTAGCTGCGGCGAGAGTCTGTCTTACAACTCTTGCGGTGTGCGGTCGTGCATTATCATGCATTAACTGAAATAAGGGACCGATTTGCACTTGTAGAGGAACGATGACGTCTGATACAATCGTCTCAGCATAAATTTCAGCGTTGAGGTTGCCTCTGATCCAAATCAACTCAGTTCTTCCGCCGATCCAAATACCCGCCCATACCATGATGGTTCCACCACTATAAGGATGGACTTCCTGGCAGGATTTTAATCGCTGTTGGCGTCCAGGGGTTCTCCAGTGTCGTATACGTCTTGTATCCGGTCTCATACCAAAACGAGACTCATCAGAAAAGCACACGAAACGCCATTGTTCTTCTGCCCAATTTCTGTGTTCAAGAGCCCATTGATATCGAATCCTATGATTGTGCATTGCTATAGGTGGTACCCGTAGCGGTCTTCGGGAATGAAGGTTCACTTCATGCAAGCGGTTTCTGACTGTTTGGTCGCTAATTAAGTTCCCTGAAGAGTGATGAAGCCTCACGGCTAACATCATGGCGGTTATTGTTGGAGCTCTTCGAGTTAAGATTTGAATGTATCGGTCTTGTCTCCGTGTGGTGCAGCGATACCGTCCTCCATGGCGCTCAGCCACGGTACCAGTGCTTCGGTAACGTGTCCAAAGTCGACTGATAACACTCTGACTTGTATTCAGAGCTAAAGCGGGCAACAAGCACAGTACGTTGCCGGGAACCAGCTTCTATCATTCCCACGGCTCTGAGCATTTCTTCCCTGCTTAAATGACGTCGCCGCTCCATAATAACGTTGGTTTTAATCAGTAGTAGGGAAACAGTAGCACTAATAATGTCTTCAATGCGTTGTATGTTTTTATAGGGAAAATATTGACAGCTGATTTTCATCTTTTACTCGAATTTGATTGACAGTTCCTGATTCAAATTATGAAATGCACCAAAAAGGATCCACATAAATTTATAAAATCATAAATTTATTACAAAGCCACATCTCAATCTCAAGAAATCCGCATAAAAATGCTTGATCCCTAGACACTTTTGATGTGTGTATTTCTTCTACTTAGTTGTGCCACTCTTGTCAGAGTATTCGTGACTTCGTGATAATGGCAACTGTCAGGATACGCCTTCCCGCCACTTCTACCTGCTGACAGTTATCTTGATGCACTCTACTGTACTCACTATACTTGTACTAAAAGTTTATAAATACTAGTAAGATAGTCCTTCTATGGACATTCCTGTTTCTGTTCCCTGAGGACTGCTTTTAAATTGGAATTGAGGTTAAAATTTTAGATTTAGCTTTGTGCAAGTGATGGTTACGACTTTGGTGTTAATTAAAGTAGGGACGGGTAGTTAGGACGGTGTAATTTTGAGTATTAAATAGTGAAAAGAGAATTTCGCACATCTATACTAATATTATAAACGCGAAAGTTTGTAAGTATAGATGGATGGATGAATGTATGGATGGATGGGTGGATGTTTGTTACTCTTTCACAAACTACTGAATTTAGATGAAACTATGCAGTAATATAGCTTATACATCAGAATAACACACTGGCTACTATTTGCCGCGATAACCGACGTATACGCGGGCGGAGCCGCGGGCAACAACTAGTAATACATATATATAAGAGATTTTTGCGTGAAAGAATAACAAACATCCATCCATCCATCCATACTTACAAACTTTCGCGTTAATAATATTAGTAGGATATGCATCGGTTACACCGAGGAATTTGAGCAGGGATTTCGTATCATTACAAAACATTCTTGTAGGCAAATACGATGACGCAAATAGTTGATTCGAATATGCGTATCAACCACATGGATTCTTTTTTGTTTGTGCTACAGATTTAAATCATCATTTCTAAGATTATTTGAAGCGAATCGTTTCCTTCATTCAAACCACCCAATGGGCATATTACCTTACAGAAGACCGTGAGTAAATAGCGATATTTAGTTACACTAGCTTGAAGGAACAATAAAAATAAAGGAAATGTTTGTTAGTCGTGATTATGTGAAGACGCGTACTATTTACTGTATCGCGATTTTCAACATCAAAACGTGTTAATGACTACACTGTATTTGATTTTGTACTGAAATATTCCGATTAACCTGTATTTACTCTTGCCCGTCTACTCGTTTGCAAGCTCTGTCATAACAAAAAACTGCTATAAAGTTTCGAATTTAAAATAAGATTAAAGCATAGGCCTTGTAATACATTTCATTTTTCCCACTAATGAGCAGTTCCCAGAGCTCCGTAGCACAAAATACATTTAAGTTATATTAAATGCCAAAGAAAATCTCCAACAGCACAGAATAGATTGTCGTTTCATCATTCGCAACGAGACCTTATCAGTTGTATAAAGCTGGCTAACCCTTTCTTCCCCGCGCGTATCCCAGCAATAAAGACGAAGTAACTTAACAGAAAATGTAATAATCTTCAACTTCTGTTTATTTCAAAGATTCAAACTTGAGATATTATTTTTGGTAGTTATTTTAAAAGTTGAAACAGAAATTTAACTTAGATACCTCTGTAAAGCCACTTTACCCCTGCTTGGTTAAGTTTAGCAAAATATATTTTTACATTGTAAGGGAGATTTGAAATCGACTTTAGTAAGAAAACCACTTACTAAGCTAGACTCCAGACTAATTGAATAACAGACGAAGTCACCTTGGATAGGAATAATTTAACAATAAGTTAGCTATGGAATTAGTGGACTACCGATTTAACAAACTTTTCTTCGGAAAATTTCCCTGAAACTGATACACAATAATTGAAGGTTTCACTGAATTGAAGTTACCTTCCAGAATCTTTAGATGTCCTAAAATAGGCGTTATTTTGTATGAATAATATCCAAGTCAACATAAAGGCCTCTCATAATATTACCAATAATACATATACGTAGTTGGCATATTTTCTGGTCTTCATATTCAAAATTACAAACAGACACTTCAATTTTATTTATTTGTATAGAATAGTGTTGCTACCTAAACGGTAATCCACGACAGAAGTTCCTATAAAACGTCCGCTTTATTCTAGATACGCGTAAGTAAAGTTATTTAAAACAGCAAGATCATAAGTGAGCACGTTATTACTGGAGATGGAACAGTTATTGCAATGCAAAATCGTGTCAGTTTCAATGTAATAAGGTATAAAATAAGAAAATTGATTTCATTTTAATTCAGCACATCTGATCGTAGTAGGTATAGTAAATTTAGATTGAGACTGAATTTTGTATAACAACAATACCATTGCTCTAATACGTTCGGAAGCGCTGCGGTGACCCTTAAGATAGGTGTATCTGCAGGGACCGTCTAATGGGAATATAAAGAACAAAGCACACAGAAAACAACTACCAACTATCGTTTTCATAAAACGAAAGTATGGCAGCGGAATTCAACAATATGGTTGTCTGGGTTTTGTCTAAAACACAAATCCCTTGTGTGTCGCTTAAAGCGAAAGAAAATGCGGAGAAAGGATTTGACCTAAGACGAATACGACGAAAGGAAGACAAGCAAAACCAAAATATATCAGTAAAATACAAGCGGATTACTAGAAAATCTTTGTACTGTCAGCAAATTCGACCAAAGAAAAATTGTAATCAACTTTCGAATTGATTAAAGCGAATAACGAGAAAAGAATATTGAAGAAACAAGTTAAACGCTATAGCAACGTTGGGTACTTAGTACTCAGTTCAAAGAGACCCTTTAAATTAATTACGCGTACAGAAGCTGTTAGCGAGAAATGTAATTTAAAGAAAATTCAACCCCGCGATAACATTACATTCCTATAGTTATATATACTAGTATACATGCCTAAAGTTAGTAGTATATTTCATCATTGGTATATTTCATCTCAAACTTCACGCAATTTTTACGAAAACAGAATGAGTATGTTGAAAAAGACTGCAAAAGATGATTTCTAAACTCCTAAAACTCACATATGTTTACGGTTAAAACTGAAAACTAAGAGTTTCTTTAAAAAAACTATTCGTTTATGCAAACAATCTTCATTAAAACTACCTAAAAGGCTTCATTACTCTAAATTACATGATATTCACGGCTCTTATCAGAAATGTCGGATATGCATTGTCGCGAGACACGGAAAGCGATAAGACACACGTGCGTGTTTCATAAAAAATGTTTATTATGAATAGAATGCAGGTAGTGAACAAACTACTCTACAATAATATTACATACATATCATAATATTACATATAAAAATATTAGATGTATATATATACATTTAACAGTGACCGATTTAACCTTACCACTAGCCTGATAAAGTAATAGCATCGAGACAGTCGATCACGGCTGAGAGAGTGAAGTGTATGACATTTCACAAGATGTGGACCAATTAAAATGGCAGAGAGCTGTTTAATGTCTGCAGCAAACTTTATTCTTCCACTTCTGTTAGTGGTTATCGTGCATTATGAACCAATAATAAACTACTCTGATAAATTAAGTATAATGACATTAGCATACTTTGTTATTTTAATATTCCACTTGCCGTCATAAAACCACTTAGATTATTAAAGCAGGGTCCCTTGCCATTAGTGTATTGTTTTCTAACGGGTGTGCTTCGTAGACTTGTCGCTATTTTAAGTCATACATTTATCAGTTATCATCAAAAGTCTCTCTCCTTAGTAAGATTTAATATTGCTTGAATATGACCAACTAATTAGCCAATTAAATTTCAGTTTTGATGATGCAGATTAAAGATTAAATAACCCATTATATGACAGGAAATATAGAAAACCAGATACAAAATTTCCTGATTATGTTAATAATATGATAATTATTCTCACACATAATCAGAAAATAAGAGAATACAACATGTTTAATTAGAATTTCACCTCGATTCAATAGAACAGTCTCCTAAAACATCAATGATCGGAAAACAAAATGTACGTACAAAACATCCTCCAAATAAATAAGTTCCCGCAAAAACAATGTTCCGTGAAATTCGAAGACGTCGTCCTAAACCGGGCAAAATCTTGAAAAAAGCCATTACATAAGGCGAAACACCGTTAATGGCTCAAGCTCTAGAAAGTACAAGGTAGATGATTAAAAAGAACCGAAAATACTTACATTGGAACGAATATTTTGTAAACAAACAGTTATTGGAACGAAGTTCCTTATGGGGCGTTGCGGAGGGGTACCCTAGCCGGCAAAAAAACGTCCATAACGTAAGATTGAGGCCTCGGTGTCAAAATGGTAGCTTATGAGAAAGATGTGGTGAGGTCTCGGGTTCGAATCCCGTGTAGGATCAAATATTTTTTTGATCTGCAAATATTTGTTTTTTGGGAGTTTGGATGTTTTGTATGTATTTACAAAAAAAAAAATGCCGAAATATAGATTTATTTATTTCGTGAACGAAAAATTTACATAATCTGTAAGTTGCACGTAACAAGTACAGAGTAACTCTAGACAGAACTTGTTTCAGTAGAGATTACTAGGTGGCAGCACAAGTTTAGTTATATTTTTTATTTTTAAAATGTATACCCGAATAGTTGTTGTCTTTATACCTCGCATAGAACTTTTATATATTTATATAAATGATTTTAAATAAAATAAAAGTGTTAAGATAATTTTGTGGTTCTTAAAGAGCCTGAACGAAAAATTTAGTATAGTGCCATCTGTAAGTTGCATGTATTATTATATTTTATCTATAATTCTATTTGTTAATATACTCAGATGTTAAAACAATTATTAAACGGCTTTATTATTACAGTGTATGTTTATTTAAATAATAGAAACATTACAAAATATTGTATAAATATAGTCATTGACATAAAGTATTTCTATTATCATATATTTTTAATGTAGCTGAAGGAAAAGATTAGTAACCCACAGCTAAGACCACTATCATAACATTAAACAGTTTATGATGTTGATGAGGATGATGGTCTCAACTATGGTAAAATTCCTATTATTTTTTCTGAAATATTAATAAATTTTATTTTTATCGACAAAAAAAAACATGAAAAAAATGTGTACCCGAATAATTATATATATATAATTATTTTCTTTATACCTTGAATAGAACTTGAAATAAATATTTTTATATAGGATATCTGGTGTCCCACGACACCACACGACTTTTTTTATAAAACAAAATCTGTTATCTCAGGTACTATTAATTTTCGTTCTCAAATAAACTTAGACACATAAATAATTGAGTGGAAAACCTTGGATAAACATTATTCCATAAAATGTCTGTATGAAATGGATTTCAGCACGCAACAGATGACACTCTAATACCTTGCGAACGTCTCTGGAGGGAACTTTTTATCCAAACTTGACACCTCGCCCTTCGTTGGGTACGATGAATGAATACTAATTTTACATATAATTCTGTCCCTAATGACATAAAGTCGGCATATACTTATAGGTTATTGGAAAGTTCGAACATTTCAGAAATACATTACAGTTACTGAATATTGATTAACTGGAATTATTAGTTTGTTTTACTGCGTAGAAAATTAACTTTGTTTTAATTATTTATTAGTGGGTAAATCTTGACAAAAATACGTCAAACATTTATTTTACCATTAAATTTATTTTCTTACGCGTTCATACATGTACTCTTTGTTCAAATGATAAAGAGCTATAACAATACCGGTAACCACGAAGTGATTAACTTAGCATTGACTAGCTAATTAACTGTGCAGTGGTACTCTATAGTATCGAAGTCTTCAAGCGTTACTGCAATGTGTTGTTACCTGAAACAAAAAAGGAATTTCTTATTAACACCAATACACACATCAATATTAAACTTAACGTAAATGACTAATGGCCATGATATTTTTACAATGACTCCGGTATTCTAACATTCTATCTTCTGATAGAGATAGAACTTCTCATATGAACTGTAGAGAACATTTTAGAATATCAAACGTGTAATTTAGTTCATGTGGAGCCCATGCCCTATTTTCCACCCCTCCGCGAGTTTATTATTTCTTTTGTGTTTGTCCTACTTATACGCACCTAGTCTTAATTTACAATTAGAGATTCTTACTAATGTAAGACGTTAAATACAAGTGTATTGTATAAAATATACTAGCTTTTTATGTAGGTTATCGCGACAAAAGGTAGCCTATGTCCTTCTCGCAATATATCTATACACCGAAATTCATCCAAATCCGTTCAACGGTTTAGCCGTGTGAGCGTAACGACAGACAGACAGAATTCCTTTCCAAATGATAATTATGAATATAGATAATTATATGGACAAGGATTGTAAGTTATTTCCACTTTGCTAGTTGCATGTCGTATATATTTCTAAACAATTAGTGGATGTAACTTTTTGCTGCCGAACGTTAGTTATCAAAATGACTTAAAAGGGTAGGTACTGGTTTACTTTTTAATAATAATAACCTTTATCATTATTTATTAGTATTATTATAACATGAATGTATGTAGTTCTAAATATATGACACTCGTAAGACCTTATATATCCTACTTGACTGGGTTTCTTAGTTGAACTCGTAACATCTGTACATAAACAAATACTCGCTCAGTGCTAATGCTCGTCGCATTATTAACGAATCGAATCGGTCGCCTAGAGACGGTACGTAAACACTAGTGACGTGCCTGTAGTTCACTCGTATCGATTCGAGCACACCGACCTCGTCGGAGACGTCACTGTGTTGATACTGCTATATTGTCGTTTAACTATTTATAACGCTACCTTATCGAACCACAGAATACTGTAAGATACCACAGAATACAGAAAAAGTAGAATCAAAAGTGATGTTGCATATAATATTTATTATTACGTAGGTTTTGTTCAGGTCCTGCTTTTTCATTCGTCATGTATCGTGTAGTATATTTACATATTTTGTATATATTGTATTCTTCTTACGGGTATATTGCGAACTTAATGCCAAGCAGTATTATTATATCTCAATTTAATGCCATTTATTCCAAACTGTTATCTTTGTGTTTTATATCGACTATTGAACTTAACAGAATTGTCCTTCACATGAATTACGTTAACAAAAATAAGTAATAAGTACGTTAAATTGCCTAAATTGGAGCGAAGGTTTTATTTACGGCATGAATGAATGGCTCTATTGAAACGCCAAGGCGAGGTCATCGCTAATACATAGAATATACCTACATGATACATACTACAATTCCTTATTGAATGTTAAATAAAGATGGTTTGTAATCCTGACCTGAATGAACTGATGAAAGATTATAAAAACTTGGTTTTTAATTCATCAAATTGTAGTTTCTATAGGTCTGTCTGTATACCACTCAATAAAGACTTTTTATATGACCTATAATTTTTATTCGAACGACTTGTTGCCTTTTATAAAAAACCGAGCACCATTCAGTCGTAAGCTGTTTAAGAGTATATCTGAGGTATATAATTGTCGTAGGATTATTGTATACTATCCACCTGTTTGACCTAAATTAAGGCTATCGCTCCGCTTTTGTGAATTGGATATTTCTTCCGACAATACCATATATATATGTAGTTCAAAGGATCATGGCAAATTTGAATGAATCTACAAATCTACATGTTCCAGGTTAGATCCTAGACAAATAAGCCTCAAGTAACTCAAGGCAAAAATAGTTCACTGAATGTGGTTATTCAGAAATAAATTTTCAGCAAAGCAAAGACATGAAAAGGTGACGAACGAATGGACACAAAAGAGGTCAATTACGTTCCCTAAAAGGTTCCCTGTACTGAAATTGCTAGTGCGAGTGTAAGTAAAGTTTCCCCTAAGGTTATTGTACAGGGGACGCGCCTTGCTACACCAATTTCAGCCACTTCATTGCATTATAGTTACAGTAGCGTGCGTTGCCTTAGTTACTCACCTAATCAAATTTTAGTCTATCATGTTAGTATATTTTAGAAGCCTTCTGTGGGAGAGCCACGCTTCGGCATGCATGGGCCGGCTCGACCGGAGTGATACCACGGCCTCATAGAAAGTCGATGTGAAACAGCGCTTGCACTGTGTTTCACCGAGTGAGTGATGATGATACCCCAAACCCTCACCCCTCCCCTTCCGCGAAAGGGCGGCAACGCACTTGTGACGCCTCTGACGTTGCGGGTGTCCATGGGCGGCGGTAATCGCTTACCATCAGGCGATATGTCTGCTCGTTTGCCCCCTATTCTATAAAAAAAAGCGACTAAGGGAGGAAACTACGCAAGAAAATTCATTGTAAATAGAAGAAAAACTTTAAACAAAATTTATTTATAACCACCCGTCTAGTCAGCGTGGTGTATTAAGCCAAAGCCTCCTTTCTACGGAAAGCCTATGTCCAGCAGTGGACTGTTGAAGGCTGTTAACGATGATCTGTATAATATTCGCGTAATTACTGTGCAAAGTGTTTCTAAAGCCGACCTTCGTAGTATACAAGCGCACTTCACGCTGTACTGGAATATAATAAATACTGCATAGGTACCATCAAAGAGATAAGTCGGTAAATTCTCTTATGCGGAATTGATATTTGTATATTGAAAAGGTATATTTCATAGTAACGACATGTACATGTGAGTTCATGAGAAGGAGATTTGGGCGAAATGCCAAATGTTCATCTTACTCGTAAGTGTATTCTACTTGGAGGCAGTTACTTAAACTTAGTGTGTATAACTTCAATAGCTATTTTTGTACGTAGTAATTTAGTACTGAAAAAAATATAAAGAAATATTAAATAATTCATTTAGAAACACGGTTGTTGGATAGTAAAGTAATAGTCGGAATACAGGAAAGTTTTAATCAGCTAGTGCCAACATTTTTTGCGTTAGTATGTTATCTGGACAGCCTTAAACTTTAGTTATTTTAATAGATTTCTTGACATAACGTAAGAAAACTTCTGATTCTAGTTCGTTGCTTACCTATTAAGAATAAGATCATGTGTTTATAACACTAGTATTCTAACCCTAATAATGCACTATTGTACAATACAGTATTCAATTCGATGTCTTTACAATATAGCTTTAAAACTAAACGTGCTTTTTAATATTTACTCTGAAGGACTCGGTAGTCAGATAATCGGTAGATTTATGAACTCCGGGCACTACATGTATCCATGTCAATATAACTTCACACAGGAACTGGTTACTTAACATTCTCGTCGAGGGGCATCGATATGTCAACAACGGCTATTTACCTATAACAACGTGAGACGCTTAATCTTGATCTTGTCTGTGACGAAGACAATAATAAATTCTACGCTTTATAAGATGATTTATGGCATGAGTCAATATTTAAATATAAATAAATGACGAAAAACTAAACATTATATTTGAAGTGATGCAATTTTATTTGGGTAGGTATATTTGTGTTATCTTTGAACAATCATTTAACAAGGTAAAAAGATATACATATTAGTTTGCTGTACTTTTTTTTTAATAAAAATCATATTCGTGAAAGAGGAACGACATGAGGGTTTTATTGCATGGAAAAGTTTTGTCAACTCTCGATATTATAAGGATACACTTAAACTCATAAGTTATGGTTTCCTTTTTTTAGCGATACACACACAACATTTTTTATATATAAACTACCAGTATATACTAGCTATAGATATATAACGATGTTGTCAAACCAAAATCGAGCAAGAACCTTCTGCAAACGATGTTCACTTCTTAGTATAACTACCTCTTTTTACTTTGTTACAATACACGCTAGCTATCTAGGACTCCAAGACGAGTAGGACACGAAACACAAATAACCATTCGAATACTTCAATATAACAGATAGCAAATAAACTAACCGATATGACAGGACTATATTTGCTGGGTGTGGGCCTCGGGCACCAGTCTAATGAAAGTCAAACACGCAACGCCCCACCCTAGCAACACTACACGCATTCGAATATTGTTAATTACACTAACATAACTTACTTTTGTCCTATCTAGCTTAGTTATATTATGTGACGAGAATGTTTACTTTTCTTCCAGAAATTACTTTTTGTTCTAATGGACTTGAACAGCGTAGGTACTCTAATTGTTTAGTGTGACTACGTCACATTCATGTCCAATTGAGTAGCAAAAGTGTACAAATTAACAATCGATGACAATACGTGAATTCGTGAATGTGTTAGTGTAAATTTATCTTGCATGGGTGTATAAAACTATTTGCGTATTTTTTGTATTTTTTATTTGTACCTACATAAAAAAACAGGAACAAAAGGAAAACTTAACAGAAACCTCCTTTTTAAAGACAGGCATATGACCAGCAGTGGACTATTACAGGTTGTTAATGATGATGACATAAATTATCCTACAGGTGTGTTTTTCTTATGCTAATTTTGTTAAGACTAAAGATTACCTATTTATTTTCTATATGTATATATAATATATATATAATACTAGCGAACTTTGTTCCACCATATGAATACTTTCTAGATGTTCTAAAGCCTATTTTTATATTTATATATTTATGTTCGCCACAGCTGCCCATTGGTACTCAGAGTTCATCGCAGACTAAAAAAATAAATATAACACTACCGGTTTTCTTTTAATTTACTTATATACAATCCTTGTCCTGACAATAGCAAACAAATAAAAAAAGAATTATCCAATTTGGTGGAGTCTTTCGGAAGTAATGCGCGTACATACATTTCAGTGATTCATTTTTATTTACATACTAGCTTTTACACGCAGCTTCGCTCACGCAGGATTTCATCCCCTGATTTACCCCCTTAGGGGTGGAATTTCGAAAATTCCTTTCTTAGTGCTCACTTTCGTTATATAAAGAACCTACATGCAAAATTTCAGGATTCTAGCTTCAGCGGTTTGGGCTGTGCGTTGATCTCTGGGTATGTCAGTCAGTCAAATTCCTCTTTTATATATATAGATAGATATAGATATGTATGTATCAACAGATCGCCGTCCGCTGCTGAACGAAGGTCCCTTCCCAAGGAGCGCCAACCATACCGGTCACGGGCAGTAGGTATCCATCCGCTACCAGCCATTTTCTTCAAATCGTCATTTTTCAAATATAGTTTAAAGTTGAGTATATTATGTGTGCAAACTAACACTCGCATTTATAATACACACATCATAACTACATGCTTATATATTTTTGCATTAATATACTTGTTAGAATGTGTGATAACGTTGAAGCATTGTTTACTATTGATAAGATAGAGAATTAAATCAGATACAACGTTCCACTTGTCTAGACAATATACTTTCTAAATTGTATTTATCTACACTAATATTTTAAAGCTGAAGAGTTTGTTTATTTGTTTGTTGAAACGCCCTAATCTCAGGAACCGCTGGTCCGATTTGAAAAATTATTTCAGTGTTGGATAGTACATTTATCGAGGAAGGCTATAGGCTATATATCATCACGCTAAGACCAATAGGAGCGGCGCATCAATGAAGAATGTTACAAAAACGAGGGAAAATTATTACGCTACGGGCAATAGGAGACGTAAACGCAGTTGCGTGGCTCAGCTAGTTTAATATAAGTAAAAAATCACGACTTGTAATGATTTCAGGAAGTGGTTTGGTTATCCCTATTCCTCAAACCAATGCAAATGTACCTTTCTAACGTTTATTGCTTAAAACGAAAGCTCTATCATTAACATAACATCTAATTTAATAAATGCGAATCTGAGTTTGTTACTTTAACTACTCTTACGTACGCTTTTATACCTAAACCACTACATCGATATTAAACATTTTCACCAATTTAAGCTACATTGTCAGTTAACAACATAACCTTGTTTTCACAGGATTAACACGCAGGTGGGGCCGCGGGCAAAAGCTAGTATACAAAATGAACTCTTCTGTTGAAGAACCGAGATATAGTATACAATATAGTATGAACATAATTTTCGCGATCGTAACCATCAAATCCTGTAAGATACTACGTTCACTTTAGTTCTATGTATTTACATAAAATAACAAGTAACAACCAAAACTCTTCCAACGACGTACTCCGAATACGAAAATATTTTTGGATGAAGTTCTATTCCAGATCAACACACATGTGTGTGTCAGAAAAATGAATCGGGAACAATTTACCACCGGCCGGAAAAAAATACACGAAAAAAACTGGTCGTGTTCCATCCTACTACCGGCAGTTAACCCTTTTTTATTTATACTATTCATTGTGGAAGGGAGAAACAAGCACACGCAATGTGGGGGTGGCGGCGTTAAATAAATAAGTAGCATTCTGTACAGGAACGACCTTCGCCATCTGTGGTCGCTCTAAAAATAATCCCTACAGCGTCCTCCGTTGTATTTTAGACGTCAGACGCTCAGACGTCCCTCGAAATACTGAATTATTTATTAGGGTCATTCGATAATTATTACTTTTATTTAAGATTATGAAAATACCTAACTCACATTACAAAAAGTAATTGATGATCACACTTCACACTAATATATAAATGCGAAAGTTTGTGTGTATGTTTGTTACTTCTTCACGCAAAAACTACTGAACGGATTTAGATTAAACTTTACAGTAATATAGCTTATACATCAGAATAACACATTGGCTACTATTTGCAGCGGTAACCGACATACACGCGGGCGGAGCCGCGGGCAACACCTAGTATTACATAAATGCAATTTAGAAAGAATATTGTCTAGACAAGTGGAACGTTGTATCTGATTTAATTCTCTATCTTATCAATAGTTAACAATGCTTCAACGTTATCACACATTCTAACTAGTATATTAATGCAAAAATATATGAGCATTTAGTTTTGACGTGTGTATTATAAATGCGAGTGTTAGTTTGCACATATAATATACTCAACTTTACTACTATTAGCAGCGATAACCGACATACACGCAGGCGGAGCCGCGGGCAACAGCTAATATAAAATAAAATCGAAATGTTAGTTAAAGTTATTCTTAGCATTAAGACTACGAAAATATCTCCATCACATTAGAGAAAGAAAGAAAGAGAAGAACTAAAATCAAAATATTGGTTAAAGTCGTTCTTTTCACTGTCAGTATGGAAAAATTCAAAATTCGGGGCCCGATTACTGCTAAATCGATATTTGGATATCTTTATAAGTTTAGCTTACGTTTGCCTAAATACTGCAATATCTATAAATGAAATAGATTCTACCTTATCACATTTTACGATTTCCGAAATATATTTTCAATTTTTTTTATGAACAACCGTTGATAAAGGGTTCAGAAGCTTTATTGTGATAGAAAAATTATTACATTCAATACATATCTCAATTTTACGAACGGTATATTTGTAGAAAACTCAAGTCCAAATATATGATTGAGCGGAACAAATAAAAGGGAAATCATTTCCACTTCCAATTCATACGGCTCGTCCGGTTCAGAAGCTTTTGCGGGCTGAAACGGTGAAAATGTGCAAGTAAATAGCAATGGCTATTCACAACCAGCTGAGCGGTCCCGAAGGACCTCGTGCCAGTCAACGTTACTCCCTCAGCGCTTGGAAATTTCATTTGAAAACAGTACGTGATACCTAGTCGAAATGCTCCCTTTTCAAGAGGGTCCACGATTTAGATAGAAACTCTCCAAAACTTATTCAGACCAACGGTTGCTACAATATCCCAACGCGTTGCTACGGAATTGAAATTAGGACCGTTACCATCACGCTACACTGAGTAAATAGAAAAGTTCCAATATAGGATTCAATCTCACCAATATCATCAACTCGACACACGGTCGGGTGTCCGTAACCTCGACCTCGAGTTACATAGATGTACGAATAATTCAATCGCAAAGTTACTCAGAAATTTAGGATTGTTCTTTTTTGTAACTCGGCCTTGTTGTGCATAAAAAAAATGAAAGGCTGTTGCCAGGCAAGTTTATATAGAGCAAATTTTTCATAGTGTGTACCTTGAGAGGGAAAATCTCAGTTGCAGATGTCAGCACTCGGCAGCGGTCCCGCGAGAACAATAACTAAGACGTCTTTGTTCCGGCACGTAGCGTGTAAATTGACGAGCACGTGCCTTATTGTATACTACATGAAACTTCATCGTGTTTACTCACAACGAGGTCGATGACAATAAAACAGATTACATTGTGCACCCGTCAGAAACAACCTTCAATTACATCTTAAGAAAGTACCTACTCATGTACATATTTTACTTTAATATGTGACAATACTTAGAAATTCGTTATATAACTTTGCATTTTACAAAGAGTAGGCAGTAGAGCCACGCTGATTTCAGCACGAACGGGCCGGCTCGACCGGGGCGGTACTACCCTCGCACAGAAGATCAACGTAAAATGACAGCGTTCATGCTGTCGTGTTTCGTTGGTGAGTGCGAGACCGGAGCCCGAAATAGTCTAGTCAACAAGTTCCATACTTGTTGACTAGACTAAAAGATGCAGGAGCATCACTTGGCCGCCATGGTGTGGGTCGCCATGCTGCATTGTCTGCATTCGCAATGAGTATGGTGACCACCACTCTTGGATTCTGCTTATGCTTTCCATCAGGCAGAGTAGAGTCATTATGGCGGGCCATACGGTACGGTACGGTAAATTGCAGTTTACGATTTATGACGTATTAAAAAAAAACTACTTACTAGATTTTGTTCGAACCAATTTCCGGTGGAAGTTTGCATGGTAATGTATATCATATATTTTTTTTAGATTTATCATGCTCTTATTTTAGTAGTTACAGGGGGGGGGGGGGACATTTTACCACTTTGGAAGTGTCTCTCGCGCAATCTATTCAGTTTAGAAAAAAAATGATCTTAGAAACCTCAATATCATTTTTGAAGACCTGTCCATAGATACCCCACACGCATGGGTTTGATGAAAAAAAAATTTTTGAGTTTCAGTTCTATGTATGGGGACCCCCAAAATTTATTGTTTTTTTTTTATTTTTGTGTGAAAATCTTAATGCGGTTCACAGAATACATCTACTTACCAAGTTTCAACATTATAGGTCTTATAGTTTCGGAAATAAGTGGCTGTGACATACGGACGGACAGACGGACGGACAGACAGACAGACAGACGGACATGACGAATCTGTAAGGGTTCCGTCTTATGCCTTTGGCACGGAACCCTAAAAATGTAGATTAAAATAAGGTAAATCGGACGTTAGTACTTATTGAATACTTAAAAGGAGTCTTAAAAGAATACAATAAATAAAAATAAATTAAAGTTGGATGTCACAGTAGTAGCGTGGGTGATGGTATCTAAGTAGGGGATCGTTGACTCAACCGCAATCGCGTGGGCAGACTTGTTGTGTATGCACCATTCTATAAATGTGCAGTAACGTACAAATACTGCAGAAACCCCTTTTATACGGTATGATAATGCGATGGCTGCAATGTTCAACCGTTAGCAGCGAATTGTAGGGAAGCAAATAGCGATTTAGTATGTAATTAACGTCTCTTATCGTAGACTTATGTCCGAAAAATATAACCCAATACCAATATATAACTTTACTATAGAATTACAACTCAAACTTGACAGTTAAGTTTTTAAAAATGTAATTTAATTTATATTTTATTAAAAACAAAAAAAAATACAAATACATTTAAAAAAACTAATGTTTTTTAAATGTATTTGTTTTTTTTTTTTTGTTTTTAATCCAGCGCAGCTATGTTTGTTACTTAGAATACTCCTTCAGTAAACGATAGGTATTATTGGTAAAAGAAAATTCTTTTTTAAATTAAAACAATAAATCACACATCATATGCGTAGTTGTTATGGTTTAAGCAAAAACTAATTAATTTAGTTCTTTTTGTACCTACATATTATAAAATAAATCACAATGTATCTAAAGAAAAAAGCAGGGCTTGAACAGACAAACATAAAACAAAATTCGAAAAAAGGTTCGATCACTGCAGAATACTAAAATAAAAAACCAGTATGTAACACTATCCAGCTACATTTACTGTCACATAGAAAAAACATTATTGTCCGGTATTCTTATCACGTGCGATCGTGCAAATCCAATATAAAGGGAATTAGTGTCCAGTTCGGTCAACATCGTTAAAGATGTCAAGTATGATACGGATTTAGATTTGCGGAGGCGAAATCAAGATTTTTAAATTATTCGCTTCTACGTGGTTATTTGAAAATAGGAGATCATCGACTTTAAACTGGCATCTGTGTCCGGATTTAAAGTTATCTAAAACTACCAAAAAGGATTGGCTAAAAAATTTGGTTTAAGCAAAATCTAATCGGTTAACAATTTTATCTATAAAGACTTGCCGTTTTAAGAAATGGAAAGGGATAATTTTTTCTATTAATAACTTCTTGAATAAAATCTTTATTTATTTCAACTCGCGTTTATTAGCTCCACCTGGTGTGTTTTTTAAACTATATTAATTTAATGTGTGTTTGCAAACAGTTATAGTTTGTGGGGAAAATTGGCGTTCATGTGCAGTCGGGAGGTTTCGCAACTGTGGCTGTATACAATTGCGTAAGTATCACGGGGCCTCCCACGTGGCCGGAGACAGGCTGGCTGAGACTCGTGATTCATGCACCCCGCTTTTATTATTCGTTTAAATTACTTTACACTTAAATTGATTTTATTACGTAAATGTTTTACTGTTTGCTTTACTATGAACATTGTGTAAATAAATAAAGGCTGCACTTATTGATTTTTTTGTGTAACAGCGATGAATTTTTTCGTACTCTCGTTTTAGGAAACTATACAAACTACTATTATATAAGATACTAAACAAAATTACATAACTAACTAGATTAGTGTAGTCTACAAGTAATTTACACATGTTAGAGCGATGAAATGGCGAGGGCTCATCTTTGGAAGAGGTCGTTGTCAAGCAGTAGACGTCTTTTGGCTGAGACGATGATGAGAGTGATCAAAGTCTTCAAAATTGTAAACAGTTTTAAACTATTTATTGAACAAAATTATTATTATATCTGATATCTGAATATTTATTTTTAGGAAGCTACGAAAAAAATATTTTGGAAATAATTGGAATGCGAACCCGAAGACCTTGCCTGAACATGACAGACAGGTTTCTTCCTTTTTTAAAGAAAGCAATACAAAAAAACTTCGTTTAAAAAAACCGACTTCAAAAACTGAAAAGTATAAAATAACTTAATTTGTATGTGCTACCTATTCACAGGTTTGAAGTCGGCGCCAAGCCAAATGTAATAGTAGGTCACCGACGCTTTGGTTGTTTTGTCCTACGCGAAGAGCAGCTATTCCGCTCAAGGTCACGCGCGGCGAGTGCGGTACCTACTATTACATTTTGGCTCGGCACCGACTTCAAACCTATGAATAGGTAGCTCATACAAATTAAGTTATTTTATACTTTTCAGTTTTTGAAGTCGGTTTTTTTATTATTTTTTTTTTTTTTCGCTTTTTAGTCTTTCTCAAGTCTCTCATCATCATTTCACCTAAATAACTTGAAAGAATACGACTAAAGGTAACATACAACATACTGTATAGAATAATCACACTAATAAATAAAGGCGAAAGTTTGTGTGTATGTTTGTTACTTCTTCACGCAAAAACTACTGGACGGATTTGGATGAAACTTTACAGTAATATAGCTTATACATCAGAATAACACATAGGCTACTTTTTGCCGGGATAAACGACATACACGCGGGCGGAGCCGCGGGCAACAACTAGTTCGGACATGATGTCTACAGAATACGAAGACATGCAGACAATTGCCTTAACTTTATTGCAGGCGCTCACGTAAATTTGAGGGTTTCCTTCGATTTCCTTGGGATCCCATCATCAGATCCTGATATGGTGGCCATGGGACCACATGGGGAGCATACCCTTTCGAATACAAAAATAATTTCCAAATCGGTCCACAATTGACGGAGTAATCAATGTACATATATAAAAAAAAAGAAAAAAAAATACCGATGAAATTGAGAACCTCCTCCTTTTGGAAGTCGGTTAAAAACGAAATGAATGAACATGTAGGTACATTGTATTATTTATATTAAACTTGTATTGTGACTATAATAAACCACACAGCTCTGTTCATCAGCCATTTTGTACAAAAAGTACTCCTTTTTCGGATAAATGGTACAATTATGCAGCTGTGTGCACAATGATACGGCATGGATGCAGCTTGTAGGTACCTGGTGATTGGACGCGTTAGTCTGGAAATAATCATCACGTTACAGATCTGTAAGACGATGACACAAAATCTGTTAATTAAACGCGATGGAATTTAGGTCAAATTTATTGTTGATTAAGTGACTCAATCTAGTTTACTAATTTTTACGTTAAAAAATGAACTAGGTATACTTGAATGATAGTATCCCACCAAAAACATTTTCATGTAAAATGTTGCCAAGACGACTGCATATTGCTTAACCTGTGAAAAAGATATCAGATCTCATGTAGAGCCAAGGTTCTGAATCTACACGCCCTAACTCTGCGAACTCTAACGTCACAAACTCAACATCTCAGTAAAAATGTATGGCTTCGCTGTTTCGCTACCATACCATCACGAAGGGGAAACGAACGCCTTTTGTGTTTGCAAATATCTAGTTTCTGATTCTGAAGTAATGTGTTATACGAATATTTAGTTTCTGAAGTAACGAAACAGCCAAGCCATACATTTTTACTGAGATGTGGAGTTTATGAAGTTACGAGTTTATATGCAGTCGTCTTGGCAACATTTTACATGAAAATGTTTTTGGTGGGATTTCATTTATTTTTGTAAGTTGCTTAAGGCAGCTTTATTTTTCTTTTTTTGGGCTGTATTTCTTGTACATCTTCTTTCTTCTTTCGAAAAAGTACGTGTACCAAAAATAAAACCTCTAGCATAAACATTTGTGAAAGTCTCATACAAACTTCCAACCCCCAAATTTGGGGGTTGGGGGGCAAAAGTAATAGGTTTATGATTTTTTCTGTTGTTTGTATACTAAACTTAGTTTACACACCAAATTTCAGCTTTCTAGCACTTCAGGAAGTACTCTAACAGTTTTGATGATCATCAGTGTGTCAGTGACGAAATCGGTGTTTTTTAGGTATCAATAACATATAAAGTATCAGAGCTATGCAATTGAAACTTTGTATGTTTCATTAGTCTATTGGTAACATCATATCCTGAGAATTTGAACGATCTGTTATATCGGGAACCAAAGTTATGAGGTTACAAGAAAACGACGAAACACTTCGAGAAAAGGTAGGTAGTGCCCTTTTGCGCTTCGCTAGGCTCGTCTTGGCGGGGGCACGACCGTGCCCCCAGATTAAGGTCATACCAGATTTATCTGTTAAGTAGGTATATATAATTCTCGTGTCAAGTTGTTGCTCACGATGAACTACGAAACTATTTTACCGATTTTCAGGTTTTATTTAAATGTGTTTTGCTGGCGTGCCTAAAATAGTATAGTTAACATCACGCTTAGACTAATAATTATAAGTGACGAGCATGAGAAAAGAGACTCGGACGAAGTCGCATGGGTCAGTTGGTATTTTATCAATTGAGTCAAGTTGAAACAGACTAGACGTACCTACTGCAATTACAAAACTCATATCGCCGACATCTTCAGCTGTTTCTCGGAAAAAAAAAATACAATTTTTAACACCGGTTATCGATGTCTTGGTAATTCGTGTACTAGTGATCCATACAAGGCATGTAATTTTTTTTGCGGTTTTTATTTTGCGGTAATTTTAATTATTTGGTATGTTAAATTTATGCTAATCAGTCCTGCCATGGAATTGAAGTCATTTAACTTTAGGATTCAACTGTTAAAAAATATATCACAGAATTATGTTAATGTATGTACACATATTATACTATATTAATTCTAAGAAGATAGATAGGTATATCTATCTATCTACATATATGAAAGAGTAAAGTGACTGACTGACATACCCAGAGATCAACGCACAGCCCAAACCGCTTAACCTAGAATCCTCAAATTTTGCATGTAGGTTCTTTATATAACGTAAGTGAGCACTAAGAAAGGAATTTCGGAAATACCACCCCTAAGGGGGTAAATCAGGGGATGAAAGTCTGCGTGAGCGAAGCCGCGTGCAAAAGCTAGAGATAAAATATTATTACCGACGACGTACCACTGAATTAGCTAAGTTAGATAAAATCGACTTTTTTTTTTTTTAAAGACAACTCCCGCACTATGAATAAATCCTGTGTCGCGGGGGACTCCACAAACATACATGAAACGGACACAAAGAACACCCAGACTCAGAACAGCAATTTGTGGACTTTAAGTGTAGCAACACTGTGGAATATTTTAAACAGTTTGCGTCGAATATTGTAATGATTTTACCCGATAAGAGGCAAAAGCATACAAATATTTGAGATGAAATTTTATGGTCTTGCGGTAATTTGTTAGAAGCTTAAAATTGAAATAACAGTAAACTTTAGCAGTTAACCGCCTCTTTATTACGTAACTATTTAAAGTAGAACCGAATGGGCATGCTCAGTGTAGCGAAACTTAATTTAGCCGTTTGGTTACCGTTCTTATAATGTTTCTGGTACAGCTAGTTTATCTAGAATATTAAAAACAAAAAAAAAAATTAAAATTTTAATTTACCACTTCTAAATCGTATTTTCTAGTGAATTCCATATCCTAATAAAACCAAAAAAATAACCATATCAAAACTGGAACAAAATTTCAACTGTACGTTTATCACAAAAAAAAACTCAACATACATACACGCATATCAAGTGTAGGTGTGTTGATTGAAAATCCACGATATTGAAAACGTCAATCACTACTGTCGCTCGCTCGCTACGGTCGCTTGGAATTGCACAGTCCGGATTGTCGGTGTTCTTATTACTTCTATTCGATCTGCCATATTATATGGGCATAAGGAACGTCACAACTTGCGAAACGAGTGACTGTAATTGTTACGGCTCTGAAATAAAAATCGTTTAAGTTTCCCTTTCATCTTGTCAATACTGTTTACAGAAAACCACAATACATTACAAAATGAAAATATGGCTAATAACTGAAGCAGCTTTTTCTCATACTAAGCTCTTATTCTGAAACTTCATGAATCTCTCCGGTCAATTACTTAGTAGGTATTTATTAAAAGAAGATCTAGCCAGACCATTTATATGTCCTATTGTTGTTAAAACGCTTGTTTGAAGACAAAAACATCAAGTGGCAGCTAAATCCATGTTGGTTCTTGACGCCACTATGTCAGAAAAGTCCTTAGGACTTAAGTGGAATAGACCTTTATTTAAAAAATAAAATACGTGCTTCTGTAGTGGTCATCAATATTAAAACTGCTGCTTATAACGTGAACACAATCAACATACACTTTCAATGTGTTACATATGCATACCCATTTGTTTGGCAATGCATGAAAACATGCGGTTTCATGTAATTAAAGATGTCAACAATTCGATGCGTCTGACAAGGCTCCATTTCATAGTAGATAATGTATACTTAACTATACTGTAATACTATTTGTAAGTACATAGAAGTCTCAATACGAATATAATATTGTTTGTAGTTAATAAAGATTCTAAAACTCATTTGAAATGTATTTCGTATAGATGTAGATGATGACAGTAGGCGAGTTAACAAATTGTTCGCTGGAATAAATAAATATCACGTTTCGTGGGCGACCCACTATCCTATTTAAAAGTTAGCGAATACTTTTAAGTTTCTAGCTCAAGCTTGCAACGAAACTTTACACTTATGGCCGAACCCACACAATGCTACCTACTATATCTATCTTCTCGCTAAAGTTAAAGACGGACCTTTTTTTTAAATATCGAAAGACAATAACATACAAGTATATCCGACTCAATAACGAACCAATTGAAATATAAAAAACCAGTTTGATTTAAAGACATATCTTGAAACGAAAAAAAAAGACGTATGGCACTCGGGGACTGCCACGGTAAAGCTATTGCATAGCATTTTTTATCAACTTATGCAATTATAATTATTTATTTATTTTTCATTTATGCAATAGTGAATGCCTACCATGAATAATTTTATACATTATATGACATAATAAATCTTCGTGTCCAAGGCAACGAATCTTCCTTGACGTATTTCAGCTCGTCTCGATCCGCGCGAGCTTCGGGTGTCAGGTTTTATTTACGTTACGTTACGTGCTTAAAAAATTATGGAATTCGAGTAGGTACATCCTTTGTATTTGGTCTATTGAAGAAACCATCAGATTATTGTACAGTTTTAACTTAATTTTGTGATCATGATCCAACATTATCCGACTAGAAATGTGAAATTAGGATTAACTAAAGTTTATATCTAAAAGTTCTGAAAGATAACATTTTTATTCAATACACAAGAAGCTATATAGTAGTGATATGATGATATTTCAAGTTATAATTGTCATTACATAAAACAGAACATTTAGGAATTATGTGTTAGGTATATTATTGAAATTCGACGTATTAAATATTAATAAAGTGTCGACGGGACATAACAATGGAATAAAAGGATGTGACTGAGTAGTTTATCAGCACGCCATACAAGTAGCGATGACTTCATCCGTATCTCCTATACTCAACGCTTCCTTCTCGTTTCCTATTGATTAGTAGTTATAAATCAATAGAAGTAGCAAAATCTATAAAAATAAATGCATTTTTTACAAAGTAACTAAGTAAAGAACACAATTTAGAAATAATGTGCAATTAATCAGATTTGCTATTTTACTATATCAACAAATTAAAACGATATACGTAGATCATGTCAGATAATACAGGAAAAAACTCTTCTACCAAATGAGTTAAGCGAAACTCGTCTCAGTACTTTTATAAGGAACTATAGAATAGTGATCTTCTTTAAAAATAAATTTTAACATCCCTCCATAAACGAACTGTTTATGAAAAGAAAATCGTTCTTATAAGACAAAACCATGGAGAAAATATTGAGCAATGGAAACCAGCTCTTAAAGAACTTTGAACAATATACCCGCTAACTTTTAAATAGGATAGTGGGTCGCCCACGAAACGTGATATTTATTTATTCCAGCGAACAATTTGTTAACTCGCCTACTGTCATCATCTACATCTATACGAAATACATTTCAAATGAGTTTTAGAATCTTTATTAACTACAAACAATATTATATTCGTATTGAGACTTCTATGTACTTACAAATAGTATTACAGTATAGTTAAGTATACATTATCTACTATGAAATGGAGCCTTGTCAGACGCATCGAATTGTTGACATCTTTAATTACATGAAACCGCATGTTTTCATGCATTGCCAAACAAATGGGTATGCATATGTAACACATTGAAAGTGTATGTTGATTGTGTTCACGTTATAAGCAGCAGTTTTAATATTGATGACCACTACAGAAGCACGTATTTTATTTTTTAAATAAAGGTCTATAAATTTGACCTTGTTTATGTAACGTACGCTTTAAATGCACTTTTCTTTGCAATATAAAACATTAATTGCTCGATTTAGTTATTTTTTTATTTTTTTATATATTTTGTTACTTCACAGTTGAAAAACAATACGTGATTTTCATGTACTTTTAATAGATAAACCCATACAAATCATGATGTTACGATATGTCAATATCAGTTTATTCTTATAGATTCGCCTATTAAATCATTAAATTCTAATAAAAATCTGTACCATTTTTCGATCAAGTCGCGAATCTCACATAAATCAATATAATTGGTAGTAGACTTTTATATTAGTAAGCTATAGATTGTTTTTAAATCGCAACAAACTTAATTAATTAAAAATGAGTATTAAGTTATTATATCAAGGCTGAACCAGTCGAAAAGTGGATATCAGGTTCTCCCAAACTACTTTACGATCATTCTAGTAGTACAATATACTGTACTAGCTGTTGCCCGCGGCTTTGCTCGCGTGGAAGTTGATTATATGTATTTATTTAAAACTGTGTAAGTATCTATGAATACTGTGTTCACGTTTTTAAACGTATTTATTTATAATCAATCAATAGTCCATTAAAATTGACTTTCACACACACTTTCGACCCTTATTTTAACCCCTTTAGGAATAGAATTCCCATAAATGCTGATATAAGTATTCATTTATTTGTAATCAAAAGCCTGAAGACAACGTTTCAGGCTACTAAATTAAAAAATGACGGACTTCCAGTCTAGCCTAGGGATAGAATATCCAGAAACGCTTAAATACGTATCTCCTCATCATCATCACAGTCCACTGCTGGACATAGGCATCTCCAATTGCACGCCACTTGGTTCGATCCTCAGCTTCTCTCATCCAGCTCCTGCCAGCCGTCTTGGGCAGATCATTTTTCCACCTGGCCTGTGGACGTTCTACGCTACGTTTGCCGAGACGGTCACCACTCACGAACCCGTTTATCCCAACGGTTATCAGTTCTACGGCTAATATGGCCAGCCCACTGTCACTTCAGTTTGCTTATCCCGTGGGCTATGTCAATGACCTTGGTTCTCTACCGGATCACCTCATTCTTGATGCGATCCCTTAGAGAAACGTTGAGCTTTTGTGATGAGAAAAATTAATCATTATTATTATTTTAGCCCTCTCCATAGCGACTTTGAACTTGTGGACCAGCCGTGTCGTGTCCACGTTTCGGCACAGTATGTCATGACAGGTAGGACGTATTGATTGAAGAGTTTCGTATTTAGGCACTGTGGGATTGACGATGAAAAGACCCGACAAAGTTTCCCAAACGCTGCCCAACCCGGCTGAATTCTCCTGTTCATCTCGTCCTCGAAGTTGTTTCTACTCAACTGCAAAGTCTGCCCGAGGTACCACACATATTTTTGAACAACTTCAAGAACGGCACCGTGAACCACAACCGGTTCCGGTAGAACATGTTCGTACATACGTATCTACTCATTTTTAATCAGTAGCTATAAATAAAGTTGCATGTTTCTAACTTCAAGAATGACGGACTTCCAGAATAACCTATATACGAAATATCAACCCCTATTTAACCTCTTAGGGGTAGATTATCCAGAAACGCTTAAACACGTATCTACTATTTTTTAATCAGTAGCCCAAAAGTAAAGAACGACGAACTTCCTTACAAACTTTCAACCCCAATTTCACCCCCTTAGGGGTAGAATATTAAGAAACGTTTAAATACGTATCTATTCATTTTAAATCAGTAGCCCAAAAGTAAAGAATGACGAACATCCTTACAAACTTTCAAACCCGATTTCACCCCCTTAGGGGTAGATTATCCAGAAACGCTTAAACACGTATCTACTATTTTTTAATGAGTAGCCCAAAAGTAAAGAATGACGAACTCCCTTACAAACTTTCAACCCCGATTTCACCCCCTTAGGGGTAGAATATTAAGAAACGTTTAAATACGTATCAATTCATTTTTAATCAGCAGCCAAAAAATAAAGTTTCATGTTTCTGACTTCAAAAATTACGAACTTCCAGACTGACCTATATACGAAATAACAAACCCTATTTCACCCCTTAGGGGTAGAATATCCAGAAACGCTTCAATACGTATCTACCCATTTTTAATCAGTAGCCCAAAACTACATTTTCATGTTTCTCACTTAAAAAATGATGGACTTCCTTACAAACTTTCAACCCTTATTTCACCCCTTTACGGGCATAATATCCAGAAACTCCTAAATACGTATCTAATCATTTTTATTAAGTAGCCCAAGAATAAAGTATCATATTTCTTATTTAAAAAATTACGGACTTCCATACAAACTTTCAACCCCTATTTCACCCTCTTAAGGGTAGAATATTCAGAAACGCTTCAATACGTATCTACCCATTTTTAATCAGTAGCCCAAAACTACATTTTCATGTTTCTCACTTAAAAAATGACGGAATTCCTTACAAACTTTCAACCCTTATTTCACCCCTTTACGGGCATAATATCCAGAAACTCCTAAATACGTATCTAATCATTTTTATTAAGTAGCCCAAAAGTAAAGTTTCATGTTTCTTATTTAAAAAATGACGAACTTCCATACAAACTTTCAACCCCTATTTAACCCCCTTAGGGGTAGAATATTAAGAAACGTTTAAATACGTATCTATTCATTTTAAATCAGTACCCCAAAAATAAAGTTTCATGTTTCTTACTTAAAAAATGACGAACTTCCATACAAACTTTCAACCCCTATTTCACCCCCTTAGGGGTAGAATATTCAGAAACGCTGAAACACCTATCAATTCATTTTTAATCAGCAGCCTAAAAATAAAGTTTCATGTTTCTGACTTCAAAAATGACGGACTTCCAGACTGACCTATATAGGAAATAACAACCCCTATTTAACCCCTTAGGGGTAGAATATCCAGAAACGCTTAAATACGTATCTGCTCTTTTTTAATCAGTACCTTAAAAATAAAGTTTGTTGTTTCTTACTTAAAAAATGACGAACTTCCATACAAACTTTCAACCCCTATTTCACCCCCTTAGGGGTAGAATATTCAGAAACGCTGAAACACGTATCAATTCATTTTTAATCAGCAGCCTAAAAATAAAGTTTCATGTTTCTAACTTAAAAGATGACGGACTTCCAGACTGACCTATATACGAAATAACAACCCCTATTTAACCCCTTAGGGGTAGAATATCCAGAAACGCTTAAATACGTATCTACTCTTTTTTAATCAGTAGCCCAAAAGTAAAGTTTCATGTTTCTTACTTCAAAAATGACGAACTTCCATACAAACTTTCAACCCCTATTTAACCCTCTTAGGGGTGGAATTTCAAAAAATCCTTTCTTAGTGCTCACTTACGTCATATAAAGAACCTACATGCAAAATTTCAGGATTGTAGCTTCAGCGGTTTGGGCTGTGCGTTGATCTCTGGGTATGTCAGTCAGTCAGTCACCTTACTCTTTTATATATATAGATAAACAAAATGATCAAAACAAAGGCAACATCAAAAGACACATTATAGGCGAAGTATATAAAGAAACGTTTAAAAGGCCGCAAGAAGAATTTTATTTTAATTTAATTAAGTTTAAGTTAAGTTTAAAAAGGCTTATCCATGTTATGATTTCTATGACTATTCATGGTGCAAGTACGTAAATTCAATCTACCTACTCCGATCACTAGTGATGTGTGAAGTTATTCTTTTTACTATGATCCACTGCTGCTAAGCAGTTTCATTAAATCAAAATAATTTGATATTTTCACAGTAGATCTATGCCCTTAAAACGCTTTGTCATCTGAGCGTAATATTATTAGAGCGCAACTAACCACAACCTTGTATGTTTTGCAAATGGTTTACAATTTTAATTTGACACTCAACCTCTCATAAATGGTAACCTTACATTGATGATTGAAACCTAAATTTCTCTCACCGTTCGAACTATACACGTATAGATATATAGAATACTAGCAGACCTACGCAACCTCGTTTGCGTCCAAACTACCATCTCCCGTTCAAACCCCAAAAGGGGGTTGATTTCTAAAGATACATTATTAGTACACCTCCACATCATCTATTGAGCATACATTTTAAATTTCAAGTCTCTTACTTCAAAAACATAGGACTTTCATACAAACTTCCAACCCCCGTTTTACCCCCTTAGGGGTAGACTTTCGTAAAATCCGTTCTTAGCGGATGTCTACACCCCATAAGGAACCTACCTGCTAAATTTCAAGTTTGTAGGTGTTATAGTTTCTGAGATTTCGTGATTAATAAGTGAGTGGTATTTCGCTTATATATATATACTAGCTTTTGCACGCAGCTTCGCTCACGCAGACTTTCCTCCCCTGATTTACCCACTTAGGGGTGGAGTTTCGTAAAATCCGTTCTTAGCGGATGTCTACACCATATAAGGAACCTACCTCCCAAATTTCAAGTTTGTAGGTGTTACAGTTTCTGAGATTTGGTGATTAATAAGTGAGTGGTATTTCGCTTATATATATACTAGCTGACCCGGCGAACTTCGTACCGCCATTTTTACATATCTGTCTTAGCTTCCCACAGGCAGTGTACTGTCGCGGACAAAAAAAAAGATTTTATTTATCTTTTTTTTTTCTTTCTAGCAAAAAAAGAATTAATGAAATCGGACTATGTGTTATTGAATTACAACCAAGTACATATTTTGACTTTCATCCCCTCTCTCCAGAAAACCATGCTGAATATCGGGATAAAAAGTATCCTATGTCCCACCTCGTAGTATGAACTCAAATCATGCCAAGTTTCATTTGAATCCCTTCAGTAGTTTCGGCGTGATGCGCGGCCAAGATACAGACAGACAGACAGACAGACAGACGGACAGACAGACAGACAAAAATGAAAAAAATTACAGATTTGGCTTCAGTATCGATAATAGAGAGCCCTCCAAAAAAAAATTTCAAAATATCTTTAATGTATAGAATTGGACCTGTTACATTTTTATTATAAGTATAGATATATATTAGGTCTTTACCTATGAAATTGCCGTTCTTCAGTACTGGTCATTTCAAATAAAAAAAAGTTTGTAATGGTTCTGTATTCTAAATTCAAATTAATTTTGTTTTAAAACCATGACATTCTATTTACAAACTCAGTCTTTTGTGTTTTGATTAGCGTTGTATTTTCATTACATTTGAACATTTTTCGTCATAATGGATACTTTAAAAATTCGTGTAATTATGGAATATGAGTTCCGTCGTGGCACCAACGCGACACAAACGGCACGTAACATCAAAAACGTTTACGGAGAGAACTGTACAAACGAACGCACAACCCGTTATTGGTTTTCCCGGTTCCGTTCTGGAAGTTTTGTCTTGAAAAATGAAGCTCGTGGTCGTCCAGAGACTTTGGTTAACAATAATGAATTAAAAGCGATTGTGGAAGCTGACGAAACTCAATCTACAGCTGAGCTAGCAGCAGCTTTTAATGTAAGCATCAAAACAATATTGATCCATTTGCGACAAATTGGCAAGGTAAAAGAGCTTGATAGATGGGTGCCCCACGACCTTAACGATCGCCAGCGCAACGTACGCGTCGAGACCTGCCTTGCGCTGCTCTACAGGCAAAGAAATGAAGGAATTTTGAAACGAATCGTTACGTGTGACGAAAAATGGATTCTGTTCGACAATCGAAAGCGCTCAGCAAGTTGGTTAGACCCTGGTTCAGCACCAAAGCAATGCCCTAAACCAAAAATGACCCCTAAAAAGGTGATGGTCACTGTTTGGTGGTCTACTGCAGGTGTGATTTACCACAGCTTTTTACAAAACGGCATGAGCATTAATGCAGATGTGTACTGTGAAGAACTGGAGAGAATGATGGATAAGCTTGCACATCTGCAACCAGCTTTGGTCAATCGGTCGTCCCCACTGCTCCTTCACGACAACGCGCGACCCCATACTGCGCAACGGACAGTCTCCAAGCTGCAAGAGCTGGAGTTGGAAGCTCTTCCTCATCCGCCATACTCACCAGACCTTGCACCTACCGACTATTACTTTTTCCAAAATTTAGACAACTTTTTAGTGGGTAAAAAATTCAATTCCCGAGAGGCAGTACAAAATGCCTTTGAAGAGTTTGTTGCCTCCCGTCCAGCTGATTTTTACAAAAAGGGCATCAATAAACTGCCAATGCGTTGGCAAAGATGCGTCGATTGCATGGGTGATTACTTCGAATAACAGAAATAAAAAAGTTTTAAAAAATAAGTACTTTCACTTATTGCATACAAAACGGCAATTTCATAGGTAAAGACCTATTATATATATAGATTACCTTCAACAAATTTTACATCACTCAAATTTGTTTAAGAAATGCGTCCCGGGACTCAAACTAGGACAAACTCATAAGAAGAACAAATTAGCCGCTCTATTTTACAGGAATATTTAGTATAGCAAACTTCTACCGCACTATACTATGCTGAAAATTAACTAGTACACATACCTACATGACCACCGAATAAAAATCAATGTCACCACGTTTGACGTACTTGTGATATAATATAACCTTATTGTATGACTCATACATTCGTGATGTTTTTACCACACATAGTGTTAAATTTTCCTTGACATAACAAATATTGGATACTGTAAAACTCTCAAGGTTAAGTTTTTTACTTATAAAAATAACATTTTTATTAATTTTTTTTTTAATATTAATTGTAACTGTACTAAAACGACCGACCGTGTGGTGACGGAATAAGAACACAGAGTGTCACTACCCCTATTCATGCCATTGGTGTCGTAAGAGGCGATATGAGAACAAACTACGCAGGACAACAGCACTGCAAAAAGAAGGAGACTGGAAACCCTAAACCAACCCGTCTGGCCAGCGTGGTATTGTAGGCCAAAACCTCCCTTCGAAGGACAGGCTTATGTCCAGTAGTAGACTATTAAAATCTGTTGATGATGACGAAAACGCTGATATGAAAATATTTAAACTACTAATTCAATTACCAAACTTACCAAAATGGACCAAGACCTACTGAACCTTTCGACCAACGGTGTGTCTGTAAGGCTAGAAACTCTTGTAGTGATGAGTCATACCGTGCTAAGTACGTAACCATCGCCTGGCAGGCCTCAGCCCTGCACATCATCATCTTTCATGGTTTTGAAAGTGTAAAAAAAAGAAAAAAAACTTGTTCCTGTAAGGCTGAATTTTTTTATAGGATTTAGTTCATTCATTAAGAAGTTCAAAAACAAAATGACAGGCGATTCCGATGAGCACTAGTACCTGCCAGGCGAACAGAAAGCCACACATTTCTGCAATTACATCATCATTGTAAATAAATTTTATTCTGTAAAGTTGTAATTCATATATATGTTTGTCTGAGCGATTTAAAGAAAGTAGGAACAATGACCGGCGGTGCTGGCTAGCATATTTCCTTGACAGGTGAGGAGAAAGATAGCACTGGATAGCAAATAAAAATGTGTCTGAGAACACTTGGTCGGTCCTAACACGAAAACTTCTCATTATTAGTCATAAATAACATTAAATCGTCGGAAGCATCTAAATCAATGCAATATACATTTCAACTAATCGATATATACGATATTTTATGAACAAAAATAAAGCATTGCCCACACTATTGTGCGTATATGATGATGTGCAGGGCTGAGGCCTGCCAGGCGATGGTTACGTACTTAGCACGTTATGACTCATCACTACAAGTTTCTAGCCTTACAGATACACCGTTGGTCGAAAGGTTCAGTAGCTCTCTTACTAAAAGGTGGCATAGCTAATATGTACTCGAACAACCTACTCAGAAAGTACCTTCGGTATTACTACTGTTGCTGATTGGTCACAATTGACTTGCTATTACGTGTGTCGAAACAAACGACTAAGCGAGCAAACTACGCGTCCCCAACGTCACTGTAAAGAGAAGGAAAACCTAAAAAAAACCCTATACCAATCAGGTCTTGTTAAAAATTGCAATAGTTTTCATGCAGCAACCTTGTTTACAGTACAATACAATGTTACTAGGTAATAAAAAAACAATAATGTTTTAGGGCGTGACTGTTTTAGGAAGAGAAACATACATTTACTTTGTTTACGACTTGAGCACTAAATTCATGGAACTAGGAACTGCACAAGTGTCTGGAGTGAAAGTGTAAGGGCGACATGCGACATGGAATTTCTAAAACCAGGAAGAATTAGTGTGAGAAAGAGACAGCAGGAGTTTGTTTGCTCCGCGCACATCGATAGGTGCGTGACTCAGTTTTTGTGTTAATTTTCTCCCTTGTATGGAAAGGTAACATATTAAAATTGTTTTATTTTATGTGTTGTGTGCGCATGTTTCCTCATTCCCCATTTTTTATGTTTTATGTATAACTGTGTAAGTTATAAATTATAGTCGTTATTTATTATCATGCCTAAAATTTATTCTGTATCACTACGAGGATCTTGTGTAGTGGTATTTAGGTATTTAAAAAAGCGAATTCATTTCCGCAATTTATTTTAAAACATGAACATTAACAGTTTCTGTATCTGAAACATTTTTACGTGTAAAATTTTATCTTAAATTAAGGTTCAGACCAAAAAAGTATATATTGTCTGAATGCCTCACCAAGAAGTCCTGATTATATTATTTATTACAACAGTGATACACTGTCAAGTAATTTGTAAGTTACATTTTAAATAAAAAGTAATGAAAAACAGTAGATACAAGTATTGATTAAATATTAACATTTGAGTATAAACGTTGGAGAGGCCTATGTCCAGCAGTGAACTGCGATAGGCTGATGATGATGATGAGTATAAACGTAATATAGATAAAAAAAAAAAAAAAGGTTTTCAGAAACAAGCTTTTTACTGGAATGCCTCGAGACGAATCAAACGAGTCCAAACTCGAAGATGTTGCGACGTTTCTTTACAGAGTTCCTATGGCCAGCTCCAGCATCAGATCAGCTCCATGTCATTATAATATTGTATTGTCACGCTGTATACATATGCTTGCAAAATTTCAGCAAAATGAGTTGAAGATATCTGCTTCAAAATTGAGTTGCATGATTCCACCTAAACATACTTATATTGCAAGTTAATAAAAAGTTTGTAAAAATATTCGGGCGTGAGTCACTAGATGTAAATGGAAAAAAGCGGTAAACCTAACTTCGACCATTAAGTGCCTCTTGATATCTTCCTAACTTCACTAAGATTAAAGTAAAATTAGTCAAAATCCCAATGCTACTGAAACATAAATCATCAGAGTCTTTTAAATTCAAATAAATTTAATATAAAAAGCTTTTTAAAAACAAGCTTTTTTTTACTGTAATGCCTCGAGACGAATCAAACGAGTCCAAACTCGATGATGTTGCGACGTTTCTTTACAGAGTTCCTATGGCCACCTTCCAGCTCCAGCATCAGATCAGCTCCATGTCATTATAATATTGTATTGTCACGCTGTATACATATGCTTGCAAAATTTCAGCAAAATCGGTTTAAGACATCTGCTTCAAAATTGAGTTGCAAGATTCCACCCGAACATACAAGCATACATACATTGCAAGTTAATAATAATTCTGGAATTAATAAAAAGCTTGTAATTGTAAAATACATAAAATAATAAATTCATTTTTTCAAACTACAAATTACAAGCTTTCTTCTTCTCGACTATCTCAAATCGAAATATAAATAAGTAATCGCAATACATTCCCTAATGATAAAGTATACTCTGATTTATTTGCCCTCAGGAGCATGACGCAGGCACAACATTAACCTCGTGCACATCACTACTACATCACGTACACATGTCGCATAATCCCATGGGAACAGCCGACCAATGTGATTTATCCTGAAGCGTGTACTAACTGACTTATTGATACTGGTGTTCATTGATTAGATGCGACAGGGATAGATTGCGGGACCGTTGTAACTATGTATTATGTGAATATTTATTTATAACAAAGTGTACCCTGCCATGTTTCGTTCAGTTTTCACCGTGACGCAATATCATAATTTCTCAGTAAATGATGAACAAAATAAAAATTTGATTAAACATTCCTTGAAGCTGGTTTTATATCGTCTCAAAATTTCAGCTCAATCGGCACAGAACTATTGAGTTTTTGAACCTTACACAAAGTAAAAAAAAAACTTAGTTACAATACAAGTTACATAGATGATCTATTTTAAAAATATATATAATATTCGATATGCCTGAATCATGAGTTCTATTTTTTATATCTTATGTCATAAAATACTACAATTACATTAGCCTAATGCAAAATGCTTATCACCCTTAATAAAATACTGGTACATATTTGCCTGCGTCCCCGCGTATATGTAAGCTTTCGCGGTAAAGAGTAAAAAAAAATATAAACATATTAAAAAAATTCAAGTTTAAAAAACACGCTTTTATAAATAAACAACTAAGAAGTAGAAAATATTTTTTATGTAAAAAGTGTGGGGTGCTTTCTGAATATAATTTAATCCCACCAAAAACATTTTCATGTAAAATGTTGCCAAGACGACTGCACATGGCTTACCCTGTGAAAAAGATATCAGATCTCATGGTGAGCCAATCTTCTGAATCTACATGCCTTAACTCTACCAACCCTAACTTCACAAACTCTATAAACTCTACATCTCAGTAAAAATGTATGGCTTCGCCGTTTCGCTACCATACCGTCACGAGGGGGAAACGAATGCCTTTTGTGTTTGCAAATATCTAGTTTCTGAAGTAATGTGTTATACGAGTATTTACTTTCTGAAGTAACGAAACAGCCAAGCCATACATTTTTACTGAGATGTAGAGCTTATAGAGTAAGGGTTGGTAGAGTTAGGGCGTGTAGATTCAGAACCTTGGCTCACCATGAGATCTGATATACTTTTCACAGGGTGAGCCATGTGCAGTCGTCTTGGCAACATTTTACATGAAAATGTTTTTGGTGGGATTTCATTTATTTTTGTAAGTTGCTTAAGGCAGCTTTATTTTTCTTTTTTTGGGCTGTATTTCTTGTACATCTTCTTTCTTCTTTCGAAAAAGTGCGTGTACCAAAAATAAAACCTCTACCATAAACATTTGTGAAAGTCTCATACAAACTTCGACCCTCTAAATTTGGGGGTTGGGGGGCTAAAGTAATAGGTTTATGAATTTTTTTGTTGTTTGTATACTAAACTTAGTTTACATATCAAATTTTAGCTTTCTAGCACTCCAGGAAGTACCCGAACAGTTTTGAGGATCATCAGTGTGTCAGTGACGAAATCGGTGTTTTTTAGGTATCAATAAAATCTAAAGTATCAGAGTCATGCAATTGAAACTTTGTATGTTGCATAAGTCTATTAGTAACATCATATCCTGAGAATTTGAACGATCTGGTATATCGGGAACCAAAGTTATGAGGGTTCAAAAAAACGATGAAACACTTCGAGAAAAGGTAGGCAGTGCCCTTGCGCTTCGCTTGGCTCGTCTTGGCGGGGGCACGACCGTGCCCTCAGATAATGTCTTTTTTTAACTTCTATTTATTTTAATACATATTTTTATATTTTTTGTTCAAATTATTGTATTGTCATCGGCCCTTGACTCCTGTGCAAATTTTCAAGTTAATCAGACTCCTAGAAGTAGGTGAAAATGAAGTTAAAAGATTCCGTTACACACACCACACAGGTCAAGCTAATAACAGCGTGTTAAAAAAGAAAAATATTTCCTTTATAAATTTCATTCAAATCGGTTCAGCGGTTTAGTCGTGAAAGTATTACAGATAGTCAGAGTTTCGAATGCATAATATTAGTATGGATTGTTACTTCCAATGTAAGGTTAGTTACTTGTGAGTAGTTCTTCTGCACTTCAAATATCGACTGCGACAAGCATAAATTATTTATTAACCATAATGGAATGGCAACCCGTACATTATTTATTACAGAGTAGTTCCGGTGTCATGTTTATGACACCGAATGGTGCTTTCCGAGAGAAAACGTAGAAATACAATAAAAAGGTACTCAAAAACTATTCGTTCATTTATGATGTTTGAAGAGCTTCTTCAATTAGAATGGCACCATACCATCAAATTCTGACCTGATAACTATGGGAGTTTCTAACAAGTATAGGTAACTAGCTAACCCGGCGAACTTTGTACCGGCATATTTACATATCTGTCTCAGCTTCCCACAGACAGTGTACAGTCGCGGATAAAAAAATAACTTTTACCGTTATCTTTTAATTTTTAAGCTATTGCATAGCTTTTATCGCGGGCTTTGGGGCCTTTGTGCAGAAATTCCGTAACGTAACAAAAAAACCTGACACCCGAAGCTCGCACGGATCGAGACGAGCTGCTCCGAACGACGAATCCACGAATGTTTCTGTCTTCGTCGTACGAGACAGAGACAGAAACGAATGTGTCACTGTCACGCACGAACATATTGCTTAAAAAAATAATTGCATAAGTTGATAAAAAATGCTATGCAATAGCTTTACCGCGGCAGTCCCCGAGTGCCACACGTCTTTTTTTTGTACACAAACCATCTCCTAACAATAACCAATACATAAAAAAGAGAATTATTTAATTTGGTACAGCCGATCGGAAGTTATGCGCGTACATGCGTACATGATACGTTTCGGCGATTCATTTTTATATATATATAGATAAATAGATTAAACAAAAACAGATTTTGCCAGATCAGTGCAGCAGCCTTTGCGTAATCAGGTTTTATTCTTTCAACGAATTAAGACCCTCCTTCTGCTATTGACAAATCAAAATATCGCAGTGCACTTTTGACCGAAAGTCTCCTTTAAGGAGGGCCAACCATACCGGTCTGCTATTTAAAGTCGGTTAAAATCAAACACACTTTTCAATTAAAGGTGAGTTGTGAGTCGGAAGCATAAACAGGAGTTGTAGTTACTAAATATGACTCATAATTTATTATTTTATCTTTAAAGATTAATTCCCTTATTTTCTAAGACGCGTCCATGAAAATTATCTCTGTCATGACACTATCTATCTATTAATACACGTTGTGTTATGATAGATAGCTAAATGGCATAAAATATATTCTATCCGCATAGAAAAACAAGAATGAGTGATAGGATTTATCAAAAACCATACCTAATACTCTAATTCGAAAAAAATAATCCATGACACTATAGAATGGCTAAAAACTAGATACCTGGTAGGTATATCCTAAAATAGAAGAGATGAAATATCTAGATTAACTAAACAATTAGATATTGTTTTAAATTGTTTTAAAAGACAACTCCCGCACTAGGAATAAATCCTGTGTCGCGGGGGACTTTACAAACATAGATGAAACGAACACAAAGAACACCCAGACTCAGAACAACAATTTGTGGATCACACAAAGTGTTGTCCTACGTGGGATTTGAACCCACGACACTTGGCGAAGTAGGAAACGGCGTGGTCACAACACTAGGCCAAACGTGCAGTACATCATTTACTTATTTTTTACTAGCTTTTGCCTGCGTCTCGTCCTACGTGTATGTCGGTTATTGGGGTAAAGAGAAGCCTATGTCCTTAATCAAGAATCAAAGTGTCTCCATGCCAAATTTCATTAAAAAGCCCTGAAAACGTAACAGACAGACCAGAACATTAGTATGAATTAAGTTTCATAATCATCTTACACTTTTCAGAATTTATTTGGAGGTAGAGCAATGTTTTCTTTTTTCACTCTCTTCTATCACTTCTCACTTTATTGTTTACTATATTTTAGTTATATTATATTTTCAATCATTTTATTTTATTAAATTTCATTTTTATTACCATAATTAAAATTGCTGCTCGGTTGGCCTAGTGGTTTAGGCGGTCGCAACGCCGCTTCCCAATTCGCCAAGTGTTGTGGGTTCAAATCCTACACGGTACAACACTTAGTGCGATCCACAAATTGTTGTTCTGAGTTTGGGTGTTATATGTGTCCGTTTCATGTATGTCTGTAAAGTCCCCCGCGACACAGGATGTGTATTCCTAATGCGGGAGTTGTCTTAAAAAAAAAAGACTTTTCTGAATGAGTGATTATCCTCAAAATGGTCGGATTCGGTTAAAAGAAAAACTGACCAACAACAGGCATCGTACGCATCAAACGACGTCATTAATTTGGTCTCATTTGACCTAAGTCGAGGTGACAAATGATTGGCAATAAAGTCGGTCACTGGAGGCTCCGTAAATAACCTGTGGTCTCACCAAAATGATGTATTTATAGCATTCGTATCATTCATGTTGAGGCCATTGTGTAATAAGGACGGAATATAACCGCACCGACCACAATAAACAATGTAATAAGTCTTTGTAATCACTACAAATGCCTTTATTTATTACTGGTTGAATATTATAATAATAAAATTAAAAAAAGTAATACAGCCTAAATTAATAAGTAATGGTCAAGTTTATATAAACGACTGTTTCAGAACACTCTTCTTGTTGAAATTTGTTATTAAAAACTTAAGTAATAGTTTATTATGATAGAGATATTGATGTGTGAGATACAGAGAGTCTTAGAGCCAGTTCTAGGGCCTGATAAACTATTATGAACATATCTGCCATATAACTACAGATTTCTGATTCACAAGTTTCGGATAAAAGTAAATATGTTAGATAACCATATATATATATATCAGCAACTTGCGAATTCTTATAAATTCGAAAGAACCGAAATAAGACAGGTCAGTAGTAGGCTTCATCGCTTGAAGATCATAAAGATGTGTGTCTCGGTACGAGTCCTAAATAGTTTTAGAAGACTTTTTTAGAACGCATACTAACAAACTTAATCGTTGCGTATAGATTAATAAATAGTATTCGAAACGGAATTCCTTATCACTTATCAGTAGATAGCGTACGGTCGGGTGTGCGAGTGTGACAAACAATACATTTCAACACGAGATAATGTACATTTTGAGGTATTGAAGTGTTAATCAACTTCGAAGAACTGTTATTTCACGCATTTATCATTCACAATAAATCGAGGCTTACTAATAAACTTACGTGAATTTGAAATTGTTATCGGAAAACGATTTTCTTCTGTTTATTTGGAAAATTGATACAAAATGTTTTAAACGTAAATATTTTTAAGTGTGTATTATGCACGGCATATTTTAGTATACATTGCTGTGAACAAGGTAATTCGCAAGACAAAAAGAGATAAGAAAAATAGATAAATAGGGGAAGTCTGTGTAAAATTAACAGATAATATTCTTGTCTTAACTGGCAAATAGAAAGAGTAAACAAGAATGAGAAGTTAGAGAAAACAGCAGTGGGCATTGCTGTACTCTTTAGTAATAAGGTTAGTTTGTTCTTTTTACTCGACTGCGAAAGGAGGGTTATGTGTTTCGAGTGTATGTATGTATATTTCTTTAGCACGCCCTAGAGCCTAAACGGCTTGTCGTATTTTTATGTGAGTGGTGTCAATAGATTCGTCTTAGTCGTGAGAGTGAAATACATCGAGTGTGGTATCAAAATTAAGATTTTTTTACGGTGATTACGAATATATATAAAACTTATATGTTTTTATTGTTAAATATTGACGCAGTCGGGTTTTTTATTTTTAATAATTTGTACTTGTTCATCAGTCAGTGTAACATGGAATCGAATTTGTGTGCAGCTGAAGTCGCGTATCTATATAATTCAGTAAGCTTATCGCACAAGTGTTAAAAGCATTAAAGACTACGAAAATTAATAAATTTTAAACACAAATTTAAATAGCAGAAATGAATGCTAATATTAAATTAAGGAGGAAATTAATTATACTCGGAAAATTGTTATTGGATTTTATAATAAGAATATTTTCTACAAAGTAAGAATATGACCTATTACGTCCGATGAAAAATAACGCTACGGGGAACAGCTATTTTTATTTATGTGTAAATAAAAAATAAATATGTAATTGATGAAATACTCTTGCTCTATAGAAAGCCCTGTTTGGCTTTCAAGCTTTATAAAGGCTAATTGGAGAAAATATGTACAATGTACATATATTTACTGAAGCTAACAAGAATATCAAATATTCTCGGAAAAGCAAACTGTAACAAGTTCTAGTAACATTTATTGAAAACTTTTAATTATAAGCAATTTGTAGAGTTCGTCAAAGTATTTCACTTATTCTTTTGTTTGTCATCTACAAAGGTTCTGCAAGGTAATTGGTATTGGACAAAGACAGAAACTTTAGGAGTACTTATTTCGGACTTTGTCCTTACAACGAATAAATAAATAGAACTGTTAGGACGGTTGGTCTTCTGATGGGAATATAAAGTCGGTATGGAGTATGTACATAGGTACATAAAATATCGTATTAAGAAAAAATATGAAGAGGGAGTATCTTGAATGACAATTAATTGATAATTTAGACCTGATGCTGCGTAGGGTGTTTTTTTGTGGTTTAAGAACGTGGTTTAAGAACGTTTATTTCTCAAAAGAATACATTATTCGCTTATATGAGAACTTAAAACTATTAATGGTAATTTAAAAAATGTGGAACGCTTCACGATTTTGCGTGTCATCCTTGCGCAGGGGCCATGCTAATCTTCTCTGTATCGTTCCAATTTTAGTATATGTACTGCCGAAGCAAGTACATTTACTATTATATATATATATATATACATTTTTTAATTTTTAATTTATATTTTATGAACTGTGTTTAAGGATTGTTGATGATATGCTCACCCAGAAAGTTATTACTGAAATTCATAACATTTAAAGTTAGCACAAGTATAAAGCTATCAACATAGATTACAACTTTCCGCGATAAATTAGCTTTTGCCTGCGGCTCCACCTGCGTCTATGTCGGTTATCGTTGTGATACTTTAAACTTAGGTATATGACTTTTTTATTTGTCAACCGATTGAAATAAAACAAACATTAAATGCTAAGTAAGTTTACAACAATGTATTAGAGAAACGCGCATCCAAATCGGTTAAGCGCTTCTGAGAATAGTGCGCACAAACACAGACAATCAGACCAAAAAATGCTTAGGGAAGGAGGTCCTTCTTTGTTTTTCTTCAATATCTTAAATGTACAGCATCGACCTTTTACAATTTTGTTATAAGTATAGATTAGGTTAAGCTTCATATTTTATGTATTAAAATCATAAACAGACGATAAAATATAATACCAATATCTCAGTAATCTAAAATCGATACACGAACCCATTAACATCAGTATGCAATCACTGCATCAAAGAGTTACCGTACCAAAACATCAGATCGTTTACGAGCTCGCTTGAGTAAACATCGATATTTACGTAGGTATAGACTAAACACTGTTAGATACACAACGCATAATACATCAAGATCTATCGAGTAAATACTGAGTACAGACTTACTGGAGATAGATAGTATTTTTTGTACGTGACTTGTGCGTAGATACGACCGCCTGCCTTTATAGCCGTGTTTTCGTAACAAATTAGGTCTAAACACGAAATGAACGACCTACATAATATATTAAAGGTAAAGAGAAAAAAAATATTAGTTTTCTTAGACCTACACATACAGAAACACAGAGAGGAAATGGACGTTGGAGCATATACTTAACTAGCTGACCCACGCAACGTTGTTTACGTCTCCTATTGCCCGTAGCGTAATAATTTTCCCCCGTTCTTGTAGCATTCTTCGTCGGTGCTCCGCTCCTATTGATCTTAGCGTGATGATATATAGCTATAGCTTTCTTTGATAAATGTACTATCCAACACTGAAATAATTTTTCAAATCGGACCAGCGGTGCCTGAGATTAGCGCGTTCAAACAAACAAACAAACTCTTCAGCTTTATAATATTAGTATAGATTCATTTTATGTAGAAACTAGCAACCTGCCCCGGCTTCGCACGGGCTCTTTGCGGAAAATATAATATAACCTATGTTACCCCGAGAAGATGTGCGGCTTAACTTTTGCCGAAGTCATCAACAAATATCGTTATATTTTAGCCAATATACTAAAAAAATTAACAAATTATATACGAAAACTTTCCTCAAGAATCACTCTATCTATTAGCAATAACCGCATCAAAATTTGTGCAGTAGCTTTTGAATTTATTGCGAACAGACAGACGCGGCAGCGGACTTTGTTAAATATGAAGTGAAGAAGTGTAGTTCAAATATTTCAGCAACATGTGACATAAACTAAAAATAAGTGTCATACGCCAGTTATTTTTTTGCAGACATTCTGTTATTTTTCCCCACTTTCACCCTCATAACTTTTAAACGACTCAACCGATTTTCATGAAACATGTCTAAGAACACTCGCACGTAACTCGGCACGTAACTTTCATACAAAAAAATTAAATTGAAATCGATTCATCTGTTCGCGAGCTACGGTGCCACAGACAGACAGACAGACACGTCAAACTTATAACACCCCTCTTTTTGCGTCGGGGGTTAAACATACGAAAAATCTACATTTCTTTTTATTGCCAGTATCACTTGAGCTAACATTGCTCAGCAAAAATAAAACACTTGGTTGAAATTACGCCACTAAACGAGCTCTAGTATTTATACAGATGCAAAGATAGAGGTGTTTTTGAGGCATTTTGTACAGCCTTGCTTGCCAGCATTTGAGAGAAAACATTAATGATTTTAATGAGATAATGTTATATTTTTATTTATCACTAGCTGACCCGGCGAACTTCGTACCGCCATATTTACATACCTGTCTCAGCTTCCCACTGGCAGTGTACAGTCGCGGACAAAAAAAGACTTTGCCCGTTATTTTTATTTTTTTTCTTTCTAGCAAAAAAAGAATGAATGAAATCGGACTATGTGTTATTGAATTACAACCAAGTACATATTTTGACTTTCATCCCCTCTCTCCAGGAAACCGTGCTGAATTTCGGGATAAAAAGTATCCTATGTCCTACCTCGTAGTATGAACTAAAATTATGCCAAGTTTCATTTGAATCCGTTCAGTAGTTTCGGCGTGATGCGCGGCCAAGATACAGACAGACAGACAGACAGACAGACGGACAGACAGACAGACAGACAGACAAAAATGAAAAAAATTACAGTTTTGGCTTCAGTATCGATAATAGAGAGCCCTCCAAAAAAAATTTTCAAAATATCTTTAATGTACAGAATTGGACCTGTTACATTCTTATTATAAGTATAGATAAACAAACAACTTTGAGAAACTATTAGCTTCTTAGGTATTTATCACCTGAGAAGTCTCATTTTGTTTTAATACCTTTATTTTTAACCGACTTCAAAAAAGGAGATTTTCAATTCGACCGTATTTATATAATTTTTTTATGTGTGTTCGCGGATAATTTTGTCGTTTATGAACCGATTTTGATGATTCTTTTTTAATGGAAAGGAGATATACCAACGGTGGTACCATAATAAGGACACTAAGATCTGATGATGGCATCAAGTCGAAATCAAGTCGAACCTTGAAGTCGGTTTTTGTTTTTGTTAAAATTTTACTTGTTTATTCCAAAATTGTTTTATGAAAAATGTCGTGACGTTTAAGTGTTATATTTTCCTACCTTTTGTTTTCTTTATTAAACTTTCTTTCTTAACTAAAGTAGCCTGTGTTATTAAATTATTCGCAACTTTTTTATTTTCAATTTATATTTCAGAGCGGTAACAGGGCTAATTTTAGCAACTTTTGATAAAATGGATCCAAGAAAAATTTACTTTTAAAATCACGTTAGCCTTAAAAGAAATCGGTACATTAATTTCAAAAAGTTGAAACGAATTTATTGTGTTGTTGGTTAATAACGATTGACCAATAATGCACACGATGTATCCTTGAACTTCGCAGGTTTCAGCGAACCGAACAATTGATATTGATACCATTACACTCTGGCAAAAGGTTCCATTATTTTTATAAACGCATAATCTTATAAATTTTGACAGTTAAATCGTTTTATATGAATCTATTACCCCTTTTATAGCTATAGTCATATGAAAAACTAGCTGACCCGGCGAACTTCGTACCGCCATATTTACATATCTGTCTCAGCTTCCCACAGACAGTGTACGTACAGTCCCGCTATCTTTTTTTTTCTAGCTAAAAAAATAATGAAAGAAATCGGACTATGGGTTATTGAATTACAACTAAGTACATATTTTGACTTTCATCCCCTCTCTCCAGGAAACCGTGCTGAATTTTGGGATAAAAAGTATCTCATGTCCTACCTTGTAGTATGAACTCAAATTGTGCCAAGTTTCATTTGAATCCATTCAGTAGTTTCGGCGTGATGCGCGGCCAAGATAGAGACAGACAGCTTGGCTTCAGTATCGATTATAGAGAGCCCTCCAAAAAAAATTCTAAATACCTTTAATGTACATAATTGGACCAGTTACATTTTTATTATTAGTATAGATGGGACCCGTCTTTAAATAGGCCAGAAATCGAAACCGTTCAGTAGAAGCATTGAGAATCAATGGTTATTGTATGGATGCAATACTTAGTATGAAGCCTTGAGCACCACTGTCTGTTAACAAGATATAAGAAATAACAGATTTAAAAATAAAGCCAAGGTGACATAAGACAAAGACTTTGATAAGCAGAAGGAGTCCTTTGCTTGAAAATAAGAACGTGAAATGTATTTATTACCTCAAACATCAGTTTTTTTTTATTTTACTTAATTAAATTTAAGCCGAATTAATTAGAACAGCTGAATACTATAAGACCCAGTGTCGTAAAACGATTTCATTATCAAAAGAACCTAATTCTATTTAAGTGAGTTTTAAGTTTCAAGCAAAGGTGGTACTCGTATCAGACATTACATTCAATTATGTTTATCTTGAATAATTAGAATCAATAATATAAAACAAAGGGTTAGACTTAGCTACTACTATCACGTTATGTATAATAATATGTGGAAAATATGGCAATAAATGGAAAGGAATTCGTTCGTCGATTCGTCGATTCAATAGTAATTTCATCAATTTATAATTTAACATTTATAGTCAGTCATGATCATAAAACATCACTGAGAAGTACATATTTTAGACATATTATAAAGTCGAATGATTCATATTCGTAAACCGCAGCTCGTTATTACATTCCACATCAGCTGATTTTGCAGATGTCAAAATGATGAATCACGGTGTTTGTCATTTGATAACATTGCATCAATTTCCAACACAAAGTCAAGCTAAATATTTACTGTTAGAATGCGAACTATATTGGTGGCTTAAACTCTTTGAAGCGCATGCCATCCTTCGGCAGAAAAGGACCAGTTCGAACGGAAGCAAAATTGCAATGTGAAGTATTTTTATCATTACAATTGTAAAATAGAGTGAATTTATCTTTATCAAGCCTGAATAGCTTTGCCTCTGATTCTGGAGAGAGACTCAATCAAACCTACTCTTGAGGTTTAAAGTTGAGGCACTTATCATCAGCTCCCTAAGTCAAGATGCAAGTGTTTCGCATCGACATTCTTTCTACAATCGCTAATGTCTTTTTCTCTTGTATTATTGGCTAATATTTTGTTTTGACTACGTGATTTGGCGTTGAGAAGAAGTCATTCCGATACATTTGTTAGTTTTCTATTATCGTTTACGTTTGTAGAATGTCAACTTGGCTAGGGAAGTAAGGTGACCCGTCAGCTCCTTAATTGCCCTATACTATAAAAAAGAGCGTTCACGCGATATAATCAGCAAGCGTATTAGAAATCTACACTACATGTATTTACTACTTTTTACAACTGACAATGCAGTTCAAACGTTTAATAGTTATAAGTTCTCGTATCAATTGACCTCGAGTGGTATCGGAACATCTTTATGTCATGGGCCTTACCAATAAGGAAGAATCGTGACGATACTTGCTGTTGTTGTCTTATAAAGCGGTGATTTAATACATGTATTAAACTATGTTGTTCTGTAAGGGCTTGTTTTTGCTAAAATCAACCCACGCGATATCTATGTTCAACGAATAAAACGTGTATTTTTGCTCCACTAAGCAATGTGTAAACAAGATCAGGAAAATACATAACTTACAATTAGGACTAATATTGCAGGGGTTGGTCTGTTACAACAGAATTTGCGAATAGGTATAGTTTTTATACATATACATTATTTTGGCGTTTGGTATAAAAAACATGATCGTAATTACCAAAACTATTTTATCAATCTATCGCCGTTCACTGCTGAACAAGGGTTTCTAAAGGAACGCCAATTATCCCAGTTTAGGGAATTCCCCATCCATCTGCTGCCAGCCACTCTCTTCAAATCGATAGTCAATCTATTATAGATATACATACTTTTGTCTGCAGTTTTAATCACGTTTAGGCTTACTTGTGGCAAGCACATCATGCACAAATATCTGTATCAAACAAACTCCACTTAGCATCTATTGTCATTAGTTATGAAACGAATGAATGCTGTTTATAGCTCGAAGTGGGTGTATGGCCATAATAGTAGTCTGCAGCCCGTCTGGGTGTAACTAACGGACAAGTCACGCAACAGACATGATGATACCTGCTATTGTTTCTACCACTTTCAACTGTTCATCTATACTAATATTATAAAGCTGAAGAGTTTGTTTGTTTGAACGCGTTAATCTCAGGTACCGCTGGTCCGATTTGAAAAATTATTTAAGCGTAAGATAGCCCATTTATTGAGGAAGGCTATAGGCTATATATCATCACGCTAAGACCAATAGGAGCGGAGTACCAATGAAGAATGTTTAAATAATGAGGGAAATTATCACGCTACGGGAAAAATGAGACGCAAACGAGGTTGCGTGGGTCAGCTAGTTTAAGATATATATGGAGTACCTAAGTCATTCGTGTTTTGATTGTAATACCTGTTATTCGACATGTATTAGAGTATCAGTACCTGGATGATCGGGCTTTGCATGGTACTGTGGTTTATTGGTAAATTTTCTTTAAATTAATCCTAGCTAGATCGATTTACAGACCCTGAAACCCAACAAACTAAATTTCATGAAAATCGTTGCAGTCGTTACCGTGATTGTGTTTATACTCGTAATGCTATTTTATTCAATTACTACACAAATGATATTTCCACATGCATTTAAACAGTTATATAATACAACTCGTTATATACAAGGGAAATATAATTGGCAATATGTAAAAGAAAAATTATTATACAATTTAAAAAACAACCATATAACAACAACAACCAGATAGTCTACGTTTTATAAATAATAAAACGTTTTATAAATAATAAAACGTAGACTAGCTGACCCACGCAACGTCATTTACGTCTCCTATTGCCTATAGCGTAATAATTTTCCCCCGTTTTTGTAACATTCTTCATTGATGCGCCACTCCTATTGGTCTTAGCGTGATGATATATAGCCTATAGCCTTCCTCGATAAATTGGCTATCTAACAAATTTTCAAATCGGACCACTAGTTCCTGAGATTAGCGCGTTCAAACCAACAAACTCTTCAGCTTTATAATATTAAGTATAGATGAGATACTACAGAGACGACTTTTTTTTGGAGTGGATGTTGTGATTTTAGAGGATTCAGTTTGTAGTTCATCAACAGCCTTTAAAAGTCCAATACTAGACATAGACCTCCGTATAAATGAGGCAGTTCTTTGTTATGGCAATTTCAAACAATTTATGGAGATAAAAATCCTATCCCACTTTATTGCCATTACTATTTAATACAAAATAAATAACTTCCTCTGTACGAATAGTAACGTGAAAGCAGCTATAAATCAAAAAAAAAAAATTGCACCTATTGAAAGTTATGGGTAGTTTGAATTTTCACCCAGCTTAACCTAAATAGAAAGCTTAACATAAGCTTATTAACCACATTCGCTCTGCTTTCGTATTCAGTGCGGTAACCCAAAATGGGCTCGCATAATGAGTCTGTGTTAAAATTATCCGAAATCTTTTAACCACAATTGTTCCCAAGTCTGCGATGAAGGGTCTGACGTTTCACTTGATTTGATTTCAAATTATCACAATCGTCATAAAAGGTAATGAAGGTGCTATGTAACCCAAGCCTAAATAAAGCTGAAGCACTCAAGTTGATGAGCGGAATAGAGTCCGGCGCTAGGGTTACCATAATCGTAGATCTCTGTGGGATTTATTTCCTCTGATGTTTATTGCCGGCGTTATAGTGCATTAGCTTAATATACCATTCGATTTTTAGCTGTTTTTATATTATTATACAAAATGTATTTTATGGCACTGGGCATATTGACTTCGAATTTAGTTCACCACTTTTCATGACAATACAAATCTGCATCACGAGATCATAAGATTAGTTATAATTAACGAATTATAATTTTTAATAATGAAATTTACTTATTCTAAACTCTTAATACCGTACCAAATTTTTCAAATGAAGCATTAGGTATAATAGTATAAGTACCTACTAGTAATGAGTAGTTCAAAACACATACATTTAAACCAAATATCGAATTCCAGAAATTAAAATTACTGCACACTAGACTTATGGAAACCCTATTCTAGATCTTAGATCTTCCGTCCTTCTTAAAATAATTCTGTCACTGCGAAACAGACCGGGAACGTGTTAATGGATTAAATAAAACTAAAGCGTCTAATACATACAATAAATACATCATGCATGCTAGTCAATTGCGGAATTTATAAATAATATTATAAAGCTGCAGAGTTTGTTTGTTTGTTTGTTTGTTTGAACGCGCTAATCTCAGGATCTACTGGTCCGATTTGAAAAATTCTTTCAGTGTTGGATAGTCCATCTATCGAGGAAGTTTATCGAGTTTATCTATATCATCACGCTATGACCAATAGGAGCGGAGTACCAATGAAGAATGTTTTAAAAACGGGGGGAAACTATTAGGTACGCTACGGGCAATAGGAAACGCAAACGACGTTGCGTGGGTCAGCTAGTTTATAAATAATGGTTCTATGTATTGATAACATTTTTTTAAATCTATCGGAATTTTATTGAAATTTAAATTTGGACTGACAACAAATCCTGGACGTATCTAGAGGTGTATTGTCACTTTGTCACCCGTAATTCAAACAAAAACCTTTCAAATCAAACAAACAAACAAAGGGAAAATAATTAAAAACCCAAAAAACCGAATAGTACGTTCAGAAGTTAAAAAGTTATAATACAGAGCACTAGCATACAATATTTTGAATTGACCTTCCTACCTAGTTCTTTCTATTACTATAGACTTTAATCGATGTCTACTCGATGAAGTCGATACGATAACGTGCATAATAGCTTAGTGTATCGAACCTTAAAAATAGTGCATAAGTATAGACTACAAATAAGCCTAACAGCACTTACCTATACGGTGAAATAATCCCGTTTGAACGCAGTAAATTACTAGCGTGGGAGAACGAACATCTGTTGTACTTTACGATACTTTTGTGACAGCTTCATAGGTGGAACTGTATTATTATAACAGTAATAAACGTGGCATTATTTTATCTAGCTTTTGCCCGCGGCTCCGACTGGGTATGTCGGTTATGGCAATAAATAGTAGCATATGTACTATTCTGATGTTTAAGCCATACAATATTTTTTTTATTGCGTAAACGGTAAAAACAACCGTACAACCTTTCGCATTTATAATATTAGTAGCATTGCTATGGGTTTCTTTAGACGTAGATCATCATAATCATCTAGCTGTCTATTATTCAGATTTATTTGGGGTCGGCGCAATGTAACATTGGAAAGGTTTTAAGCTGATGTTGCCTGCTGATATCAACTATTATTGGGAACGTAATAGTTATATTTATATTTTCCCACCGGAAATTTAAAGAAGATAAATTGGGGTAAGGAAAACAGATATTTCAAGTGATTTAGGGTAAGGGATACCTATGTAAAGTCTTGTTTTGCAAATAATACTGAGACTCGATAAGGCTGATGCATATCTGGTAGATGAAACTCGATATATAAAATAAACTGTCTAATCGATCAATCAATAGTATTATCATTTTGTTGTCAAATTAACTACAAAAATAAACGAAATAAATCCTTTAAATTGAAGCCTCACCTGTCCCTATACGAGAATTAATTTGTACAATATCAGTATGTACTCGTATATAAAAAAAAAATTTGTCCCTACAATGCTATAGGAGCAGTTGCAACATGTGGGTTTCCATAGAAATATCAAATGTGATACGTTGGTAATAGCCACAAAATGGGATTCAAAACTTGGAACTTTTAGTTACCTACTACAAAATAACTCTCGCAAAATTTATCATATAACAAATCTAGTTTGCGAGATATCAAAAGAAGAAATAATATAAAACTGTAACTAGTTTTAGGTGTAATACGCCTCGTGTTCCAACGAGCTGTAATATCAGGTAATTTCAGTTACTTATACAACTCACGTTCTAGGCATAAAAGTCACTCTCACATGAAACCTCAATAAGTCACTCCCCAATCCATCAAGAATACGACCAATACATTTTATTTTCCTTTCCCGAATCCAATCTACTTGCTACCACTTGTTCTGTGGCGCCTTAAAATTTACCTAAAAGTCATGAGTAACTAGATCGATTTTGCTTTGAATGAGATTTGTAATACAAGGCAAAGCAATTTTAACAACAATGGTAACAACAATCGTACAATAACAAGTTGGTATATAAAATAAATCCTGTTAAAAAAAGTGTTTTGGCATATTTGACGAAAGCAATTAATACAATTTAAATTAATGATTTTCGTAAATGTTGTAATATAATAATGGGTGCTAGGTACCTAAAATCTGTTTGAAGTCGGTGCCAAGTGACTATCGCTTAGACGTTTGTAATTGTTCGTTTGTATTCTTTATGGCTTAGCACCGACTTCAAACAGATTTTAGGTACCTAGCACCCATTATAATACTACTATTTAAATGAATAAAGAATTAGGTATAGGCAATTTATGAAGAACCAGTTTATTTTACGCTTTTAAGTGTTTTTTGACAGAGAGTTTTCGTTGGATGTTTTTGGAAGTCGGTTTTTTTTTTTATAAAAAGTTTTTATTTTACAGTTTTTAGTGCAAACAATCGTAGGTAAGTAGTAAGTTGAACTATTTCATCAAATTTCATCATCAAGAATACAAATTAAGGTACGTGTAATATTAAAATCATCCTCTAATCCCTAACTGTTGAAGAGTTTAATCTTCTATCATCAGCTCACCTAAATAGCTTGAAAGTATACGACTGAAGGTCTTTAGATACGTATGAAATTGAAAGAATTATTCTCCAACTCCTAACCGTTGAGGAGTTGTACCTTCCACCTTCCATCATCAGCTTACCTAAATAATTTGTAAGAATACGACTAAAGGTAACTTATATACATATGATATTTAAAGATTTATCCTCCAACTCCTAACCGTTAAGGAGTGGTACCTTACATCATCAGCTCATCATCATAAAATGATGACTACCAGACGCATATCCCTCGATTTCCCTGGGATCCCATCATCAGATCCTGATATGCTGGCAATGGGACCACCACGGAAGCATACCCTGTCGAATACAAAAAAAAAATTAAAATCGGTCCACAACTGACGGAGTAATCGGGTAACATACATAAATAAAAAATAAAAAAAAAAAAACTACATACAGTGGAACATAGAACCTCCTCCTTTTTGGAAGTCGGTTAAAAAAGGCAGCAACACGTTAGTTGTAGTTGTGTCGATGTGAGAATGAAGTAATAGCGACACTTATTTCTTACTTTCTTTATATAGATGTTCTCCTCACAATCGCGTCTGAGTCGAGCTTTAAATTACCTGCCAAAGAAAAAAAAACTATTAAATGGATATATGAAAGAGTTTTAAAATACCTCATCAATATAACGAAAATAATATTAAGAGTGGCACTAAAATTTCTTTATGAAGTCATAAAACAGGTTTTTTATCATTGAAGAATAGAAAGGGCATATTATTGTTTGTCAACAAAAACATATCATGCAAGTATTTTATGGAAGTTTTAAACAAATCCAGTGATCAAATACTAAACAGTTCCACCTCGACCACCGATATCTACTGAAGACAGTGGCTTAGGAAGCGTGGCTTAATTACGATCACCTTGTATTTAATATCTTCGAAAGCTAGCAGCTGCTTTTGATTCCATGAAAAATCTAATATAATTTTCTTGTCACTCATCACTCATTGTTGCTCAAGATGAACTCCGAAACTATCTAAACGATTTTATATTTTTATTAGCTGATCCGGCAAACGTTGTACTGACATAAAAAAAATGGGGCATAAAAAATAGATGTTGGTCGATTCTCAGACCTAAACCTATATGCACACCAAATTTCATAAAAATCGGTCCAACCGTTTTAGAGGAGTATGGTAACTAACATTGTGACACGAGAATTTTATATATAAGATTTAACCGTATGTTTTGCTGGCGTGCTTAACATAGGTTAGTTAACATCTAATAGGAGCCAAGCATTTTTAGTAAGAGACGCAAACGAAGTACTTAGTGTTGGTCAACTAGTAATGTTATATTTTCATAATATTGAATTTGCACCGGGGCAAGATAATGCGTTTTTTTTTGTTTTATAGACTAACCTATTAAGCTAGGAAGAATAATCACAAGTTTTAACAAGAAGAAAGCCGATTTCAAGAACTGGATAAAATTGAAATGGGATCACACGGGATGCACCAGCTTTCAAATAAAATGGGAATCATCAAAATCGGCACACTCAGTCGAAAGTTAAGAGGTAACAAACATAAAAAAACGGTCGAATTGATAACCTCCTCCTTTTTTGAAGTCGGTTAAAAATATACTAAGTATTGCATTATTATTTACATAAAAATGATCAATATCTATGTCACTTCATTTAAATGTTTTAAATTTGATATTAGGATTGCTTTCGTTAAAATCCGCCACAAGAGTTATTTAGTTTCACAGCAAGCTTCCTTTTCATTGTGTAATTTGTTCGTTTAACGACGATCATAAAACAAAGGAGGGTTTGTACAAAATGGGCTCGTAAGCGACATCGAGAAGACATTAAGAATTTTCTATGAAATTACTATAGTTAGGCGAAGTCTGACTCGTCTAAGTCAAGACGAACATAAAGCTGAATGAAAACCGGTTCCTAAATTGGTTCGTTGTCAAGACGAGTATTGTGAATAGGACAAGAAAATATAGTAACTTATTTCAACTTGGTAGGTACTTTGCGGTAACATAATACTCAACTACTCATCTCGCTGTAAATAAACTAAAATATGGTTGGTATGGATGGTAAAAGGACATCAAGCTTTCAGAGATTTCGCTTTTTTGGTGGAATTCTTCAACTCAGTAGAAAAGCGGCAAAGATCTTCAAAACCATCTAAACCGAATATTTAAATTATACGCAACCAAATAGTTCAAACAATTCACACTTTAAACAGACTTAAGCAACTTCTGCAGATTTTTATCCGACAGCGTCTTGGTAGCTCTATTAAAAGCGAGCATTCAACACAAAATGAGGTCGTGCACAAAGAGATTGTTAGGGGTCCTCGGGAAATCACGACGAGCAAGGCGTGTAAGCCACGCTCTTAGAAGAAAATGTATGATTGCGATGCGGGAGGCAAAGGAAATGGCCGTTATTTGTTAAAACATGCCAGGAGAAATATCTCAAAGAGTAAAACTGAACAAATAATTCATAGAATTTCATATTCCATACCTCATTATCGTTGTAATTATGAGACTTGATCACATGACCTCTACTACACTAGTTGGCGCAATAAGCTTCAGATGGATCCTTTATAATCCCGACCTTTGTCACGTGTTTAGTCTGTATAGAATATCACACCAGCAAAATGTGTTGTATTATTAACTTAACACATCTATATTAATATCATAAAGCTGAAGAGTTTGTTTGTTTGTTTGAACGCGCTAATCTCAGGAACTACTGGTTCGATTTGAAAAATTCTTTCAGTGTTAGATAGCCCATTTCTGAAGGAAGGCTATAGGCTATATATCATCACGCTAAGACCAATAGGAGCGGCGCATCAATGAAGAATGTTACAAAACGGGGGAAAATTATTACGCTACGGGCAATAGGAGACGTAAACGACGTTGCGTGGGTCAGCTAGTCTATTATACAACTCTCGTGTCACGTGCTCACGATGAACTCCGAAACTATCTAGCCAATTATTAAGTTTTTTTATAAAAAATGTGTTTTGCTGGCGATTTAAGAGAGGATAGTTAACCACGCTTAGATCAACAGGAGCCAAACATGATTGAAAAGAGACTCAGACGAAGCTGCGTGGGTTAGCTAGTATAATATGTATGTATATTTTAATATCATAGTATTGGTTTTCCAGACATTATATAAAACACATAACACTAGGATTTTCCTGTGCGAGCGCCAAAATTTGAAATGATATTTATCTTCGGACGGACACACTTGTGGAGGAACGGGTGTCTTGTCCCTCCCTCCAACACAAAGGGAGGAGCCTCCGACCAGGCGAGGTGATCATGCCTGGCGGGCCCACTGCCCAACGGTTGATGTTGTATATATGTTAATTGGCGTGAGAACTTCCACTGCGCGATTCAGGATTGGTATTTTCTTAGTTTCCTTCGTTACTCTGTAGTTCGACGTATATTTGGTAGATGGCGCCGTAGTATGTTATATTGATGTTGCGCTGTATGTGGCTGTCGTCACACACTTCAAGTCTATCTATACTTATAATAAAAATGTAATAGGTCCAATTCTGTACATTAAAGATATATTGAAAAATTGTTTGGAGGGCTCTCTATAATCGATACTGAGCCGATATTAGCGATATTAGCCAAAACTGTACTTTTTTACATTTTTGTCTGTCTGTCTGTCCGTCTGTCTGTCTGTATCTTGGCCGCGCATCACGCTGAAACTACTGAATGCATTCAAATGAAACTTGGCATGATTTGAGTTCATACTACGAGGTAGGACATGGGATACTTTTTATTCCGAAATTCAGCAAGGTTACTTGAAGGAGGATTGGAGAGGGGATGAAAGTCAAAATATGTACTTAGTTGTAATTCAATAACATTCATTCTTTTTTTTTTGCTAGAAAGAAAAAAAAGGTAACGAGAAAAGTCTTTCTTTTTGTCAGCGACTGTACACTGCCTGTGGGAAGCTGAGACAGATATGTAAATATGGCGGTACGAAGTTCGCCGGGTCAGCTAGTTTTAAAAATAAAGATAATAATTTTATTACTTATATTTTGCAATAAGAATTATATCAATTTATAAAAGAAATATAATTACCAGACCAAAAAAAGAGAATGTCCTCAAATTCAATTCTACACAGCGTTGCTGAAAACAGACACAGTTGTATCCGAAAAATTATACGAATAGAGAAAAACATCAAAACCAAAGAATAGTAATAATGTTGATACATAAACGTAGTCGCTCATAAGGACCGTATTCACTTTGATTAGTGCAGCAGTGTTAGCAGCTTAGAGCAGATTATTTTGTAAGATATTGAGATGTAGCCATCGAAAGGAATTGTAAATTTATATACCTTTAAAAGACAAATACAATATAATTAATTCAAAAACAAAAGCACTCAAAATCTGGGGTTGTAAGTGCCTACAAAGTAAGTAGTCACAGATTTTCATAAGCTTTAAAAGGTAAAACGAACAAAGACGAATGACTGCACGGTTGGCCTAGTGGTTTAAGCGGTCGCCACGACGCTTCCTACTGCGCCAAGTGTTGTGGGTTCAAATCCCACATGGGACAGCACTTTGTGTGATCCACAAATTGTTGTTCTGAGTCTGGGTGTTCTTTGTGTCCGTTTCGTGTATGTTTGTAAAAGTCCCCCGCGATACAGGATGTATATTCCTAACGCGGAAGTTGTCTTTTAAAAAAAATGACGAATATAGAAGTAAGTTGAAGATTAACGTTGTAAACTAACTCCTAACAAAGATGCTTATTTTAGTAAGGGAGTCAACATTCAACAGTCAGACAACAACAGAGTCAACAACAACAAAGTATTATTATTATTTTCGTTCTTTTTTTAAATAAGAACCTAAAACTTTCACTTTATAATTCTCGTCTGAATCTCTCAAAAGGAATATTTTTTTCTGGTCTTCAATGGAATTTTACATTTCGAACTAAACTCTTCAGCTTCATAATATTAATACAGATAATTCCTAAATTACTTACTATAGTATCATCTATTTCGCAACGAATATTAATCTGAAACCTACCTAGCGGTGCGTGAGAAAGCGTCTTACTAGGCCGTCATAGTGTAGGTCACCATGCTGCATCGTCTGCATTGGAAATAAGCATGCTAAACAAGTGACTACCACTCTTGGATTCTACGTAAGCTCTCTATCAGGCAGACTGGTCGTTTTGGGAGGCTCATATATAATTATAAATCTAGCTTTAGATATTGAATTTCCGTTAATAAAATTACATTTCATTTCGAAAAATAGTTTAGTAAATTTATCAAATAATATGACCTTCGTAATATACATTTATTTACACTTGGAAATAGACACTATGCCTCACAACTAACATGTACACGGAAGTACATTTAAAAAGTTGAAATATTTGTATATATGTATTATATCATTTAGGTAAAACAGCACTTTTATAAATGCCTGAATACTCAATAAAAATGTTATTTGTTAATAGGTTGTCTGACATTTGTTAACTACATTATACCAAAAGGTATTCCAATCAAATACTTATGTACAAATCGCAAATATACTATAATATACAAACAAATATACAAGATATTGTTAGATGAATAAAACAGACGGGAATAAGACAATACAGACAGTACCAAAGTAAAAAAAGGTTTATTGTAGTGCAGTTGTGTGAATAAAAAAAAAATCATGCAGTCATTATTCCAAAAACACAGATAGATAAATAGGAGAAAAATATGTATAACAGATTTACATTTCCATTTAGCTTATGAAGAATATATTTATTATTTAATTTAACTTTACACCCACGTTAATTGAAAACGGAATCAATTTTATATGTAATTTTAATATTTTCATGCTTACGTTTTGTAATAGATAAAATCCATACTATTATATAAAGCTGAAGAGTTTGTTTGTTTGAATGCGCTAATCTCAGGAACCGCTGGTCCGATTTGAAAAATTCTTTCAGTGTTGAATAGTACATTTATCGAGGAAGGCTATAATCATTACGCTACGACCAATAGAAGCGGAGCACCAATGAAGAATGTTTAAAAAACGGGGGAAATTTATCACGCTACGGGTAGTATTTAATAAAATGTATGTATTGCTTTTGTTGGCAAGTCTAAAAAGGCTGATCTAATAATGTTTCCTACTCGCAAGGTGTATTGCCAAAGTAACAACATCAACTAAAAAATAAGTTTTAATAAGCATTCAAGTTTAATGGATTTTTGTTCATAAATCTCGTTTGAAACTATTATATTGTAAGTTGTATTGAAGCGTTATAATTAGTGTAGTAATTTCTGTCACTCATATCGATTAGTGAAATAACCAAGAAAACATGTCTGATGTAAGCAAAAGTTACAAGAATAGCTGCCTATTTCACTTAAAGAATGAAAATTCTTGACTTTGAACAAGAACTTAAGTAGCCTAGAAAAGAAAAAGTATCTTCACATTATATAGTTTGCTGCTTGACCTAATAAAATCACAAGTGGACTAAAGTCTACGAACCTGCTTGTAAAAACCCCTTAACTAAAGTTTTTAGCGAATAAGTTGCTGGGGTTAGAAGCTCTCCCTCATCCGCCATACTCACCAGACCTTGCACCTACCGACTATTACTTTTCCAAAATTTAGACAACTTTTTAGTGGGTAAAAAATTCAATTCCCGAGAGGCAGTACAAAATGCCTTTGAAGAGTTCGTTGCCTCCCGGCCAGCTGATTTTTACAAGAAGGGCATCAATAAACTGCCAATGCGTTGGCAAAGATGCGTTGATTGCATGGGGATTACTTCGAATAACAGAAATAAAAAAGTTTGAAAAAATAAGTACTTTCACTTATTGCACACTAAACGGCAATTTCATAGGTAAAGACCTAATATTTCATTGTATGTTTTGAGTACATTATACTAATCGCTGATTATACGGCCTCGTTGGTCTAGCGGTTGGCGTATGCAACGGTCTCGGGATCGAATTTGGGTTCGAGTTTTCCTGATTATATTCTCTCGGAATTTGGAAGTCGGGATTTTAGCCCCCATGCCTCGGAGAGCAAGTAAGGCCGTCGATCCTGCGCCTGATCTCTCTCCGGTCGTGTCGGATAGCCGTCCCATCGGATTATGAGAGTGAAGGAGCAGAGAGTCTACCAGTATTTGAGCTCACACTTGTACACTATAATTTCTCCTGCGTAGTTGGCTGATCTCTGTTGAGACTGGCCACCGTGACCGAAAAAGGCTAGGAGAACACACACACTTATCGCTTTATAAGTGTTATAAGACACTAATAAAAATAAGATTAGATGCTTAGATGCCTATTTTGTCAAAGTAGGAAATGACAAGTTGTCGAAAAATAAGAAAAAAGAGAAAATCTGTAAAATACAAAACTGATTATTTCAGGTTAAAAACTGTAAGTACACTTACAGTCTAGACAGACAATCGAGATTTCATAACCATTTAGAAGGGTCGTTGAGAGCATTTTACAACTAATCACCCTAGAGTACTACTGTTAAGCTGAAGTTACATTACAGATGAAGTACCGTTCTATTAAGTACTAACATGTCTTTTCTCAGATAAAATTAAAAATAGCTAGCCCGGGGTCCGCTTTCCTGCTCTATTTTCTCCACTTTGCCCGATCTTCAGCATATCAGGTAGTGAGACTATTGGCATGCATGTTACCCCTTACGACGTCAAAATAGCACTTCTTGGGGCACTACCCCTTGTACCGGGGGACCCGGCGGAGGCGGCATTGCCAGACATTTGTTTCCCACGCTTTGTTAGTCTCAGTGATAAACATATATTAAATAATAAAAAAAATATACCATAAGTCACAAATTTTTCAACACCAAATTAATACATTTTATTCATATAGCCATCTTTATAACCATTTTGAGCATTAATCACTGGTCTGATATAAAGTTCACAAAAAAAATGCTACCATAAAACGAATCCCTTTCATGTTAGTATTTAGGTATTTTGAAAGCTAATACAGCATGTAAAGGCAAAAAAATATTTTACGACTTATCAGTAACTAAGTATAAATGGGTCAATCAATACCTATGACAAAGTCGAGTCGTGGCTGATCGCACAACACGCACCTCCGTTTTAACTATTCATTATACACAATCGATTAGTGTCTATTAACACAAGGCTATAAGTGAGTAGAAATACCTACCTAATTGCAAAACAGTGTTAGATATTCACTTTAAGAAGCTATAACAAAGAAAAACCATTTACAAAAGTTTCACGTAACGATTTATCTCTGTAATGAGAATTCTCAAATATTTTGCAAGTGGTTGTGAGAGGGTTCCTTTAGTAATGACAAGGTCTGAGGAAGATTGGTATACTGTGTCTCCTGGCAATTGGTCTAAGTTAAAAATACATAGAGCTTACTTGGGATATCGGTTCGAGACTAATAGATCTAGGTGGCCCTCGAAATACGCTTGGAGACTTAAATAACAAAAATAAAGCTTTATTTGCTATGTAGTTATACTAGGTTAACAAACCAACTACAGCGCTTTATTGGGCCCTCCTTCTGCGATGCTTTCGTTCAGCTGTGGACGCCGATAGGCTAATGATGATGACAGGTAAATAATCAACAACCAGCTAAAAAAATATTAATTCACCAAACCAAATTTCCCATATTTAAGTATTCAACTGTTCTATAGTCAGTCAGAGTCATAACTTGTTCAGAATATCTTCAAGGTTTTTTTACGGACTTAAAATAGTTCGTGGGCTAAACGACTAAAAATGGCAACACGCCATAACACACAACACAGTTGGTATACAAATTAGTTTGAACTTCGTGCAGCTGGCACTTAATTCACTTAGGTAGGAAGGGCAAAGCCAATGTCATGCAAAAACGTAAGTTACATTTTGCTGGACGCAGACATTCATTTTCATTTGCATACCGAGGAATCGCTGACGATCTATAAATATAATCTATAAATACAGTATTTTTTTAATATATTAAGATAAAGATTTTATGTTGAGTGCGCTAACTCTCATATCTCTCTTATCAGTGGAATTTTAAAACTGATTTATGTAATAATATTCCATTTCATAAGGAATATTATAGACCTACGAGTTAAGAACTGTAAGATTTATGCAGTTGAGTTGACTGGAAAATTAAGACCGTGTTGTTTTATTGTGCAAAATGTTACATTGACGAAATTCAATTTGTATTCAAACGTACATAATCCACACGAAGGTCATTTATTATCGAAAGGCCAGATTAAAAGTATAATTGTTATATTCCTTAAAATATTATAAAAGTAACTATTTTTGCAGTCTAGAAGTTCGTCACGTCACTCTAACGACCACATGTTGTAATTTATTTTCAACTGAACTAGATTTACTCGATTATATTGTACAGTCCTTGAGCGAGTTTTACTCAAAGCGAATAATAAAGTTATAAGTTAGTCTTTTTAAACGGTTTGTATGCGGTATACATTATGGTTTAACAGCAAAAACGCTATTATCGACTACAAGGAATCTCTTAGAGATTCCTTTTCTTATAGTTAGATTTTTATACCATCTAGTGTAATGGTTTCAAAGTTACGTCGACAGAAGTGGGTACGTTTTTTTCAACGAATGGTAATGAGGTGTACTCCTCAATAGGTATAACTCAATGTCATTTATATATATTCCGTAACAAAAATAACTTTTTATAAGATATTATACTATTTCCATTTCTTTATTTTCTCGATGACAGCTCTTTGTGGAAACTTGAACGAGCGTCTTTTTTACATTATATATATATACATTATTTAATAAAATTATGACGCTTACGCACGTACAAGGTCATAGCAGATGGATGGAAACTCATAGGGATGGAGCTATCGATAAACGTAATACGATTACAGACCCAATATTTTTTTACAAAGTGTAAGAAACTAAACTGTAGCCGGATAATTTTGTACAAATTTATTAACTAATATTACATTTCATTACAAGATCTAATTATATTATGTTGATTCTTTATTTATTTATTTTAATCAAAATCTGATGAATCGTCAGTGTCACTCGATATGCTCTCCATAACATATATTATAAGTTCCTGTACTTCTATATTATTGAATGCCACATGAATTTCCCAATCCGACGCTATAATGTTTTACTTCCGCACATGTATTTTTTAATAAATCTAACATCTTGTTTGCCGTAAAAGGGGGATGGGTATTGTTTCGAGCGGCGTGTCCTTTGATTTGTGCCCATATTAGTTCTATAGCATTGTATTGGCAATGATACGGCGGAAGTCGAAGAGCCCAATGACCACATTCCGCAGCTATTTCGTCGGTAATATATTATATCTTTTAGGGAGGCTTTTTTTCGATTTTAAAATATTCACTAATTGTACTTTTAATAAAGTATTATCCACATTTTCGCCATGACGTTAGAGCCAGTCAATTATCTCGTTTTTTTTATTGGCCTGCGTCGGCATTTTATCAATTTGTCTGGAGTGATATGTAACATTGTCCATAATAATTATCGACGGTTCTTCCAGAGATTGCACCATTTCTTAGATTGCATCATTTCTTTAAACCATCCTTCGTAAATCTCTGGTAGTCCACTGTTTTCTTGGATTTAAAGGCCAGTAAAGCATCTGACACGAATCCTTTCGTATACCCTGCATGGCATATTATAAGGCGTTCACCTTTTCCCATTGGCACTGAACTAGTGGAAGCGGCGGTGTTGTCAGTCCAGTTCTAAGATACTGTGCGGTTTGCATTTAACCAAGTCTCGTCAGCGATAAAGCTTCGCTCAAAAATTCGCAGCGAGCCATACCAATGTCGTGACGCTCCATAAATATTTTACGTTTGTTCGATTTTTTATAAGAAAATCCAATTTCTTTCAAAACCAAGCTAAATGACGATTTTTGGCCATGGAACAAACCACATCCACGTAGAGAAACAACAAGTTTTTTAAGTGTTGGAATTTCTTTGCGCAAGTAATAGTCATATATATGACGGCGAATAGCGACGTCGAAGTTGTCAACCGATGTCACACGATGTGGTTGGCGTTTTTTCTTCGGCGTACGAAGCTTATTTGGCTGTGTGCCGCTTGTACCTGTGGTAATTTTTGAAATTGTACCACCACTGTCGCACTTGCGACAGTGGTAATAGCGGGCCACCATTTTGATACTCTGCTTCAACTCAATGCTCTCGCCTGCCTTTTCAGAACAGACCCTTTAGGTACTTTGACATTTGACAGCTGGGACAGCAATCAACACGGAGGAACACAAAATACACAACGTAACGTATGTATGGATAATGTGAAAACTCAGCGAACAGAAATGTAGTGACTTTAAAGCACGACCGTCTTGTTACGAGTGACAGATTAAAACAAACACAAAATGGTGGTGGGTCATTGAGTGTTCTTAGCTTGCAAAAATATATTTGAATGTTTTTGTTGTATTCGTCTTTGTTCAAAACATAATAAATATATGCCATCGATATCATTACTTATTTGGTCACAACACTACAACTATCAAATTAGAACTGTGATCGAGAAAATAAAGAAATGGAAATATGTATATGGTAGTATAGGAGCAAACGAGCAGGACACCGATTGACAGGGTCATCTGATGTTTAGCGACTACCACCGTCCATTGCTATATCGGTTTACTGTGAGGTCGTGGAATCACTCCGGTCGAAAAGGCCCCAAAATTCCTTATTTTTTTAAACCAATACAATTGGAAAGAACTCCAAGGTCTAGTGAGCCTCTTAGACGACAAACATAAAGTAACCTTTCATAGTAGGTATAACTGCAGCGAAAGTACGTATGTATATTGTATGCAACGCACACAAGGGCATCTACTGAGTCACTACCACTGGTGCACTGCACATTACTCGAGACATGCAGAAAGAAACATTAAGGTATTTCGTAATACAAATAAAAATACTAATTTCTTTGACTTTTTTATTTAAGACAAAAAAAACAGAGACAAATAACTAGATCAAATGAATGTTTCGTCTGTAATACGCAGTGGTCATGATTTTGCCACCTGGGTATTGATCAATACTGTTTTATTTTATGCATAGCGCATTGTAATACTACAAAAGGTATTGTTGTTGTAAACAATCATTATTACGTCTTACCATTACCATGAAGTCTTTGGTACAATGAACGTAACATGATGCTAAATAGCTTACAAATGACGTCTGGGGTAGTATATTATGGGGATCTTGTGTCAACCGCGGTGAATTTCCGTGTGTTTAAGCGTTTAATGCCATACATACTATAGAAATCAAATATAGCTCACTTAGGACCCATAGTATTTTATCCGTGGTGCTTCCCGGTTTGAAAAAGGCGTCTGCCTATTTTGACTTCATTTTGTCTCCCGCTTTGCTAAGGAGGGAAGTGGACTTTTTATATTTCCAACTCCTCCAGTTTTCTTCTGATTAATTTCGTTGCGGGTTCCAAGACAGTTTAATTTTTCCTGGGGCTTGCGGATTGTCATAACTCGGGTTGTTCGTGGGTCACCGCTGTTGATCCTGGTGTACAGGAGTTACAGTGGTGGGCGTGTGGGCGGGATTAGTCCCATTACCATCACGGTTATCCTGCATACATTACTGCAATATACAATGTTTACATTTTCAATCAAAATTTGTATGAGATGTTGTTTAATTAGATGGTACATATTGAACAGCGTTTCGATGAAGGATATGAGACAAAAATACCTATTGTCAGGTTATATATGCTTTTCTATTTCTTTTCCAAATATCCACTGGCAAAAGTAAGCAAAGCCGCATATAACATACAATAGTAAAGACATTAGAAATTTGTTATTTATCTTTTTTTATGTTCTAGTTACAAGTATGAATTAATTAAGTAGAATAGTTATTGTAAAGGTTTTAGATTTAGGAACTATAGGGTCATTGGAATATCCTCAACTCATGAAATAAGAACTTTCGTTACGATGTTATTCTTCCACAAAAAGCAAAGACATAAACAGAGTACATAAACTTTTTTATGACGCAACCAAATCACAAGAGGTAATAAAAATTTGCTCGAACTTCGCAAACATATCATTGACCTCCTCCTCGCAACATTGATTGAAATGCAGACATCTCATCAAGTAGTGATAGAGGAGGTCGCACGAAAAGATGGTTGATAGATCTATTTCGCAAGTAATTATCGAATAACAAGGTTGCGAAATTTGTGATTTATGAATATTTATATAAGGTACAAATTAAAAGATTGAGTACGGTGATTGAAACAGCGATGCATCTGACCATACCTTTGACGGTACAGACTAACAAACTACCGTTATTAATTTATGTACGTTTTCTTAATATCCATTAACCTACTTTAGAACAATCTGCTAGAAATAGCTAGATTCAGATATTAATATTGTTTAATATAATTAGTTTTCAGTTTCGTATTTGCAAGTACTCGTATTGAAGTATTATCAAAATCACAAAGCATATTATTATACAATGTGTATTTTACGAGCTGAGGAGAAAGATGACAGTAATCACATTTTATGCAAGAAGCAAAATGGGTACCTGGGATCACAAATGTTAAGAAGGCTGAGAATATCCTGAAATGGTCAGATCGAGTTACAAGTGTGCGACTCAATTCATCCATAAAGGCAATATCCCTTTATCCCCTACAATATTCCTTTCCTTTCATTATACCGAGAGAATCTCCTTGAAATAAAAAAAAAATCTAACATTGTGGCGCACTATTTGTGTACGGCATCGATTCCATAGTATTTCAATACCTCTTCTAATCCATTATTCCGCAACTCCGTACAAAAAACATGTAACAAGCGAAAAAAATCGAGGGTTGCTACCCCCTTCCCTTCACCAGTACTCAGTTGGACAGCTTACAAGTGACGGCATAGTGCTGAATGTTATTGTTTTATGGATATGAACCACCAGGAAACCTTTTTAGAAAGATACAGGGGATCTTTCTAAAAAAGTTTCCTGGTGGTTCACATGACCCATAAATTTTCGACACGGGCCCATAGTCTATTAATCAAACTGAGCTCAGACTTGAACGAGCCTAGTGTGAAAATAGAATACGGGGTATTGTGATAGTCCCCAGGAAAACGCAGATTTCTAGACTAACGCACAGAGATGTATAATATAGCGGAAAAAGGTAGTATGCATTTATATTAAGGAATCGATGACTGATGAAACATTTTAATCCTAAAACAAGTAATCAACATAGCAACTTTAAAACTATCAAAAAGATCCGTATTTATAGGCGTTCTAGAAAACAACTTTCTCACTATAATGATCAGAAATGATTTTTTATAACTTCTACATACTTAAATGACTTTTTTCGCAAAACGATTAACGATGTTTCTATGGATAAATATTATGGGATTTATTAGTTTGGCAACTTTGCGTACGAAACGAAAAAATCTTGATAAATAACTAAAATCCTCTCACTGCTTTTGAGCAGTTTGCGACATGGTCTTTTGTTCCTTTCGATAGGAATATTTATCAAACTTCATACAAATATCAAGTATATTCTTGAAGCGATAAAAATTATCTCGGAGCCAAGTCGAGGCATTAAAAAACATTATATTAGAGTTATTTAGCTGACTCTTGATTTTTTATTTAAAATATTAAGTAACCAAAACAGTGACTTTAAATACGGTAAATTAGAAACGTAATTACTAAAGATTTATTATGTGTATTCAACGAAAACCACCATCTTTCAAAGCCATTGATTTATAGCCAGATTTGTTAAAATATATCCTGCGCAACAGATTCTTGCTCAACCATTTGCAGTAATGAAATGCAAATCTGACCTTTTAGTACTAAAACACTCCTCCACTGCGGTTGCCGTAGGTGGATTTGAAACAATACAACCTTAAAATTTAATTTTAGGAGTGGTTCATTTTCATGAGCAAAGTTTTGAAACGCTTTTAGAGGAAAGGTAGGGAAGTAAAAATTAATATTTTATATGAACAGCGTATGTTTCTGTAGTTATTGTATGACTTCAACACATTTAAATGCTGTATTTGTTTTGTTATGTAAAAACAATGTGCAATATACGGACGTAACTTTAACTGTATACGTCCGCATTTTAACACTTGTACTTACTTACATATTATTTTAAAAATTGTAGAACAATATATTCGCAATTTTGGCCTTTTAGAGTATTTTCATGCATCTCAACAGAATTCATAAAAGAAAAATTAAAACACTTGTCAACTGATAACTTTGAATAAGACGCTTGACACTTCGACCAGCTGTTTTAACAATAAACCTACAAACCATTATAAAAATATTTTCTTTGAGCGTGGGAGAGTCTTCACATGAGTTTTTTTTTTATAAATATTTCGGACATGTAACACACAACGCCATCTAGTCCCAAGCTAAGCAGAGCTTGTGGTATGGTTACTAGACAACTGATATAAATACATATATACTATTTTTTTTGTAAATACATACATATTATACATAGAAAACACCCAAACTCCGAAACAAATATTTGTAGATCATACAAACATTTGGTCCGACCCAGGAATCGAACCCGAGACCTCATGATTAGCAGTCGCACATGCCAACCGCGAGACCAACGAGGCAGTCAAAGTTTATTAGTAAGGTTGTATGTAGGAGTAATAATATGGTAAACCATATTGCGGTGGCCACCAGGTGCTGTCACGAACAGTTCTTTACGGTCTATTTCATGGCTCAATGAACGCGGCAGACCTTGTTTGATTCTACATAACGTACCTATTACTTTTGAAATATTCCGGATACCGAAGACCTACACCAGTTTATTAGACTTAATGTCTGTATACGTAAATATAAAATAGAATGGTAGGCTTTTATTATCCTTTGTTTTATATAGAGGGATATTTCTAGACTCGACAAGTGTCATACCCATTTTCAATGTTGTTTAAGTGCACTGAGTTTAGAAGCAGTCACACTCTTTTAAATAAATAAAAATGATTCTTCTATTTCTACTGTGCTGTACGACGAGTATGTATTAGAGTTATTAGACCGTTTCTAGAATCACTAAAATCAATAAATGATAAGATTACCGTGGAAAAATGCACTGATTAAAACTTTTTTATGTATTGACATATACGAGTATTATGTACCTACACTTCATGATAATACTAGATATTTTTTTATATATGTAGGATAACAAGAAATAAATTAGCGATGTTCTATTCGCAAATTCTCACGAGGCGAGGGTTTTAAGTTATCATTTCGTTGTAGTCTAGTCATTCTTTAATTAGTAAGTAAAATTGATGATTCGTATACGAGTATTTTTTATTATTATACAGTTCCACGATAAATACTCTCAAAGCTTGGTCGATGATTGATGGACGTGAGGGATTAATTTTTTCTATCATTGGCCGTTAAATCCAGTCAAGACAATACTACTTGTATGATGAGAGCTGATTATAACCATCTACTGTACTAAGCACAGTTTTGATGTCTTGATCATTGGGATTGGCCTTCCTAAAGTAAGTACTTAGTTTTTTTTTAATAACCTTCATTTACTTTTAAACTCCAAGATTACGCGGTAGGGCTAGTAATTTATGTTGAAGGAACAAAACCGTGATAAGCCCGAACCACAAACGCTTTGTTTACTTCCAATTTCATTTTCGTCTTAACATTTTACGTAATTAATTATACGGTTTAAGTGTTGTTATGCGTTCATAAAAATATTAAATTACATTTTTTATTAATAGTCCTAAGCTACGATAGCGACTACAGGCTACAGCGACGGCCAAACGAGGACGATGGCCGTCAGCAGACAGTCATTCGTCGTCGTTCAGTGACTCTGCTCCACTTACCATGAAGAACTTTTAACATACCAGTATTTTGTTTATAATATGATATCTATACTTAATGACTATAGGTTTTGCCATAGCGTTACGCCTGTCGAAGCAGATACGTTCAGAAATTCAAAAAATACTTATAAAAAATCAATAACAGTAAGAAGCCTCTAAAAGTCCACTGCTGGACATGGGCCTCTTCTTATAAAGAAAGAGTCTTTACATCGCACTAATTTTGTATTAGTCAATTTTTACATTTGTTCGTATGTATGCGCAAGCGCCACTTACGCAATTGCAAGCGGCGCGGTAACGCGCCAATCAGAGCATCTCATAACTCACGTCGGTATATATGTTGAATGTTACCGTAAGTTTGGCAATTCAAGTTCTTGGTATTACGATAATAGCGAAATTTTAAAAATGTATTGAAAGATTGAAACGTATTTGTTATAAATACGTTTTTTAGATATTTAGTTATATATACCTATACAATAATATATATTTGATACACCTACTTATTCGACCAATCAAACAAATAATTCTACCGAAAATGTTATTTTAGGTTTAGTCATCAAGGTATGTTTCAATGGAAGCAAAAAAAATACAAAATATAATTGATGTATCAGATTGCTTAGACAGAAAATCGTACAGTGCGGCCTTGGGTAACGACAGACGCAGTAAGGCTATTTTCTTTAGGTTATAAAATTAATTATTAGTTAGACTGCACGTTTGGCCTAGTGGTTTAACGGTCACCACGCCGTTTCCTACTTCGCCAAGTGTCGTGGGTTCAAATCCCACGTAGGACAACACTTTGAGTGATCCACAAATTGTTGTTCTGAGTCTGGGTGTTCTTTGTGTCCGTTTCATGTATGTTTGTTAAGTCCCCCGCGACACAGGATTTATTCATAGTGCGGGAGTTGTCTTTTAAAAATTAAAAAATAATATTAGTGTTGATGTTGTACTTGAGCAGAAATGGTCACAATCTGGACCTACGCTCTCTGATTACCTAGTAAAGAATAAAATTGAGAAATTTGGAAAGAGTAGCTCGTCATCCTTAAATTTAGACAGTCGAGTAGGAGTTGGATGGAGGGTTGCTCTGCTCTGCAGTTGCTCTGGCACTGAATACCGCACAATGTTGGTGAAGTCGAATTAATTGGATTGAAGTGATCCAAAATTCCAATTCAGACAAAAAGCGTGTAAGACAGCAAAAGAGCTCACTCGACCTGCAATTTTGCTATTCGTTAACCGCCAGTGTTCGTTTATCTGGGGCAAGGACGATTTGTGAAGTCGGTTAATTTTATAACACGAAGTTACCGTATAATTACATAGGAATCTTTGAACAAAGTCTTATTATTTCACGGCAAAACAAAGGTCTCTTGAAATTGAGTGATGTACCAACACTTTGTGCTCTATACTTTTAAAATCCCTACTACGAAAACGGCTCGCTCACATATTATCAAATAGACAAAAAAATCACTCAGAACTTTACAAATAGGGGAGATACCTACTTCTCAATTATTATTTTTTTGAAAACATAATGACATGTCAAGCAATTATGTTTGGTAAATAAATAGTAAGCAAGTATATGGAAGATTTACCAAACATAATTTCTTGACTCTTGATTATTTTTCTAGGATTCTTGATCTCATAAAGAATAATTTTATTTTATATATTACTCTTTTAAAAAAAAATATTTTTGAGGTGGATGCGAGAAGCCGAGGATCAAACTAAGTGGCGTGCAATTAGAGATGCCTATGTTCAGAAGTGGACTGCGATAGGCTGATGATGAAATAGTATATGAATCGTACCTTTCTTTGTCGTGTGCTGACTGCGGATACTGCAGGATTGTCTGCTGGGTCTCCATTTCCACCACACATTGTGTACCCAGTTCGAGTTCTGAAAAAACAAATCATCACTATAATGTACGCTCTGCAAGTTACTAACAAAACCTGTTTAAAAGTAAGGTTGTCGAACTACGTGTGTAATGTCGTGTCACACCGGCATTTACTTCTATAAACTTTAAAGAATATGTGTACAAATGAACTTGCTTAAACAGGTTATTTATTTTGAGGATCAATTTTTTGTTAGCCTTAACCAATCATAAAAAATCTGTAACAGTAGTGAATGCTGGAAAACTACCTACTACATTCTACCAACTACATTTCATGGTTTATCAAGATACAGCCCGTTAGTAAAATATCTACGAGATAAACGAAAGTAATCGAACGTGGTGAACTTAATCTCGTAGGAAATGGAAATGTCTCCTGACTGGAATTCTAATAGTCCTTAATTATTTTACGTGATGTTAATGGTAGGAACCTTTAAAGGTAATTATAGAGTATTTGGTGTTCCACGTATTGTGTATTTTATTATTATATTCATTATTATTATTATTATTGTATTCATTAACAGATAAGCTAGAAACTAGAATGTAATTTTTGGGACTGGCAATAAAGATTTTTAGAAATACATTTTAGTCTTCAAGGGTATTCTTATGAGCAACAGAAAAGACTTTCGACTTTATGAATTTTGGGAAGAAAAGAAGCTTAAGCATTATTTGGTTTCGATATTCTATCAAATATACCTATAAATATGATACGATACGAAATGATATTAATTATATATAAATAATTAATATCATTTCGTGACGTTTGACGCAATACTTGAAATTCATCAGTAGTATTGTGATAAAAGCGAATTGATAGTTTTTTAAAGCATCAAACCATACTACAACGGTATCTACCTGCCTAGTAGTATTTTCATTACGTATTTTTTTATTTCTTAACTCGATTTACTTGTGCCTGATAAGTGATAACCACCATTAAAGGATATATGAAAGGCGTCTACAATTCATGAAGACATCGTGGGGGAACAGGTGTCATGTCTCTCCAACACAAAGGGAGGATCCTCCGACCAGGCGAGGTGATCATGCCTGGCGGGCCAACTGCCCAACGGTTGATGTTGGGATGTTGTAATATGATAATCGGCGCGAGAACTTTTCACTGCGCGATTCAGGATTGGTAGTTTCTCAGTTTCCTTCGTAGTTCAGTGTAACTTCGGTAGATGGCACTGTAGTAAATGGGGCTTTTCACGTGAAGCGGACAACGAAAAAAGGGTTAGGATTCCGATTTCGTTTATATTTTAGTATGTTATACCTGTACATATCCGACACAGATACGAAATTATTTGCATTTGCAAGCTTAGTTTTTAAAATATAGGTCTTTGAAGATTTCAGAAAACGTGAGGTATGCACTCCTTTGAATGTCATTATCAGTTCAAAAATGGTAATTTTGGGACAAATTGAACTCTGAGTTATATACTACATTTAATAACCTTTAAGTATATCCTCTATATTTTATTATTATTATTTATTATTTTTATTATATTTTTCTATATTTTTTTGTTTTCGTTTTTGACGATGTTCGCATTTTTTGTATTTTTTTTTTGATCACGAAAATAAAGCTTATGTTATCTTTAAGCATCATGCCAAGTTTTATAGTGGGCCGCGCAGTCGTTTAGGAGCTACATGTATAATAATGACGAAGCGCGGTAATGGCCCCCTTCTAGCGCCTAGTCAGTTAGCGAGACTTACTGAAATATTTCTTTAAATAACAGGTAAATAACACTGTCTCTGGTATATCTTCGCTTAGATAAGGCTGTAGTCCCACCGCCAGCGAGAAAACGACTAACTATCGGCTATTTTTTCGCTTAGAAACTACAATAGATAAACATTCCGTGTAAACATAAGAGATCATACAATTATAGTTGATAGACTTTCAATTGATGATCAAACACTGCCGGCGAGCACACGCGCTTTGAAAGTAAAAGTATTGACAGACAGGGATATTGGATATATACGACTGCGCGGAACACTATAAAACTAAGCATGATGCTTAAACATAATATAAGCTTTATTTTCATGATCAAAAAAAAAATTAAAAAAAATGCGAACTTCGTCAAATACACAAAAAAAATATTTTTTATTTTTTTAGCTATTAAAAATGAAAATAAAAATTCAAATTATGAGGATATAAAGGTTATTAAATGTAGTATATAACTCAGTGTTCAATTTGTCTCAAAATTACCATTTTTGAACTTATAATGACATCGAAGTAGTGCATACCTCGCGTTTTCTGAAATCTTCAAAGACCTATATTTTAAAAACTAAGCTTGCAAATGCAAAAATATTTCGTATCTGTGTCGAGGATATGTACAGGTATAACATACTAAAATATAAACGGAATCGGAATCCTGACCCTTTTTTTGTTGTCCGCTTCACGTGAATTGCCCCATATTTCTGTTGCGCTGTATGTGGAAGTCGCCACATCACTCCCCTCCAAGACCGGAGTTTGATATATGTATGTTGAGTCAGCTGTCTGTGCTCTATTGCGGAGCTTGCCAGTGCCAGGAGTGAGCAGTTCCAGTGAGTCGGAACTGAGTGCCGCAAGTTCCAGTGAATCGGGGCTGAAGTCCGCTGATCCCAGTGAGTCGGGATGGCAGGCGGTGCGCGGTGCTGCGGTGAGGTCCCCAGTGAGTCGGGGCGGTTGCTGCGTAGTGGCTGGCTGCTGCATAGACGGGAGAGATATGCTCTGCTTACATGAACCGTAGCTGCAGTGTGCTGTGCCTAGACGCTGATGAGGCCGTAGGGGTAAACCGATGATAATCAGCGCGAGAACTTTTCACTGCGCGATTCAGGATTGGTAGTTTCTTCGTTTCCTTCGTTACTCCGTAGTTCAGTGTAACTTCAGTAGATGGCGCTGTAGTATATTTCTGTTGCGCTGTATGTGGAAGTCACCACAACATGAAGTCATTCTCGCTAGTTATAATTTCCATAATCAATGTTTTTGCAAATTTTTTACGATGCATACATCGACCTTGAATGATGTACAATGCATGCATGGCCTTAGATTTAGTAACGAGTACCTAACAATATGGGTAGCTTTGTACGGTTTTTAACAAAGAATGTGTTCCGTTTTCGTTTTTATCTATGGCATAAATCTGGTGTCCTTCTCTCATGTTTTAAGTGAGGTAAAGTATTAAAAATACTAAATAATTTCTTTTCAACGTAAATATTTGGTCAATTTAAATACTATGTAGGCACCATGGAGGTGAGTCACCGAGGTCGGGCGAAGCAGTTACGTCCGTGCCGATGCTTTATCAAATCCGGTTCTACATCTTATGTACGCGTGCTTTATTTCATACATGTACTATTGTCGGAACTTAGGATTTCATACTACTCGTCTGAGCGAACTCCAACAATTGACTTCTTTAAGGTTTAACAGGGAAACTAAAAATAGATCGTTACACATTATACATTTTCTTTATAATTCTATGTATTCACAAGGAAAAAGATAATTATAGTACTCAGACTAATAAACTTGTTATTCTAGTAGGTAAGTACGTCGCGCAAAATAATAGAGATTCAAACTGTAACACAATACATACAACCAATGCAAGTTAATCACCATTACGTTTTGTATTCATGACAGACACCATAACCAATTTATTAATATTCTTTTATTGAATTCCATAAATTCATTTTGTTATATCGTGACTTCCGATGAATGGCGCGTTTCCGCAGTAATTTATTGGATAAATGTTGAACAGCACTAGTGAAGGCAAACATTGAGAGAGCAAATTAATAAAAAGAAAACAATGTTCATCCAGCCGATTCGTCTGTCGCAACGCACAGGCAGTGTCTAGAATCGATTTGATAAATTACGTAAAGGCGGAAAGTGGAGCAAGCAATCACATCGAGGATTTCGCGCGTTTATTTACCATGACGAATGCAAGTGAGCGTCGTGTACCAAAACTATCTCGGTTTACTCAACTATTTACTAACAAAGTCATTCATACATCTTTCAAGGTTAAATGTTTTTAAATTACTTAATCTTTACTGTTTTTCATTTCCTGAAATAAGATTTACTTAAGCATATGAAATTAAGTGTTCTTGACAATAATAACTTTTTCGTTTATGACTTGCTTTCGCCCGTTTATGTCAGTTATCGCGGTAAAGTATACAGACAGACAGATAGTTATTGTCGAATTGAGAATATCAGTATGGATTGCAATATTTTGTATTTATTTCGGTAAGTACTAGTTGTTGCCCGCGGCTCCGCCCGCGTATTTGTCGGTTATTGCGGCAAATAGTAGCCTATGTGTTATTGTGGTATATATAAGCTATATTACTGTAAAGTTTCATCCAAATCCGTTCAATAGTTTTTGCGTGAAAGAGTAACAAACATCTATCGATCCATCCGTCCATCAATACTTACAAACTTTCGCATTTATAATATTAGTAGGATGTTTTATATGGTTACCCTAATTTAAATTTCATGAAAACTAAAAAAAAGTTGTAGGCAAAAGATTACTAATCTATACTAATATTATAAAGCTGCAGAGTTTGTTTGTTTGTTTGAACGCGCTAATCTCAGGAACTACTGGTCCGAATTGAAAAATTCTTTCAGTGTTGGATACTCCCTTTATCGAGGAAGGCTATATTTTATTTTCCAAAAAAATAGGGATCCGTAAGAAAATTGCTATTTCGTAACCCAAGGTGTGAAATCGAAAACCTATTTTTGCGTGCGCTGCAAAGACTATTGACAATAGAACAAAATAATGTATTACGGGTTTGTAGGGCCCACTAAGATCTACAAAAAAGTCCGCGAGAGCATATATCTAACTATCATGGTTTAGTCACAATAACCGCTTTTGTGTTCGAAAAAATTATTAAATCTTCTGAAGAAAGAAACTACGTTAAATGTGAATCGTAATATTAATCCTTATCCAAATTAAGCATAATGTTATCAAGGATATTTATGTAGAAGTAAAATAATATTTGTTTCATCCCAATCGGATATTTCGTTTAGAAGTTATCACGAGTATAACACGCTAAGAGTTCGTACCTAATAATGAGTTATTTGCCAAAGAGTTTTTATCAACATAATACCTAATATTAATCTTTATCTAAATAAATGTGTTGTTGATTATGAGTATTAGATCTTAGAAGAGTATAATAAATACATCTATACTAATATATAAAGCTGAAGAGTTTGTTTGTTTGTTTGAACGCGCTAATCTCAGGAACTACTGGTCCAATTTGAAAAAATATTTCAGTGTTAGATAGCCCATTTATCGAGGAAGGCTATAGGCTATATATCATCACGCTAAGACCAATAGGAGCGGAGCACCAATGAAGAATGTTTCAAAAACGGGGGAAAATTATCACGCTACGGGCAATAAGAGACGCAAACGACGTTGCGTGGGTCAGCTAGTCAATGATAAGACCACTTATTGTCATACTCCAATGTATGTATTTCTGTGCAAATACTGTAGTAAAAAAACAAAAATTTAATTTATTTTTTTATTTACAGTTAAGTACTTAACAGCTTTCTACTGGTTTTTTCTTTTCTAATTGGAATGGGATTAATTAAACCCAAATCAGTTAACAATTTACTAAATTCTTAGGCAACAAAAAATACAAAGGAATTCAGAACAATCACTTTTTACTTTGTTTCCTAAAGGATGATTAAGTACTACATCAAATCTTGTGTTGTGACAATGAGAGTTAGTAAAGTATATACCTAATTTTGTATGACATATTTATACACGAATTTATATACTATTGATTTATCATTGAAGGCAGACAAGTGATAGCCTATTAATTTACATTATTACTTAGTCTGTTCAGTTCTTCAACAAATAACTTCTCAACTATTATTATTATGTACATAATTTAATGAAGTTTCCCAAAAAACATATTATCATTGTTTTTAAAATAATACTATTAAGATAATGGTAAAAAAAAATTACAATTGTGAAACATTCATATAATTTTTCTTTTACAATTTCAATGTCCCCGTTTATTATTATATATTGTTGATAGGGGAAACTTCAAGCAGATCATTGTTTATTGATTAATATTTACATTTGTATATTAAATATAATGAAACAATATCAAGTTATCGTATATAACATTTTAATGTATACCTAAACGGGAACTCAATGTATGAATTAGGTAATGTAATTTATTTCATTTTGCATATTAATTTTATTAGTAATATACCTAAAACTATGATTACTGAAGTAAACTCAGATGTTAAGGTAAAAAAATGGAAGTTGTTTGTAACATTCTAAATAAAAATATCTATGATCTCATCTTCATAGCTTTATCTTAGGAAACTTGTTACTGTACAACAAAATAAGGGAAAAAATCTTAGTTTCTACTTTAATTACTTAATCTGTCTACGAATGATAATAAAACGAATGAGCAATTCCAATTTTTACAATGTAATATTTTTTTAAATATAAGTATTAAATTGTAAATAAACAGTTTGTGTAAGATACTTGATTTATTTTTATAATTACTTGCATAGATACAGTTACAAATATAATACACATCACGAAAGGCAATTTGTAACTGGTAGGTAATTAGAAACTATTTCATGTAATCCTTGACAGAATAAAAAATTAAAAAATAATGTTAAGTCAAATAGAAAGGTAATATAAAATATTGTAACAAATAATAAATCCATTATTTTATCACGTATAGTTATTAAATAAAATACTTAGATAAATCGAGGTAACAGAGTCACCTGAGTGATAGCGATTTCTTTATTTATTAGCAAAACGAAACCAGCTTACCTCGTCTGTTAAAAGGACGAACTCGAACAGCAACTTTAATCTTATCCGAGGCCATTTTCACACTCAAATAACACAAATACAATTAAAACACAACACTTTTCACACTAAAGTGTAATAAATTATTGCACATATTCACCCATATTCTAAAACAACAAAATTCATTATTTCACGTTCCGATCACGACGTTCCCGGATTGACACTGTCCGCCATGTTGTTTTTGGATCCACTAGTGATTGACGTTCTTAGTATTCTTACTAGAAAACACGATGGTATTATGGCGATTTCGAAATTTTAAACTACAATTAAAGTTACATAAGTTATTTATTGACTTTCAAAAACATATTTTTAAAGTTCTAGGTATTATAAAATATCATTTTAACAATATATTTCTATAATATTTCTAAATCTGCGAGTATAAGCAAATACCTTAGAGCATATTCAGTGAGCACTATTTCAGTGAGCAACTTCCACAAAACAAAAAGATATAAGTAGAAATGACTAGTAGGCGTGGCGCGCTTGCCACTGATAAGCGTTGCAACGCATACCTTTATGAGTTGTAGGTATTTTGTATCATAGTCGTGTTACAACGCTGCGTTGAATAGGTCGTCCAATGAAAGTTCTTTTTTATGCCACAATGCAGTACTGTTCTGTTTTACAGTGTAAAAATGATAGCAGAAGGAAAAAGATTGATAATGGAGGTGTTTCTTACCATCTGTAGGCACAATTTTATGTTTTATCAATAAAAGCTTAAAATTTTATTTAACTGATAATTGACTAGAGATTTAAGCTAAACTCTTCCTTATTCCATTCAAATAAATCTCAATCTGGTATGATCGGGTCTTATCAGTTTTCAACGTTATTCTCGTATTTTCTATTCTACTCCATTAGTGATGTAGCCAGGTAGGATGTTAGCTTTATCGATTTCCATACTTTTAAACCTGTTATATTTACTTACTATAATAATTATAAATATTTAATTTTGCTTGTTTGTTTACGTGGCCTTGAAAGAAAAACACTTGTTTTAACCATTGAATATCTATACAAATAAGTATATAGTAAGAATATATATATAATAAGAGTGTCTGTTTGTACTATTAAATATTTATATCCACTTTTTACTAAATGCATCTGCATGTGTAGGTACACGGTACAATTTTTTTTTTACGGAACCGGTGGCAAACGAGCATCACCTGATGGTAAGCGATTACCACTGTCCATGGACACCCCCGCAACACCAGAGGCGTCACAAGCGCGTTGCCGACCTTTGGGGGTGGGGAGGGGGAGGAGTTGGGATATGGGCCTCCGGTATCCTCACTCACTCAGTGAAACACAGTGCAAGCGCCATTTCACACTGGTTTTCTGTGAGGCCGTGGTATCACTCCGGTCGAGCCAGCCCATTTATGTCGAAGCGTGATTCTTTTCTTTGAGAAATTTGCAGGCACGGGCCGTATACCAAAATAACATTTTTTTAAATTTTGTCTGTCTCTCTGTCTGTTCCGAACTCTGACTCAGCAGTCAGGATCGCTAAACACTATACCAACGGTTAAGTGGCTAAACAGTCTTTATTAAATATAATATGATTATAATACAGATTCTTAAAATTAATAAACATTATTATGCAAGTACTTATTTTTTAGCTTCTTCACCTTTATAATGTTACCTCCTCAGATATCCTTCAATTCATGTTTTTTATTCTGCTCCGTCCTAACAACAAAAGTAAGGTATCGATATTATTGATAATATTGTAATATGTGCCACAACACTAAGCGAGTAGCGGTAAACATCGAAGAATGACACAAATATCGAATTTATTGTTATAGTGATTAATGTTATAATTGCGTGCATTTAGAATAACGCCATCTGTTTTTGAATAGCTTGCAATGAAGTATTCTTACTTTCAAGATTACGAAACGTTGTAAGTTCTTCTTAAGCTATGGCAAAATAACTGTTAAAATTACGCGATAAGATTTATTATCATACGTGTGACTTTATGTATTGTAGGCTAGTTTTGAGCAAATAAAAACATCAAATCAAAACAATTCGTTAGTAGTGTGCAGTAATAAAATAGTGCTTTCATTTGGCTGAGTTTGGCGACAGTCGTTCCGTTGTAAATTATGACACGTAACATTTCTACCTATTCTTTAAGTTGTGTGATCATGAACTGTTTAAATATTCCTAACACTGTCATATTTTTCTATATTTTTTAAAGTTTTCCCCTTTGAACATTGTAAAAAACGTAAACGTAAACACTGAGTGTGTGTGAGTGATTTTGTCAATTTGACAGTGACAATTGGAATAACACCGACTGACACCTGAAGCAAAACATGACGAGTCTTTTTCAAAACGGAAAAATAAGAGGGCGTATTAATAAACATTAAAGAAAAAAATCCTTTTACACAACTCAATCTATTAAAGTACCATATTTTTAAAAGAACTACTAAAATGGCGTCAGATCCACTATTTGGTTGGGATTTAACTTATAAAACTGTAGAGAAGGATATAAAACGGAAAGCTGATGTTATTGTTGCATTTGTCCATTGGAATTTGTCTAAAAGGGGTTTCAGGAGCATTGGCATAGGGGATGAGGTAAGTAAAGCAATTCAAGATTTTTTATAGTAAGTATATTAATCAGTGCAATAAGTAATGATAATATTTTTTTTTTCAGAGAACTTTGACCGGAGATGAACAAAAGAGTGAACTTTTACCAACTGGTTGGAATGATAAGGATAACTATGCACTTAGATATCTTCTAGAAAATAAACTGTACATACTACATGCTTTGAGTACTGATGGAAATCTTATTATCAATCTAATGGTAATTATCCCATCAATATTGTCATCATCACTATAACAGCCTTTAACAGTCTTCTGTTGGACATAGGTTGTGGAAGAACTGGTGATCGTGTCCCTCCACCACAAAGGGAGGATCCTCCGACCAGGCGAGGTGATCATGCCTGGCGGGCCAACTGCCCAACGGTTGATGTTGGGGTTGTATATATGATTATCGGCGCGAGAACTTCCATTGCGTGATGCAGGATTGGTAGTTTCTTCGTATTGTATGTTACTCTGTAGTTCACTGTATCTTCTGTAGATGGTGCTGTCGTATGTTTTCTTGATGCGCTGTATTATGAAGTTGTCACAGGCCTCTTCTTAAAAAGGAGGTTTTGGCGTATTAGACCACACTGGCCAGAAGGGTTGGTATAGGTTTTGTTTCAAGTTTTACTACTCATTTTTGTACTTTTAGTTTAATACTAGCTGAGCCCTGCAGTGTTACCCGTGGTATAACATCCACTGCAGATAAGGTCAGGTTGAAGCTAGTCTAAAAAAAGTAGCCTAAATTACTCCTATCTATCTGCTATCTAGCTATCTGCCAGTGAAAGTTCTGTCAAAATCGGTCCAGCTGTTTCAGAGATTAGCCGGAACAAACAGACAGACACAACAATTGAAAAAAAAAACATTTTGGTATACGTACCATGTCTACATTACATACATGTGTATTTAGTAAAAAGCGGTTATTTTAATATTACAAACAGACACTTCAATTTTATTTATATATTATATTAGTTTATAATCTCAATCAATTTAATTGTAATGTGAAACTGATTACATCAAAAAGAATATACCTAATTAAAAACTCCAGAGACATCACAAATGTCCGTATGGTCTCGAACTAGGCAGTGCTTGTACTGTGGTAACCATACTACTGATTAATTATTATTTGTATCAGCAAGTTCTAAATCATAAAAGAAAGTGACATTGATATAATTAGTAAAAATTTAAAATATGTACATATTTGAACAAATTCCAGGCTGAATTGGCATACTTCATCTCATTTTATCTTGTTAATTTTAACTTATTTATTTGATTGTGGATTTAACTGTTAATTTGATTGATTTTTGGTTCATTGTTTGGTAATCTGTCTTCTATGAGAAATAAGACTAAACATGAATTGGTTCATTTTATGTTGTTATTTGGCTTTTTAGTTTGTTTTTTTGATGTCATTTTATGTATAACTGGCAGATAGGCTTCGCACAGCAGTCGCTTATGTTCCCACTGCGCCACAGAGGCAGTGAAACATCTGCGGCTTACAATCTATGTGGTGTACAATAAAAAATATGTCTATCTTTACTTTACAGAGGTCAGAAGATTTGGCAGTCACCAATATAGCGCTTAAAATAGATGACACAGTAAAGGATACTCAAGGCAGTATAGAAAAAATGATACCAAGTCACATGGAACTAATGTATAATGTGAAAAGAGACCTTCTAGACACACTAACTGAAAAATCAACAGCTACAGTAGAGACACAAACATCAAGACGTAAGTATCAATTAAATATATTATGGTATTAAACATTGTTCTTATTTTGCTAACCGACCTACCGAAAGTCTCTCTCTCTCTTGTGGGCACAAGGGGGCGTTATCGCCTACATTGAAAACCAATAGTGTAAACCTTTATGGCAAATAATATATGCTTCAATTTTATTTATTTGAATAGATGTTGTGTTGCAATAAACTATTAAGATCCACTTAAGAGAAAACTTTAATCATAGATGTGCTATGTGTGTTAGATAACAAACGAGTTTATAGCTTATGCTAAAATAACAGATTTGCTCATATTACAGTCAATTATTTCCGTCAATTTATCTGAAACAAAAAGTACAAGGCTAGTGTTACCTTTTTTTTTATTGAATAAGGGGCAAACGAGCAGACGTATCACCTGATGGTTAGTGATTACCGCCGCGTCCGCCGCCCACGGACCACTGCAACACCAGAGGCGTCACAAGTGCGTTGCCGGCCTTTTAAGAAGGAGTACGCTCTTTTCTTGAAGGTTTGAAGGTCGTATTGGTCCGGGAATACCGCTGGCGACAGTTCATTCCACAGTTTTGTTGTGCGAGGCAGAAAGTTTCTAGAGAACCGCACAGTTGTGGACTGCCTGCCATCTAAGTGATGGGGATGAAACTGCTGTCGCGTAGGACGATGGCGGAAAGAGGCGGCAGGAATCAGCCCGAACAATTCCTCGGAGCACTCCCCATAGTAAATGCGGTAGAAGATGCAAAGCGAAGCCACATCTCTACGCAGCGCCAAAGAGTCCAGCCGAATTGAAGATTCCTGGCAGTCGACGATTCGAGTCGCTCTCCGTTGAATGCGGTCCAGAGGGAGGAGGGGTGCCTCCGCCCAAAGATGAGGACAGTATTCCATATGTGGCCGAACCTGCGCCTTATAAAGCAGAAAGCGGTGGGCAGAAAGTAAATATATAGAGATATATATAAACTAGCTAAAAAATCAGCTAGTTTATAATATTAATGTGGAAGGATGGATTATGGATGTTATGGACTATTATGGAATTATGGATGTTTAAAAGTGTCATGCGTGTTAATGGCCTTACTACCAGGATGCCGAAGACCAGGCAAAGTGGAGAAGACAGACCAGGAAAGTGGACCCCGGGCTCTGAAGTGTTAGCTTTTGAATCAACCGGGAGCAACGCTAGGATGATGATGATGATGATGGATGTTTATCAGCATTCTCGTTAAGATAAACAGGGTCTGCTTAGTTTGGGATCAGGCGGCCGTCTGTGAGATGTGTTTTTCTCAGTTTTCACAGGTAAATTTTTATCAGCATTTACAGACTCAGTGAAGTAGGGTTATGGGGTATCCTTATTCGTCTATCTAAAGAGACTTAGGGTTCTGCAAATGTTTAGTATAGCAGCTCCTTGAAGAAGTTATAGGTCATGGGTTTCAGTTTCAGTACTTTCTGCTATTGTTTTTGCAGGTTGTGAGTGTACGGGACAGCTAAATCTATCAGGTACGTGGTTTTATTTATCATGTCTTTACAGTTACATCAGGTCCAATACGTCAATATTGTTTGGTCTTAGTACTTTTAATGGGTCTTACTATCCAAAATTGTTTTAGGGAAAGACCTATTGGTTGTATGGCGTGCGTGACTCTGGGGTCAACTGATATTTGAGGCTAGTCTTAGATTGTAATGCTCGCTATGTGCTAGTCTGTTTCCACAAGGTTAGGGCGCGCTCCAGCCGAACACGCCATTATTGCGGCGGCAATTCTCGTTATGGAGGATTGGCTCAGGAGGCAACTCTGGACCCTCTAATACCGGCTTACACTGGTGATAATTTGTGTCTGTTCCACAAGAAGTCGCGAAGAACGCTTGAGTGTCACGTGCATAAGGCTAAAACGTGCACATGACACTTCACACGCTGGCTTAATGCCCGACGTGTGTGAAGACGCCGAAGCGGGCCAGGAACTGCAGAGTGAGGCGCCGGAGATCTCCATCCTCCATAAGCTCAGGTCTGTAGGTGACATGTGAAACATCCATCAAGCGCTTGCTTTTTTCTAGCTAACTCTTTTTGCTAAAAAAGGCAGCTAGCAAAAAGCTACATAGGAGGAGCAATCAACAAATCGTAGATGGCACATAGTCTGTCGGTGTACCAGGTATTTCAGCTCAGAAAGACATGTCAGACATGTGTTATTGAAATATGCATTATTGTTTCTTCTCGATTGTAATTTCTTTTTACAATATCGTCTGTTGACATTGTCTATTTACATAGTTATTATTAGTGTACTATAAATGTTAATTGGATGGGGGGTGAATTTAAATGAATATAATCTTAATTAGCTCTCTATGAACGTAGCAATCTTGCAACCGGATTAATATAACCTTTTAGTAATTACGATAAACAGTTCAATAATAACAAAATATTTATAAAGTATATAAGTAAATATCTATTCAAAGAATTGCAATAATTTATTACATCTGACCTTGACAGCTTTACTTATTCATAGTGTATTCAAGGTTACAAAGAAACGGGAGGATTGAAAGGTATTAATAATTGGTTATAAAAATATTCTAGCTAGTGACTCACTTAAGGAAATTATTGCGAGTTTAGTTTATAAAATATCTTCGAATCATTTAGTCTTTCTTTAGTGTTAACTGGAAGTGCAATACAGTTCAAAATGTTCAAAACATACAACTCCTTACCTTTGTTGTTATGTATATTTGGATTAACTATTATATTATCTACATGTATAGGTAAGCGCTGATTCTGTCCTTAAATATTAAGTCTATATCATTGTATAGCCATTCATGGCTAAGACTTTTTTTTTTCATCCCTGTCAATTGTTTCTAAAAAGTTAAGAAAAAATAGGCAGTCACAAGGACTGCCGATAGAAGTGAAATCTTATAATAACTTAGAATGTTATTTGTAAAATTAATGTGTAAAATTTGAAATTACATAATGTTTAAATTAAAAATATGTACATCAAACACTAGCATGTCGGTGACCCGAACCCATAAGATTTTCCGCTACCAAAAAGTGCTCAACGTGACCAAAGAACTTTTCACTTCAATAAACCAATAGTAGTAAAATTTGAAATCAAATCATAATCAAACGTAAATAATTATTAAATTCGGTTTGTAAATATAAATGACACTACAAAAATACCAAATAGAAATATTCCAGAAATTGGCAACCCTTGACTTAAGCTTTTTAAATGAAGTGAAAATGATAACGCTAAAATTAATAATCTAAATTCAGATGTGAAACAAATTTAAACAATGGATATAAAATTTGTATGTTTTTTGTTTCAGCGCAGAGCAATGCAGGACGACCTGAGGATCCACTGCGGGCGCCATCCAGACCCGGAATAATTTCAGATCCCCCAGGCTTATGGTACCTTTAAGTAAATCCCATTAGGATTGGCAAAATACATATTACTACTAGTTTTTGCTCGCGGCTCCGCCCGCGTGTATTTCGGTTATCGCGGTAAATAGTAGCCTGTGTTATTCTGATGTATAAGTTATATTAATGTAAAGTTTCATCCAAATCCGTTCAGTACTTTTTGCGTGAAAGATTAACAAACATCCATTCATCCATCCATACTTACAAACTTTCGCGTTTATAATATTAGTAGGATAATAAATTCGAAAGTAACTCTTGTCTATCTGTTACGCTTACACAGCTAAACCACTGCACCGATTTCAATTAAATTTGGCATGGAGACAGAGGCGTTCCTAGCCAGTGAAGCGCCCGTGTGCAATAATTGCTTTAGCACCCTTGGAAGCATAGCGCCCATTAGTAAGAGCGCAGGTTCATTAAAAGAGCCACGGCTACTGCAGGTGACGTACGTACCTATAGCTGAAGACGCCCCTGCATGGTGTTCATTTGATGCTTAAGAAAATACATAGGCAACTCTTTACTGCAACAATCGGCATACACGCGATGCTGTGGGCAAAAACTAGTACACATACACAGGGTTACTGGTAACATGTAGTAATCCCTTTAAGGGGTGATAGTAGAGATCATTAGCTATCAAATTGTCCTCGGGTAAATGTGTCTAAAATGTACCGTTTTGAAAATAAAAAAACTCATTTTTTTAAGAAAAGTGGATCACGCTACTTCAAAGTGCTCTTAAAACAAACACTTGCGTATTTAATGGTTGTTGTTGGTGTTTTTAGTTTGCTAATACGTAATAATAACACAAAAAAGAACAGAAATGTAGTACCGTTAGTGAATAATGATTCAGGGAATCTAAAAATTTTCATACATTTTACTGTTTCTTATGACTAAATGCAATTTATTTAAAAAAATCACCTTACAATTTTATCGGCGTAATAGCTTAAAAACAAGTATGTTTTAAATTTATGTTTAAGTCCAAACATGTCTTCCCTCAAAAAGTTCTCGTAACTTAGTGCGTTCAAATTGAACCTAACTCTGACCAAACCTAACTCTGACCTAACTTAACTCTGAGCTAACTTGACTCTGGCATAACCTAACTCTGTTGTAACTGTAACTAAAATTGAACCTATTTCTGACCTGACTCTGTCGCATCACCCTGCCGCAAACCCTGGTGGGCAAGTTGGGTTATGTCAGAGATAAATCAGGTTAGGTGATTAAATTATAATAATACGATCATTCCATATCCAGCGAAAATAACACTTCAGAGAAATGTTGTAATTTTTGTTATTTGCAATAAAACATTGCTTCCTATATTTTTAGTTAATTAGTTGCCTTATCAGCTCTTTGATCTGTTTTAACTTATTGGTTGTGGATTACAAATATATTAACTGGTTGTGCCGTTTACATCAAATACAAATCCATACAACATTAAAACCCGATTTACCGTCAATTTTATTGAGGTGTGTTTTGTAAATAAATTGGAAAAAATATTTAACACACTAACTATCCACACACTTTAAAGGTTCTCAGAGTCCATTGTGAGTTACTTTATGTTATAAGTGGTTACGAGTATAATATGTATGTAACTAAAGTAGTTTAAGTAATTTTATTAAAGAAGCATACAGCTTATTTAAAACTATTTTGTTGTGATAACCAATAGACTACTAAATATATGAAAGAAATTGTCTATGAAAACTATTCCTGTCAGAGCTGACAGTTGTAAACAAATTGTGACATAAAATATCCCAAGTAAATGTCTGTTTCACATCTGCAGCAGTTTGAGCGCTTCGGCGCATTTCTAACATGAATAATATAAAACCGCTTCAATTTATTACCTTTTGGAATAATCCAAAAACACTTACACAAAATTTACTATATACTACTTGCAATTTTTGGTATGGTAGCAGCTAAATGTATGTATGATTCTTATTCTAGGGGAATATCGCCTCCACGCATACCAAGTATTGGTAGGTCAGACTTAGACCCTTTCGCACCGGGCGGCAGCGGTGGCATGCTGTACAATCCCTTCGAACCACGCAGGAACTTAGAAAATCCTGGACTGGGCATACCAGGTGGTCTACCAAGGTAGGTTAAGTCGTTTGTAGGTTTAAATAATAATTTTAATACCAATAACAAATAATTGGTAAAAACGAGTAAAATTTTAACAAAAACTGACTTCAAGGTTCGATTCGATTCCTCTTGGATGCCATCATCAGATCTTAATATCCTTATCATAGTACCACCATTGGGACATCTCCTTTTCATTAAAAAAAGAATCATCAAAATCGGTTCATAAACGACGAAGTTATCCGCGAACACACACAAAAAATAAATAAAAAAAACATACGATCGTATTGAGAACCTCCTCCTTTTTTGAAGTTGGTTAAAAATAAACAAAACCTTGCTCTAAATATATGTTTGAGAACAATAGTACTTTTAACCGTACCTATAACTTCGTCACTACAGTTAAATGAATTTTGGCTTTGAAAACTTGACATAAATTGTTTTATATCGGATAGTTCTATTGTAATACATTGACAAATTCATAATTTCTGTAGTAAATTGAAGATAGTCAGCATAAATGTTTATTTTCTCCAATATCAATGATGTTTATGCACTAGACTAGACCTTCGTATTTCACACATAGAATTGTTACTCTGAGAAGTCAGATCAGGTTTTTGGTAAAGATTCCCTCAGTTATACTTATATGTACAATAGTACATACTGGTAACGTGGATAGTTTATAATCAGCCCTAAACATCATTGTCCTTGACATAATACACGTACACGGCGTACATGTACGTAACTATTGTTACGTACATGTAACAATAGTTATGACGTAGAAATTATCAATACAGTCGGTTTTACTTACATAGGTACGCATAAAAATCAAATTTTAAAAAAAGTGCATAGAAATGTAACTCAAATATTTGAAAGGTTCAGTTATACTTTGAATGGTTCCATACTGATACAATCATCCAAATATAGTGTCCCACGAACACGCAAAAGCTACATCAAACATTAATGAAACAAATTAACATGCCTTGTCGTTTCATGGGAGTATTTGGACTGAATATTAAAAATGTATGACTGACTTTATCGATGAGGATTACTGCTTAGAAATGACTCCTTCAAATTCTCATAAAATGACATTAAAACTACTTCGGTAAATAGTCAAGAGCCAAGTCGTATCGAAGAGATTCGAAAACGTTTATTTTCTTCAAAATTGTATCCATTACAGCGATGTCGAGTCAAACCAAATTCAACCACATCTGCGCATCCCTCGTAATGCGAATTTTAAATCACGATGAATGTATGAAAAAAAAATGAAATGCGATTGGATTTGTCTTGATTGGGCCGTGTTCAAATATCCCAATATTGCATGTCACGTTTATTGATTTTCATTGACAGAGGAGCAGTCCCCCCTGGTGCTCGTTTCGACCCATTTGGCCCACCAGGAGGTCCATTGCCGGGTGCCCGACGACCCGCGCCGCCTGATGCCGACCATCTCCCTCCTCCCGGCTTCAACGACAACATGTTTATGTAGTATACCAACTGTGTATCTCGATCCTAACCGAATAACTTCAAATAAAGATTCAAAATAAATAAATAACTTTTTGATTTCTTAAATATTAATATCCATTTAGAAGTAGAAAATGTAAGGTTACAAATATAGTTAGTCACATATCTATCTCGTGTTACGTTGTTGCACAAGAACTAGACTGCACGGTTGGCTTAGTGGTTTAGGCGATCGCCACGCCGCTTGCCAATTCGCCAAGTGTTGTGGGTTCAAATCCTACACGGGACAACACTTTGTGTGATCCACAAATTGTTGTTCTGAGTTTTGGTGTTAATTGTGTCCGTTTCATGTATGTCTGTGAAGTCCCCCACGACACAGGATGTTTATTCCTAATGCGGGAGTTGTCTTTCAAAAAAAAACGAACTGGTTCAGCTAGTACGATATAAGGGGCAAGTGAGCAAATAGGTAACCTGAAGGTAAATAAGTACCACGGTCCATGGACATCTCAATCACTCAAAAGTAACAAGTGACTACAGTTTTTGAACATTTTTTTATTTTAAGTAGGCCTTGTCAGGCACTTCCGACACGTTACCTTATACTCTTTACGCTGTAGCATGGTGCGTGGCATGGTTCAGTAACATTTCGTTTCACTCTTGAAAGTTGCCGCCATTTACAAATTATGACTTAGTATTTTAGCTGTACCCATCGAGATATTACGTACTACGTACTAGAGGAGCCACTCAAAACGAATTATATGTTCCGTTTATATTTGAATTAAAACTAAAAAGCGCTGCAGCGCAGCCAAACAATAAGTAGTAGTCTAATCCTACAGTATTAACAAACAGCGCTCTATCGCATTCGAGCTGTAGTTTCTTCGCGAGCGAAATGTCATAAGCGCCGTGATTTTCATGGCGCTTACGCGTTTTGGCCAACGAACTGTTGGTAAGATTCGCTTTTATAGAGTAAGCGCCAAACAAGAAAGCAGAACGGATAAATAGCTTTATACCTACGAAGCTTTATTAGGAAATTCACTTTGAGTAAATAGTACTTCAATAGCTTTACCAGTTTCATTTTTTTTGTAGAATTCATCGAGGTATAAAATATAAAAGCCGAATATTCAATTTTTAAATTATACTTTAATGATAATTTAAATATAATTATTGCAAAAAAAATGTTATGGGTTATTTACGAAGCTATTTTTAACAACATATTATTTTTCCTTATCCAATTAAATACGTTAAATACGTTGTGCATTTAATGTCAGTTAATTCTACCTAAATATCACTTCTGTATGTTTTACTCTAAGTACCCTATGTCGAATGAGGCAACAATGGCGTCTTAAAATATTTTGTTCGTATTTAATTTTAAAACAATTATATCTAGTTAATTACTGGTGAAAAGTTATTCCTATGTTTTTCTCCGTATTCCTTGTATTATTAGTGCAATATCTCAAGACACAAAATTGCATAATTCACGAGTTTTAGAACGTTTTTAAATTTAAACAATCACACGCTTAAGCCACCGCTTCATCAGAGTGTAGCTAGCAAGCGACTGAAGGAAGTGCGGCGCATGCGCCGCAATTGCATGGAACACCGCACTAATGAGTGGCGTCTTCTCTATACATTATATCTCGATGGCTGTACCACATTCGCAATATATTAAAACATCAACTGAAGTGAATTAAGTTAAACCACCGCGCACCATGCTACAGCGCAAAGAGTATAATGACTATTAATGACTCTACTTGGGCGGTTCCAAAATATCATTCTTATGGAGAAGAACAGGCAAAAACTCCATAAGTTACCTACTCTTTTAAAATTAAAGTACCTATTAGAATTTTTAGTGAACATTATTTTTAGAATTTATTGTGGTATAGCTGGATATGTACATATTTTACTACCTTAATAATAATTAGATAAAAATACTAGGAAAAACAGTTAGATTAAGTTGTTTTCTTTTTAACGAGTAGACGTATCGCCTGATAGTTAGCGATTACCGCCGCCCACCAGAGGCGTCACAAGTGCGTTGCCGGCCTTTGGTGGATGGGGAGGGGTTAGGGTATGGGCCTTCGGTATCCTCGCTCACTCGGTGAAACACAGCGCAAGCGCTGTTTCACACCAGTCTTCTGTGAGGCCGTAGTATCACACAAATTTTTATTTTTTTATGGAATAGGCGGGCAAACGAGCAGACGTATCGCCTGATGGTAAGCGATTACCGCCGCCCATGGACACCTGCAATACCAGAAGTGTCACCAGTGCGTTGCCGGCCTTTGAGGGATGGGAGGGGGTGAGGGAGATAGGGGGAGGAGTGGGGTATGGGCCTCCGGTATCCTCACTCACTCGGTGAAACACAGCGCACGCACTATTTCACACCGGTTTTATTTGAGGCCGCGGTATCACTCTGGTCGAGCCGGCCCATTCATGCCGAAGCGTGGCTCTCCCACGTTTAGATTTATCACAGTTAATGTAAAGGGATTGGAACATTGTAATTTATGTATGCCACAACAATGTAACATAGTAAAATTAGTACCTATATAATTTCAATAAAAAATCATCCTGGAATCAAGGAACAGAAAAAGTAACAAAATAAAAGAAGTTTGTAATTTCCTAACATTTAATGGCCTCCGACACCTCTTACCTACTCCTTGTCGACTTGGGATTGGGGCTACTCTGGGCTACTCCTTGATATGCTATGATAGAATCATTTAAAATGGAATTCTGCTAGGCCTTTGTATAAGAGCGTTTTCACATTATCCGAACCGATATCGGTGTCGGGCGCCGATACGATATCGGAGGAAGTAAAATATATGAAATATGTATCTGTCTTTCACATTGTCCGGTCTGATATCGGACATCGAAGCCGACATAGACATATATTTTGCTTCCTCCGATATCGTATCGGCGCCCGACACTGATATCGGATCTGATCACAGAACATAAAGAATAGGTAGAAATGTTATGTGTCTTAATTTACAACGAAACGACTGTCGCCAAACTCAGGCAAATGAAAGCACTATTTTATTACTGCACACTACTAACGAATTGTTTTGATTTGATGTTTTTATTTGCTCAAAACTAGCCTACAATACATAAAGTCACACGTTTGATAATACATCTTATCGCGTAATGTTAACAGTTATTTTGCCATAGCTTAAGAAGAACTTACAACGTTTCGTAATCTTGAAAGTAAGAATACTTCATTGCAAGCTATTCAAAAACAGATGGCGTTATTCTAAATGCACGCAATTATAACATTAATCACTATAACAATAAATTCGATATTTGTGTCATTCTTCGATATTTACCGCTACTCGCTTAGTGTTGTGGCACATATTACAATATTATCAATAATATCGATACCTAACTTTTGTTGTAATAGGACGGAGCAGATTAAAAAAACATGAATTGAAGGATATCTGAGGAGGTAACATTATAAAGGTGAAGAAGCTAAAAAATAAGTACTTGCATAATAATGTTTATTAATTTTAAGAATCTGTAATATAATCATATTATATTTAATAAAGACTGTTTAGCCACTTAACAAAATTCAAAACAGTGTTTACATAATTAATATTTGGCACAGTATGTATTCATATTTAGTTTTATAGGAAATAAACATGGTATCAATAATCATAAATTTTATTGACTGCAATGAACAAAAATGCAATACGTCTAATTGTCGACCCGTTGGTATAGTGTTTAGCGATCCTGACTGCTGCGTCAGAGTTCGGAACAGACAGAGAGACAGACAAAATTTAAAAAAAATGTTATTTTGGTATACGGCCCGGCCCGTGACTGCAAATTTCGCAGAGAAAAGAATCACGCTTCGACATAAATGGGCCGGCTCGACCGGAGTGATACCACGGCCTCACAGAAAACCAGTGTGAAATGGCGCTTCTACTGTGTTTCACTGAGTGAGTGAGGATACCGGAGCCCCATATCCCAACTCCTCCCCCTCCCCACCCCCCAAAGGTCGGCAACGCGCTTGTGACGCCTCTGGTGTTGCGGGTGTCCATGGACACTGGTAATCGCTTACCATCAGGTGATACGTCTGCTCGTTTGCCACCTGTTCCGTAAAAAAAAAATTGTACCGTGTACCTACACATGCAGGTGCATTTAGTAAAAAGCGGATATAAATATTTAATATTACAAACAGACACTCTAATTATATATATATATTCTTACTATATACTTATTTGTATAGATATTCAATGGTTAAAACAAGTGTTTTTCTTTCAAGGCCACGTAAACAAACAAGCAAAATTTAATATTTATAATTATTATAGTAAGTAAATATAACACGTTTAAAAGTATGCAAATCGATAAAGCTAACATCCTTTAAGGCTACATCACTAATCGAGTAGAATAGAAAATACGAGAATAACGTTGAAAACTGATAAGACCCGATCATACCAGATTGAGATTTATGTGAATGGGATAAGGAAGAGTTTAGCTTAAATCTCTAGTCAATTATCAGTTAAATAAAATTTTAAGATTTTATTGATAAAACTTATAAAATCGTACCTACAGATGGTAAGAAACACCTCAATTATCAATCTTTTTCCTTCTGCTATCATTTTTACACTGTAAAACAGAACAGTACTGCATTGTGGCGTAAAAAAGAACTTTCATTGGACGACCTATTCAACGCAGCGTTGTAACACGACTATGATACAAAATACCTACAACTCATAAAGGTATGCGTTGCAACGCTTATCAGTGGCAAGCGCGCCACGCCTACTAGTCATTTCTACTTATATCTTTTTGTTTTGTGGATCTGATAATGTGAAAACGCTCCTAGTCTGATTACACCGGCCCTTAAGTGCCGAAACATGGCCTGCCCGCGCTATTATTTATTAAAAGTTTGGGTACTAAATTAGAGAATGCTCATATGCGTATATTTATCCCAGTTAATCTAAAGGGATTGAAACTGGATTTCAAAACCTTGATACCGAAACCTATTTCTGTTTTTTATAAAACGAGTCAAATAAATAACTACATATTCATGTGTATTTTATTACCAGTAAAATTATAAATCATGCGAGTGATTCGTTTCAACTTAGATCTGCTTTGAAGGTACTGCTGTGTTAGTCGAAAGATATTAAAATTCATAGTCATACCTGATTTAATTGAGTTTGTAAAACTTTCATACCATACCCGGAAATCTCAAGATAGGTGGAAGAACAATAAAGTTGAATAGTATGAAAATACACAGCCATTTATATTTATCGAATTAAATCTCTATTTGTGCTGTCGCCTGTGAGGTATAGTTCATAATACCTTTACCTATGCTGTATCCGTCTTTCGATGTTCTGCTGTTAGATCTGTTCGAATTAAATTATAGGTTTGTTTAAATCCTGTTACAGTACAGTTATCTTTTGACTTAGATTTTAATTTAATTGACCATTTAATCCGTAAAAAAGTAAATCATCACTGGAGGATTTAAGTGTAGTATTATATTTTGAAGACATTTTATTTTGGTAACATTCCATCTTTATTCCGTCTAATACCAAACTTCAGTTTCGTTCGCTTCGATCAGGGTTACCAACTTAGAGGTTTTCCCCCTAAATTTAGGGGGAAAATGTTTTAACTACAAGTATTTACTTTTTTTATTTCAAATTAAGCAAAATAAAAATTGTAATAGTATAGGCCCTGGGATAATCTAATCTAACGAATCATATGAATTTTTATACAAACCACCTTAGCGATTTCTAGTGCGATTGCTGGTTACTAAAAGTGCAGAGTTGAATAAAATGTGACGCACATTCCAGCATGTTGTATTGTTGTCTAATGCTACGTTTACATGCGTGCGAGGACTTGGCAGTCGCTCACAAACTACAATCCTTCACAAACGCTCGTGTTAAGTTTACACGCGTGCGAGGACTTGGCAGTTGCTCACAAACTATAAGCGCTCCCATGCACTCATACGTTGGCAGTGCTGCCAACTTAGTGAATTTTCCACTAAAACTGGTGGTTTGAATCCTTCATTTAGTGGCGAAATATTGGTTTTTGTGGCTGGTGGATTTTTTTAGAGGTTTTAAAAAAAAAACTGTTACTATAACTGCAATCACTCAGCCTCTAAGTATCTTAAATTCAATTCAATTGAATATATCTTTATTGTGGATCATAGGTAGGTACATAATTAAGATGTTTCGTATACATTGCGATCAGCATGTACCGCCCAGTAGGCATACAATAATTCCATTTCTGTCAAGTTAAATTACAATAAGATTGTTATCGAAGGTCTTATTTATCAAATCTTTACACATGCTACCAGTTAATAACAATAAGTTATCTATACTAATATTATAAAGCTGCAGAGTTTGTTTGTTTGTTTGTTTGAACGCGCTAATCTCAGGATCTACTGGTCCGATTTGAAAAATTCTTTCAGCGTTGGATAGTCCATCTATCGAGGAGGGCTATAGGCTATATTTTATTTTCATAAAAAATAGAGATCCGTAAGAAAATTGCTATTTTGTAACACAAGGTGTGAAATCGAAAACCTATTTTTGCGTGCGCTGCAAAAAGTATTGACAATAGAACAAAATCATGTATTACGGGTTTGTAGGTCCCATTAAGATCTACAAAAAAGTCCGCGAGAGCATATATCTAACTATCATGGTTTAGTCACAATAACCGCTTTTGTGTTCAAAAAATTTATTAAATCGTCTGCAGAAAGAAACTACTTTAAATGTGTATCGTAATATTAATTCTTATCTAAATAAAGCATTACGTTATCAAGGGTATTTATGTAGAAGTAAAATACTTTTTGTTTCATCCCATTCGGACATTTCGTTTAGAAGTTATCACGAGTATAAGACGCTAAGAGTTGGTACCTATTATTGAGTTATTTGTCAAAGAGTTTTTATCAACATAATACCTAATATTAGTCTTTATCCAAATAAATGTGTTGTTGATTATGAGTATTAGATCTTAGAAGAGTATAAGAAATACATCTATACTAATATATAAAGCTGAAGAGTTTATGTTTGTTTGAACGCGCTAATCTCAGGAACTACTGGTCCTATTTGAATAAGTTCTTTCAGTGTTAGATAGCCCGTTTATCGAGGAAGTTTATCGAGTTTATCTATATCATCACGCTATGACCAATAGGAGCGGAGTACCAATGAAGAATGTTTCAAAAACGGGGGGAAATTATTACGCTACGGGCAATAGGAGACGCAAACGACGTTGCGTGGGTCATCTGTACTAATACACACATCAAAAGTGTCTAGGGATCATGCATTAAAGAGTTTATGTTTGTTTGAACGCGCTAATCTCAGGAACTACTGGTCCTATTTGAAAAAGTTCTTTCAGTGTTAGATAGCCCGTTTATCGAGGAAGTTTATCGAGTTTATCTATATCATCACGCTATGACCAATAGGAGCGGAGTACCAATGAAGAATGTTACAAAAATGGGGGGAAATTATTACGCTACGGGCAATAGGAGACGCAAACGACGTTGCGTGGGTCAGCTAGTCCTTTTTATGTTGAATATTTCGCGTCGTATCGTAGTCTATTAGCTATCTAGCACAATCAAATTCAGAATAAAGGTTATTATCGACTCCATTAGTACTAAAATTTTTTTCACGTAAACACCTACTATATTTTACAAACAGTAGACCACCACTAGCAGTGCACTACGAATAAAACGAGACATTGGAAAAATAAGATGATTTATAACTTTTGCACGTTAGTATTAAAAACGATACTATTGATAATAGTCATTCTAATCTTCTATCTAAACCTATAAAAATGAATCGTTATTACGTATGTACGAGCACAGCTTACGATAGGCTGCACTAAATTAAATTAATATTTTTATTATGTGTTCGTTATTGTTAGGACAAGGTCTGTATACAAGAAAAATTAAAAAACGGGCAAAGTATTTTTTTTTGTCCGGGACTATACACTGCCTGAGGGAAGCTGAGACAGATATGTAAATATGGCGGTACGAAGTTCGCCGGGTCAGCTAGTATATTATAAATATCTAGTTATATTTACCTCCTTTAATATTCAGCTTTTTTAAATAATTCAGGTAACTTCTGACAAGACCCAGCAACACTGCACTGAGTGGCACCAACCTCGCGCCAACGTGTAAACGCGTCGCAAGCGGCGAGCGCACGCTTCCTTTGATCTGTGTTCAAGTAGCGACACCGACTCGGGTCGGCAACAACCTCACGCAAGCCAGGACAAACACCCCATTTACACGCTTGTGGATGTGGAGGGTTATCGAGGCGTGCCACGCGTGTAAACGCGATGTAACACAATATTATAAACATACTCGTAAGAATTTGTGGCTAAACTGCGTTTATGTTTACTACAAATACGTTGATTGTTATAAGTTATTTACCTGTTCAATTTATCCTCTCAATACTCAATAAATAGTTTATCAGTAAGCCATTCGTTAAAATGACTAAAGCTAAAGATAAAAAAAGTATTGTCAAAAATATACAAAGACGTGGGAAGCAGATCCAGACTTGAAAGCTAAAGTAATTACATTGTATTTACGTGTGAGTCTAAAATAATATTTTTTTATTGTTATTTTTTTATTAATAACGGTTATTTTGTAAAAATTCAAATAAAATTTTTAGATTTTTAACTTTTCAATACTTGCATTTTTTTATTTTATCAAAGTTATCAATGTATTATTAGTTTTTGTAGAAAAATTATTTTGTCATTGATTCACACTAGTAAATTTTTTTTAGGGGGAATCCCTAGTAATTTTGGCGATTTTAAGGAAGGAATAAGGGGTTTTGATTGGGGCTTAGGGGGAAAAAAATTTGAGAGTTGGGAACACTGGCTTCATCATTCGCTTCATAGTTCATTCAGTTTAAGCAAGTTATCTGTGCTGTGCACACGTTTCTGGCGTGTGTAGTGAATTTCCTTGGCTGCTCACGGCTGCAACCGTTCAATTCCTATTCAATGTGTATGGCTGTGAAGGTAAGTGATACTCTATTCATATTTTACTAGCTTTTGGATAACATTTTACAATAAAACGATTTAAAGGTCGTGCCCCCGCAGCACGGCAGACGTCAGCAGGCGTCACGAAACTATTTAAAATTCTATTATAATTTGTCTTATCCTGTTGTAACAAACTTATTTTAACAGTATTTGCGTGATTCTTGCGGCTTAGAGCCATATCGCTATCTGTAAATGCGTGATTAACAATGTCCCCACCCTGCGGTAACTATCGAAGTATAACCATTGCTACCCGCTTTGTTTGATTTTTTATAATTGTTCGTATCCTTAATGTACCTTTTAAATAGCTGGTCGATACATTAATGTTGTATTGTCGAATGAGTCACGCACAATGTAGACAAGAAATAACAGAACATCTTTAATTCATAGTACCCACTATTTATCTTCAAAGGTGTATGGTTGATATATTTTGAAATATAATATTCATCAGCTGTTATTTAACAATGTACAAGTGATTGTTAGTAAACTGATATAGCAGCTATTTAGATTTCACAATGTAACCTACATTTTGTTGATAAAAACAATTTTCAGAAAAGCCTAACCTAGCAGACATGCATCAACACAATGAATGTTGCTAGAAACTTCTTTCTTAGCATGTTTTAAAACAATTTTTCTTAAATGCATCGGGTCTTTGTAGCACATAACTTTCAAAAATAGAAGGTACTACAAGGCTTTTTATATTAAAATATTTTTTGAAATGTAATGTTTATGAAGTGCTTGATTGTTGCACATCCTACTTACAAACTTAGTTTATACTGTATGATTGTTACCTTCAATAACAACCATTGTCTTTCTTGCAAAGGAAGGTCCCTTGCATATAGTGTGTTGATCCTACCCATATAAGTACGTGTATTGCTGGTTTACTATTCAGTTTTGAGTTTATTGTTTAATTCATAACAATAACAAACTATGGCAAGCAACAAGTGATAATGTACTTAATGTTATGAAATTTGTCTAGAATATTCTGTTTAACTGCATCATATCTTTTTTTTAAAGGCAACTCCCACACTAGGTATAAATCCTGTCTCGGGGGACTTACAAACACCTGAAATGGACACAAAGAACACCCAGACTCGGAACAACAATTTGTGGATCACACAAAGTGTTGTCCTATGTGGGATTTGTACCCACGACACTTGGCGAAGTAGGAAACGGCATGGTGACCGTTAAACCACAAGGCCAAACGTGCAGTCGTTATTTTGTTATCATCAGGTTGATAGTTGTTCTTGACTTCTTGAGCTTCCTGCTTCATATATGTAGTATACTACGAGATATACTAAGTATAAAATATATTCTTAGTATACATTTTGATATATCTCATGTCTGATCTGATCCCTAACTAGATGAATCTGTATTTACTACGGTAGCCAAACTGCTGATAGATATATACTGATCTATATATATAAAAATGAATTGACGAAATGTATGTACGCGCACAACTTCCGATCGGCTGCACTAAATTAAATAATTCTTTTTTTTATTTGTTTGTTATTGCTAGGACAAGGTTTGTGTACAAAAAAATTAAAGGATAACGGGATGAGTCTTTTTTTTTGTCAGCGACTGTACACTGCCTGTAGGAAGCTGAGACAGATAATGTAAATATGGTGATACAAAGTTCACCGGGTCAGCTAGTAACTATATAATTGTAGATTTTTTTTTATGATTACTAAGTTGTGCAATAAGTATAATTAGGTTTGTTTTGAAGATGAATGCCAAAAACATTGAGCGTTGAGAAGATTGACAGTAAGCTATATATTTAAAAGAGGAAGGTGACTGACTGTCATACCCAGAGATCAACGCACAGCCCAAACCGCTGAAACTAGAATCCTGAAATTTTGCATGTAGGTTCTCTATATAACGTAAGTGAGCACTAAGAAAGGAATTTTTGAAATTCCACCCTTAAAGGGGTAAATCAGGGGATGAAAGTCTGCGTGAGCGAAGCCGCGTGTAAAAGCTAGTACTCTATCACAAAAATTACTTTTATTTTAAAACTAAAAGTTAACAGCAATGTAACAAAAAACTTCTCAAGTACCTCTTATCTAAGGAGGTACCTATGTTCAGAAGTGAACTGTTTAAAGCTGTAGATATGAACAAAAGAAATGTGAAAGCGTATACATTGTAATGACAACATTTATGCATTTCTGTTAAGCATTACAGTCTAATATTACATTCGTTTGGAGCCCATAGTAAATAATATAAGTTTCTATTATGGTTAAAAAGTTTAAACTGAGCTAAACTGTAAAAACAGTTGTTATTTCACTACTATAAGTTTATCGCTGGCAATAACACCTTTTGAACAAAGAAACCAGTAAGTATCATCTTATATTCTGTGCCTCCAAACTTACAGATGTTATTAAGAAAAAAATTGTATACAAAAAATGGGACTGACTTCCTCTATTTAGAAATGTTTACCTGAGCATATGGTGACTTTTTTTTAGGGGTAGTGAAGAATTCCTAACAGGTATTTGAGAAAACTTTTTGTTCCCTCTTTACAAGAGAGATTCTCTTTGGGACTTATAGTTTACTAGCTGTTGCCCGCTGCTCCGTCCGCGTGTATGTCGGTTATCGCTGCAAATAGTAGCCTATGTGTAATTCTGATGTATAAGCTATAATACTGTAAAGTTTCATCCAAATCCGTTCAGTAGTTTTTGCGTGAAGAAGTAACAAACATACACACAAACTTTCGCCTTTATATATTAGTGTTTATGATGTATAAGCTATAATACTGTAAAGTTTCATCCAAATCCGTTCAGTAGTTTTTGCGTGAAGAAGTAACAAACATACACACAAACTTTCGCCTTTATATATTAGTGTTTCTGATGTATAAGCTATATTACTGTAAAGTTTCATCCAAATGCGTTCAGTAGTTTTTGCGTGAAGAAGTAACAAACATACACACAAACTTTTGCCTTTATACAGGGTGAATTTTTGAGAGGGGACAGTAAGGGCAGGTACCTTAACCTTTATAGTTACAGGAATACGCTTTGAGGAGACTATCCATATATTTTTAAGATATTCTGAACTGCATTTACAGATTTTGTAAAAAATGTACAGTCAGCAAGAAAATGGTCATTTTAAACAAAAACTTTTTTTGATGTCAATCGTTCCTGTTTCTTATAAGGATCGAAAGTCTCTACTGGACCGACTGAGGTTTGAGTACTAGAAATGTCAGAAATCGCAAAAAAAAAAAAAAACAAATGCGATGATTATGAACTAGATATAAAAAGCTTCTGGGGTTACTCAAATGTTATTATCGCGTGATTTTCACGCTATAATATAGTGTTTGACGTCATAGCTATATGCACGTCAATTTTGTTCACCATAATAATGTTAGTTCTAACCTGCAATGTTTTTACGTCAGAATTGCATAATATCCGACTTCTTATCGATCTGTTGTGAAATGAGTTGCAATATGAAATGTATTTTATGCACGTGTAAACTTGAGATATTTAACGTAGTTCTACTAAATCTAGCTGACCCACGGAACTTCGTTTGCGTCTCCTATTGCCCATAGCGTAATGGCATGATGTTATAACAGCGTGAATAAAATTTACCATAAAATAGATTATAGTGAGCCAACCTTGTAAGATAGACATATAATGCCAGGGAGTTTTTTTTTAAGCCGGCTATACACTCGCGTGTGACGTCGCGCCGTGAATTCACGCCGTAAATAAACGCCGTGATTCGCGCTGTGAACTGTGTCCCTCCACACTCGCAAAGCTTCACACTCATGTTGGCGACTATGATGGACGACGACGTGATTTCTGCTGCTGCTGTGTCACTTCTTGCCATTGTGATTCCTTTTTTTTTTAACTCAGCTACAGATATATTTAAGACTAGTTTTTACACGCGGCTTCGCTCACGCAGAATTTCATCCCCTGATTTACCCCGTTAGGGGTAGAATTTCAAAAATTATTTTCTTAGTGCTCACTTACGTTATTTAAAGAACCTGCATGCAAAATTTCAGGATTCTAGCTTAAGCGGTTTGGGCTGTGCGTTGATCTCTGGGTATGTCAGTCAGTCAGTCACCTTACTCTTTTATATATATAGATAGTAGGTACTTATCCGTGTCCAGGCATCATAAACCTTATTCTTATTTTTATGGTCTTTGTGTTTCGACTGCCAGAGTATCGGCTCAGCTTGATAACACTCAATGAGGGTCAGTTCCAGATAATTATTCCATGTAGCATTCATATTTAAGTCAATCACCAACGCACGTACAACCATTCCCTACGATGTTTGTATGCTACTGTGGAAAACTGCGAGTGTGGATGCCTTTACGTTCGCGCGCCGCAAACTCTTTGTCGCGGGCCAAAAAACCGCTGATTGGGGAACGGTGCGAAGCGCGAACGAGAAGGCGTGAACAACATCTACACTCGTGATTCGCAGTTGTCGCGGGCTTTCGCGGCGGTTCGCGCCGCGAGTGTAGAGCCGGCTTTAGAACTTTTAAAGGGGAACAATTGTTTCATACATTATTTTTGCGAAACTTTAACCGTTTACGCAGCGTATTCAATGGAAGGTCTCAAAAGAGATAATTTGCCGTCGTTTTTGCAATATTTTTCTTTAATACTCCGCTCCTATTGGTCGTAGCGTGATCTTGATTTTCTTGATCTTGAACTCGCTGGCTAGGTTTCCGCAACTCGACGACTTTTGCGTATTGGATCGGCACTATTCGTGCCAACCCAGATCCTCCAGGAAGCCTAGCAGACCCTTTGCTTTGCCGACGACTTCTTGAAGTGACCTCGGCGATCCGAGGTGTCTCGCCCGGTATTCTGCCACCCCAGGACATGCCAAGATGACGTGGGCGGCTGTTTTATCCTCCTCCATGCATGCTCTGCATAGAGGACTTTTATGGGACTAATCCCGCCCACACGCCCACCACTGTAACTCCTGTACACCAGGATCAACAGCGGTGACCCACGAAAACACCGAGTTATGACACTCGGGAAGTCCCAGGAAAAATTTAACTGTCTTGGAACCCGCAACGAAATTAATCAGAAGAAAACTGGAGGAGTTGGAAATATAATAAGTCCACTTCCCTCCTTAGCAAAGCGGGAGACAAAATGGAGTCAAAATAGGCAGACGCCTTTTTCAAACCGGGAAGCACCACGGATAAAAATATTATGGGTCCTAAGTGAGCTATATTTGATTTCTATAGTATGTATGGCAGAATCGCTTAAACGCACGGAAATTCACCGCAGTTGACACAAGATCCCCATAATATACTACCCCAGACGTCATTTGTAAGCTATTTAGCATCATGTTACGTTCATTGTACCAAAGACTACATTCCCAGAGGATATGATGAGCCGACTGTTCACAGCTAGAATCAGGTGTTGAGCATTGACACAATGGTGAATCGACTAATTTAAATGAGTATAGTTTGCTCTTAAAGTTACCGTGGCCTGTAAGAAATTGAGCGACACAGTGATCTACCTCGAGCCATGTCCTTGACAACCTTTCGCGAACAGATGGAAAGAACTGGTAAAGGTGGCGCCCCTTAGATGATTCGTCCCATCGTTTCTGCCATTCATCCAAGAGGTCGTTATAGACATTGGTTTTTTGTTGAAACAATCTTATGATTTTACCGCGGTCTCGTATGCCCAAAAAATCGCATTCCATGTTTTGTAGTGTGGAATAGTACATGGCTGCACGTCTTTGCACCTCGAGATCGACCGGAAGAACACCTGCCAACACCGGTAAAGCCTCAGTGCTAACCGTCCTATATGCCTTGCACAAGAAAATCAATGCAGGTCGTTGGCCTTGTAACAGTTTGCGACGGACAGCACCTACAGTCGCCCTATCTGCCCATACAGGAGCACCATAGCAAATAGAACCCAAATAAGTAGCTCCATATATGATCTTTAGTGTATTATATGACAGACCCCATGTCGCAGTTGATATCCTCGTCAGTGCAAAGAAACTCTTTTTAGACTTTTCATTAACTGTTCTAATATGTTCAATAAATGAAAAATTTCTTTCTAAAACCAATCCTAAATAACAAACCGAGGTTTTATTTTTAATAGTAATATTTTCAAATTTAATACAAGGCGGTGATTTGAGGTTACCTTTCAGAAGTAGCTGGAAGGTTTTGTTTGGTGCAAACGTCAACCGATTACGCCCACCCCACCGAGATATTAAGTCCAAACATTCACTGGCCAGCCTCTCAAGCCCCGTTCTAGTATCCGACTCTATCAATAACAAACCGTCGTCCGCGTACGCATTCAGGGTACATCCGGACGGCACAGGCATTGCCAGAAAATCGTCGAAGCCTATGTTCCACAAGTATGGTCCTAGCACTGACCCTTGAGGACACCCCATCGTAAGCGCCTTCGACACAGAATGATGCCCAAGTCTCAATTTAGTAGTACCTTGTAAGAAGTACGAGGAGATAAGGGAATAAATATTTTTAAAGCAACCTCTTAATTTTAATTTTAGCAATAGCATGGGCCACCACGCATTGTCAAAGGCGCCAGATATATCTAAGAAGATGCCTAAAACGTATTGAAAACTTGACTCGGTGACAGTTTTCCTTACAGATATAACCGCATCAGTTGTCGATTTTCCCAACGTAAAGCCGAATTGTCTATCATGAAATTTAACTCCACCCGGTAGAAGTCGTGGTACTACAAGACGCTCTAAAAGCTTTCCCAGCGATGGTAACAGTGTTATGGGTCGATAGGATTTAGGATCGTCCGGCGGCTTATCGCCGCTTTTTGGTATTATTCGAATATTACCGCACCGCCAAACACTAGGAAATACTCCTTCCGCAATGCAACGTTTAAAAACTGTTAAAACCGTATCACCCGAAAGTTTACAAGCTTCTTTTATCATTTTGTTTGATATTTTATCGTCGCCCGAAGCCTTATTTAGTGGCAATGACCTAACAATACTGAGGAATTCGTCTGAAGATGGTAAGTCAGACATTGGAGACAATGGTGGTTCAATAGCCCACTGCCTAATTTGTCGGTGATAATCCGTGTCATCCTCCGGCCGATCGTCAGGCACAAGTGATTCTAAAAGATATTCTGTGGTTTGTTCTACTCCTGTAGTATAACTATTATTAATTTTGATGTTCTGTACGTATGCAAGGTCGATTGATCTATTTGCTTTAAATTCATGATACAAAGGTGACCAGGGACCCTCTCTATCGAGTTTATCAACAAGTTTACGTATTAAATTTCCCTTTGATTTCTCCACAGCAGCTCTATAATGAGACCTGGCAACTCTAAGAGCAATAAGAGCATTATTGTAAATATCTCCTGTTACGTTACGCTTTTTAATGTCATTTAGTTTTTTACGAGCTTTTCGATAGATTCTACGTAATTCGACTAATTTATAATTCCACCAATCACATCTACGAGTGTTAGTGATAGATCCACGGCCGATACAAACATCAGCACAATATGTGAAAGTATCTGATAATATGTTTGCGCTTTCCTCAGCTGATAGACCACTGCGACTGAAGTCTTTGGCATGTACTGCAAAGAGTGAACCAAATAAAGCCCAATTCGCCCCTTTAGTTTTATACCTAAAATTGTAAGGAGTTCTTTGTGGATATTGTGCAACCATTGGTATGAATTCGTACACGATTAAGCGGTGATCACTACAGGATGCGTCCGGTAGGACACGCCATCCAGATATCGAGACGTCGCCGCGCGTAAGCGTCACGTCAATAGAAGACTCACCCATTGGGCTGCAAAAAGTTGGTGGTGCATCAGGGGTATTGTGGATAGTAAGATTCATTTCCGCAATAAAATCTTCAACCGCACAGCGACGAGCCATGTCAGCTGCACGCAATTTGCCATACCATAAAGTAGAAGAAGCATTGACATCAGCGCCAATGATAATTTTGTGTCCTATGAGGGACCGCAAAACGAAACGTAAATGATGTAGATGAGGATCAATAGGATGTGAAAATTGAAAATAACAGCTCACTATGTAAACCCTACAGGTAGAGGATGAGATCTCAGCAACGGCGCAGTGTGACGTCATAAGGTTACGCAAAGATGTTACCGTAAAATTAGAACTTGCAACATATATCCCAGCCCGCGACCGGCTATCTAGTTGTACTACATAATTCCGCAATTGAGCGCTTTGATATTGCTCTTGTATAAGGACAATGTCTAACTTTTGTTCCAAAACTAAGCGATCTAATTCTGACGTGGCTATTTTATCATTATGAAGATTTAACTGGCCTATTGAGATATTATCCATTTTATTAAAAAGGTACTACAGCTACTACTGTATAAGCTATTCAGTAATTAGTATTTAGGATTAGCTGCTCTAATTTAAGTTTATATGTGGAGCAGTCTTGTGATCCACATCGATGGTCACATGGTTTTTTGTACCGGCTGCATTGTGCGCATTTCGGTTTAAAATCTGGTGTGTCCTTATCCGGGCAAGCCCTTGTATCGTGGCTGGCCGCGCAATTAGCACACGTAGGAGTTTTAATAGTGCAAAATTTTTGAACATGACCGAATTGTTGACAGTTTAAGCAACGAACTACTTCTAAGTCGTCTATAAACCTACATGTGGCCCAGTCTATATATAATTTATCTTTTGTGCTAGCCAAGTGTTTCCTAACCTCTGTCTCTAATTCTAAGCCTATCCATTGACGTCCGTTTTCCAGTTTACGATGCCTGACAATTTTGGTCGTTTTTAAAAAATCGCTTTCGCTTAATTTTAATTCGTCCTTGATATTCTGACGATATAAAGCTGTTAGGAAGGTACGATCCTCCATAGAACCGGGCACGTCTTTTACAATTATACGGGGCCTTCGGCCTTTCGGCTTTTCTAAGCGTAAGCCTACAGATTTAATGGCGTTTACTGCTTCTAGTTTTTTAAGCTGCCGTTCATTTGCGACCCGCAACACGACGCCTGCCTTTGCGGTTTTTTTGACGCCTACAATTTGAAAACCTTCGTCGCTAGGTTTAATAGCCTTCATGAGAGCTTCTTTTGTAGCTGACGAAGTTGCATAGTCCGCTGAACGTTCCGTAGTAGGATACGCAATAACACACGGCCTAGATACGCGCGCCTCAGCGGACACCGGACACGGGGCTGATCCAGGTGGTAAGCGAAGCCTAAGCTTGTCCGCGTACGTCAAGCCCGGCTGTTGAACGGCGACACCCCCCACCCGGCGCTCGAGATTCGCTAATTTCGTTTCATTGCTAGCAGATTTAATTGCCAACAATGAGACGATACCGGTAATCCGCTGGGTTACGTCCATAATGGCGGTCCTATTCCCCACATTCATTCGCGACCCCTGATCGTTTACCAATTCGTTAATTTTTGCCAAATATTCGGTTGCCTGAGACACCAACTCAAAATAATCATACTCCCCACAGTTATCACGACCACTAAGAGACGAAACACTCTCGCCCAAGTCCGAAGCCCTAATTCGTTCAGTTCTACTTTCATTTGACGATAAATTTGATGGCGACATTCTACCAAACAATTTATTTCCGGTTGGTGTTCGAAATTCATTTGTACCACCGGGATCCGGCAACTCGCCAACAACCGACATGGCCAAACAAAGACACACCAGACAAAAGAAATATCAATAAAAACAACTTCAAAATCAAAAAACACGAAAAGAAAATTAATACAAACAAAATATTACTCCTACCTACCTTTATGAATAAAATAAATTGACTTACCGATAGCCGTAGTAAAAGAAACTAACACAATATTTGTATTTATAAGGCGTAAAACTTACAGATTATTTGTCAAAAACACTATATACAACCTTATACCGCCCACAAACCGGGTAACAGTCGCAAGGATACACAAAAACAGTATTTAAATTATTAAAACGCGACGTCACACGTGAACCGTACAGACCCGCGGAGGGAAGGACTTGCATAGAGGACTGTCTGTTACACCTAGAGTGAAAATATGTTTGTTTAGTAGTGTATGACTAGTTATTGCTCCGATCAGAAGTCGAAGTGGCGGCCTTCCGAGCTGTTTCAGCTTCCGTGACAATCCGGGGTTGATCGTCGGGAGGGCCTCCTTGGTCTGCCTGCAGGTTCTAAAGTTGGACCAATATATCTGGTGTTCTACCTTGGTGTTCTGTTGCAGTGTCCGTCGCAGCCAAGCAGTTGGCAAGGGCAATATTAGTTCAGGGCCTACTGCCTTTGTCTCCGATCCACTTCTTGCCAGTGCATCAGCTAGGTCGTTTCTGTGTGAGTTGCTATGCCCCTTGATCCACTGGAGAGTTATACTATTTGTAGTACTTACCTCTGTCAGGGCTCTGTGGCATTCGTAGATCAGCCCTGAGGTAGTCGTATGACTCTGTAGGGCTTGTAAGAGATTGGCTGTCGGAAAGTATGCGGATGGGGTATTCCGTTACCTTTCTGGAGATCGCATGTGATGCCATTATTATCCATTATTACCCATCCACGCACTCTGCCTGGCAGACTGTGTTGCGAGATCTGTATGTTTAGGTCCTCAGAGAATACTCCCGAGCCAGTGCCTGACCTTTTTTTGGATCCGTCCGTGAAGATTCTTAACTCTGAAATGAAATGAAATCATTTATTCTGCAATTAGGTTACATGAACACTTTTGCAAGTTAAACTTTTTTTTTTGAGCAGATGAGTTCGGCCTTTCCTAACTGGACTAGCCCTGAGAAGAAAGGACGAAACAAACTCAGGGATCACAGTCTCTTTTAAAGTCCAGACAATATGCAAAAGACATTATTTCAATAAAAGAAATACGATAATTACAATTTGAGTCACAATTACAATATCAGTAAAGATAATAATAAAAAAAAAAAAATGTCAACAATAGCAATAATTTAAAATGAATTTGTTTCAAACTATAAATTATCGTCACATCAAAATAAATTTAAACATTCAAAATAAACAGCATGTGCAGAATGGGCAGCTCAATCCCAGGCGGTTTTATCATCAAGATATTCTGCTATGGTATAATACCCCTTTGCGGATAACTTAGATTTTATGGTATTCTTAAATTTCTTTAATGGCAAATTCCTAATATCAATAGGGAGTTTATTGTAAAAGCGTATACATTGTCCCATGAACGAGTTGCCTACTCTGTGGAGACGAGTGACGTGAACACTAAGATTATGTTTGTTTCTGGTATTTACAGAATGAACATCACTGATTTTAGGAAACTTTTGATATATTTTTTTGAACATAAACTAAATTTTCGTATATATATTGTGAAGATACAGTCAGAATATTTTATGGGTCTCTTGGGTTAAGTCCTTCTTGGGGATCCTCGTACAGTTGTATCTTGTACTTCTTGTCAAAGACGAATTGCCTGGGTATCGTGTCAGTTACCGCTTCCATGAGCGGATCCTTACCTATGACCTCATAGAGGATTTCGGTGTGTGGTACCCTAGGCGGTCTCCAGAGTTTTTGTTTCTTTAGCCGCGCTGCTGCGGCTAGAGCCTCCTGCCTTATAAAGAGGTGGAGTGGTGGTAGACCTATGATGGCTTCCATAGTCGCAGTCGGTATAGTCCTCATACAGCCCGTGGCCGCCAGACAGGCCAATCTCTGGAGTCGTTGTAGTTTAGCTTCGGCTGTGGATAGTTTGGTCCGTGGCCACCATACTATCGCGCCGTAACTTACCATTGGTCGAATTACTGCCTCGTAAAGCCAGAGTGGTCTTGGGGTTTAGTCCCCAGGTTTGACCCACCATTCTGCGGCACTGCCAGAATAACACTGTTGCTTTTTCAATTTTGTTGTTGAGATGGACGCTCCAGTTCAGTCTGTGGTCGAATATTACCCCTAGATACTTTAACTCAGACGAAAGTTGGAGCTCCGTATTGAACAGCTTGGGAAGTCGGTAGTTTCCCAGGTTCCGTTTGTTGGTGAACATTACCATTTTCAGTCTTCCTTGGGTTGACTGACAGTCTTCGATCAATAATTGTACTAGATTCCCGATAAGCGCTTCAAAAACGGCCCGAAAAATAAGACCACAAATAATTTTGTGGTCTTATTTCAAATTAGTATAGTCCAATCATAGCCAACATTAAGACGTCAAAATGCGCCTTCAAAAACGGTATAAATAACCACCGTAAGACCAAGGTTTTGGAAGGAATATCTTTTTTTTTGGTAAGTTTAAATCATTAAGTGTTTTTCATAAAATAAACAGAATTTTAAAGTAAAATAATTCAATTAACTAATATTGTTATTGTTTGGCCAATGTTTCCTACAACGCACCAACTATTGAATCAACCTGTTCTTGAACAGAGAATGCATGGAGTAGTGTTGTTATTTTATAATGTTATTTATGTTCTTAGATTTTTTGAAATTTTAAGCAATAGATCCATAGAAGAGAGTTTTGATAAATATCAAACAAATAAAATAAATAAATATTTCGGACATCTAACACACAAGGCCATCTAGTCCCAAGCTAAGCAGTACTTGTGTTATGGGTACTAGACAACTGATACAAATACATATATACATTTTTTTTTTGTAAACACATACATATTATACATAGAAAACACCCAAACTCCGAACAAATATTTGTAGATCATACAAACATTTAGTCCGACCAAGGAATCGAACCCGAGACCTCAATCAGCAGTCGCACACGCCAACTGCAAGACCAACGAGGCAGTTTAAATTGCACTCTACTGATTGAAAAACTATTAATAAATAAAACTATATTGTTCCGCAAATAGTAGGTTACATTTCTGGTTTTGTAGTCAGTAACCTTGTTAAGAAGATTAATTGTGAGGACTGTAAAATGGATTTGTGGGCTAAAGAAAAATTATGGGTCCACAAATTAATAGATGTAAGAGACATGGGTGATTTATGTTATGCTTCAAACGATGTGTTTGACATATGCATGAAAACCGAACGTGTTATACGCAACTGTCTCTGTCTTCGCATGAGTGGTGGCAAATCAATGCAAGAAAAAGTATGATAAAAACTTTATATGTGTTAATTTTTTTTAACGCATATATTGAAAAGGATTTGTTTTCTGGGGGAAACGAACACAGCCATAAAATAAGCCTAATTAAACTGATTATAGAAAAATTCATTGATGTATGATTACATTATATTTGTAAAAAAGAAACCGCTCATATAAAAATTACTTCTAAAAGACAGCTTTATAATAAGCTGAGTCTGTTTAAAGGTAATTAAGCCTACATTACTATTTTAATTACTTCTGTATAAAGAATACGCTGAAAACATGTTTCTTGATTCCTTTCATTTTTTTACTTTTTTTTTTTTTTACCCATTTGTTGTAATAGCGGCAGGGTAAAATAGTATCTACTACTTTTTTGAATCGGTCAAAAATATTTACCACCATACAAAACAAACCTAAAACATTTTTTTTCCGCAACTATACTTTTCAATACTTACTGTGTTCTAAGCATTGAAATATAATACCAAGAACTACATCTAGTTCCACAATACAATAACCACGAAATTGTAAACAAAATATTTTTAACCATGTAACTTAGACTTTAAGTATCATTTTAGAATAAATATATTTGTACTGATGACTTTTTATTTTCAAGCGACGTTTTAAATTTATTCCGTGATATCCTTTCTCTGACGAAACGACTTAAATAAATATATTTTGCAATAGTAATTAAACTTTATGTTTAAGTATTAAGGTTTATAATAAACTGAAGTCGTTAACATTATTAAACTTTTTTCTAAGAAATGAAGATGTTTTCGATCGTGCAAACGTGTAATCTAGTACTATTATTGATCGAAGCTGACAGTTCGTTGTCCACGCACCAGCGTTCCACATCGCCAGTGCCGAGCGTGTGACATCGCGTACTGTACCTGCGTTCTTGCCGCTTGTTAATATCACTATGTCATCAGCGTATTCGATGGTATAATGGTGATTGTTGTTCAAAGTGGTGGTAAGGAACTGCGTGCACTCCGTGTCTTACCAGTGCTGCTGTTATGCTGGTGAATTTCGTTTTGGCAAAGGCTCCCTCTATATCTATGAAGGTGCCTAAGCACATCATCTTGTTTTTGATCGCCACCTTAATTTTGGTGGTGGTGGTGCTTGTGTCAGCGCCGTCTCCCTCAGGTGCCTGTCGCATAGCCTCTCTAGTGTCTTTAGGAGGAAAGAGGCTAGGCTTACGGTCTGAAGGATTTAGGATCCGAGTAGTCAGTTTTACCTGGTTTTGGTATAAAGATTACTCTGACGTTTCTCTACTGTCTTGGCACATATCGTAGCGTGATAATATAGAGCTTATAGCCTTCCTCGATAAATGGGCTATCCAAGACTGAAAAAGTTCAACGCACGTTCAACCAAACAAACAAACTCTTCGGCTTTTAAATATTAAGAGTAGATAGGTAACCGATGTTTTGAATCGAATATAAAGTTTCTAGTGATAGACTGCTTTGTCTAAAACTACAATTTATGCATATAAAAACTGTTTTGATTATTAAAATATCTGTCTGAAATGATGACGCCATTAAAGTACATAAGTATTATGTTTCAAATACAAATTGAATAAGCAATTTATTGAGATAACATTTAATCTCTTTTTAGTTCCCATTAGGACGGTGGCTAATTATTATTGAGTGTCTTGGCTATAAATGATACGTGATCCAACTGATCTCGTATACGACGTATACCATATAAAATTATGTAACTCGATCTCTTTAAGCGCTACATAAGCAGCACTCATAAAACAACAACATGTATAACTAAACATATCTTTGTGCTACACTATTGGCTGATCGAGTTCCAAGTCTCTATAGAAAGAAACCGAACTTTGGAGCGTCGACCCGACCTTGACTAGAGAGTGTTGACCCTGCGCAGGCGTTGTTGGTCCGTTACTCCGTCTACGCACGAACCCACCCAGCTCCTAACACAAATTAAAAACCCTTCCATTTCCTGATACATCTACGACCGGTTTTGAATTACAATACCTAAAATAGCCGTTCGCACATGTTTAATCTGTACAGTAATGGTGTCTTATGTTTGCCTTTCTTCAATGTCGTGAATGAGCGATATATTAACGTTAAAACCAAAAAAATATATAAGTTAGGTGACTGTTTCAGATGACCACGATTGACGTCAGCATTACCAGAGTTAGCTCTAATTAGGGGCTAAGTTAAGAAATATATAATCATTAATTATATATCATTGAGTCAGGCTTCTTTGGACCTTATAATCGTTTACGGTAATACACTTGTGCAGATATATTTTCAGTTAATTTGTCAACAACATACTATTTTGTTTGTTTGTATTGACAAATACTCCACTACCACTAACATAATTAATGTTAGCTATAACAAATCTATTACAAACTTCCTACTAATATTATAAACGCGAAAGTTTGTAAGTATGGATGAATGGATGGATGTTTGTTACTCTTTCACGAAAAATTACTGAACGGATTTGCATGGATAACCAACTAAACCGACATACACGCGGGCGGAGCCGCGGCCAACAACTAGTCGTACCTAATGCACATGGTACACACGACAAATGATTTACCTCGTATCCCAAAAATTTTTGAAAACTGATCGTTTTTCAAAATATATTTCCTAAATACACTAGTAATAGAAAATATGTAGTTAAACAATGCAGTTTGTTCACCTGATTCGTATTAAATATATTATTTATTTTTAATCAATTATTTTGTTTACCAATTACAAGCAGACTGGGCAAGGTCAGGCAAATCAAAGGCAGGTGAGATTTATTGGGCGCTTTAATCTCTAAAAGGCCATTAAGGTTTTTTTATTCATAGTATTAAAACCCTTGTGTAGCTCTCAAAAAGGTGAGATTGTATCAAGCGAGCCGATTGTCGTATTCCAAGCAATACAAAAAAAAAACTACGGGCTCCATTCAAGCGTAACGTACCCACCTGTCACGGTGTGTATATTCGTATCCACAATGTGTATAAACGACGTGTCATGTACTTTTAAGCCGTCTGATAATACCTAGACCTACATATTGTACATAAATATACAATATACAGAAACTGTTATTTTTGGCCCATTATTCAGGAAAATAGGACGCGATTGAAGGCGGGCTATGATTTGCACTTGATAAAATGATTGAAATAGCATTTTCAGGGATTTAGTTCCTGCTTGCGGTTAAATCTATATATAATACTACTGATAGTCGTCTTAGTGCATCATAAAATTTGATAAATTTTTGGCTTCTTTTCTTCCGGATCAGTAGATTCGTACGTGAACTCGTGGTAGTTCTTGTAAGCGCCACTCATACTTGACTCATAGTTGTTAAATGGCGTCCCCATTAAAGACCACCCGTCTCGGAGCAATGGAGGGTCTGCGGGAAACGATAGCTATAGAAAAATATACTTTGTCATTCAGTAAGGGCTAGGGTCGTTGATCCGAGCTTCCATAGTGAGTTACGAACTAGTCATAGGGCGATGTACGAAGTCGGGGCTTCGTACTTTTAACACGCATGTTTTCCACGAATAAGAAGCTAATAACCTTATCTATAAATTTCTAGATTAAAATTTTCTAGGTCAGACCGCGAAATGGCGAATGACATTGAAAAGAACAATTTTGAATAAATTACAGTTTAATTTTATACAGATATCTAAGTTATGTATTTTAGTAGAGATATACGTAAAGAAGGTATATTTACAATATATTCTTAGTATTTTAAATTCATTTCCGTTACGTAAATTATTAAAAAAAGAACACTAATATTGGCAAATGGTTTCTGGATTTGCTTTAAATATTTGCCGAATTGAAACTAATTTTTATCTAGCGTCTTCAATTCTCCGCCATTGACATGACGCAAGGTTAAAGTTATCGTCATTGGGGTTATCAAATGTTCAAAGTTAATTCTGTCATTTAAATCACCTGCATTTAGCATTTTTTTCTTTGCTTTTATTTTTCTAAATGTTACCGATTGGATTAGTCTTAAAATAACATTCTCTAAAGTAGGTCTGTCTATAAATATTGAACTAATACAAGCCAATATAAATTACTAGGTCATGTTTGTTATTGCTTACTGAAAGTGGGTGAAATATTGATATTTCCAGCACTGATTTAGATAATCTTGTAATTTTTTTAATGGAATAAATCTGAAAACTTTTTACAATTATCGTGTAGGATAGTCAATATAGCGGTATAAAAGAAATATAAGTATACAGTGGAACATAGAATTTCCTTTTTGAAGTCTGTTAAAAAGCGGTGTTTCACAATTTATAATTCTATTTCTTCAACAGTCACTAAATGTGACATTGAAACCTCGTGTACCAATCAATAGTTTATAGAACAGTTGTTTTATCGATCCTTTATCAAGCGAAAACTATTTATTCCTATATACAGCAATTAAAGTGAAATGGTAACAATGTGATGACTGATACCAACCAATCAATAAGTATTTATGGACAATATTTTGCGTTGTGCAAAGAGAAGGAATAGGTACTTAAAATAAACCAGTCCCGCCAGGGTCGTCTCGTAGGCCAATACCTCCTCAAGACAAGGCCCATGTCCAGCAGAAGACTATTTAATGGCTGTTGATGATGATTGCATTAATTCGTCGAATTGCTTCCCCTTATATAACAACAAGAACATCTGCGGACAGATTACCTTTTCATTACTAGCGGAATAACAAATGCAGGTACTGTAACATAAGTTGTAGGTATATTACGTGCACAAACCACTGCAATCTTATCCCTTCAAGGACTGCAGATGTTAAGGCCGAACGTAATGCAAATGGCGGATAAAAAGTCGCATATATGTTTCTAGTATACTCTCAAACTGCTCGAGTTAATGAGCATATGCATGAGCATGTGACTCGTGCAGTAACGAGCTCTTATTTTAGAATTCAATGTTGTTTTAGAGCCAGCATTTATAGAGGAGATGATAGATTATGATGAGACGATGAAAATTGCAGCAATTAAGAACGGTATTTCTTGCAGTAGTTAATAGGCAATGCTATTTAAGTATCAACCTACAGGTAAAACGGATCAGAGCGCGGTACGCGAGCAAATCTAGGTCACTAAGTCAGGTCGCGATGCCATCAGAACTACAGTTAAAACAATCGCTCCTGTTGCTTGGTTACACATAGGTATTTCTGTTTGTATATTGCTAGATACATTACTATCGTTAAAATACCTACAAGTTATTCCTTTAAAAGCTATTATTGACCAGAAATGTCTTGTTACATTTCTCATCTCCAGTTGGATTTTTGTAAGGAATAATATTTAACCCCAGTCCTATTATATCTAAATTCTTTGACGCATTTAGCTGAAAACCTAAAACCTCAACTCCAAGACCATCTCAAAGACTTATTGGATTTGTCCATTGAAATATAGTGATCCCTTCTGTATTTATAATTCAGATTTCGATCAATCTATAAATAATATAATAATAATAAATATTTCGGACATCTAACACACAACGCCATCTAGACCCAAGCTAAGCAGAGCTTGTGTTATGGGTACTAGACAACTGATACAAATACATAAATACTTTTTTTTGTAAATACATACATATTATACATAGAAAACACCCACGACAAATATTTGTAGATCATACAAACATTTGGTCCGACCCGGGAATCGAACCCGAGACCTCATGATCAACAGTCGCACACGCCAACCGCGAGACCAACGAGGCAGTAGTATTTAATCTTTTTTAATCTTTTAATTAAGTCTTCAATCTATCAGTGCTAATTGCAACGAAGACTGACACCCAAAACCTGAATTCTTGTTTGAAAATAGAAACGCATCTGCCTCTGACGTACTGTCTAGGATCATTGTGCGATGCATTATATTGTTTCAGACAGCTTCCTTGGACTCGTTTATTAATTCAGAGGTTCTATTTGAAAGCTTATTTTTTCTTACAATACATTTTTCTATTATCAGCCTGGAAATATAATTATTAATTTCTATTTATAGAACGCTTTATAAAAGGCCAAAGGCACATCCAAATACGTGACATTTTTCCTGTAAGGTAATTTAACTGCGGTCTTAAATAAGCATGCACTGCTTCTTATCTGGTACGAATAGTCACCGTTCTAAATTTAGTTTATGGCTTTTGCTGGTTACATCATTCGCAGAATGTCACAGCGGTGACGTCACTAGTCAGTTCTGTTTCATCCCCTACTTGTGTGTCATGATCAAGTTGAATGTCTGTGACACCCACATAAAGTTGTCTTATGAAAAAGGATGCCGACTTCATAGTATACCAATAACGATATAGACTATTTTATCGGCGTCCTCCAGAATTAGCTTTAAATGCTTATCATGTTCAAACCTGTATTTTTTATAGGTATATATTAAATTGTGTTGATGAGTACTATTAACATAGCTAACCACTAGCTGACCCACGCAACCTCGTTTGCGTCTCCTATTGCCCGTAGCGTGATAATTTTCCCCCATTTTTAAACATTTCTCATTGGTGCTCCGCTGCTATTGGTCGTAGCGTGATGATATATAGCCTATAGCCTTCCTCGATAAATGTACTATCCAACACTGAAAGAATTTTTTAAATCGTAACAGCGGTTCCTGAGATTAGCGCGTTCAAACAAACTCTTCAGCTTTATAATATTAGTATAGATTCTTATGACAGATCTCTTTAATAGTTGAATTCAAACTATATATGGACAAATAGAGGAAGGTTAAACAACATTTCTTGGCCGTAAATATATTTCAAGCGAAGTATAAATCTAAATGCATGAGATGTACAGAGACAATTTATTTTTATATTTTTTATTACTGCAATAAAATCTTCTCACCCAAAAATGTATTTAATCTTATAGCTTTTCAGAATTGCTTTTATTAATACAACTATAGCTATTTTCAATATTGCCTTGTATGGATGCATGGAAATGAATTCGCGTAGTAACACAGGTCATGCTTAAATCGTTAATGGAATACCGCACATTAGAACATTTAGAACTTACCCAATTAAAGCTAATTAGCAAATAAATAAGTAGTTTTATGGTGGATTAATGAGAGAAACTAATTCCCACTGGAATAACGTCATCGTTTTAAAAGGAATCAACTGATATAATTGTTTGGTTGGTTGACTTGGTTGTACTTGAACAGAGCAACTAATATGTTACGGTTGCGGAAAGACCCACAAACTTTATGACACAAGAATTATTTTTAACAGATAACTCGGCTTAAAATATACACTGTAGATATGTCACGGCAATAACATGTATCTGAACTGCTTACTACCATTAAGGTAGATGAAGGCATATTGCAAAGTTCATCGTCATTGGGTTCACACGCTATCAGCCTACAAGACACCCTTCACGACGGCGACGATAACACGCAGATAAATATTCCTATGTTATATTGACCAGTAACGACATGTAAATATGAGCGCTTACGATCCTAAAAACCTTTTAAATTACATACTTAATTCCCACTAAATATCTTAGTTATTTTTTAAGAAGTTAGTTAGGTTAACTGAATGGTTGAGTGTACAGAGGTCACATAGATTCTGATAGTCATTGTGGTAAACGAAACACGCGCTGGTGAAGTTAGTGAACTACGTTTAGAGTGCATTTAGTTTGCTGACCAGTAAACGTACTCTCAGAGAATATCGTAAGTTGTAGTCCTTGTCTGTCGGTAACAGATATGGGGGGCTGGAGGCGCGGGCGAAGTCGATGACCGAGTATTGATCCCGACGAAGTGGGTCGTGACCCGTTTTACGTTGCATTACACACAGGGAGCGTTGCACCGGTAAACGCAGCAAAACATTGCATTAGTTTCGAATTGACACTAACAGCGACTTGTCACGAAAAGCAACGACATCGTTTGTTTTTTCCAGTTTTTTCTTTGTTTTGAATCAATAACAAATTAACAAGTAGAAAATACACTTTAACGGAGTCAAACATGATAACAAAGTTTTATATTTATGACCCACCTCCATAAATCTGACCGATGTTATTAAATTCCGTCTGTTGGACAATAGCTCGAGGGGTGAGTAGCTACCGAAAAGTTTTACTTGCTGTTAGATCAGTTCTAAAATCTCAATCTATACTTACATGCTATAAGACATACAAGGTTTCATTACATATGAAAATTCAAATAAAAACTCCAAACCCATATTAAAACTGTGAGTTAGCGTAAAAATCTAGTATAATATTGGTACTTCTCAATGAAGAGGATATTATATATGATTTTACCTTGACAGTAATGTTCTTCATGCCAGTAACTCCTGTAAAACTTAAACATCGTTTACCAGAAAATATTGTGTTGAAAGTTGTTATTTTTCCCAAGATAATGAAGACAGGATCAGCATTTGATTTTGATAGATCGTTGCACCCGTCTACCATCTGGCATGACTGTATAATATATAAATTCTATTTTTATCTTCCAATGGGTCTTAGTAACTATAAAATTATAAATAATTATGGTAGACATAAATATTTGTTTTTCACGTTCGTCATTTAGCATTTCAGCATTGTACCTACAGACGATCGATGTCGTGCGTGGCCTTTGGATTCCCGACTTGCTAAATATCAGTCACGTCAATTCCGTGTTACATCGTAACCGGTACCGAGTTATTACCCAGCTGTCCTGTTAAATGTTGCGTTAATTCTAAGCGGAATATCAAGCTGTACGGCTTACAATGTTGTGCACCCTATTTGTGTCTGCGAATTTCTATTTTCTAATCTTAGACGTTCCCGCCTCCTAGCTGTTCTAAGCTTGGAATCAAGAGAAAGTGTGAACAATTCATGTAAGATAATGAGGTGGGGTAGAGACAAATCGCTTTCCATGACTGGGTTCATTGGTGTGAACACAGAACTGAAGGCATCTACGACCCGTTAAAGTGTTGCGATTGGTTCGTTGTGTGGGTTGGTGAGTACTGTGAGTAGTGAGTATCCGTGTTGTGAAAGTTGATGTGCAGTGCATGTTCCCCACTGCATAGAAGCGTGTAGTTTTCACTACCAGAACATGTTATGGGATTACTTTGTCTTATTTTATGTCTACCGCTGTAAGTTACGAGAAATGACTGTGACACTCATTAAAAATATTTTTTTTCTTCGAAATCCTTTAGAAACTTCTTGTTATGAGTAGATGTTTCCGAACGATATGTTATGCTTCGTGATACTCTATCTGTAATGTGTTATCGATTTATCAAGGTTAGTGATTCCAGAAATCAATTTTAACAATAGGTTCGTACTTATCTTTCCAAGGCAATCTATAAAATTTTTAGTCGCCACGTCGACCAGATTGAATGTGATTACTGATTACCATTTTTATCTACTTGAGTATTCTTGTTTCTAACCAAAAGCACTCTGTAGTTAATAATGCCTAAAACTCGCAAAGAAAGAGTACATGCACTAATAGACCACACCAAGTTCACACGACTAAGGTCGGTTAATTTTTTTCTCATATATTCTATATTAATCATTATCATCTATCATCATTTTTGGGGACTCTGGATTAGCTTTTTTTCTTGGTTTCATTTCGTGCATAATTTCAGGAGTTGACGAAAACTTATTCATGCAAGTGCAACAAACATTCACATCTTAACATAGTACGAGAATGAAGTCGCTTCCGCTGTCTGTTCGCTCAGGTCTTTTAAACTAGCCAACGGATTTAAATGATGTTTTCAACAATAGATAGTGATTCAAGAGGAAGGTTTATGTGAATAAATACATGCATATTTTAGTAGAGACAAACTAAGAATATCCGAATTCCAGATTACCGTCCGCAGCCGGGACGATTCGCTAGTGATCTATAAAATAAATCATCACCAGGCATTTTAAAGCCTCACCTTTTTTATGTGATCTGCCCCCCTAGCCAAGTTGCAAGCGTAACAATCGTTGCAATCACATAAAAAAGGTAGATAACGCACCGCCTTGTTCTAACGACGCTACTTTTCGTCAGTATCGTATAAGTTGTCGAATGTCGATACTTGTACGATACTGACGAAAAGTAGCGTGTGTTTACTTGGAACTACGCGCCTTTTTTCTGCTTCGACAAGAACAAGGCGGTGCGTTATCTACCTTTTTTTAATTGATCTGAGTTTAAAGCTGACTGAATATGAATCTAAGACGTCGCGACTGCGGACAAATATGCAATAATGAGTCCATTATACGATTGTACTATACCTGTTCTAGAAACTGTCAGAAGGATTACGATATAAGTGCTGCGGTAAAATAATACAAATACCTCTGCTATCAGTATGCATCACCGATGTCACTAATAACGTCAGAGGCAAGGATTTGTTGTAGATAAAATCTGTTACCATTCGTAATCTGTTGAAATTTCCATATCATAATGACACAGGATTTGATAAAAGGTATCAGATAATTGGTCAGATATCTTCTAATGATAATAATACGTGCGGCGTTGCTATTTTACTACTTTTTCAAAATAAATATATCTAATATTAAGATACTCTTTTTTTGTTTTATTTTTTGATCTAAAGGGGCAGTAAGGTCTATTTTTTTTCTCGTGAAAATTTATGAAATCGCTAGACGCCATGATAGTAGTCCTTCCTGACATCAATTCGGTAGTAAAAACATAAATTACGATTGGTTATTTATGTTGATAGAAAAATAAATTCTGCATTAAAGTAGGTATTTAATTAATTGTGCGATTATGTAGTATATCGTAATAAAATTTCATCATGAAATATCTAACTTCTACTTATTTACACTTTCTTGCGTACCTATGTTAATATTGCAATAGAAGAATTAACAAGATATATGAAATACAGAAAAAAAAACACAATTGCCTCACTTTTTACTGATGAAGTGTCAGATGTGATTTAAAAAAAAACAACGATTTGCACTCCGGGAGTGCCGACAGAAGTGGAAACTACTATAATTTATGCCTGTATAAACGAAATATTTATGAAACATCAGGAGCAGGCAAACATTTTCGCCGCGCGGTAGAAAGAGAGGGGGATATTACTTCCTCTCCTACGCCACGCCTTCGTCTTACGAAAATTCGATCAGGTTACGTGACCTAACGCGAGTTTAATATTTTTTCCCCTTACCTAAAAAGTGCACAAAGCCGCTAAAGAAGTTTTCACTTCAATAAAAAAGAAATAAGAGACATCAGCTACTGCAATTTCGCCAAGGAATTTTAAATGAACGCTTTAATCCTAGAACGATTAAATAGAAAGGGTTTTTACGATTCCATTACTCGTTTATTATCTGCAATTCTTTGTGACATTCGCCATAAAAATCTAAAACAGTTAGAAGTGTTTTCGCACGCAAGGCACGTTTGCTCTCAGCACTACCAAGGTGCCACGTGTTGTAATCACGTGGGCTTATTGAAACAGGGACACGTTGGATAAACTTTACTCTAGTTGTGCAAAAACAATTTATTTACGAATAAATCCACAATAATAATCTTTGAGACTGATTTTGTGTAAAGAATGTATTTATCTCTAATAGATTTGTCTGTAATTCTGTATTGGCAATACATACGGACCGACATTTTCATTGCAGCTGACATTGAAAGCTTGAACGTTCTCGAGCGCAAACGCTCTTAAACAATTTATATATTTTTATTGCCACATTGTTATTTAACGAGGAATAAAGAGTTTTTTTTAGTATATTCCACCACGAGTTGAGCTTATTGACGACCTAAATGAGTTTTGCCGTCACCTCTGAACGCCCTCCAATAAAGTAGGAAAGTTTGCGTTACTAAGCATTAGCTATTCAAAATTTAGACTTCATTCCTATACATGTACAAGTTTATCTATATTTTGTCTCTTACTGCTGTTTGTTATTTTTAATTGTAGACAGGACTACTAGAGAATCACCCATTTGGACATTAAAATAAATTGGCCAGAATTAAACAATTTGGAAGATGGCCACTTCACTTACGTTTATCGTAACTTCCCAACTAATACATATTATAAAGAAGATTTTTTTGTCTGTTTATAACTCTTTCAAGCTTATACGTCTTGCTAATCCTCACAAAATTCGTATACATTGTGTCCAGAGCAAAAAGTGCTGAAAAAACAGTCACAAATGTTCTGTTCCTAAGTCAATGAAAACTGTAAAAGGCAAAGGCGTGTGCAAAATCTAGTACACTATAATACTCAATGGAGTAGAAAAATGTTCCTTTGTGGAGTGAGTGGTTCTAAATTTGTCCTAGGCGGTCTGTGGGTTGGCTTTAACAATGAAGGTAGCTGTATATATAGGAACCTGTTTATTCACGATGGCGTAGGAGGATATTGCCACAATCGCCATGGTGTGTAATTGAAATTCTTCATAGAAGGTTCACTATGTAATTTGAAATTGATAAACGTAGATCTACTAACAGATCTTTCATGTCGTGATAACTGACGGTTTTTTTGTAAAGATTTTCTTTTGCTATTATGAATGAAGTGCGATATAGATTATAATTTTACGCTTATGTTTTGGAATATTAAGCGTTTTCTTGAAACATACTTTTCTTATTTAACGATGCTTTGATTACGTGCGAGTGGTCACGAAGATACGTGGGAGTTTTATATTTTAATGTTATTGTTTCCTTTTTTCTGTTTTTAGTATATTACCGATCTACCGTGTTTAATCGAAACTTCTGGGTCACACATGCATAATTTTAAATGAACTTGCGTTGATGAATTTGCGTGTAAAAGTGAACTAAATGAGTTCACTTTTACACGCAAATTCCTATTACATTGTTGTCGGTAATTCAGACTAAAAATGTTAAAACCAATCGTCAATATTTTTGGTCATCGTAATTATTTGTTTGAATCTTGGATTGAATACCTCGTCATCTTGTTCAGTCTTTCTTCTTTATTCAAAACAGTTCTCATAATTCCAGACAAAAAGATCTATCAAGTGATCATTGTTTCATTCATATAGCAGATTATTCGTATAATGACAACTTGTGAAAAGTTTGAAAATTTGTATGAATTGTATGAACTCATAATGTGTGTGTGGAGTATTGGGTGGCATACGGTTGTTGGCGGGGCGGCGGTTGTCTGGCGGGTGACGCCAACGCCCCCGCCAGCAGTACGGGGTACCGTCGTCGCGCGTGACGTCGACTCGTGGACGAGTTCGGCGCGCGGCGCCAGTCTCTGACCGACCGCGGCACGGACAGTGTCGACCCGTTGCGATGTAAACGCCTAACCTTCTACTCTGTCTATAACGACAGCTTCTGTTGCGTGCGTGCATCATAGTTTCAGTTATCTCACAGTTTCATTAACTTTATTTTGTGTTTCGAGTTCCGATAGCTATTTTCCTCGTCCAAGGAAATATGTAAGTAAAACTTTTTATGTCATTGACGTTGGCCTCTTCATCTGTAGGGATTTGAACTTATCTGCTGAGTAAGAGACAATCTGGGGCGTTATTTGATCCTGAGTGTCCTTTTATGGTAAAAAAGCGGTTAGACAAGCCGTTGAAGGAATGCAGTGATATTTTGTTACTTTCCCTCTATTTTCAGTTGTTTTTGTCCGGAATCAACAGGTGTCAAACTTAAATAGCTCATTAGTACGCAATGGAGTTAGTTATTTTAAAATACTCTTGTATTTTTCTTTCTGTTTGACGAGTACTTTCAATTTATCATTGTCTAAATTCGTAATCATATAGAAAGTGCATCTGTATTAACGTCTGACGTTGCGGGCTAACTTTACTCACTGACACAGTTATAGCATGCTTGGTTTATACGTTGGAATGCCAATTTCTTCACTTTCTGGTCAGTATGCGTCATTCGAGTTCATTTATACAAACGTAGTATTCTTTCAATAATCGTAAAACCGCAGATTGATTCTAGAATTTGGGTTTATTATCAGATAGGTAAAGTAAGTCAACTGCGATAGTATCTGTGTGACACTCCATTTAATACAGGGTGTGTAGACTAAAGTATGCATTTATTTAATTAAATTGTATACTATAATTGTAGTTGTACTTTTAGGGCGCGGTGTGGCTTTAATCTACTTCAACAATTACCTGTGATGACATGTATTTATAAGTTGTATGTATTGTTGAATATATTATTTCATTACTGTATTAGGTTCATTCATTGATCGGATTCCTTAACCACATCTCGTGTCAATATTATAGTTTTAAAATCAATTGCAGGTTGTATAAATATATGTTCAAATTCTTTCATTATCAAGTCTGTTATTAGTTGCGTTTTGATGTGACCATTTATGTAGGTACTCTCTGTTTACCTTAACAACACATTCATTTTATTTATAATTGGTCACAAATGTGTACGTTGAACAATATGTTTGCTCAATACGTATAATTATATTTGTCCGTACAAAACTTTCTGCTATATTTATACGAAATCTAAATATTTTCGCGAAATGTCTTACAATTACTTAAAAATGAGATACAAAATTTCTTCTACTTCTTCTTAAAAAGGAAGTAAGAAATTAGTGGAATTAGGAATAATACATAAATCCAAGAAATAAAGAAGATTTGTTGTCTGCACAGATTTCCAAACTTATTTTTATGCCAAATATCGGTGTACGGTTTTATTTTAAAACCAATCAAAACCAATCAAATACACATGCTATTGTAAAAAAATAATTACTCAGGTAGGGTAGAAGTAAATAGAAATATCCGAGTTGAAAAATTCGTTTTTGTTAAAGTATGAAGAAAGGCTCTGTTTCAAATACAAAATGGCGCACAAAAATCTTAATTACTAAAAAAATGCACGTGCACATATAGAAGACTAGCTTTTGCCTGCGACTCACCTGCGTGTTAAAAATTAAAATTTCATTGAAACCGGTGCAGCAGTTTAGCCGTGAAAGCGTAACAGACATGTCATTTAAAAAAATGCGTGGAGTCCCTCCGCGCGGAAGAAGGGAAACTTCGTAATGTGCAACAGTGCTTTCATACCCCCTCCATGGTAGCGTTAAACGTTTAACGCAACCTTGTTGGAAATCGCATTAGAAGTTTCTCTTCAAAAATAATATCCACGGTTTTTATCGTATGTTATAATACTTAAAATCATTGAAAAGCGCCTTATTAGGTGCACAGGAAATTGTTTACCGTAAATTAATTAAATAATCTTCACTCAACTCTTTATCAATAGACTTGGGGGTTTCATTTAAGATTTTTATCTGTTAACAAAATAATTTTAATACTTTGATATATTAACTTCACTTATCTGAGTTGAGTGATTCAAATGTTTTGTTTTTATTTGATAAGATTCGATTTGATCTCGTTAAACAAAACATGTATCAAGAAAATAGTTGATTCGTTTGCTACAGTTAAGTAAAATGTAGTTTTCGCCAGATCTTCGTTTTAGTTTTCAAATATTGTAAATTAAAGTGATAACGCAATTGACGATGATGTAAAGTTAAGTAAATATTTATACTTTTTGAAATGTGATTCACGACTGTTATTCACAGTCGGCTGTTGTAAATTATTCTGCTACTAGATGAATTTATCAAGGTGTTACACTTTTTGTTGTTCTACGCCTTAATTTTTGACGTCGGATGACTCATAATTTTTCTTCGTTTTCATTACTCAGTGTAAAATTGATGTAAACATGCAATTATACAATGCGTAAAATTTATTTCAACAGTTTTATACCTACTTCACTCACAACTGCTTTATTTTTTTACATTAGTAACATATTTATATGTCATACTTTCTTTAAGGTGCATATTATATTGAATAATGATTCAATTGCTCAAATTTGAGATAAGTACGAAATTTGGATTGGAAGAATTTTGTTCTCTAAATTATACTCTCATTTGTGCGTTCTCTTCCTCGTGGTAACCGCTATCTCGTTTTATTTAGGTTCTTCCTCATAATTTGTTTTAATGGTAAACTACTAAATATAAATACATCTACGGGAACCAAAAAAAATGTAGCATCTACATATCTGATTGACAATATAATATTGTTGATCAATTCAACACCCAAGGACATCAGGACTGATCTACATTTCTATGTTTAATTCAAACCAAATCCAAATGTACCTACCTACCAAACTTCTTACTAATTCATAAAAGCAAAACGTGATGAACGTGACCTTGTTATATACGGAAATGAAAATTCTGGAAACTCAGACAAAAGGAAACGGCAAAATTTCACAAGTGTGAAAAAAACTAATTGTAAATAAAATTATTCTTTAACTGAAGCGCAACAACATCAAGGTTTTTACGAACATTTCCTAGTACTAGAAAGGAATTATCAACTCCTTACAAAACCTCTTTCGTTCATTTATATATTCAGTCCAGAGAAGCCAAGGAATAAATGTCACCTTTAAATGAACCTCCAGACATCTCAGCTAAATGTAATTACGAAAGTATACGATGTTAGCTGAACAATCGCTAACACTTGTGCGTGACTTTGAACAACACAATGTAGTTTAACAATGTGCGTACTTTATGTTTATGGTTACCCAAGTACTAAGTTACAAGTTGAACATGCATCGTGCGATGATTTGTCACGTGTCAAGCTATGCATTAATTGACACTGTCTTGCTAATATTCGTCTATCTAATACCATTGCTATGCCATGCCAGGGCTATTGATAGAATAATAACATCTGAGCTTGCACCCGGATGGTCTTGCGTGTTGTATATACGGGGATAATGTTAAAAAATACCATTCCTGTTATTTATATTCCAACTCTTTAGAGATTAGGCTGAGCTAACTAAAACCAAATTGACAATTACGAAAACTGTCGTTTCCATTTTTCCTTTTAATAACATGTTTCCGATTTATTCGTATCGCTTCTTAAATGGAATAATTATCTTGACAAGACATTCTCCCGGGTCCAGACATTCAGACGTTTTATTAAATCGTCTGCATTGTTGCACATAATATACATATGGAAGTTTGTTTGGTTATCGACCGTCGCGTCTAGCTTTCGGACAATCTGCTCCCCTTTTGCTACAACAGCCGCTAAGTTCATTTTAATGTGTAATTGCACAGATTTTGTTTCATCTAGAGAATATTTAATGCCCCTTTATTTTGTTGTCCATTGACAGGTATTTTGATATTTATGAGCACTTATTCTGAGTTCGCAAGAAGCAATACATTCGACATCATTATTCAATTCAACACCTGTAATAAATGCGATTCATTATTATGCGGTGTTAGACAATAGAATACGAGGAGTACATTTGTAAATCTGTAATAGAAATAATTAAGATTAAACGAAGGTTTTGTGCCATGTTGCATCTATTTACTGCTCAAGGAAAAATAGATCTTTGCTTCCTTTACGTTATTCGGTGTTCTTTTTGGCCTGCTACCAAATTTACGTACCGGTATGCCGCCCTCTTGATCAAATTTAAAGGAAATAGTTAATGTAGTATGTACATTTCAAAATATTTAAGAAAATCATCGCTGCTAGGCATTAAGCTGAACAGGGAGGTTTAATCGTTGCCAATGTTTTGCTTTGAGATTATACATTAAACACGATTGTAAATTTAAATGTAAACATGTATGACGTTGCATATGGAAATCCCACGCCGGCATTATGGTTGCCAACATATCGTACGCCGCGACTTTTAAACAAAACAAACTGATGCCGTATTTTGTCAGTCGTTATTGGTCTTATGTTTGATAAAAGTGTTTTCGCATTTATCATAGACCCTGTAATTTGTAACATGTTAAACATTAGGAGGGCAAATGCTTTAGTTCTCTATGCGATGATAGCTCTTTTCTCCGTCGTTCCGAATTTGCTACAGATGTTCTGTGATTTGCGGTTGTTTAGGAATGTGTTAATAACTGTGTAAATTTATCGCGTCGCTTACATCATCTTTAAGTGCACGTTTAAAAGGTGTCTGTCACGAAGTCGATCACAAGCACAAGGAGAAAAGGACATCTAAAGAGTGGGTGTGTTGATGAATAAGTAAATTACATAACTTATCTCGGACACCTTGCTATTGATAAATAGTGAAATGAGACAATTACTTGAAAGTTGTTGTTGATATTATTAATATACATACTATTCCAAGAAAAGTTACTGCGTGCTTAGTGTAAACAACGAAAATGAGTCACCATAATTATCGATGAGTTGTGCAATCAACTATATTCTCGTTTGTTTGTTGCAGCTGGAGATCCCTTCTGTGGCGACATTGATGGAGTTCCGCTTGGACAGCGCGGAGTACTGCCAGGCTCAACACAAATAAACTAAAGGGCGTTTCGTGCGACCAAGGGAGGAGAGCGTGCTACCGCTAGACTCATGCTGCCGGGAGCGCGTGCTGAAACAACGCACCCCGCGCACTTTTTGACGTTCACCCACCCACAGGTAACAGAATATACTAGCATAGTCACATTCACCGGACTCTCTTTATCCAGGCGCCATATTGTAATGTAGGTGGGGTGAAACGAACCCGTCGATCCGATGCATTGAGCTATCAGTTGTTATCTGCTCTTGACCAAGTCAAGAACGTGATACTGTTAAACCTATAAAACAGTTTTATGAACGTTACATCACAAGCATTACATGTATACATGAGCTAGTTGAGCAGGTATTTATCGGCATAGTCAACAATAGAAGTGTTGTTCGGATGGCGCAGTGTTTACAAATTGTGTTATCACGCTTCTTTGTGTATGGAAGTGCAAATTGTGGGAGCACGTCCACGATTGACATGCTCTTGGCTCTGGATCAGTGCGCAAATTCCGCTGTCGATTTACAGACATAGGCGATGAGAACTTCAGACGTCCACATGACCGAGACTTCGCTTTACGCCGAACACTATTTTTAGAGTACATTTTTATTCCACTTCAGTCGCTGCTCTGGCTGTGACGCAAATACGTTTTTAAAATGATATTCGTAAATCGTGTTGTGCCGCTGTCTGATCCACTGTTATTTACAAATATTTTATTTTTGTTGCAGCTACCTTAAATTCGGAAAATCCAGTGAAAAAAAGAGCATATCGTTCAGTTGCCGAAGTTCGCGCAGTAACCGAAAACTTATGTTTTTCGCATAATTTCTTTTATTTCAATTCCACATTCTGAACTTTTGTTTGTTCGTATCCGAATGCGATCAAGTGGTTGAAAGCGACATCCATGCGGGTGGCTCTCATTATATAATTGGACCCTTTCTAAACAAAAGTAAGGAAACTGTCGTGTGTTGTGTGGAAATAGAGTGACAGTTTGTCTGTTAGACTGTGACGGACCGTGACATCTTTCTCCGACTCGTGTGTTGTGAGTTGAACACCTCGGCGCGGTATTGTCGAGCGAAACAGACGTAGAGTGCCGACTTCAAGTGTGACAAGGAGAGAAGCGAACTCGATCATCATGAAGCAGAAGGATATCAGACCGGCGCCCTCGCTAATCGAGTACAAGAACATGCGGTTCCTCATCACCGACCGCCCGTCCGACATCACCATCCAAGCTTATTTACAGGTAAACACATTGTTGCATTGAACATTTGTGTCTCATTAACATACAATCAATCATCTTTACATAAAATGACAATCCTGTTTCTGCTCTTAGGGATCAAATTTGAGTAGGCCCTGTTAGAACTTTATTAAGTTTTTGTCTATAGATGTATAGGTTTTAGATTTTACTAGATCCTTAACAGCATTATTCTTTTACGATAATTACTTAAGCCATTAAGTATTAATATAAATGTCAATCTACTTTCTGAACATATGAAACATTCAAAACCGGCTTATTAAAATTTATAAGAAAATAGTTATTTGTTACACAAGAGTGCAAAGTTGCTTTTTAAAATTCTGAGCGTTAGCGAGGGAATCAAAAGAGCACGAGGTGAAAAGTCTTTGCACTCGAGTGCAACACGTAACTTTTCGTGGGATAAAGCGAGGAAATGGCTAAATGACGTGAAAATGGCGCGGGCAAAGCAAATTAAAAAAACAGTACACCAAGAAGGTACCGAGTCTAAGTTTTTAACAAATTAAAAAAGGTTGTATGATAAATTCGGCACCATGGAGGTAGAAGTAAATAGGTTTAATGATGTATTGAATTCACAAACTTAGTGCACTCGATGTTCTAAATTCAATTTACTTTATCCTCTAGCGGATAAAAACGGATTTTGCACTCCGATATCAAAGTGCAAAATAACTCCTCCCGAGAGGGGGGGATGAAAATGTTTTTTGCTTGGTAGTGGTTTAATATATTTGATGGTGATATTTAACTGATGCGTCGGACCGGATCGGTAAAATAACTCTTATCTAAATTGCCGTTAGTGTTATCCACTAACTTGGAGCATTTATAGTAGCAGATAAAGTATTCGATTGCCTAAAACTTTTACATGATAATGAAATTATCCTGAGTTTTAGTTAAGTTTAAGTACAGGTAAACTACTCGACGGATTTTAATGCAGATATTGATTCAAGATTTTATAAAACACTAGTTGTTGTACGCGGCTCCGCCCGCGTATATGTCGGTTATCGCGGCAAAAAGTAGCCTATGTGTTATTCTGATGTATAAGCTACATTACTGTAAAGTTTTTTCCAAATCCGTTCAGTAGTTTTTGCGTGAAAGAGTAACAAAAATTTCGCGTTTATTATATTAGTATAGAAGAATAGATACATATTAATAAAGGAAATCCGAGAATTTCAATAACTTCCGTGCGAAGCTGTGTCGGGTCGTTAGTAAATAATTATTAGCAAAAGTGTGTGACTAATTATATTATAATAAACAGGAGCTTCGGAAGCACAACGTGTGCACGGTGGTGCGCGTATGCGAGCCGAGTTACGATACGGCGCCGCTGAAAGCTGAGGACATCGAAGTGCGTGATCTCGCCTACGACGATGGTACCTTCCCGCCCGCCAATGTCGTTGATGAGTGGTTCGAGATACTGCGCGACAAGTACGTACATACACACTACGCTAGTTAATTTACAATACTGGCTGGCTTTGATCTGATGGCAATAGTAATTTCAGTTGTATACGATCTAGTCTTTTTATGAGTAGAATCCAAGAGTAGTGGTCACCATATTCATTGTGAATGCAGACGGTTACCCACACTATAGCGGTCAATTGAGATGCTACTGTATCATTGGGCCTACGGTCTCGCACTCACTAAAAAAAAAAAAAATATCTTAACTCTTTTTTTATAATACTGCCAATTTCCTCATCCCAGTGCCCAGTTGGTTAATTAAATTGAGTGTTGCATTTTACGTGATTAAGATCTAATTACAGTGTTAAAAAAGTGGGGGCTTTCAACCCCGCTATAAACCCATTCTAGGATAGACGAAATTAGACTCTTGTATTCTGCTCATGATTTCCATCGGACAGAGCAGAATCGTTTTGACAACTAAAACTTAAATAATATTAAAGAGTAGTTCTTAAGTCTCCTTATAACTACGAGTCCCAATTTCCAATACAACAAGGAACCGTTTTAGATTCGTTGTAATACCACTCACTCACCACCACTCTTGGATTCTGCTTATGCTTTCCATCAGGCAGAGTAGTCATTTTGGCGGGCCAAACATAAAAAATAAAAAAAAAATTAAGTTCGATATCTACTAGCCCTATACTGCAAATTGTTTCACGAGATACGAAGATTTTTGTACGTAGCCTTGCCCTATTCCTACCCGCCTTGTTAGAAAAATAAACTGAATGGCGGCTACATAAATATAGTTTAAAAATAGGTTGCTGACATCATTACAGTGACAGATGTTAAATAGTAACAGTCCTAAAGCACGTATTTGACATATTAATTATTAACATGTTGAAACGGTAGGTCATAAGTATTGTATGACACTATATACTAGCTGACTAGCATACGATTCCACGCTTCCAAAATAGTCAACGAAACTCACTGGGCAAACACTTTTCTATAGACTCGGGCAGTCGTCAGGCTTGCAGGCAATTTCAGTGTTTCCAACTGTTTGCAGCTCGTCAGAAACTTGCCAACTTTTTTCCGTTGTGTCTACACCGAGTCGCCAACAATTTGAAAAACATTCCAACTAAACGTCTCCACAGAGTCAATAAATATTTGCAACAAGCGTATTCTTTTGATGTTTACCGCCAAAAACAGAAACACGGTTCCCAACATTTCTTGACAAGTTTTCTTGCCAACACAAGGAAATTACAGAAATTTTTGTGACCAACACGTGTCGACGACAGCACGATAGTTGCCAACTTTTGTTCGGTGGAGACTCGGCTCTATATTAAAACCCTTTTGTGTCTGTATTCTGACTTTTCTAGTTTAGTAAATATCACAGAATGTGCGCAGTTGATTGATATACTTACGAATATATTAAGTCACCTTGAACTTGAAATGATTGCTTTTAATGGTTTCTATCGATGGGTTACGTCAATTGTCTTATAAATAGTTTCTGTTACCATGTTAAGTTAATATTAAACGAGATTGGTCGATGTAAAATACCGCGATCATTTAGAAGTCAATAAACCCATGATATCTTGTATGTTTGCTTTCCGGTTGGTTTAGTTAAAAATGTGTAATGGGCCCTAAAAGATAATATTGCGTCACTTTGAGGTCGATTACAAGTCAAATTACTTGTATTGCGTCCTTCAATTAGAATTATTTAGTAAATGATCTGCCTATTTGATGTATTTCTGGAATTGACAAATCAGCCCCTCTATCCAAGTTGACATTCTACAAACTTAAACTTTATTTAAAAACTTATTTGGGAATGACGACATCTTAACGCTATGTCACGTGGTCAAAACAAAAATTATTGGTCAATAATACATGAGCAAATAGAGACGATAGCGATTGTAGAAAGAGGATTGACGCGAAACACTTAAAAGCATCTTGGCCAAGGGGTAGATATGGCTCTTAAACAGTTATTGGAATACATTCTAGATCATATAGGTCAGGATTAAACTGACTAAAAACAGTGGAATAAGTATGAGTGAATGTAATTCTAAAATGTATTGAAACAAGTTCCATCAAGTGCTGACCAATCGAGACTATAAATTAGTATTTGAAATAGTTGGCAATTATTTTTTTGTATTTCCAGGGCCCAGAATAAGCCTGAAGCAGCAGTGGCGGTTCATTGCGTGGCCGGCCTCGGTCGGGCGCCCGTCATGGTCGCCATAGCGCTTATCGAGCTGGGCATGAAGTACGAGGAAGCCGTCGAAACCATCCGAGAGTAAGTCATTATTAACTAATATAAGGTGTTTATGTTGGAGCTGTGCCCATTGTGTATCTTTCCCACTGTCTTTGTACTCTTGATCACTATAGGGATGTGCTTTTTATACTTGGCCAATTTTTATGAGATTGATCCAAGAAAGTTTAATGACCAAATAGACTATTTCCTTAATGTCAGAACTAGATTTCATCGCTTAGGTCCTGTTTCACCGGTTACAGACAAGTTTCGGATAGCTGATCTGTCAGAAAAGCTATCCAGAACATATCTGCAACTGGTGAAACAGGGCTTTAATGTTGTCATTTCTATTATCTAAAGTAGTAAAGACTGAAAAAGTAGTTAACTATATAAATACAACTTTGACCAGCATATCTCCAGTTGAAGTTATTTATTGCAACATATTTCAACACACTTCATGTAAAGAATTACGTTCTCTATTCTTTTTTAGTAACATTCTGAAGGTTATAGACTTACAGATGCCAAAGTCTACTTAAGTAAAATATCTTGGAATGGGTGTGAATGAGATGACTCTGCAATCGGTCGATCATTGAAACAATCAAAGTACAAATAAACAAAGCATGAAAATTCTTGTTATATTTTAACGGACTTCAAAAAAGGAGGTTCTCAATTCGACTGTATTTTTTTTATGTTTTATACCTCAGAACTTTCGACTGGGTGAACCGATTTTGATGATTCATTTCAATTTTATCCACTTCATGAAGTCTGTTTTTCCTTTGTTAAAATTTTTGTTAATTATTATCGAGCTTAATGATGTCATAATGTTTGCAGTCAACGACGCGGCGCAATAAACGCAAAGCAGCTGGTGTATCTGGAGAAGTACCGGCCCAAGTCGCGGCTGAAGAAGAACGGCCACAAGGGCTCCAACTGCTGCGTGCAGTAGCCGCCGCCCGTCCGCTCAAACAGCGAATGTAGCTCTGCTTTCACACACACACTGACACACGGGAGCATTAGAAATCAATCAATTAACTTTTTAATTATTCTAGTGTCCATGTCGCCTCTTTTTGACGACCGTTTTCTTTTCTGTTGTTTTAGGGAGTCGTAACCGAATTCTGCCTGACGCTTCGATAGCTGGAATTATTCCTTTTGAGTTCACCTTGACACGACTAAGAATTTGGTTATGATTCGATTCTTTACATCTTTGAAGTGTTTATCTCGAGTTTTCTATGAAATTTAATTGAGAGCTTTATTGTAAGCTAATGTTGGTATGGAACGTAAAGGTGTAATAACCCTCGTACTGTGTATTAGTGAAATATGTTAATAGAAGCGAGCCACGATTTGTGTTCATAGTTGAAACAGTTACTCGGGTATACATACAATACCTACATTGAATCATAATAAATTTCAATATCCATAATAAACTTAAACCAGTCGGTCACTATTAGATTATCTTTCCGTTTATCTTGTCGTTGTGTGGTGAAATCATGTTTTCCTATTATTTTTCTTTGTAGACTTATATTATCTATATAATAATAATAATTTGAGACATAATAGAAAAATGATTATGGTTTTGTGTTTCTTAAGACTTGACATAAAATTACTATATAAATGTTGCTTTGTCACTCATATTTAGAGAACCATATTGTGTAGTTGAATGCTGTCCACTATACCTAAGTTACTGCAAGCATTCAGTGTTTTGACTAATTGCAACAAGTGATGAAATTCTAATTAATTTAATATAACCTGACTCACCGAAAAGTTCCAATGAAGATAATAGTTCTTTGATATTATTTTTCTATTTCTAATTTTATGAAGATTATTATCGAAATATATGAGAAAAGTGTAACTACAAGAACTCACATTCTTAAATAAAAGTATTTATAAGCAAATTGATGTTTTATTTTAAATACATTGTTTATAAAATATTTTAGCTTTAAACAACCTAAATGAGGTAGAAATGCAGGCGTATTCGTTACAATAGGTTCGAAATCACTAGAAATATTATTAACTTGTAAATTGGCCTTCAAAGAGTATTAGTAACTAGGAAGTATAAATAAGGGGTCAAATAAATTCTTCACAATGCGTCCTAAACTTTTTACTAATTTTACAATATCAAATATCAATAACTTCTCTGAAATGTTAAAACAGTGCAACAAACGAAGGTAGTTTGTAAAATGCTATGATCGTAGTTATTCCTAAGGGTCACTTTATACTAGCGCAGAGTCGAAGCGCATCGAAGCGTCTATCCAAAACTGAACATAACAAATTCAAACTTAACTCCACAGCGTAACGCACACATTACTTCTAAGACTTTGAGTACTTGTTCACGTTGACTCGCGGGCGCGGTCACGAAATATCAAACATATGACGAGATATCCAAGGGTTCCACGTACGAAACGCACGTGCGGTCTAAGTAGCAAAAGGCGCGCGCGGCGCTCTAGCGGCAATATCAAACGCGAGAGACGTTTGTGAGTGTTCACGTCGAAATAGCGGCGGAGCGCGCGATTCACTAGCGACGTCAGGTAAGTTCAACCAATTTGAACTTACGAATTGATAGCACCTATTTATCATGTCTTTCAATACAGAAGAGTTTATTAGTGCTGTTAAGGCAAGAATTCCGAATTGGCAAAGTAAACAACCTCTGACAACACGTCACAATCGCGCAAACGCCTGGCGGCTAATGTGAATACGAGCACGCAACGTATATCGCGTCCGCGGGTTCCTACGTGAACAAGCAATAATTCTTCGGAATTCGCGCGTCTGCGCATGAACAACGCTGATTAGTGCGCGCGCATTCTCGCGTATCCATGCGCCCACTAGCGAACCTACGCGGCATCAGTCGGAAATTGGCCTGCGTCGGTGTTCCGATATAAGTAATATCATAGCAAGATCAATGTCAACCATTTATTTTACACACGTTTGAGCTACGAGAGTCAACTGGCAAGTGATTCAATAGCACTGTTGTTGTTGCCCATTACTACACGTAAAAGAGTGTGCGCGTATTCTGGGGAATACACGCGCTTTCGAGCGGCTTCACTTTAGTTGTAAAGAATTTGACGCTTCGATGCGCTTCGACTCTGCGCTAGTATAAATTGACTGTAAGTCGGTAAAAAATAGGCAGATATTGTTTTTTACAAATTGTTTACAATAAAAAGAATACATACTTAGAACCTTCTCATAGAACCTTTAGAAGTCAGTTAAGAAGTATTCCTTTGATACAATAAAATTTTGTGTAATGATCAACAAATGACGGTAGTTCGCCAAATGTCAATATAGCTTTTTTTTCATAGTTCCTAATCCAGTTATGGTTTACTATGAATCCTCTATTATGCTATGGGCAGGTAAACTGTATTATTACAAAATCTATACAAATAAATGAAATTGGAGTTTCAGTTTAAAATTACCCCTTTTTACTAAATGCATATGTAATGTATACGGTACATATACCAAAATAACATTTTTTTAAATTTTCTGTTCCGGCTGATTTTTGGAACGGCTGGACCGGTTTTGACAGGACTTTCACTGGCAGATAGCTGATAATACAACGAGTAACTTAGGCTACTTCTTAAACTATCTACGTGGCGTTACCCGTGGGTAAAACTGCGGGGCTCAGCTCGTTATACATAAAAATAAGAATTGGCCTCTAAAATATTTTACTTAAACTTGGCGGTATTATATTTTTACTTTCTCTAAATATAACAAAAATGAGTGCGCGTGTGAACTGAGGGACCATAGTGATATTTTTGTTTGAAATTTTTATAAGATTTAGTAGTAGGCTCAAAACAATTGTAGAACAAATATGAGAATTTGTAAAAAGATATGTTAAAAACTACAGCCCTTTAAATGTGGTCCCTCAATCCTCATATACCATCAGCCAGAACTCGGCAAGTATGTAAAAAAATAAGGTATTGTGACTGCAGACATTTAGTAGAGAATTTGTAAAGATATATACTAAATAACTGAGCACAAATCATCAACGATTAAAAAAATACAACGACTATACTGTGGTCCCTCAGTCCACACACGAAAGAATTTGTTATACTGAATATTATCACATCAACGGAATAAAATCTTTATTTTCTTACATAATATTTTAGAACAAGTCTTATAGCAATTTGTAAAAAATAAATTTAAAAAAAATATCGACGCACTTTGAAGATATTTATAATTAAAGCTGGTCCCTCAATCCTCACGTTCTCAAACATACTTGCATGTCTAGCTGCTGGACGACTAAAGTATCACAAAGTGTAGTGTATTAAACTTTTTGTAAAAAGTTTCTACAAAATAATAGGTATCTTTAATTGTGTGTATCTTACCTCTAAAATGAGATTATAGCATTTCAGTGATCTTATGAACAGATATACGAGTAGTGTGACCACATAATGAAAAAAAAATGTAGACTACCAATATAATTTTTATTGTAATGGTCGAAACCCAAGGTACGGTAAGGTACGGTTGATTTAGTGTTATGTTACATTACGTATCTTTGCAAAGCATGAAATAAAGTAGCTTTTAGACGCTTATCACCATTTAGGCTATGTTTCAAGGAAGCTTTATGTGCTTATAATACCCCAGTATTTTACAAACCATTATGGTAACATAGTGGTATTATTTATACAGCTCAGTTTTATACGTTTTATTAACACATAAAATTGAACATTTAAAAACACAGGATTTTGTAAAATATTTACAAAAAGTCCGCGATAGTACCTATCGCGATCTATATTAATATTATAAATTTGAAAGTGGCTTAGTCTGTTTCTCTATTACGCTTTCACGGCTAAACCAATAACAGTGCCTGCACTTGGTAAGGCATATAACTTATTGTAATACTTTTGTTTAAGTACTAGTATTATAAGTACATGAAGCTTCCTTGAAACATAGCTTAAATGGTGATAAGCGTCTAAAAGCTACTTTATTTCATGCTTTGTAAAGATACGTAATGTAACATAACACTAAATCAACCGTACCTTACCGTACCTTGGGTTTCGACTATTACAATAAAAATTATATTGGTAGTCTACATTTTTTTTCATTGTGTGGTCACACTACTCGTATATCTGTTCATAAGATCACTGAAATGCTATAATCTCATTTTAGAGGTAAGATACACACAATTAAAGATACCTTTTATTTTGTAGAAAATTTTTACAAAAAGTTTAATACACTACACTTTGTGATACTTTAGTCATCTAGCAGCTAGACATGCAAGTATGTTTGAGAACGTGAGGATTGAGGGACCAGCTTTAATTATAAATATCTTCAAAGTGCGTCGATGTTTTTTTTAAATTTATTTGTTACAAATTGCTATAAGACTTGTTCTAAAACATTATGTAAGAAAATAAAGATTTTATTCCGTTGATGTGATAATATTCAGTATAACAAAATCTTTCGTGTGTGGACTGAGGGACCACAGTATAGTCGTTGTATTTTTTTAATCGTTGATGATTTGTGCTCAGTTATTTAGTATATATCTTTACAAATTCTCTACTAAATGTCTGCAGTCACAATACCTTATTTTTTTACATACTTGCCGAGTTCTGGCTGATGGTATGTGAGGATTGAGGGACCACACTTAAAGGGCTGTAGTTTTTAACATATCTTTTTACAAATTCTCATATTTGTTCTACAATTGTTTTGAGCCTACTACTAAATCTTATAAAAATTTCAAACAAAAATATCACTATGGTCCCTCAGTTCACACGCACACCAAAAATGATATGACGTTATTACTAAAAACACAATAGGTTAATTTAATACATAAAATTGGCTGGCTTAGTTATTGATAAAAACAGATCTATATTTGTAGAATAAATATTTTTGGCCAATTAAAAGCTAATAACCGATTGATAAACCCATAAACCCTTATCAGTATATATCATTTTTATGTACATAATAAGTACGGGTCAATTCATAATAGCGCAGAGTCGAAGCGTCAAATACTTCACAAGTGAAGCGAAATTCCACGAAGTCGAATGCCTTTATATTTGTAGTCCGAGAAAAACCAGTAGGACGTAGGTATCCCATGCCGACTGATTCGCGTAGTACCCACTTAGGTACGCTCAAACGCGCGCTAACCAATCAGCGTTGGTTGTGCTCTGACGCACGAATTATATCGAACACACACGAATGGCTAGTCTTATTTTTATCTTGGAAAAAATATGTGTATTATGTTGTAGAAATAAGGGTGAATTTCGTATGTTAAGTTTCAGATTGACGCTTCTCTGCTCTAGTATAATTTGACTCTTACATGTAATCATAAATATACTTCTAAAAATGTGCAACATTAAAACAAAAAACATGTGCACACGGAAACAACATTTATAAAAGAAGCACTAAGTAAAACTTATAATAAATTGTATTTTTTTGTACTTGACAGACAGATCAACAGTTTTATTTTATTTATAAGATAATTTCCTTAACTTACTTCTTTGGTACATATTTGTGTACTTTACCACCGTATCTAGCTATAAAGCTTTTGATGTCGAACTTTCGCTTACAACCATCATAGTTCATGTATCGAATCTTGCCAAATACTGATCGCTCCGCCCAGCCCTGGTCGTGTATACCACACACCGACCACATACAACCTGCAAGGCGGATAAACTTTATTAGTAGGACCTTAAGTGAGTGCCTTAAGCGATTTGGCGCTACTGACATTGATATGGCAAGTACTACTACTTGACACATCCGGTAACTCAAGGGTTTTATAAAGGCTATCATCATCATCTTCCTAGTCTTTATTATTATTCCCAAGTTTAATTGGGGTCGGCTACGAACTAAAACTATAAACCCTATGGAATCATTATAATCATTTTTTTTGAGTGTATGTATGTATATTTCTTTGGCACGCCCTAGAGCCTAAACGGCTTGTGGTATTTTTATGTGAATGGAGTCCAAAGATTCGTCTTCGTCGTGAGTGTCACTAGGTACATCAAAATTAAAAATATAAATAAACCTGAGTAAATAAAGATGGCAGATATTGACGCAGTCGGTTTTTTAAAATAACTTTACTTGCTTATTACTTATCACCACTATCTCGAAATCAGATAAGTTCTCCAGTAACATTACTATTGAGACAAGACAATCCCACTACACAGGGAATCCTAGTATGGGATCTAGGGACCAAACCTTGTATCTTTTTGAGACACTAAATAAATAATTATTATTATGTTCAATGCAAGTATGAGGTTGTAATGGTGACGATATAACTGATCATAACCGAATTTGTCTAAATCCTTGACAATTTAAGAGCGAGTTAACTCACCGACATATCCATTGGGGTCCCGTCCATCGATACTATAGTGATCATTTAGATAGATGGCATACTTCAGCGCGTCCTCGGGAGTAGGAGTCCACTCTAATATCTTCTTAGCCCAGTACATGCGTAAGAATCCGTGCATTTTGCCCTCCGTAACTAGTTGTATCTGAGCAGAGTTCCAGAGGTCATCGTGAGTTTCGGATTTGGCGAGCTGCTCACAAGTGTAGATGTGTGTTCTTTTATCCTTTCTGAAAGAAACTGATACTATCACTACCATGAGGACAAAATCTTAAGTGAAGTCGCGCACAAACACGTACAAAGAAACCAAAATCTAAAAACTGTTATTTTGAGTTCTGTTACTTTAATAATCTTTAATGTACAGGCTTTGACCTGTTACAATTTTATTATGTGTATAGATGACGTTACTTCAGTGAAATTATATATTCCTTTATATTTTTACAAATACATATCGTTTGAATTCAGTCAGTCACTAACCACGAGATCAACAGGCCTGTCAAACATAACAATATTATAATGTGATTTTATCTCTATTACCTACACATGTGGGCACAAGTAAAACGCGTGTAGTTTGAGTGTGTACTAAGGTTTCTAGCCTCGCTGAGCTGGCCTTAGGATAACTGTGATATTATTTGACAGATGTATTACCCCAGTCAAACTACCTCTGGCAGTGTCCTCAAACCGGATCACGCGGGAGTTGTACGACAAGGGTTGCCGCTAGGCAGCTCAGCGAGTTCAAATACCGTGCCCAAATTGGCAACAATCTTGATGATTTGACACTTAGCAGCTTTGTTGTGAAGATAAAGACAGACAAAAATAAACACAATTTTACAAAAAAATAACCGACTTTAATCTGGACCAAATTAAAATGGCACCACACGAGAAGCACCAGCTTTAAAATAAAAAAGAATCATCGAAACCGGTTAGCGTGATATTGAGTTATTCGTCAATTTGTCGCGCACATACTTAGTGCAAATTGAAGACTTATATGGTTTTCTCATGGATGACATGTCAGAACTGGACCAAATTAAAATGGGACCACATGGGAAGCACTAGCTTTCAACTAAAAAAAGAATCATCAAAATCGGTTCACCCAGTCGAAAGTTATGAGGTAACAAACATTAAAAAAAAACAGTCGAATTAAGAACCTCCTCCTTTTTTGAAGTCGGTTAAAAAAGCAAGTCGATCAGCTTACCTATGGTCATCTAACGTTTTCTGTGCCCATGCACTGGCACCTTTTATGCTGTCATAATGGTCACAATAGAAGCAGAAGTTGTCGGCCAGTTCGCGACGCACGATAGCCTCCTCTAAAAACGCATTCACACTCTCTGTATATTTCTTCTTGTAGTCTTGAATACATAATGCTACTCTCTGAACTGAGATTTGGCCTGTTATAAGAACATAATTAAAATTGAATCTCTACTAATTACATTACAGTTTAGAAGGTACTATGTCTGTCACAAAAAACACCCAGACACAGAACAACAATTTGTGAATCACACAAAATTGTCCCATGAGGGATTTGAACCCACAATACTTGGCGGTAGAAAAGCGGCGTGGCGACCGCTTAAACCACTAGACTAACCGTGCAAACAAAACTCCAGCACTGTTTAAAATTCTTGGTTGTAGGGGAGAGAAACAGAACAACAATTTGTGAATGACACAAAGTGTATAATTTGGGTTCAAACCATGTATTAATTAGAATTCCATCTGTTTTAGTGTCTTATTCTTATTCACATATAAAAACAAATAGTATTTTCATGACTCATCTAGAAATAATATCTTACCAAAATGGAACCAAGGTGATAAATTGCTGAGTGCATCTATGGTAGGATCATTTCTCTTGGTGGCAAACACTTTCAGTCTCACATCAATAAAGCTTTTTAGCATTTTGAGGGCCTCATCATAACCCGGACGAGCCCAGGCCACTGGGCCAACATTCTTATCTGCCTCTCTGGACTCTATTGCATCATCCCAATCGATAGGCTGGAATTTGAAACAATTCGTGAAGTCAAGTATGTATAATAAAGAAACTAGCTGAGTCCCGCGGTGTTACCCGCGTTTATAGTTGTGACCCCGGCCAACGCTGCGGGCAAAGCTAGTCTAAAAAAAGTAAGAATAAGAATAAGAAAAACTTTATTTGCCTTTATATTACAATGTTACTTATAATTATTAACAGTGTTTAAGGTATGACTAAAAAGACAAAATGGTCTTGGACTCAGCATATGGATGACGATGCAGAGCATGCCAGCCGCTGTTATTCTGTCCAAGCCAATCATGATTAACATAACATTATATAATTACAATGACACCATCCCGACCACGAACACAACAATCACTAAACATTGACAGTGCAGTCGCTGCTACAGAACGCGTCATATACAGTATCGTCTCATAAATACACACATGTCCAGGAAAGTCCCACTACATAAAATGATAGAATAGTGGTATAATAATAAAATAATATATATAAAATGATAGATAGATAGATGCCACGAACACAGAGCAACGCAACAAATTATTGAGTAGCGACCTCGGATTGCCTCACTAATAACCACTTGCTACAGCGTGATTTGAATGGCCCTAATTCTAGACGTAACATGGGTGGGGGTAGAACATTGCAGCACTTGGAAGCGGCTATCTTGAAGCAACCCTTAGTTTTACTTAGCGAGTGCCTTGGTAGGAGTAGTAAGCGGTCACGTGACCTTGTTTCATATTTATGTACGTCAGACGACCACGCGAGTTTCTCATAGAGATAGCTAGGAACTTTATTTTTAATCAAAGATCTGACAAAACAGGAAAGCTTTAGTGTACGCTGGCTAAGCATATTCAAAATTCCCTTTTCATTTAGGTATGGTGATATGTGATGTCTTTTAGGGATGTCAAAAATGAAACGCATGCACGCATTCTGTACTCGTTGAATAGCGGCTATGGTTTTTTTAAAAAGGCAAGGTCCGTACACGATGTCGCAGTAATCCAGATGCGACAACACCAAACTCCTACACAGCTGTAGTCGCACTTTATCACTTAAAAATTGACGCAGCTTGTATAGTGTATTTAGGGAAGCGAAACATTTACCAATTTTTTGCTGAACATGAGCCTCAAATCTTAACGTCTCATCTATGTATAATCCCAGATTGCGGACGGATTCACATCTAGGTATTATCGAACTTCCAATCTTAATACTAGGCTGATGGGACTTTATAGTTTGCACTTGGTTTTCAGTGCCGCATATGATAAATAAACTCTTTGATGGGTTGAGTGCCAGACCATTTCTATCTGACCACCTGCTTAGAGATACCAAGTCGTGATTAATTTTGTCTACCGTCGAGGCAACATCACTAGAGGTTGGTAGTGTATTTAGGTACAATTGAGTATCATCGGCATAAAGATGAAATCTGCAGTGCTCAATTGTATTCGTGACATCTGACGTGTAGATGGAAAATAAAATAGGGCCGAGGACAGAGCCCTGAATTACACCCCTATTGATGGATATTGGTGAAGATTTAGACAGCGCTCCCTTAGAGTTTACAAGTGTTACAAGTTGCGTACGATTAGAAAAATAAGAGGAGAACCATTTGCAAGAGTTCTCGGAGAAACCATAGCACCGCAGTTTTTTAATAAGGGGTGGAATATGTACACAGTCAAAAGCACGTGTGTAGTCGAGTAAGACGAGCATTGTTCCAAATCCTTGATCTGAATCTGACAGTATATCGTCAACTATGGTTAACAAGGCTGAAGTAGTACTATGATTTTTTCGGAAGCCAGATTGCGAGGTAGGTAAAAAAGTGTTATTTTCGAGGTACCTCGCCACTTGCTGTTGTACGCATTTTTCAACCACTTTTGATAAGGCAGGCAATATACTAATAGGCCTAAGGTCGTTAATGCTGTCGATTTTATTTTTTTTCGGAATGGGGGTAATTAAGGCACATTTCCAGGCCTCGGGAAAGACTCCCTCTTGTAAGGATTTATTAATAATTGTAGAAATAGCTAATAATGAATGTGGAAGCGTCAGACGTAGCATGTGCATTGAAATATCATCACAACCAAGGGAGTTTGAGGTGCTAGTGTTTATTATACTAACTATTGTTTTATCAGAGATGTGTTTGAAATTAAAAGTGCAATGAGTTAATGAGCGACTAATCATGCTATATGAGTCACTTTGAATATGAGAAGTCTGTGGAATACTATTTACAAAATGAAAATTTAAATTGTTGGGATCAGTTAGATGTACAGGCAGATTACGGGTAGTGGATGGTTTCAAAATACTGTTTATATGTCTCCACATGGATGCAGGGTTACTTTTATTTTCGTTTACGTATTGATTAAAATATTATTATTATATTATTATTAAGTAGCCTAAGTTACTCCCTATATCATCAGCTATCTGCTAGTGTAAGTATCGTCGAAATCAGTCCAGCCGTTCCAGAGATTAGCCGGAACAAACAGACAGACAAAAATTGTAAAAAATGATATTTTGGTATATGTATGTACCATGTACCCTTAAATACATATGCATTTAGTAAAAAGCGGTTATGTTAACTACAAACAGACACTCCAATTTTATTTATTTGTATAGAATGTATAGATTACAAACAGACTCCAATTTGATTTATCAAAATTTTATATTTAGGTACTTGAAAAAATCAACCCTAGTCTCATTCTGTATTTTGTGATATACATGAAATGAACACAAAGAACATCCATCCTCAGAAAAACAAATGTGGATCATAGAAAAATGTTGCAGGATGTAGAGATCAAACCCATAACACTCAGTGTAGTAGGGAAAAACAAAGTGAATACTTCAATTACTACACCATCCATACAGCTATGGATGCAATAATACTCTTTGGCTGCACTACCTCTACTTAAGTATGGCATGCGTAAGCAAATGTTTACGTTTTCTCAACTAAGAGAACTTTGTTAGCTCTTTTACCAGCTGTCAATTATTATCACATATTAGCTAATAATGCAGCTTTTTATTGCATTTAGTTCGATTTCCATGTTAGATAAACACAGATTATACATGGTGTTGTAAAATTTGCTATCTACATTAGTTTAAAAATGGTCTGAAGTAGAAAGGACTATTGGCAAACAAAAGTAAACGATTGTAACAGGGACAGTCAGTTTGTTTAGGCTATGGGTTCAGATTCCTATACTAGAGAGATCTACCTTGTTTAAAATCAGAAAGCCATGTCTAAAACTAGATAGATCTATTTAAGATCTGTCAAATCTATCTATCTAAAGCTATCCCATTGCCTATTTTTAGAACTATAAGCTTACATTTATTGAAACCTTTATTACTTGAGCTATGTTTTCTGTATTTATGGGTTGTTTTTTGAGTTGCAGAAGTCAAAAGGCAGCAGTCATTACTTTCCAGTGACCTAGCTGCTTATTTGCCCTGTATACCATAACATATTGTATTTATACTAACCTCTGGTTCAAATTTGCTTGTATACGGGTGTTTAATAACAGGGGGAAATTCTGTCAAGTATTCATCAAGTTTAGAGTTGATTTTGTTTCTGATTGTTCTTGCTGAATATTCTTGTTTTTCAGAAGCAACCCAGCACGGAACTATGTTATGAGCATCCACCTGTAAGTTTAAGTAAATACAATGATTACTCAAGTTTATTAATAAGAAACTTGTAATTTGTAATGCAATACTAAAACAACATATTAGCCTTCTATTTTAATATCTTTACTACATGCAAAAAAAAGTTTGAGAAACTATAACCTGACTATGTATAAACTTTTAATGAAATTTATGTTGGTAGCCTATGGCATCCGGGTCATGCTTACCAATCTATTGACCCTCATTCATTAAAATGAGTTCAGTAGCATAGGCGCTACATTGGAACATACAGACATATACAGACTGCCAAAACTCTTTCTCTTTTCTCTGTAGCCATAGTCAGGTAAAAATAGATATTTAAAAAACAAATTTAATCCAATTTTTTGAGTAAATCAAGTCAATAAATATTTAAATACAAGTTGCACTTAAACAGTTTAATTTCTAATACCACTACATTAATTCCCTATATTTTGTAAAATTTAAATAATAGATTGTACCTGTATAAGAGGAACATCTTTTTTCAATTTCTTTTTACACCCTTCGAGCCAGCCTAAAGGCACTTTCAAGGGGTTGAAGTCGCAGACAACAGCTCCTATGTTATGTTTCTCCACCCACTGAGGTAGGACCTCTGCTCCGCTGCCTTCTAGCAGATGAAAAGATATATTCAACTTTTTGCAATCTGCTGCCACTTTTTCGAGACCTGGAAATTTATTCCAAAACATAAGTCAGTGATGACAAATCGCTTTAATACTAATATTTAACACAAAACGTACCTTTTATAAGGAAATCAAACTGTCTAACAGAAGCGTCTAAATATTTAGCGATCAAACAAAAACACACGTGCAACGGAACTTCATTCTTGAGCGCGAGTTTTTGTGCGAATAAAAATGCCCAATTATCTTGCACTCGGCTGTCACGGGACATCCAGTAGACTACTCCTTCACAATTATCAGGGACCATCTGCTCTTGTGACACGATTCGGACACGTTTTTTATTGAACCTATAATCTAAAATAGATTTGGCGGTCTCCTCGCGTTTAACTTGTAATTTCTTCATAAATTCTCCAATGTCCACATTAGAAGTTGTTTTGGTATCCGGTGGAACAACTGATAGCTTCAATTTTTTCGGTGTTGATGCCATTTTTAAAACCGCGCTAATAGATTTTATATAATTAACTCTCATATAATTTCACGAGTTATTGAAGAATGAAAACAGAACAGTAAACTTCGTCAGACAAGACAAAGACACCGGTTTTGACATTCTCATTTTCGCGCATTTGTCATCTCATCTGGCCATCAGTGTTCCCAACTCTCAAATTTTTTTCTTCCTAAGCCCCAATCAAAAACCCCTAAAATCGCCACCAATACTAGGAATACTCCCCAAAAAAAAATTACTAGTGTGAATCTATAAGAAAAAATATTTTTTCTACAAAAATTATAATACAATTATAATTTTGATAAAATAAAAAAGTGCAAGTATTAAAAAGTAAAAAATCTAAAAGTTTATTTTTTATTTTTACAAAATAAGTAAAATAACCGTTATTAATAAAAATATTAATAATAAAAACAATAATTTTTATTTTAGACTCACACTCGTAAATACAATGGAATTACTTTACCTTTCAAGTCTGGATCTGTTTCCTACGTCTTTGTATAATATATATTTGACAATACTTTTTTATCTTTAGACATTTAGCTTTAGGCATTTTAACGAATGGCTTGCTGATAGTTGCGTATTTATTGAGTATTGAGAGGATACATTGAACAGGTAAATAACTAGTAACAATCTTTGTAGTAAACATAAACGCAGTTTAGCCAAAAATTCTTACGAGTATGTTTATAATTGTGTTAGAAAACAATACAACATGCTGAAATGTGCGTCACATTTTATCCGCACTCTTAGTAACCAGCAATCGCACTAGAAATCGCTAAGGCGGTTTGTATAAAAATTAATATGATTCGCTAGATTAGATTATCCCAGGGCCTATACTATTACACCTTTATTTTGCTTAATTTGAAATAAAAAAAGAAATTACTTGAAGTTCTAAAAATCCCTAAAAAACCCCTACCAAAATAACACCACTAATAAAACCCCATGACACATTTTCTCCCCCTAAATTTAGGGGGAAAACCCATAAGTTGGTAACCCTACTGGCCATGGATGGTGTTGCCCTTCGATCAAATATATCATAGATGCACTGTTGCCGCTTAAAAAGTGGCACCGGCAAAACAAGGCATAAAACAACAATATGCCTTGTTTCGCTCTCATTCTAGACTTGTGCTTGCTCGGTCATTATAAGGAGCGATCCGATCTCGTTCATTGAGCCAAGTGAACTAGTTCGGTACTCTAGTTCTTTTAGTACATTTAGTACACTAGTTCAGAGCAGAAATGAATTGTTTGGATGAACGAGGCGATCGTTCATGAACTATATGCCTTTTAGTACGTTGTACACTAGCACTGTTTAGCGCAGTACTTTTGGTATTGCTTGAATTATACGGGAAATTATGTAAATTTAAAAAATTAACTATTATATTCAGATTTTCCTTCATACTTTACAGGCTTACACTTACTTAGGACTGTCATTCTAATATTAATTAAGAACTTTAATATAAAAGTTACTGACTCTACGTAAAGTTAAGTAAAACGTTATATATTATATCCTATATATTGTAAAATTATAATAACACATTGTAGATATAACTAATTAGTCCAATTACTGTATCTCAGTAGGTACACTAGCCACTTATTGTCCTTTTGAATGTTTGTTCTCTTTTTTCTTTATATTTGTTAACACCTAGATGAAGCTTTATTACTGCGATTGGGACTGATGTGTATAGTTTTAATTGGACTTCAGATTTTAAATTGTATATTGTTACTTATTATTGTGTGAGGCATGATCTGTTGTCTGTAACTATACCTATTGAGCAAAAATTAAAACAAAATAAAATTAGAATGGCGCATTTAAAAATCTTCGTTCATATATTTATCGAACTCGCGGATTCCCGCAGCAGTAGGGTTATAACATAACATTGAAAGAGAAAGAAATGAACTAGAAAACTCATTTCTTAAGTGCTTTTAACTTTTTTTACAAATTAAGTAATAATGACAAATAAATAAAAGTAATAGCTAAAACAATGCAATTAAAGACTACAGTTCTGTGATTCTGTCATTAACGTGGCAAAGTACTTATATTTTTAAAATGTTATCTACTCTGCTACTCGTTCGTATATCGAATTCCCATATATACGTCTCGCTCGTTCGTGGTGGCGGCGGGTGTAGGACACGGCGCGGGCGGTGAGGCGAGCCGCGAACGACCGACCCGACAGCAGCCGGTGAGCCGTGTAGTGTACTATTCAGTACTATTATAGTGAACTAAATGAACGAAGTACTACGAGCTTTAAGGAATAGTTCGTTCTAGTTCTTTGTCAGGAACTAGTTCCTTGTAGTACGTAGTTCACGAACTACACAACTCTATCTCATTCGCTTGGTGGCCGTGCTCGTGTTTACACACAAAAAATTGTAAAAATTACACTCTAAAAATGCAAAAGAAGGATGGAATATCATATTTTCAGTAAGTCTATCTTTAATCTAACATATTGGTGTATTTTCGTTATGCTTTAAAGCTAATTTTATGAATATTTTCATCAAATTTGTGATTTAGAACGGCTTCTAATGTACGCATCCATCCCTTTCACACTCATGCGCGATGTTCATAAGAGAAAAAAAGACAAGCCTAGTGCTAGCGAACAAAGTCAGTAGGATAATGATGGAGTCGCCGTTACAATGTTTTTAGGTTAATTGAAGATTTGTTTTTGTTTTAGTTTTTTGAAATTTACATATTCAGGAGAATAAAAAAGACAGCCTTACCAACTTCACAGGTAGGTATTATATTCTACTAAGAATTTTTAACCGACTTTAAAAAAGGAGGTTATTAATTCGATCTGCATGTATGTATTTTTGACAAAATTGCAAACTGTTAATAAATGTTGGTCTATACCAGATTCTAAATGTGTTTACCAAAATTTAAAATTATCCGTCCGTTAGTAAATATCTGAAAAACATTTCAGTTGGAATATAAAATATATTTGATGATTATAGTTTAGGTATAGTCCAACTTATGGAATAGTGCAATATAATATGTATAGGCACGTAGGTATAGAAGGTCTAATATCTGAGTGGAATATTCAATATTAAATTAATACTTATTATAATTTATAATAAAATTCTATTCAAACTTTTAGCTATCAGAATAAAAAGAAGAAATAAAAAATGTGTGAAGAATTCATTATTTGTTGGTCCATCCAACTACCGTATGTTTTTAAATCAAAAAGCAACTCCATTTTGTCCATGTTCCAAATAGAAGCGATAAGACGCGGACACACTATTTAATGTCAGTGGAATGTAACTCTCACTATTCTTTGTACTATTATGTGCTTTATTGTAATACGTTAAGTTTAATTTTCAATACACTTGTTTTTGGGCATGTGTTGTTTTATTTCTGATTTTTGAAAGAGTCATAAATTTTTATTGTCTTATCCTGACATCAAACTAAAAGGTAATATGTAGTGAATTTAATATGGATTTATTTCCGTTCGTACGTCAATTGCTTAAAGTTAAAATTAGGTTAAGCTGTATACCAGTTCAGGACTTTTTTCGCTATATCTCAAGTGATATACATGTACCTAAGTACGTATAGAAGCGTGGACAGTATTTTGTTTACTTTTGTATGGAACTGTGCATCTATAATATATTTGATCGAAGGTGTTGCCAGTGCTTCTATTTCTAATACTATTTTTCAATGGGAAGTAGAAAGAAACAAAGCGCCTATCGAAGATACTAATGTGTAAAAAAAATACCAATCAAGTTGAGAACCTCCTCCTTTTAGAAGTCGGTTAAAAATAGGTAGGTAATCACTAAGCATATCACTTATACTTATACATACTTATATCCTTTTCTAGATAGATATGTTTAAAACATTAATCGATTCGACGTTGTACAAAATGCTTTACGACTTGCGTGCTATTTTTTCACTCGTATTTACTGTACTGTACTTTTTAGGGTTCCGCTCCAAAGGCAAAAAACGGAACCCTTATAGATTCGTCATGTCTGTCTGTCTGTCCGTCCGTATGTCACAGCCACTTTTTTCCGAAAGTATAAGAACTATTATGTTGAAACTTGGTGAGTAGATGTATTCTGTGAACCGCATTAAGATTTTCACACAAAAATAGAAAAACAACAATAAATTTTGGGAACAAAGAACTGAAACTCAAAAATTTTTTTTTCATCAAACCCATACGTGTGGTTCTATGTATGGTTCTATCTATAGATAGGTCTTCGAAAACGATATTGAGGTTTATAAGATAATTTTTTTCTAAACTGAATAGTTTGCGCGAGAGACACTTCCAAAGTGGTAAAATGTGTGTCTAACCCTGTAACTTCTAAAATAAGAGAATGATAAAACTAAAAAAAATATATGATGTACATTACCATATAAACTTCCACCGAAAATCGGTTTGAACGAAATCTAGTAAGAAGGTTTTTTTTAATACGGCATAAATCGTAAACTGCAATTTACCTTTCATTCAATCAACACAAATATAAAAATAAAATAAAAATTATGTTATGTTACTTGCTGCTGCGGAACCCTTCATGGGCGAGTCCGACTCGCACTTGGCCGCTTTTTACGTACTAAAAATGTAACATTTCAATGGACTAACTTGTATACATCTAAATTAAATAGTTAGATCTAAATAATGTATCAAGACAAATAAGTGCCCTTACTAAGATTTCGAAACACGATGGTATGGATGGACTGTGTTATTTATTATAAAAAAGATAAGAAGAAAACACGTCAGTTGTTTAGTAAACGAATTTACTTTTCCAAAGTAGGTGGCATAGTATCTGACAATACAAATAATAATAAGAAATTAAGTTTTAGTAAATTTATTTAAAAATAATTTAACAAAATTTAAATGAGATCCTCGTTACTAAATTCAGGAGATGGGAAATATTTCTTCTTTAGGTAGTTACTACATGGATGACAATTGCACCTCTCAACGTTATTTCTCATACACTCAAAAGAACAAAAATCAACTAGCTTACATATGTTGCAGGGTATTTTTTCGTTTTTCAGAGGTATCGCACATTCGAAGCACACCTTGAACTTGCCAATCTGAAAGTTACAAAGCATTTTATACTACACCTGATCGGAACAGTAGTCATTATTCCCTGAAAATGAAAAGAGAACGTTAGTCTTTTCCTTGACCTGAATAAGCGGGAGGGAAAAATGTATGAAAATCCATTTCTAACGTGTTTTAGCGCTAGAGAAAGTTGTATGAATTTTCATTTCTCATGTGTTATCTTATCTAAGGCGCGCGCCTGCCCAAGGAGTCTTCATATAATTTAAATATGGAATCTCCGTGCCACTGACATCCTTTTGTGAAGAATAAAAAAAAAACAAAAGAAGTGCGAAATATCGGTCAAATTCTAAGCTAAATTGTGTCTTACATGGTGTCTTACGTTTTGATTTAAACACAGGTGTAGTATAAAGCACTGTGTAGCACTCGGGTGAAAGTCCCATTCCTGCCTCGGGAGTATTGTGGCCCTAGGATCCCTGCTCCCTCGCTAGTAATCGGTCCCTTTCCTCCCTCGATGAACAATGTACTATTATGTAGGTGGCATTGCTTTAAAAAGCCGGTAATTATGAAGTGTATGAAATATTTTAGGACGAAAATCAGGAACATTTAGACACACACATTATACACTTGTCACTTGACTTGTTTTCCAGATTCCTACTTAAACGTACCTATCGATTTACAAACGGGCAATCCGAAAAGGTTCATCCATATAAAAGTTAATGTGTGCTTTATTTTGTCACTAGTTTTTGCCCGCGGCTTCGCCCGCGTGTATTTTGGTTATCGCCGCAAATAGTCTATGTGTTATTCTGATGTATAAGAAATATTATTGTGAAGTTTCATCCAAATCCGTTCAGTAGTTTTTGCGTGAAAGAGTAACAAACATCCATCCATCCATACTTACAAACTTTCGCGTTTATAATATTAATAGATAGGTATAGATGGTTTTACTTTTGATAATGCAACCTATTGTTGTATTATACAAGTAAATAAAAATTATGTTCTAAAGGAATCAAATTTTAAGCTCACCTCATTGACGGGAGTAATTTCTGGTGTCACATAGGGCCTTTTCAGAACCTGTCCAACATCGGTGACCAGCTTATTTTCACGTAAGAAGTAGGTTACTTCTGATTCAATTGAACTCTTATCTTCTGATGATATCGCAACAGTGCGTAAACTTTTCCTCATCTTCTTAAAGTAGAATATCACTATACAGAGTACATGCTTTAAGACCTTGTTGTCGTTGTATATTCGCTTTTTAGTAGTTTTAAGTATGTCCCAAATTTCGAGGCATCGCGTTGGTGTGAGCCAGAGACCCAATCGTTTCGAATTTTTATATTCTTTCAATACCATGTTCCAGTGTCGATGTTTGAATCTGTAGATTAATTAATTTATTTAATAACTAAAAAAACACATAGAATCCTCTTTGATGAAGAAGCCTAAGTGTTGAGTACGACAGAAATGAGAGGCAGGTATGTACCTATTGTCGCTGGATTACACACACACATACACAAGGTTCCTGGTAATGTATGGATCTTGTAGCAAAATGTCATTAAACGATAACTACTGCATTGGTCTTCCTAAATATAAAGTTAGACTAGCAATACCATACTGTTTTTTTTTATTTGAAGCACTCAAATGTGCTTATTAGTTGTGAGTTTGATTTCACATAACCCTAGTTCAGAAATCTCTTCAAGTACATACCTATCGGCTATTACGATCAGCTCTTTTAACAATTCAGCTTGTATCCATCGAATAATCAGAAGTCTAGCACAATTCGTCACGAGACTTAGAGCTTGCTTGTAATCCCCTACTTCGTCTGTCCCTAACCCTTTAGCCCCCACTACTGACTTTGTAGAAGTAGCAGCAACGCTTTTAGTTTTTTTCTTGGGTTTCACTTCATTTTTCGTCTTTTTACTGTCCTGTTTTCCAGCTGTTGTTCAAAAGGTTAATTAATTAAGAACTACGTGAATATCTAGCACTTACTCTATGCGAAATAAATTTAGAGACATGGATGACACAGTTTGCTATTCTTGATTCATATGATATGTGTATATATATATATTTATATATATATAGTAATAAAAGTACCTAATCATAAGAACTAGAAATACATGGCGATTAATTAATAAATTGTAATTGTAATTAATAATAATATATATCGCTTTATTGTACACCAGATAATGCTATGCTTAATGCTAGGTCAGTGCAAATGGCGGCCTTATCGCCAAAAGGGCAATCTCTTCCAGGGATGGAAATAAATACAGGACGTATAGGGCAGTGTCTGGTGTATTAGAGAGTAGTTTGGGAAAGGAAAATAAAGAAGTGTAATCATGGGCGTACCCATCATTTACTCAGGGGTGGGGCAAAATTAGAAAAACTAGATAAATGTACCTACTGTATAAAATACGAAGTGGGTACGTTACTGGAGCACAAACAAAATAGCGATTCGCAACCACCTTACTCGTTCGACTTGGCAACTTGACTTATTTCTATTCGCCAATATGAAAACCTGGCCAGGAGGAAAATGATTCATAGGAAATGAAGAGGTTATCGCGGCAACAGAAGCCTATTTTGCAAAGTTTAAAGAAGATTATTTAATTTATTTATTTTTAGCCGAAAAGAAGCCTATAGAAAAAATTGCGCCCACATTTAATACACAGATCCATCCACGTTATTTAAGTTGCCTGACCATCATTTCCTATTTTAGTGGAGTGTTGTCGAACCTTTTATTACGCGGGGAATGCTTTTCGAACCACACCCTCCGTGGGACTCCCGGAGGACTGGTCTACCCACTGAAACCCCGCGGCGGCCTACCTCGGCAGTCGGGAGGAGCTTCAGGAGCGCATCGGCGGCGTCTGGAGTCCCTCTTGCCGTACCCCACGACTAAGATACATCCCAGATGACCAGAGTCACCCGCGGGGCAGGACGCTGTCACGCCTCACACCGTTCTACTCGATAAGAGGCGGAATACCTTAGACGACACCCCCCGGCCGCACCGGGCTGTACTGTCCCGTCCCGTCCCGGGTCATTTCACAGCGGTCACATCTCCTCAAGATGTGGCTGCATCGACCCTTATGCGACGAACGGGTAGCTAGCGACCTCTACCGCGTCCCCTTTGCCACCTCCAGCGAGCTTGATCGGCCCTTTACCGATCACGCTCTGTGGACTCCTTCTGGAGCATAACGTCCTCAAAGACGGAGACCATGGCTTCCCACCCGTCACTACTCGCCAGCATTGCCGCGATTAATGCTGGCGATGACAGATTTAATTCGATCTATCCGACTCGACGCTCGGGCATAGGGCAGGTCCTCCAGTGTGTGCTGGGCGGAATCCCGTTCAGACCCGCAGTGGTAGCATTGTACTGTAGCCTCCCGACCGATTTGATTCAGTCATTCACCGAAACAACCGTGCGCGGTGAGTATCTGAGTCAATCGGTAGGTGACACAGTCGGTCCCCCCTTGGATAGGGATAGCTTCGAAGCTCGGCAGAACGGCTCCGACAGCGCGTTGGCTAGCACAGCCCTGGATTTCGAGCCTTGTCTGTCAAGCTCGTAGAGCTTGCGCATGTGCGTTCCGCGGTAGCATTCCGGGCTCATGGTCCGGCACTGTCTCTTCTTCATTCCGACCGACAGAACGAATTTGGTCGTAGACCATCGTGTCCATATCGGCCAGAATATTAAAGGGTGGATCGCACCAGGACCGTTGCTGCCTCGTACGAAATTGTGCGGTAGCGCCGTACGATCAGTATGGCCATCAGCCTCTGCAGGCTCCCAAGTTGAGCTTGACAGCGGTAAGAACCCGCCAGGTTTTTAGACCAGACAGGCGCCCCATAGAGGATTATGGATCGTATGACGCCCATGTAGAGGCAGTGAACTTCTTACCGTAGTCCCCTGAGATTGAGCAGCAGACGATGTAACGCCCTTGCTACCCCTCGTACTCGGGGACTAATCGGCCCGAAAGTGTTGTGGAACCTGTTCTTATTGAATTTTTTTCAATTAGATGGTCGTCACTTATAAAAAAAAACTAGTGAGCGTCTGGGCCCAGGGTGGGGCAAGCGCCCCATTTTGCCCCAACCTGGGTACGCCCATGAGTGTAATACTTATCTTTACGTCTTAAAATTCTGAATAACTTACCTGGAGACGCTGGTTTAGGTTTATCTAATTCTACTAAGACAGACTTAGCATATACAAATAGGTTTTCATACACTATGTCTGCGTTTTGACATTTCAGTAAAGGATCAGCACCAAATAGAAGTAGGTTTGTCAACTGTAATTACAATTGAAGCTGTTTGTAACCTGTTGCTTAAAATGTAGGTACCTATTGTGAATTAAAAAGTAAAGATTTGGATCGATCAATAGATTATCCAATATCCAATCATAAATTTCATTGCCTACACTGTGATAAGAAAAATATTTCAAATAAGTACCATTTGTAAACGTTCGCCGATGCCAATAGTTCTACAAAACGGCAAATAGAACATCTTTACAAGAATATTTTGGTTCATTTGGTTTATAATTGCATTTAAATCTGTGTTAGGACTTTCAATGAATATATCGAAAATGTCCAAAGTTTTTGACATCGCTATGTCCATGGATGCACGCCCTTTGAACTGAGATATTGGGTCGCAGCCATATTTAAGAAGCAGTTCTAGCAATTGATGACGAACCTGTAATTAATATTATTAAGTGTTGTTATAGAAAACTTGTTAATTAGTAAATCTTATATATATAAAAATCATTTGTTGTTCGTTTGTCTCGCTCAAACTCGAGAACGGCTGGTCCGATTTAGCTGATTTTGGTTTTGAAATGTTTGTCGTAATCCAATCTCAATGTGTCAAGAATGGTCACCCATCTATAGACTGACCTGGCTAAGGATTGCTTAACTTTGCAATGTGTTAACCTACTCAGTTACCAATTAGTCACGAGCCCTTAATATTATACATTTAACATAGCTACTAAACTCACATCATATTTTTTTTAATATTATGTAATTTTTACGTACTTCTTCGTAAGCTTCATATTCAACCTGTTTAGCCAGTACAGCATGCAATAGTGTCGGCCCTGGTTCCTTTGGATCCGAGTCTACTTCAGAATTATGAATGGGCAGTCTATGGTTTGGATTGGCTCCCATCTCTAGTAAAGTGCGAATAACTTCCAAGTTTTTGTTATTGATGGGCTGGCTTACTGCGATATCTAAAGGTGTATATTCTAGAGACTGAAATCACAATAAACAAAATTAAAAAAAACTACAACCCGACTAGGTAAAAAAAAATGATAAAATTTATATAGCCTGTGTCACCCGGGCCATTATTACGAATCTATTCGTTTATAATAAATAAATATTTCGGACATCTAACACACAACGCCATCTAGTCCCAAGCTAAGCAGAGCTTGTGTTATGGGTACTAGACAACTGATATAAATACTTATATAGGTACTTTTTTTTTGTAAATAAATACACGCGGGTGGAGCCGAGGGCAAAAGCCTTATTGCCTTATGAAAGACTAGCTTTTACACGCGGCTTCGCTCACGCAGACTTTCATCACCTGATTTACCCCCTTAAGGGTGGAATTTCAAAAAATCATTTCTCAGTGCTCACTTACGTTATGTAAAGAACCTACATGCAAAATTTCAGGATTCTAGCTTCAGCGGTTTGGGCTGTGCGTTGATCTCTGGGTATGTCAGTCAGTCAGTCAGTCACCTTACTCTTATATATATATAGATTATTGTACTGACCTGAGGATAGACCTCATTTACATTCACTCCGTATTTTACTAAAGTCTCGATTAGATCGGGAGCGTGGGCTATTATAGCCGTGAAAAGTGCAGGCTGCGGACAGCGTACCCGCCGAGGATCAGCACCATCTATGAGTAGCTGAGTGATGGTTGCCTTCAGATTTTCCATCCTGTAAATACACGACTATTAAACCACTTATTCATTATTCGTTTAAAATTTCAAGCGTGGATGAACCTGGACTCAGCATCTATAGTACCTTCAGAAGGCGATAGAGAAGAGAAATAGAAATGATACCTTAGTCTCACAAAAAAAACTGAGTTAATCAACTTAAAACGACTGGAAATCTAATTTTAAAACTATGTGCGTATAAGCTATCTACATTATCGAATCGAAATGCTCGCTGGCAGCTACAAATAGTCAGACACTAACTATTTGTAATTTAATGGTGCTAATTCTATTGTTTCGACACTAAATAAAAAAAAAAACGACTTCCAAAAAACATCCAACGAAAACTCTCTGCCAAAAAAACACTTAAAAGCGTAAAATAAACTGGTTCTTCATAAATTGCCTATACCTTATTCTTTATTCATTTAAATAGTAGTATTATAATGTGTGCTAGGTACCTAGAATCTGTTTGAAGTCGGTGCCAAGTGACTATCGCTTAGACTTTTGTAATTGTTCCTTTGTATTCTTTTTGGCTTAGCACCGACTTCAAACACTTTATTTTTCAGTTTTTAGTGCAAACAATCGTAGGTAAGTAGTAAGTTGCACTATTTCATCAAATTTCATCATCAAGAATACAAATAAGGTCTATACGTACCTACGTGTAATATTAAAATCATCTTCTAATTCCTAACTGTTGAAGAGTTTAACCTTATATCATCGGTTCACCTAAATAACTTGAAAGTTTACGACTGAAGGTCTTTAGATACGTATGAAATTGAAAGAATTATCCTCCAACTCCTAACCGTTGAAGAGTTGTACCTTCCACCTTCCATCATCACCTTACCTAAATAATTTGAAAGAATCCGACTAAAGGTAACATATATACATAATATGATATTTAAAGATTTATCCTCCAACTCCTAACCGTTAAGGAGTTGTACCTTACATCATCAGCTCATCATCATAAAATGTAGACTACCAGACGGAAATACGGGTGTAACTTCAGAAAATATACGAAAAACATAGTATGTGCCTATAAAAAATGAGGGTTTCCCTCGATTTCCCTGGGATCCCATCATCAGATCCTGATATGCTGGCAATGGGACCACCTCGGAAGCATACCCTTTCGAATACAAAAAAAAATACAAAATCGGTCCACAACTGACGGAGTAATCGGTGAACATACATAAAAAAAAAAAAAATACATACAGTGGAACATAGAACCTCCTCCTTTTTGGAAGTCGGTTAACAAAAACTTTCTAAAATTATCTTCCATTCCCTTTTCTTAATAAAGCAATTTCCGAAGTGCTGTTTTTGTATGTATGTATGTATGTATTTTAATAACGTCCATTTTAGTGCGACGTCTAATTTTAGTCAATCTTTGAGATTCGGGAATTTGTTTATTAGGACATAACTAGTTTTTGTTGATTTTTAGTTTAGTTTAAAGAGTTTTCGAACTGCAGAATAATTTACAAAATTGTACCAATGATTACAAAATTCGGATTGAGATTTGTACAAATTCAAAAGATTCTTAAAATACACAAAATCTGAAGTTTAAAAACTTACTGCTCAGTTTTTATTTTGATTTTTAACTTCATGGATGAACTCTGGTCTATACTCAGGGAGGCTATATCTCCGTTCGCCTTCTTTAATTCATCTTTAACGACTTTAGTATTATCTTTTTTTGTATTCTTATCTGGAATCTTTTTTTGTTCTTCTAATTCAGCATTAATTTCTGATACCATATCATTAACATGAAAAATGTAGTTCACTGGCGATACCCCATTAGTTTTTAAAAACATATCAGTAACTTTAATTTCAAATTCATGACCTGTATTTAAGTATAGTCGATTTTCTTCACATAAATCACTTGATTTACTTTGTGTATCGGTTTTACTGTCTCCCGATGCCATCAACTCATTCTTTTTAAATATTTTTGAACCAACTGATTGAAACGACTTAGATTTTTTATTTATTGACGCCTGAGTTAGCACATTTTTCGCTGTTTTAGCGCTCGCATCGGCCTCCTTTTTATGCAAAGTAAACGCCGGAGCCCCCAAATTTCGATCGATTTCCCATTCAGATATTATTTTGTCACTTGAAACTAAAATATATAATTTTTAATAATAATTAAAGACTATATCTGATGGCTTAATATAATAAGTCATTTAATTATTATTAGTTGGCAAAATATTCTATGTTTATCGTAATTTTGTGTAATTCGAGCCCGCCAAACTTCTGTCAGAAGCATTTGCTCTGCTACTCGGGCTATAGCGGATGAAATAATTAAACGTATGTACATTTAAAGTTTCACATACCTCCTGTTGTTCCACTACCCATTGGTAATATAGCTTTAATAATATCACTGGGATGTATGTCCAGCTCAGCACATGCGTAATTTATCAATGCAGCGCCGAGCGGAGTGCAGCAGGCATCGTTGTAATTATTTACTTGAGCCCCAGCCTCAACCAGAAAATGAATTACGTCCGGTCGGTTTCCACACTACGAACGAAATGTGAAATGCGAAAATGAAATTTTAATTTTAAAGTATGTGTTGTATAAAATGAAAATAATTAAACTATACATGGTTGAGTTGGAAAATGATATTAACTTTTCCATTGTAAAAATCCTTATTAGTTGAGGAACGTGAGTTGTTATATAGGTATTGTTATAAATGTTTCTACGTGTGGCTTAGGAATACGGAATGGGTGTACTAAGTACTCGATTAAGGGAGCAAATTACGTACGATACGACGTACTACTACAAGTATATTTTAACAAAATAAAAAATCGACTTCAAGAACGACCAAATCAATCGTTTTCTCTTGGATGCCATCATCTGATGTTAGTGTCCTCATCATGGTACCACCGTTGGGATATCTCCTTGCCATTAAAGAATCATCAAAATCGGTTCATAAACAACGAAGTTATCCGCGAAGACACATAAAAAAATATACGGTCTAATTGAGAACCTCCTCCTTTTTTGAAGTCGGTTAAAAAGAGAAGGGAAAACTTTAAAGACATAGGTCCTATGAAATCTGATCTGGCTAGCATAGCTAGTATAGTAGAAATAAACCTGGGTGTTCTTTGTGTCCGTTTTATGTATGTTTGTAAAATCCCCCGCGATTGATTCCTAGTGCGAGAGTTGTCTTTTTTTTTTAAAAAAAAACTTTCTAAGGAGAGGCCAAAGTCTAAGGCCAAAAGGACTATTAAAGACCATAAAAAAATAGGCCTAAAAATAGAAATATTGTTGAACATTTGAAATTCTACTTACTACAGCATACATAAGGGCCGAGTTTCCTTGCATATCCGTGACGTTAGGATTCACGTCATATTCATTTATGAGTTGAGCAACTGTATTTATGTGACCCAAGAAGCATACCATGAGTAAAGTTCTGGAATATTTATGATATTTTGGTATACGTGGTAAGAAATGGTCGTAAAAGCTCAATCATTTTTGTTCCGCTGCTAATTATGCAATATTTTCAATGGTTAAACATATTAAATAAATAATTTTGATAACGATTTTGTAATTATATTTCTCAAAGGTTGAAATATATTATATTTATTCGCTATTTTTTATATTTCTATGAACCAGAAACCTTGCTGAAGTAATTACTGATCTGTGTACTGAACGGTATCGCCTACATTGAAGTTTATTTTTGTGACAAAACAGCTGACCTGTGCCACTTCCAAAAGTGTTTTCTTTTGTCTTAGCAACATTTCTCATCGAGTACAGTACAGTCTACAGCCTTCTTCGATAAATGAATGATCCTACTCTTAAAGGATTTTTCATATAGAACCATTTTTAGGTTATCTGTAGCGTGCTAACTGGTTCAAGAACCAGCCAGTTCTTTCACTCAAACAAAAAACTATTCAGCTTTTTATCATTAGTAAGCGTTTAAGAATGAATATGTTTAATAAATAAAAATTCTCAGAAACCTGCAATCCAACTCGTGTTCAGCTGCAGGTTTAAACAAGTCTCTGGGTCCATTTAAAATTGATCTCAAATTCATTTTAGGCTTTGTGAGCTGTTTCCCGTGTTTGTAAGAATGCTGCATCATGTGTAATATGACATCGTTATTGTTCCAAGAGTAAAATATATCCTGGTCGTTACCTAAAACACTATTGTTACTATTTTGGCTTCCGACCTGAAATCAATTTTAATTAAATATCTATAGCATAACTAATCCTTAGTACCTATAGACAATACCGTGAGTCTTCCATGTTTTTTTTATGGAATAGCGGGCAAACGAGCAGACGTATTGCCTGATGGTAAGCGATTACCGCCGCCTATGGACACCCGCAACACCAGAGGCGTCACAGACTGCACAAGACCGCGATGGTTAATGTTCTTTACAATTTGCAGCAACGGGCTTAATTACACGATATAGTCTTAAAAAGAATTTACAAGTTTACGTTCTCGGTAGAAAATAAAATAGGTATTATACCTGTGTTTTCGATTTCGTTTCATCAATAAATGGTTCAAGTGTAACAATTTCATTGCCATAATACGCTCTCTCGAAAAGGTCTGAATGGAACAGTTGACTTTTTTCGTCAGTACAGTTCTTGGGGTATAGTTTCGTCCAGTTTTGTGTAGCTAACAATGGCTGAGCACCGTACTGTTTCAAAAGCTCTAAGGCCGAATTTGTCTCACCAATCTGTGAAACAAAAATTGACACGTTTTTACAAGTCCTGAAAGAAATATCAGCATTGTTTGTGCTCTTTCAATTTAACTTATCGCTTTTTTTATACCCTCATTTAACTTATTTCTTTGCCCCGTTTAATAACTATTACAGAAGGATGTCTGCATCCGGCAGGCAGTGAGTAGAAAAATGTTACTAACAGTTCTTGTAGTTGACAACAGTAGACATCTATGTCTTGCCACGATATCATGTCCGTCAGGTGTAGACATTAGGTCAGGAACAACACTAGGTGTCTCTGGTCTCCATGAAAGTCGAACAAGCTGAAGACCTCTCCAAAGACCGACGTTCTCGCGAAGACGAGCGTAAGTTTCCACGCCGGGACCCCAGCGCATATTGTGGTAATATAAGCCCTGAAAATGACATAAGGATTGTTCGATGTTGCTTAGAACATTGTACAGAAATGAAATAATTTTTTCATCGAAACTAGATCATTGACTAGAATAATTAGAGCGTGGGAGAGCCACGCTTCGGCATGAATGGGCCGGCTCGACCGGAGTGATATCACGGCCTCACAGAAAACCGGTGTGAAACAGCGCCTGCGCTGTGTTTCACCGAGTGAGTGAGGATACTGGAGGCCCATACCCCTCCCCCCATCCCCCTCCTCATCTCCCAAAGGCCTGCAACGCACTTGTGACGCCTCTGGTGTTGCGGGTGTCCATGGGCGGTGGTAATCGCTTACCATCAGGCGATACGTATGCTCGTTTGCCCAAAATTTCATAAAAAAAAATTTGGTACTCGTTGGTTGATACGTTTTCTGACCAATCGTTTTTAAAATACTTTATTTGAAATATTTTTAACTAAATCTTTATTTATATTAAAGAATTTCTGCCAGCGCAACTGATGCGTTGTACTTAAGCGTTTTATAGTTTCGTAAATCACATAGTTTTGACTGCGGTAAACGCTTACAGATCTTTTTCTTACCCTGGTCTTTTTCCAAATGAAAACTTTGTTCTACTACCCAGGTTTGTACATAAAAAAAACATAGTCCACTGCTGGACATAAGCCTCTCCTTAATACCTCCTATAATAGTATTGTTACACACATACAATTTATAAGTTACTAGCTTTTGCCCGCGGCTCCGCCCGCTCGTTTGTCGGTTATCGCAATAAAAAGTAGCGTATGTCCTTCTTCAAGAATCAAAGTATCTCCATGACAAATTTCATTGAAATCGTTGCAGCGGTTTGACAGACAGAGTTGCTTTCGCATTTATAATATAAGTATGGTATGGTCCATATGTTCGTACTAACACTGAACACTCGTCCATTGGCGTATGATTTAAGACCGTAGCCATGCATACAGTTATTATAGAAATAACCCTCGTAGGTGTCCCCCTCATGTGTTTCACCGCGATATCGACAGCGGTACTCACCGATGCCATGCATCGTGTCGCGCAGAAGACGACCACAGTACGTTCCTAACGACTGAAACATTAAATTATCCAGAAACATTATTTATACCTTGTTCCGTGTTCATCAATAATGTTGGTTGTGAAAGCTATATCTTTTGGAATATTTATTAAAATTACTGTTATTCAAATCGAATTTTGCTAAAAAATATGAATATATGATTGTAGGAGAGCAAAAGCTAGTCTCAAAATAAGACACTACTTTCTATGCATACATAGGGACCGTCGATATGACGTCTAGACAGAAAATGTGTCTGGCAGATGTTAATAGATTGTTTCGTATGCGGGACTCTACACAGCTGAACTCACGAAGCAAATACAAAGAGGAGATGCCCTAATGAAATTTTTGTATGAAACAATGCGTGACAATTTGCGGGGGTGAGGGGCTTAGTGAGGGGGGGGGGGTTACTTTGCCCTTTGCCATCTACCAATCAATAGCAAAACTACTTGCATCGTTACATGTTGATGTTGCTATGTAGTTTAGCTATTTGACACTAAGCGTACGATGTAAGGGACATACAGGGACGTACTCAGAATTTTCTTATCAGGTAGTTATGTTTTTAAAGTCAATTTTGTAAATCATTTTGATGCATGTATCGCAAAAATATTATTAGTAAGAAACATCGTACATAACATCTATACTAATATATTCTATACTAATATATGAAGCGTAAGAGTTTGTTTGTTTGAACGCGCTAATCTCAGGAACTACTGGTCCGATTTGAAAAAAAAAATGTGATTATTTTTTTTTTTCAAAAAAAAAAATGTTTCAGTGTTAGATAGCCCATTTATCGAGGAAGGATATAGGCTATATATCATCACGCTTAGACCAATAGGAGTGGAGCAACAATGAAGAATGTTGCGAAAATGGGGGAAAATGATTACGCTACGGGAAATAGGAGACGTAAACGAAGTTGCGTGGGTCAGCTAGTATAGTATAAAAGTGAAAGTTTGTGTGTTCTTTTCATCTTCCCCGTAACCTTGGTGATGTATTTGATTTATTACTTATTTAAATATGTCACCGTAAGATTATAAAAACCGTTAGATTATAATCTACCTAGCGAGATTGCCAACTATCGATGTGATATACTACTTACGCGCGTCAAATTGTCAACTTTCCCTGATTGTTCGGTTTTATAGTAGGCCGATCAATGCCCATAGGGATAGTTTAGGTTATTACTTCTTTGATTAATCACAAATTATTTTTTCTGCCACAGCAACTTTATATAACTAATCCTAAAGCTGTGAGGTATTTTCAACATGAAATCAATTTACAATCACAGTAATACTTTACATTTGGCATCAAAGACAAATTAACAAACAAATATGGCGGCGCGGGGACATATGCTGTTCAACCAATCAGCGTGCGACTTGCGATTCGTAGATACCATTTTACAATCTCGCGAGATAGATTACAATCAAACGGTTTTGACAATCTGACGGTAACATATATATATTAAAGAGAGAGAACAAAAACAAAGAAATATAGTACAACAACAAACACATACAATAAAGAGAACAATAACATACAAGTAGGAGTATAATACAAAAAAAAATGTTTCTACAAATTAGTTTTTCATTTATTATATTTTCAAATTCTTCAGTTTTCGTTGTGGGTTCCGAGAAAGTTTAATTTTCCTGGGATTCCTGGGATCGAATTTTAGTTAGTTAGAAAACCTATCAAATAATCAGTATAAGTAAAATTTGTTTCATTTTCAAGTACTTTAAATTCTAGATTAATATAGATATAATTTGAATATAGATAAAAAATTTAATTCTAATTACGACCCTGTCTCTTTGTTCTGTTGATGTTTGTTTTCCTAGTTGACGATAGACGTCAGTGTTCACAAAATGATTACAAAAAATACAAAAAATAATATTTTTTCGATTAAAAATTCTTTAGGCAAGAATGCAGAACATATTTCAATATTTTTTATGATTTACTTTATAAATACTCAGCTCTACGAACCTTTGTATTTTTATTTCCCATCACACAAAGTTTTTCCATCTAGTGGCGAATAGATTTAACTATATTTCAACAACACACTGAGAGATTTTTCTAGAACTATTTTAAGAAATTAAGTATAAAATTACTTACAAATAAAATATTATGCCATTCATGGCACCAGAACGTCTATCCAAGTTATTTGTACAAGATAAAACACAACACTTCATCTTTTACAAGGAATAATCCGAGAATATTCAAGGATTGCGATTTTTCGATAAAGTTCTAGAACATTGACGTTGACAGTCTAATTTGTCTAATAAGTCGCGATAACTGCGATGACGTTGGGACCTGTATTTTGTCACGGGACCTATGCGCTTATGCCATCTCCTCTTTGTATTTGCTTCGTGGCTGAACTAGTGAATGTAAATACTCGTTTTTACTTTGCTGCGCCAAAACCTGGAACTTTCGATGAGAATTGTCTGTTTACAATAGAAGACAGAGAGAGAGCACTAGAGAGGAAAGGAAAACTTGAAATAAACTATACCAACCTATTCCGCCAGCGTGGGATAGTAAACCAAAACCCCATTTCTACGGAGAGGCTTATTAAGGCCTGTTGATGTCATCATCATCAACAACCGTACAACAGCAGCCATCAACAAATGTAAATACAAAGCTTAAACAAGTGATTAATTTAAAAAAGTTCTTTTTAAAAACAAGCTTTTACTAATTGTTAATAAAAAATAATAATATAAATAAATAAATATTTGGACATCTAACACACAACGCCATCTAGTCCCAAGCTAAGCAGAGCTTGTGTTATAATAATAATAATAAATAATAATAAATATTTTGGACATCTAACACACAACGCCATCTAGTCCCAAGCTAAGCAGTGCTTGTGTTATGGGTACTAGACAACGGATACAAATACATATTATATACTTTTTTTTTTTTTTGTAAATACATACATATTATACATAGAAAACACCCAAACTCCGAAACAAATATTTGTAGACTAGCTGCGCCCGCGACTTCGTCCGCGTGGAACAGTGACTTTGGGTAGCAGTTTTAATTATTAAGGCTAATATTATTTTAAAAATAAGACACACTTTTCACTGTTAAAAACATATTTAAGTATTTATATAAGTACATAAAATAAAAAGTATTTTGTATGAAATTATTTCGACATTCGACATGGCCAAGGCTTTCAACCTGTTCTTGCACTTTCGCTTCTCTCCGATCTCTAAGCATTCGGTCTGCCTCCTAGAGTCATCTCTAGATTTACTCTTTTCTTCATCAGCGCCTTCGCATTCGGGTTCTTTGCGACGGACGGCGCGGCCTCTGTTTTTCTGGAGGTAAACGCTAGCGTACCTCAGAATTCGGTCCTGTCGCCCAAGATGTTTCTTCTGCATGTCAATGACATATTAGCCCTTGGCAATATACATTGTTATGCAGACGATAGCACAGTGCATGGGCGATATTATGGATATCCTGCAGCCAAGATAGTAGACGTTGAGGAAAATGGAGAGGAGATTGTCGCTGAGCTTGACCGGGTTTTGAACCGCATTTAACAATGTGGTGATGAGAATCTGGTCGAGTTTAACGTTAAGAAAACACAGGTGTGCCCGTTCTCTACCAAAAAGTCTCCGTTTCTTCCCCTCCCCACTTTTCAGAGCACTCAACTGCCACTACGGGGTAAGGTCGGTGTCCTGGGCATGGATATTTGCCGGGACCTCGAGTACTGTCTCATTAGTCGGCGGATCAGAATATATATTATTTTTAGATCATGTGTGCTATCATATACCAGAACTCACGTCTCAGTGTAATCATGTCGTTACTGTCATTTGGCATACAATCATCTCCTATTTTTAGAAGAGCATTTGCATATTGACACTGCTCATAAATCATTGTGAAGTTGTACTCGCATAATTGTAGTAAGACAAAACTTTTTAACATGTACCCATAATACATATGTTTCATACAGGCATTTATTTCATCTTGCAGCGTACCCCTTTTGCTTTTTTTTGTGTTTAAATCCCGCCGGATACTTTTCCTTCGGATTTTTTCACGAAGAAAATTATTTGAATAAACAAAAAATCATGTTAACAAATCGAATCCTAGTGAATAATAACGAATTTGTAGTAGCAAAATTCAACATCCGCATGCGGCACAGTCGTCTGCCCTCACATGTCTGCCCGTTCGGGTAAGCACACTTAGGCATATTGTGATAACTCAGTAAATGTTACATCTGAATAGCTCTAATATTTTGTCTCCTGTCCCAAACTCATGAAACATTTTTGCAAACCTTGCATCATCATCATCAGCCTATCGCAATCCACTGCTGGACATAGGCCTTGCCTTGCCTTGCCTTCACAAACCTTGCATATTTCCATACAAACTTTCATCCCCTATTGTTATTTTACCCCCTTGATCTTAAATTTTTTACGAAATTTAAATGACATTTTTATTTATATGTAATCAACAACCTAAAAAATAAAGTTTAAGATTTTAGCTTAAAATGACGATACTGTATACACTGTTTTGTAATTTGTCTTATTTATTTCTATTAATATAATGAACATACAAATCATATTTATGAATGTATGTTATTTATTATATTATTATTATTATATTAATTTAAGTATTCGTTGAAAAGGAGAAATATTTTTAATGAATATGACATCCTTGTTACCTCGTTGCCAAGAGTGTCCGGTGTACCGGGCGGTGTCACCAAGGTAATGCGCAGGCGTTTGGCGATTAAACCACCACTCTTCTATACAATCTTTCATCCCCCTTTCAACACCTTATTACCTTTTTTTCGCAATAAAAAGTAGCCTATGTCCTTTCTCAGGCTCTAGACTATCTGTGTACCAAATTTCATTGTAATCGGTGCAGCGGTTTGGCCGTGAAAGCAAGACAGACAGACAGACAGAGTTACTTTCGCATTTATAATATAAAGTATGGAAGTATGGATAGCCTTCCTCGATAAATGGGCTATCTAACACTGAAATAAGTTTTCAAATTGTACCAGTGGTTCCTGAGATTGGTGCGTCCAAACAAATAAACAAACTCTTCAGCTTTATATATTAGTATAGATGTATTTATTATACTCTTCTAAGATCTAATACTCATAATAAACAACACAATTATTTAGATAAAGATTAATATTAGGCATTATGTTGATAAAAACTCTTTGGCAAATAACTCATTATTAGGTACCAACTCTTAGCGTCTTATACTCGTGATAACTTCTAAACGAAATGTGGGATTGGGATGAAACAAAAAGTATTTTACTTCTACATAAATACCCTTGATAACATAATGCTTAATTTGGATAAGGATTAATATTACGATACACATTTAACGTAGTTTCTTTCTTCAGACGATTTAATATTTTTTTCGAACACAAAAGCGGTTATTGTGACTAAACCATGATAGTTAGATATATGCTCTCGCGGACTTTTTTGTAGATCTTAATGGGCCCTACAAACCCGTAATACATTATTTTGTTCTATTGTCAATAGTCTTTGCAGCGCACGCAAAAATAGGTTTTCGATTTCACACCTTGGGTTAGAAATTAGCAATTTTCTTACGGATCCCTAATTTTTTTGAAAATAAAATATAGCCTATAGCCTTCCTCGATAAATGGACTATCCGACACTGAAAGAATTTTTCAAATCGGACCAGTACTTCCTGAGATTAGCGCGTTCAAACAAACAAACAAACAAACAAACAAACAAACAAACTCTGCAGCTTTATAATATTAGTATAGATCATACAAACATTTGGTCCGACCCAGGAATCGAACCCGAGACCTCAAGAACAGCAGTCGCATACGCTACCACTGCGCCACTGAGGCAGTTTGAGACAATAACTTTAAGCCTTTTCATTTGATACCCATATTGGGTGGGTTGTTCAGAAATATGTACGCCGCCGTTTTGTTACGGCGGCCAGTTTGGATAAATAATAGTACCGATTATGTATGTTTACATTGTCATCAGAACCAAAGGTATATTTCCAATTTCAACTCAATCGGAAATCGGGAAGTGGATCAAATTTAACTTGCAAGATTTGATTACAGACAAACATCGGGACAGGTGAAACTAAATAAAAGTTTGTAAAAACCTGAGCTCCAGACCAATGATGTATTCCATCTCCATTCTTCCTATGTTCTTCATCTCTTTCCCCTACGTAGTACTCGATGTATGGCCACATTTTGTCTGCGTTTGTCTTCGGTGGATGACATGGTGATATGGTAGAAGTCATGATCAGGAAATGAGACCTACTTCAGCTTTGGTTAGTGACTTTGTGAATATACTTTCCTGAATATCAAATATGTGTAAAATATTCAAAACATTGAAGCAATAACAATGAGATTGTCAGTTTTGACAGGTATAGGTACCTACTCTACCTACTGTCTATGTCTGTTGTGAGTGTAGGTATAGATGCAATCAAAGTAAAAACTATACGGTTTACCGTTAGATATAATGTTAGATAAAATCTTATATATAAAATTCTCATTTATATAAGAATTTTAGTTATGGTAACCCATACTCCTCTGAAACGGCTGGACTGATTTTTATGAAATTTGGTGTAAATATCGGGTAGGTCTGAGAATCGACCAACATCAATTTTTTTTAAAAACAACGGTTGCCGGATCAGCTAGTAGGTTTATAAAATCTCATGGCAAATTGGAACAAGTAAAATTTTAACAAAATAAAAACCGACTTCAAGGTTCGACTCGATTTCTCTTGGATGCCATCATCAGATCTTAGTGTCCTTATAATGGAACCACTGTTGGGATATCTCCTTTCCATTAAAAAAAGAATCATAATCACAAATTTTAACCAAAAACCAACTTCAAGAACTTTAAATGGGACCACACGGGATGCACCAGCTTTCGAAAAAAAAAGAATCATCAAAATCGGTTCATCCAGTCGAAAGTTATGAGCTAACAAACAACAACACAAACATTAAAAAAAAACAGTAGAATAGATAGCCGCCTCCTTTTTTGAAGTCGGTTAGAAATAGAAAAAAAGTATAAGGACTATGTCCAGTTTTAACCAGAGATAGGTATAGGATATATTGCAAACGGCCATTATACTTTACTCTTAACTAACTACCCTTATATCTATCGCTTCTATTCTTTATAATCCGTCTAAAATAAATTGCTTTTAACAATAACCCGGCCCATTGTATTCCATAAATGTTTAGATAAGCACGAAATTTTAATAGTAAAAATTATGTCCATATTATATTTGTGTTATCTATCTAACTACATATTTATCATTTGCGGGGAACTATTCCTTTTATATCAGAGATACAATTTGTTAATCTGTCAGGTCGATGTTGTTATCAAGAACAATTAGATTGAAAGATTGAGAACAAGCTTCTATGTTACGCATTTTGCATAATGATTTGTATTCCAACAGGAAACTGTTTAAAATTTTGTTTTGCCCCTTTTGCCTAAGAGTAGGAATATAAATCGTTCATTGCTTTTACCCAAGACACATCGCACAATGGTACTGATAAGTGGTAACCCATGTAAAGAAGTAAAAGTTATATGAGAATTAATAAACAAAGTAAGACTGAGATTATTAATATCGCGTTGGTGAATGCGAGACCGGAGACCCGAATAGTCTGGTCAACAAGTTCCATACTTGTTGACTAGACTAAAAGATGCAGAAGCATCACTAGGCCGCCATGGTGTGGGTCGCCATGCTGCATTTTCTGCATTCGCAATGAGTATGGTGGCCACCACTCTTGGATTCTGCTTATGCTTTCCATCAGGCAGAGTAGAGTCATTTTGGCGGGCCATACATAAAAAAAAACTACTTGGGCTGTCAAAACTATGAAAGTGTGGACGAAAATAGTGTCCAACTGATGGCCATTAAGTTTCTTCCCTCTGAGCTCTTTCATTGTCGGTAGGTACTATGATAACACTGGATTTGCATGACAGTATTACTGTTAATACTGTTAAGCAAATCCATCGTTTATAGTGACAGCGACAACGCTTAGAAGAAATTCTGTCGTTTATTGAAACGAATAAAATAATTCAGTTGGCCCGTTTATTGATAATTAAGAATAGAGTTTGTGTTTCCTTTTCTGTTCCTCGTAATTAATTATGTATATTGAAAACATTATTTTTTGATTGATCTCTAATTGATTTTTTTGAAACTATCAGCAGTGATTGTTAATCGAATTTCAGGTAAAAAACCAATTCAGTAATTGGCGAGTATCACAACAAGAAGATACAAAATCACTATTTTTTTTTCTTGCTATGGTATTCTGAAATACCTTACAGGTATTTATTTTAAAATAACTTAAATAAAAATGCGAAATCATTGATTAATATTTTATATAAAATGTTTATTTCTTACACTTGTATAATATTTCACTCATAAATATAATAATATACACAATTAGCATTGAGATATTTCACGTAATATAAAAAAAGTTTAGAAAACCGGGCTATAATTACAAATCTTTTGACACCTCACTCATTTATGTTGGTACAGTAGTTTAGGCGCTACGGTGGAACATAACAAACGTATTCTTAAAAAAAAAAGTATTTTGAACTACATCTAAAGTATAGTACTTTATATATGACCCGTGTGCCATATTTGTTTATTTACATTTTTAAATCAATATTATTTATATTTATTATAATTATAGTAAAGTAACATTATTTAAGGACATTTATGTCCGATTACTCAAAGTAGGCTTATTTCTTGACACATAACATAATAAGTAGTATGCTTTTTTAAAAACACGAACAACTTGTGTATTTGTTTTTCGCTCTTTCAAAGTAGGTGTATTCCTGCAACAAAGGATTAAAGGTTTATTCAAAAAAAGTAATCATTTAAATTAATAAAGTATCTCGGACTTTTGTATAGGTACTCATCATTTCTTGATTTGAATAATCGGGGCTATGTTTTTTTCATAAATACTTCTCAAATAAAAAAATATCTCCTAAATTGATTCATAAATACCGGATTTCTGAGGTAAAAAAATTATTAAATTTATCTTAATTGTTTAAACCCTTCGTAACTTTTATATATTTTTAATTTACTAAGTTATATTATCTTTAGTTATAGTATAAATAGCGATCCCTTTAAGGGGTGATAGTAGAGATCATTAGCTATCAAATTGTCCTCGGGTAAATGAGTCAAAAACGTACCGGTTCCGAAAAAAAAAATTTAAGAAAAATGGGTCACGCTACTTCAAAGAGGGTTTAAAAAAAAAACCTTGCGTATATAATGGTTGTTTTTGATGTTTTTAGTTAACTAACACCCTAATACGTAATAATAATACAAAAAAGAACAGAAATGTCGTACCGTTTGTGAATGATGATTCAAAGAATCTAAAAAAATTCATAATTTTTTCCTGTTTTTATGACTAAATGCAATTTTATTACAAAATCACCTAGCAAATTCATCGGCGTAATAGTTTATACTACTGTATACACATAACAATGTCTCGGCAAATGTAATACAGGACGCAAACATTGGAGGTGGAGTGATGATTTGTAAAAGATGGCTGGCAGTGGCACTAGCTAGCAAATTTGATCAGAGTGACGTGTAATGGAGCTATGTCTAATAGTAAACAGCGATAGGATGATGAGGATGAAGCTATATTCCTGAAAATATGATTCTTATTTTTTATAATCAAAATGATAATTACCAAAAGGAAGCCAGCGGCTAAGAGTAGAGCTTTGTGTTTTGGTTGCACGGCGACGTTTGGCATGTTCACTGTAGTTGTAAAGCTCACCAACTCTGTATCCCACGCGTGGGTTATCCTGCCCACCTCGCGTAAAGAATCACCGGACATCACCTTTAAATATTGTCATTATATCGTTACATATGTTTAAATTTAAAAATAACTTTATTTACTACATCCCTCAACCTCACCTCATATTTCGATTTCTCGATCGAATTTCGATATCGATCTGTAACGATTCATTACAAATACAAGCATTGATTAATAAATTTCAGGTGTTCTCATATATACGTTCTCTAAAACTATTATTTACTTTCATCTCAGACTAGAATTTATGGTCAGTGTCATCGACCTATTTAAGGTTTTCTTTTTACCTCCAAAACTCAAAAAACAACCATATTTGGGTAACAGAACATTGAACGAACAAACCCGTATTTATTCATATTAGTATCAGTGGTTTTCCGCTAGATGCGGGCAACACAGGATCGATCGTTGTAGGGAGCTTTGGGGAAGGCCTATGTCCTAGGTCCTAAGGCTGATATGATGGTGATGATGACATTAGTATCCTCTCTCTGACTTCCCATTCTCACATAAAAAATAAAGAGCAAACATGAATATGTATCTTGATACTCACTCTGAAAACAGAAGAAATCAACGCACTCCGCCTAAACACTGCAGGTCCTTCTATAACGAACAACACTCGATCAGTCGCGTCTCGCACCAAGAAGAAAGGCACCATCCACGTCCACTGTTGTTGGATACGACCCACAAGGTCACCAGGAGGCACTGTGACCGTCATCTCCTGTAATACGTTTATAATTCTTTGTGCCAAACTGTTGAAAGGTAAGGTATAGGTGCCGACTTAAGCGCACTCTTGTGTCTTCAGTTATGTATCTACTCCAAATAAAATTATTTTCAACTTCGGAGCAGTCTTACACTAGAACGTCGTATGGAAATATGTTTTCCCATCTTAATTTAGTTGAAGTGGTGTTACGTATAACTGATTTGAAATTAGTATTTGAAAACTTTCTTAAAATTACGTGAACTTAATGCCTACTTTTCTTTAATCTTTTGTTAAAGCATATAAGTTAAGGAATTAATGATCCTATCGTTAGTTTTTAAAGTAATAAGCTAATTTTACCGCATGATATTTGTTATCAATGATGCAAGTTGTTTTATTACGCGTTTATCCTTTTTGAGATAATTCGGTAAATTATCTGTTATTGTTGTTTTTGTCCATCTTTTATTTGTATTTTGTTTGGTTTCTAAATTGAATGTCAAAGTACCGTCGGGGAGTCACGCTTCGGCATGCATGGGCCGGCTCGACCGGAGTGATACCACGGCCACACAGAAAGCCGGTGTGAAACGGCGCTTGTGCTGTGTTTCACCGAGGGAGAGAGGATACCGGAGGCCATTACCCCAACCCCTACCCCCATCCCCCTCTCCATACCCCAAAGGCCGGCAACGCACTTGTGACGCTTCTGATGTTGCGGGTGTCCATGGGCGGCGGTAATCGCTTACCATCAGGCGATACGTCTGCTCGTTTGCCATATGCGTATCCCATAAAAAAAATTAAATAACACAGAGTTAAAAATAGGAGGAATATCGAATGAACTTAATATACAACTAGACACTCAAGCTCTATAGAGGCTATTTAAACTTCAGACAAATACACTGATTTGTGGGCAGTAATAAATGATTAAATATTTATATAGTAAGGTGCAAGTGACGATAGACTCGACTTTCTAAGTCTTACAGATGAGATTAGAAGTAACTTTACAAAGAGAAAAGAAAAATAGTAGAAATTGATTGTGCGTACATTTGCATTTTTTTGTAGCGTGCTAGGAATTCCAAACCCTCTAATACCTTAAAAGGAAACCTTACTTGTAATCTGCATGGGAAACAGCAGGATGACGAAGCCAGTCTTCTGTGTAGCACCAAAGCCTCTTGCCTACTGTTATCATGAAGGCGCATGACGAAGGCTCTTCCTGTTCCACAAAGACACCGCTGTGTAGAGGTAGAGGTTTCGTTAGCGAAATATAGGGCTTCGCCATTAGGCACTCGTACTATGTATCTGTTTTCTGATTCGATTCTTGACGTTACTACAAATAGAAAAGCGTAATTAGTGGAGTGGAATTTTATTTATTTATTTATACAAACTTCCTGCAAACATATTGCACAAGGCGGACTTAATGCCACAGGCATTTTCTTCCAGTCAAACCTTTGGGTGTTGCAAAACTGTGTGTGGCAGGCGTATTTTAAAAAGAAGTATTACGATAGGTTAAATTAAAATATATTACATAACTATCGATTCTACAGATATATATCTACACATATAGAATTTACATACATACACACATATACATTATACATAGACATATATACATACGTACATATACGAGCATATACATATCCAAAAAGACACTTTGAAAGTGTTATTCTGATGACTCCGTCAACAAGTCTCTATAGAACTTACGTACTCTAAGCTTAAAAGTGGATCGGCTAGTGGACATCCTGGTCTCTAATGGGAGTGTGATCCAAAGACTGACAGCTTGAACTAGGAAGGAGGAATGGACCATACTGGAGGTATGGGAAGGACCACGAAGGAGAAGATTGTTAGAAAAGCGAAGATTTCTGTTATGGTTAGAGCAGATATATTCTAGTTGGGACTTTAAGTAGGTGGGTGAGTTCGGCGAGTGGAGAAGGGAGTACAACAAAGTAAGAGCCCTCGAACTGCGGCGCTGTCTTATAGGTAACTAGGACAGTTGTGTACTATAAGCGGATATATGATCATACTTTCGCAGGTTGAATATGAATCGAATGCAATTGTTGAGAAGTCGGTCTAATTTATGGAGCAGTTCTGCATTCAGGTCGAGATAACACACATCACCATAGTCGATAAGTGGAAAAATTTAAGTCTGCACGAGCATCTTTTTTGTTTCTACGGGGAGGAAATTTTTCAGACGATAGAAACGTAAAACATTTGTAACCTTCTGACAGACGCTAGTAACTTGTGTTTGCCAGTTCAGAGTCGTATAGATGTGCAAACCGAGATCCTTGACCGATGTACTAATGGGTAAGACAGTATCATTAAAGATGATTTCAGTGGTATCATCAGGATCAATTCTGTTCGTCATTCGAGGACTCCCTACGATGATTGCTTGAGATTTTGATGGGTTCACCGTTAAACCAAACCTGCTGGACCAGTTTCTTATGCTCTCTAAGTCTCTGTTGACACTACCTATAGCTTCATTCAAATAGTTTTAGACATTTTGTAATGTATCATAAGAAGGCACACAAATAATGAAAGTAAATCCAGAGATGCTATCATCATAAAACTTAGCATAGAAATGATATTTTTTCTAAAATAAGTTTTTTTTTGTCGTGAGCAAAATAAAGGCTTTCAGACTACAAAAAGAAGAGAAGGAGAACTTATCAGGAATACAGAAAATGACATAGAGTACCCAACCTTTCTAGACGTAAATACAGGGGAGTCCCCGAGGAATACATTTCTTAACAAAGAACTACATCAAACCACTACGACTACAATTACACAAGAGTGTTACAAACAAAGGCTCGTAACTTTATTGATAAAATATCTATATAAACTATACTAAAATTGAGATTATAGACAAATATTAATCTATTCAATGTCGGCTGCATATGCCAAATGCTTGTTTCTTATGAACACCTATATGTGCAGCCGAAATTTGACAGGAAATAGCCTGCAGATTATAATTATTGTTTATGTGTATTTATCGATGAGTCTTTCCCGTTCAAAAGTTCAAGTACCTACGAGTACTACTAAAAGTAAGTCTAAAAAACTGACTGTATTTATTACTTAATTAATTCATATTTAATAGAGTTCTTTTATTTATGTTTATTCATTACTAAATTCTTACTTTTATAGTTATTTTTAAAGAGAAATGGTTATTTAATTTGTTAAGGATTTGTCGAGACGATTGCGAGATATTAAAAAGGAAAGAAAATCATCATCGTCATCATAACTAACTAAATGACAACTTCAATATGTTTTGCTCTCATTTCCGATCCGTTCCTTATTTTATATATTAGACTGCACGTTTGGTCTAGTGGTTTAACGGTCACCATGCCGTTTCCTACTTCGCCAAGTGTCTTGGGTTCAAATCCCACGTAGGACAACACTTTGTGTGATCCACAAATTGTTGTTCTGAGTCAGACACAGGATTTTGAGGGAGTTGTCTTTAAAAAAAAAATTACAACGTCCAAGTTGAGGAATTATACTTACAGTCATCTAATTCCACAGTCTGTTGGATGAGCAGTTTGGTGACTCCAATCAGGAAATCTAATCCTTGGACGAGTATGAATTGTCCTCGAGGGTTCGACTGCCAGTCAATCGTTGATACCGGCAATTGTATATCACCTGTAAGTGTACTTTTTATCGAAGTATATTTATATTTACTGTTTATAATGGTAGCTTTTTGGTAGTAAGAAAATAGCTTAATGCAGTAAGTTGGACTCGGAATACCGACAAAAGTCAGTTAGCATATAGATGGATATCGATGTGACCCTGATTAGCGTTCAAGTCAAGGGTCACAAGAGTTTGGTCAAATTTCGGAGAGGAAGGGGATGGAGGTTTTGGAGGGTACTTCGTTTTTACTAACCTCACTTACTAGGTGAAAAATAAAGACACCATTATTTGACACCGGTTTTCTGCGAGACCTTGGTCGTGGTCCGGTCGAGTCTGCAGTGATTAAGCTCAAGCTGAGATCAAGGTTTACTTTTAATTTACTATTAACTATCCCATATTTAATTTCAAAGTCACAACTATCAGGAATCAAACACCAGTTGGAAAAATGTGGGTGTTATTACGGCTATTCTTGACACTACGGGGATGCAGGTCGAAATAAATGTATGTTCGTAAAGTTGCTGCGGACGTCATCTCTTTCATAATAAGTAATTAGCCACTAATATAAGCTCCTTAAAGTTTAGCATAGACTGTACGGAATTATCATGTATAGTAAGTATACTTAATAATAAATGCATATGTGTAAAAGCTATTTCATATACCTACTCAAAAAGCGGTACCATTTTCCTACAGTCACTAAAAAGTGAAAATTGTTTTTTTACTTACCAGAAGGTTGTACTCGTATTACGACATCTTGTTGCATTTCAATTTCATTTTCTGAAACATAATTACGTTTATAGAGCATTTTTAAAGATACTTTAGAGATCTCTATATGGGCGATCTCTATTTCTCTAAGTGGGCGAGCCTTTACAGGCAGGGTTTGAAAGAAATTCTATGACCAGATCGGCATTGTACTTTAGAAGAGCATCGTTAAAAGCATCGAACTTGTATGAAAGGCTTTATGAGTGCGGTCGAGTAGCAAGTTGAATGGAAAATGGCATCTCTTGTCTCTGCCTACGCTGAATGCGATTAAAGCGTATGTATATGTACCTACATAGGTATTTATATTTTCTCAGTAACGGTTTCTTTTGTGTATTCTTTTGGAATCAGTCGCAATATGAAATTAGCGTTGTGATTTTATCATAATAGTAATAACTACTTGAAATACCTCAGATTCTGCAGATCCAGTTAGAATCTGTACCGACAGTACTATTAATTATTCTGTGCCTGTACTATGATTATCAGACTACTAATAAACATACTTTAAAGTACCAAATCCGTAGGTACTTATTATAGATAGATTATAATATACAGATACACAAAGAATGATCACTCTTATTGCACAATTATTCCACAAGAGCGGAAATAAAACCTGTCTGGTCATTGGTTTAGATGTTTTTATATTTACATAGAGACTTCAGCATAATTTTTTATATTCTCAGGAAATTAATTCAAACAAATGCATATAATTGTATTTATAATTCGTTTGTTATTGTAAGAGACTCTTATTTATTAATGCTTCCTGTAAATACTTTGCATAAGGCGGACTTAATCCCACAAACATTTTCTGACAGTCGTCATTATTGTTTCTTATTGTACAGAATGTATATTTTTAATATCATAAGTACACATATAAAACTTTATAGTGTCCGACCGAAACTGGTTTTTACGACCGAAACCGAAACCGAATTTCGGTAACGGTCTCAGTTTCGGCCGAAACCGAAACTTTCTTATAAGGATCATGTTTTCAGAGAAAAATAAAGAAAACGTATTATAATCAGTCAGTTTTAATTTTTTTTCTTTAAATCACATAGTCAATCACACAATATAATTTATTGCACTGTTTGCACTTGGCTTTAGATGAATCAGACGAACTGTTCTCGAAAAATTGCCAAATGCTGTTTTTTAACTACATTGTTCTTTCATAATAGATGATTCAATACTACAACAATAGAAAGGTTCTCTATTAGGTTTAATCAGTAGGTACTCAATGTATTTTAAATTATTTATTTATATTCGTGAACTATTATGGATAAGGTTTTAAATTGAAAAACATAAATAAAATAAGTATAAGTGTTAATTTTATACGTATAACCAGGTAGGTAAGGTACTCGTTTAATTATAAGTGTAAATTAGTAAAAAAAAAAACAATTATTATATTGATACCTACTTAATAATCATTAAATTGAACGCGACACTCTAAATCTTTAATATTATCACCACTAATACACTATAGTAAATACCATGTACCTAACTAATGTTTGTTTACATATAGCATTAGCGAAAGAGTTAAATTAACCACAAAATGTTTAAATTTTTATTTTTTTTTGGTTAACTTGATTCTACTATAATCTAGGTACTCCTTTGTTATATTAAATTACTTTTTGAGGTACTCTTACATTATATCACATGATAAAACTTACCGAATTCAAAACATATCACACGAAAACTCACAACAAACAAAATGCACTGCAAACAAACAGGTTACGACATGATTACGCAATTGGACGCGGCCAAATGTCATCGTTGCTTGGATGTCATTTACCGCGCCGAACACACCCGAGGACACCGCGGAAACTCCCGAATGCAGTTTCGGTTTCGGTCGTAGTTTCGGCAGGTTTGCTGCCGAAACCGAAACATAACCGAAACTCGTTTTTTTTGCCGGAACTCGACCGAAACCGAAACCGAAACCGAACATTCGGTCGGACACTAAAACTTTAAAGCGATAATAAATAATAATCTGTTCACACTTCAGTTTATCTACATAGTTTGAAAAACTGTATTTCATGAAGTATTTACTACATTTTCCTTAATTTTATTGAAAAACATATGATTTGCCATGGCTGCCTCGTTGGTCTCGCGGTTGGCTTGTGCGACTGCTGATTATGAGGTCTCGGGTTCGATTCCTGGGTCGGATCAAATGTTTGTATGATCTACTAATATTTGTTTCGGAGTTTAGGGATTTTCTATGTATAATATGTATGTATTTAAAAAAAAAATGTATATATGTATTTGTATCAGTTGTCTACTACCCATAACACAAGCTCTGCTTAGCTTGGGACTAGATGGCCTTGTGTGTTAGATGTCCGAAATATTTATTTATTATTATTTATTTATTTATTTTGAAATTTACCTGAAATGTGGAACTTTTCGCATTAGTGGCAGGTTAGCGCCTACGAGTAATACCGGGGCGCGGCGCGCAAAGTCGCTTAATCTTTTTGATAAAAGTCTGGTTCGAAACTAGTTGGACATCAACGAAATACATACCCGAGTAAAACCTTAATTAACCAAGTATCTTATTCTTAAATATTTCTTTGTGAATTATAGCATTCCCCTTATTATTTATCTATTGCACAACTGTCCAGACAAAATATTATATTATAATTACCTACCTTCGGTTGCTACCGGATTGTCTGTGCCTCTCTCTTCGTTACTACGAGTATTGTCACCCATTTTAAACTATTTTTACAGTTACCTGTAAATCTTACTGACATGTGTTATTTCTTGGCAGTATGTCAGCAAACTGCGTTATCAGTGTATTTTATTCATTCTGTTATCGTCTATCAGAAATGATAGGTCCGTGTTATTATCGATGTGCACTAACGAACGACGTCGATACTTGTGTTATGTGTTTATCGCTTTAGTAATTACAGTGTGCGATAATAATTAAGTAGGTGATTTATATCAGTATTAGATCAAATAATATAATTGGTTAGTTTTTCGTGCAGAAATCCCTCTGGATAGGTATATTCACTGTGTGACTCGTGTCACACTGTGAACGTGTGAACTACACCGTGTCTTAGGCCGCAAATTCGGAACGGCGGGGCGTGCAGCGGAGCGTTCCAGCGTGTATTGCCGCGTGCAGCGTCGCGTTCAGCGCTTATCAATGTACTGTGTGGTTCAGTGTGCACGCAACTAGTTTTCGCTAGAGCGTGCGTGCGAGCGGGGCGTCTAAGTACGTTGACCAATCGGAGGCCGCCATTCAAGAGCAAGTGTCATTACGTCAAAGGAACGTACATTCGTGTATAATTGTTGTTTTTGTTTTGTTTAATCAACGAATGCGATCCTTCCGGAATAGTATTTAATGTCAACATAATGTCATCCGAAATAATCGAAATGATAATTAGCGAAGTGCAATCACGGCCAGAGTTATGGCGTTCAAGTGATCCATGGTTCAAAACTAAGTTTTTGACAAAGAAGAAATGGAAAGATATAGCTACGAAACTTGGAATCACAGGTGAGTAGATATTTTTAATTGTTAAATACCGCATATTTTAACTCTTGTCATATCTAATAATATAAAAATCTCGTGTCACAGTGTTTGTTATCGAACTCCTCCGAAACGGCTAGACCAATTTTTATGAATATTTTATTATATATCGCTTTATTATACCTACACCAGATAATGCTATGCTTAATGCTAGGTCAGTACTAATGGCGGCCTTATCGCCAAATTAATTACAAGCATAGTACAACCCAAAGTGATTATCAAATTCTAAATTAACACCAGCGAAGCCGCGGGTAAAAGTTGAAGTGAAACACGAACTTGCTAGATAACTCAGATTACTAAAGAAAGCCAGATAGACCGTAAAGAACACGACAATGAATCTACAAAGTAAATATGAATTAGAAAGCGAATACATTCTCGCAGCAGTGTTTGACAAACCGCCATATTGTGTACACGTCACGAGTGATTTTTAATTTTATTTTCAAAATGCCGTCTTGCATCATTAAACACTGTAAGAGTAGTTCCCAAAAACAAAAAAGTCTATTTTTTTTCCCCTTCAATTAGGGAGATTACTTATTAGTTCAGACATTAGTGAACCGCATTTCTATATTTAGGAACTTGGTTCCTACCTAACCTCATCTGAAAGTATTCTTTGGTGATACATACAATTAATTCTAATAATTATTACATACAAACAATTTGTGGATGTTTCTACAAATTGCTGTTCTGTCTAGATGTGTTTTATGTCCTTAACCTGTGCTTCACATCATAATTGAATGATTGAGAATAATCGATAGTACAAAACTTGATTCCCAGGTACTTACCGTTTACCCGCAGAATATTAACAAAACATTATAATAATAATAATACATTACAAGTACTTTTGGTAAAGTAATTGATTTTAGCTTTTTATATTTTTTACACGAAATTTACACGCAAAACGACAATATATATACAATATATATAAATTTATAAAAAGTTAGAGCAAAATAAAGGTTGTTGAGAGTTTGCATAGTATGTAACAGTAACTAAAATAAAAACCATAATATTTAAAGTTCTTTAATATTAAAATACCCTTTTTTCAATCTTAATATTTATAAAAAAAATAGGGACTTTTTTACTGCGTATGGTATCATTACACACACAAAGATGTACGTGTTCCTACAGTGTCGCACCGAATGTCACGCACACTAAAATAAATCCATCGGCGTCATGTTATTTGACAACTACGTTCTATCTGGCTTTCTTTTGTAATCTGAGCTAGATAATGACTGATTTATTAAAACTGTACGGTAGGCGAACTAAACTTTAACATTATTAAGAGGCTACCCTCAATGTATGATAATAACATACAACAAAAGCTAGTAATATATAAATAAATTATTATTATTTAAATGGTCTTATATTGTATACATTTATAAAAAGTATTGTTTCAAGGTTATATCACCCTGCTTATTTCTAATCATAGGTACAGCCGACAAAAATAAAAGAAACGAGTGAAATGAGCGAGCCTTGTGAATGCCATAAATGTATTATTAAGTTGGGATAATGGGTTTTAAATGATGTGCAACAAAATAAGTTTCTAGTTGATTTCTCGTTTCCCAAAAGTATCTAACAAACATATCTCTAATATTAGTTGCTGATATATTAGCTATGTTATGGTTATGATGTGATATCGGATTATGTTCAAAGGTATTTATGGCCTTATAATCATAGTCAGAATTTCCATCAATATCACGCAGTAAATTATGTAGTAACCACATAGTTTTTATTATTAATATGGCATGATCTACATTATTTTCAATTGGCTTAGCTAATATGCGCCATTTAGCGTGTAAAATGCCAAATGCACACTCTACACATTTTCGAGCACTGCTTAAACGATTATTAAAATGAGTTTTTTCATCGTTCAAAACTTTAGATGGGAAAGGTCGTAATAGATTTTGTTTTAATGGATAAGCTTCATCGCCATTTAACACATATGGCAAAGTAAATCTACTTGCTGGTAATAATTCGGGTTGCGGTATATCGATTAAATGATTCTCCATCATGTGATTCAAAACAGAATAATGAAAGGTACCACCAGGTAGCCATCTATTGCTCCTATACAATGAGGAAATTTCCAAAGTTCAAAGTAATCGGTGGCAACGTTCTTGAGAAGTCTTCTAGTCGGTCGTGGAATATGGACATTAACAAATTGATTCCAAATTGCTGCACAAGTTTCATAAACAATGTTGGCAATTGTAGACTGATGAATGCGAAAACTGTGTTTTAAACCTCTGTATGATATTCCTGTCGCAAGGAACCTGAAACAATTTACATACCTACTTAATAATATAAACAAGTAAAAATAACTTAAAAGTGAGACCTTTAAAATCCATTTTTTGCTAATTTAATTACACATTTTCAGTGAATCTACTTACGAGGAGGTGGAATCATCTGAAAGATCAATTTAGAAAAGAGTTGAAAAAACGTCCTGTGTCGAGGTCAGGCGCAGCTTCTGAAGATTGGGTGTCTACATGGCCATTTTACAAACGTATGGAATTTATGCGAGACGAGTTGATGCCCGAACTAACTACTGGAAATATAAATTTGGCTTCAGGTGCTGAAAGCCAGTCTTCAGTGGGTTCGGAAAATAGAAACATAACAGAAATTGTGTCTGAAAACGACACCGAATCTTCTATCTCGGGCACAGAACCCTCCAGCAGTTCTATTTCAAAGAGATCTTTGAACGCTATTCGTGAAGACATGTTGGACATGGACATGGAGAAAAAAAAGATTAAACTAACAGAACAACGCATCACTATATCGCAAGCCGATAATGAGCTTAAAAATGATCCCGACTACATGTATTTTATGAGTATAATGCCTAACGTTAGAAAGTTAGACGATATTCAAAAACTACGTTTCAAGACAAAAGTTAATACAATTTTATTGGAACTATTGACTGAAATTGACCTACATTGAAAGTACAAGTTCTCGTGGCTGTTATACAACTGGCCACCAAAAACAACACACTGCCAGTTATATGTCAAATGAATATGGAGTAGAAAGTATGAATCAGCCAACACAATAATTAATTGAACAAGTCGGTTTCCTTACCTTATCAATATAATCATTTTGTGCGCCGGTGAAATCGAGCAAATTGACTGCACGTTTGGCCTAGTGGTTTAACGGTCACCACGCCGTTTCCTACTTCGCCAAGTGTCGTGGGTTCAAATTCTACGTAGGACAACACTTTGTGTGATCCACAAATTGTTGTTCTGAGTCTGGGTGTTCTTTGTGTCCGTTTCATGTATGTTTGTAAAGTCCCCCGCGACACAGGATTTATTCCTAGTGCGGGAGTTGTCTTTAAAAACAAAAAAAAAAACTATTGTTGAACCTTCAATGCCATTTAGTATAGAATCAAAACAATTTATAGACATTCTTGTATAATAGAAAAAAATCCGATTCGGATTGTCGTAATGTTTCATATAATGTAGCAAATTCTCCTAAAGAATTTCTTTGTTCAATTGTTTTACTTTTAGTTTTTCTTTCATTAAATATGTCACATTTTAAAAATGAATTAATAATACGTCAATATCTTCCCATTCCATATTTTGTTTATGATGTACACCACTTCTTTTAGTGGCAAATCTTGACACACTGCACAAAATATCACTTGTAAACGCTCGTTAAAACGCCAAAACACTGATCACGCCGCTTAACTACACTCTAAAAACGCTGCTACGAATACACCTAGAGAGATATCCATACGTTCAGTATTCGAGCGTGCACGCTCAAAACAACGCGCCGCTGCACGCCCCGCCGTTCCGAATTTGCGGCGTTAGTTTTAAGAGTTTCATTTTCAACCAGAAAAATGAAGTCCAAAAGAGTCGGTTACAAACAAACATACAGGTAAAGCTAACAAAAAACGTGTAACAAATGATTATGTGTTAAGCATGATCATTTATTCCATATCAGTTGCAGTGGGAAAGTCAATGCGAGGATCTCTGGGTCACGGTTGATGTACCTATTGCTAAGTCAATACGTCGAATAGCTCTGTGCACAGTTTACCTGCCTCCACCGGTTATTCGTTCAACTTTAGAACACTTTCTGGACCACTGCAACACTATATTTGAACAATCACATGTACACATGTGTGGTAGGAGATTTCAATATGGCTTGTATCAACTGGAGCTTGGTAGGTGACTCGGATAATGTGTATATACCTCCGGGCATCAGTCACTTATTGACTGACTTTACTCATATTAATAAACTCCAGCAACTGAACAATGTAACTAACAATTCTGGGCGTATACTAGATCTTATTCTGACTAACCTTCCTTCTAACAGCGTATGTGCTGCTCTAAACCCTTTAAGTGTTGTGGATACTTTACATCCCCCTCTTGAAATTCACATTAAAACAACTGTTGATGCCAGACTTTCTTATAACAATAGCATTCCAAAACCTAATTATTTTAAACTTAACTATGATGACATTCGTTCACAACTAGGTTCTGTTGACTGGCAACATAAATTCGAAGGATTGACAGATGTTAATCGTATGATCGGAGTATTTTATGACGTCATCGATGGTATTATTAATGCTCATACATCTATCATAAACACACATAAATTAAAGTTTCCGGTTTGGTTCGACAAAAGCTTAATAAAAACGCTTAAAGAAAAAGAAAAGATAAGAAAACGCTACAAAGCCTATGGAAATCCCATGGATGCGTTGGAACTGAAATTGCTAAGTAAACGTTGTTCAATAATGTCGACTAATTGTTATAATAATTATATCGAAAATATGGAAGCGCAAATAATGAAAGACTCAAAGAAGTTCTGGAGTTATATTAAAGACAAACGAGGTGGCACCAGCTCCTTTCCTGTCTCAATGAGTAACAACACCATTACTACATCTAACGGCAATGAAATTTGTGAAATGTTTGCTACTCATTTTTACTCTTCTTTTAACGATCGTCAAACTGTAAATTATAATTCAAGCTCGGACTACTTAACTAACATTAGAAACTATAGTTTGCCTTTGACAATACCTGTCATTGAGCAAGAGACCATATTAAATAAGCTTAAGTCTCTAGATCATCGTAAGGGTGCAGGCCCAGATGGGATTCCTCCTATTTTCCTTATCAATTGCGCTTCTTTTCTAGCTCTTCCTCTGTCGGTAATTTACAACAAGTCTCTTAAAACTGGCATTTTTCCGGATCTATGGAAGAAGGCTAAAGTCGTACCCATTCATAAATCCAATGTAAGCGATCAGGTAGCTAACTATAGACCTATCTCTGTTTTATCCACCCTAGCCAAAGTGTTTGAATCACTGATATGCCCATTCATACAATCCCACTTGGCATTGTATTTAAGTAACTCTCAACACGGCTTTGTGGGAGCTAGGTCTACTTGCACGAATCTGGTGACCTTTACCGAGACGTTGGTGGAAGCTGTGGATTGCGGTGAGGAAGTGGATGTCATTTATACTGATTTTTCCAAAGCTTTCGACCGAGTTCCGCATTTCACACTGTTGGCAAAGTTGTCAGCATATGGCATTACCGGTAGCCTCTTGAATTGGCTTAAATCTTACCTTGACAGTCGCTCTTTCTTCGTGGCAGTGAACGGTTTCCAATCTAAGGTGCATAAAATTATATCTGGTGTCCCGCAAGGTTCCCACATTGGTCCAATTCTATTCAACTATTTCATTAACGATATTCCTTGCAGCTTTAATTACTCTGAGATTTTCATGTACGCAGACGACCTTAAATTTTCTAGAATTGTAAAAACGAACAAGGATATAGATCTGCTTCAGAGAGATATTGATGCGTTGATAGAATGGTGCAATGTTAATGACATGAGTTTGAATATCAATAAATGTTATCACATGAAATTTTCTAAAAAAATTAACCCTCTGCAATCAGTTTATTATATTGGCCAAAACACCATACAACGCGTGAGCGAAATTAGAGACTTGGGTGTTATTTTTGACAGTAAGCTCACATTTGTACCGCACGTGGAAAGTATAGTGAAAAAATCATCTAGAATGCTTGGATTCGTTTTAAGAAATGCGGTTAAGTTTCGATGTAGCAAAACTAAAATTCTTTTATATAACTGCCTCGTTCGTGGCATACTGGAGTACTGCAGCCCTGTATGGAGACCACATTATGCGACACACAAATTAAGACTGGAGCGTATACAGAAGAGGTTCCTCTGGCACCTAGCATATGCCTCTGGTGTAGCTAAAAGGATAAAATCGTACGAAGCGAGATTGACACACTTTAAGCTAGTCACACTCGAAAAACGAAGGAATGTTATAGACTCCATATTTCTATACAAGCTTCTGACACACAAGGTAGATTGTCCACAACTCTTAAGCAAAATTAAATTCCAGGCTCCAGCTAGGTATCCTCGTTTTCCTATCACCCCCCTGCATCCCCCGCTTCGCAGAAGCATTCTCGGTACAAACTCCACCATCCCACGACTCTGTAAACTGCTCAATAGTTGCAGCGCCCTGGTCGATATACACACTGACTCGCTTTACAAATTCCGCAAAACCATAATGAAAGCCTTATAGGAGGAACTTTATTTGAGTGCCATCTGTTTTTGATAATACTTGTATTGTAATTCTAGCATAAAATTATGATAATATTGTTGTTTATTGTGCACGTGGTGCTTACCTATAAGTAATTGTAACACTATGCCACTTCATATTTATTGTATTTTTTTTAACTTATAAACAGTGTATACAATTGTTGGTGAGCCTAGTAAATAAATAAATAAATAAATATCTAAGTGTAATTTGTTTCCCGACTACGATGAAGTCAAAAGGAAGGATAATTGGTTTAGCAGTCTATGTGTGTTTATAATGTTCCACCATAGCTCATTAACTACTGAAACGATTGTAATGAATGAGGTGTCAATAAACCTCTAATAATGGCCTGGCCATATACATGTTTTTTTTTTCAAAACTTTATCTAGTACCTATGTGTAATATAAATGTATAGGTATAGTCATATAAGTATGTTTAGCAGCAATATATATAAGCATTGCCTGTTTAAAACTATTAGATTTTATGTTGTACTAGCTGTGGTACTAGGTAACCCCGCGGTGCTACCTGCGGCTATTGTCGTACCGCGGGTAACGCCGCGGGACGAAGCTGGTCTAAAAATAAGTAGCCTAAGTTACTATTTGTACCATCAGCTATCTTCCAGTGAAAGTTACGTCAAAATCGGTTCAGCCGTTCCAGAGAGTACCCGGAACAAACAGACAGAAATTGTAAAAAATAATAATTTGGTACATGTGTACACATACATGTGCATTTATTAAAAAGCGGTTATTTTAATATTACAAACAGACACTCCAATTTTATTGATTTGTATAGATTGAGGTTTTTGAAAATACGTACAAAGTTTTCTATGATATACCCAGGTGGACTATGGGGAAAAGTAATGTCCCGTGGTACACCCGGGTGTACTATGGGAAAAAATTATTTTGGGAAAATAATATTTCCCGTGGTCCACCCATGTGGACTACGGAGGTGGACCACGGGCAATGCACAGCAGTTTCCTTGAATTGATTTCAGTTTTTAAACACACTTTGCTGTCGCTTGGATATGTCTAATAAGTACATAATATTTGTATGCATACAACAACTATAGGTATATTTCATGCTAGCAGAGCATGAAACATCTCTTGAGTGAGTTACCGACATCATCAATGTTCATAGTTACCAATAACTGTCTACTAGTTAACTTTTTCTTCATAGATAGTAGATAGTCAAATACATAATGTACTTGTCTGGAAATTACGTTGGCTGTATTCCGAATATTGCGATCTTGATCGACTATTTATTATATTTTAAAATAAATATTATGATTATGCCATTAACGGGAATGAAATCATACCGCGATTGAGAAAAATAGCACAACGCCATCTATTGAGGATCTACTATTTTTTAAAGTAAGATCAAGACTTCCTCATACGGCAACAAAACATACTACCACGCCATCTACCGAAGACACATGGAACTACGGGGTAACTACTAATAGTCATACATAAAATTCTCGAGCCGATTACCTAAATACAATTTCTCAACATCAATCATTGGGCCGCGGCTGGGAGGGAGGACCACCTCGCCTGGTCGGAGAATCCTCCGTTTGAGTTGGAGGTACATGGCGCTTCAACAGATCCTTTTAGTTTTGTAGTAGTTCATAGTAAACATAATGAAAAATTAGTAAAAAAATTAATTTATAGACCAAGCAGTTATTTCTTCTTCTGCAGAAATTTTGTCATAAGGCTGTTTTGTGGGATAAAGAAAAATGAAAATTCCATTGAAACAAAGTTTATTGAAAACCATTTATATTTGGGTGTTAATAATTACTTGAATAAAGTGAAAACATTCAAGTTGTTAAAACCGGCACGTTAACCGGTTAACCGTACAGTATTTTCTCATAATAAATTACATTCATATATTCTATCTAATTCTCATCACTCCAACTAACATTTATTGTAAATGTCGAGATAAAACATTGTAAATTTCGCATGGGAGGTTGTAAACAACGCGGTCAGATTGTGATACAAAGGACACATCTTGAAGTCAAATTTTGTTCGGAAGACATAGAGGTCGAGTGCTATACCCACTCATTTAAAGACACTCGTGACGTCACACGTCTCGGTGACGTCACTCGTGTAAACGAAACGTTTTATTGTCCTAGTTTAGTCTAAAGTGCCGCACTAGACCTAATACAATTTATGTTGCTCAATTACTCAGGCCTGATGTTAGTGATAGGGCGTCTGACAAAGCAATACTGTTTGAATCTATCTTCGTTCCCAGTTCTCTATAACCCTAAATATAGATTTTAAATAAAATAATAGAAAATATTGATATAAATAAATAGGTACACATCAATTTAAGCGTACCTGTATGATATATTTTTTCAATACACTGGAATATACTTCCTTTACAATAGTCTCATATTTTGAAATTACATTAAATACACATGTAGTATTATGAATAGCTTCAATACTTACGTGGACACACTTAAATACAAATATATGTAAGTAAATACTTAACAACAATAAAATTACCATCTTAATACGTTCATAAACATTTTGATTTACTATAAACCTCACATCTAATCCTGCCCCCAGTTCCGTCTTAAAATGCAATCGCAATACCATGTCTAGCAAAGTTCATACAACGTTCAGTATATTATAATAATATTCAAATTACATTTAACAATGAAAGCGTAGAAATATCGCTTAAATAACACTAGCTGACGTAACTATTGATATCAACTTTGTGTGAACCTTACATCTATATTCCTACGGGTCTATGGCTGGTTAGACTCGTACGAATACAATAACAAACTTTTATCTAGATAATACTAATCGTGAACTGATACATATTAAAGTGATTAGATTAAAAAAAGTACATTATTTCATCAGATGACAAGTACAACTCGCAAAGTGATTTGATTTGCCTTCGTCCATTACATTTGACGGAGGCTTTTGTTTCTTTGGCTTTTGCAATGATCATATTTTTGTCCCGTCTACCGCAAGAAGGCGCGCTGCCAACCGATGTTGAGTTTGAGCGTAGCAGGTAGACAAGGGCTGGCCTCACATTCACCATCCAGCTCGTCTGCTAGACTATCGTGAAGTTCTCGAAGTGCCATGAGAGTAGAACGTGCTGCTCGTTGGCAACCCATATCACCTTCGCACGTGGTGTCAGCCTCCGAAAGGAATACTAGGTCGCAAGTTGTCGGTGGTGCTTCACCCTGTAAGCCAATTATTTATTTATTTAATACATCGTGCATTTTTGGTGTATTGGTTAACTTAATGCCTAAGTTGTTTCGTTGGTCTAGTGGTTAGCGTAAGCGACTGCAGATCAAGAGGTCTCGAGTTCGATTCCCGGGTCGGACTGCTGTTGGATTTTTCTTACAAAAAATTCTTAATAGCAGCCCGGAGTATAGAAGATGGCGGTGTTTCCCGCCCGTACCTCGGAGAGCACGTTAAGCTGTCGGTCCCGATTATCATGAACATCTATGGCAATCGTTATTGGGAAGTCAGTGCCCGCAAATATACTGACAACTTGTTCAACCTTCGAATTAAGTTCAGCCTCAGGGTTGCGGAGGTCCGATGCCAGTCGCTCCATGTAAAAACTGATATACAGGTAAACCGGTTGAACTAGTAACCGACCCCAAATCTTGGGAATAATAAATAATAGGAAAAAGAAGAAGGTTAACTTAATGCCTAAGGCACGACTGGTCAACCATTGGACGATGCACAGAAGACTAGGAGTAGACATTAGTTGTTTGATTGCTTGCAAGTTTACATCAATAATTGTTATTTATCAGAGAAGAGTTAAACCTCCTTTCTAAGGAGAGGCTTATGTCAACAGTGGACTATTATAGGCTGATGATGGATGATGATGATAGAAAAAATATATTAAATAAATAGAGAAATTAGGTTTTTCTCTATGGAACAAAAATAAATAAATCTTTAAACATTGAAGTTAAATACGCATACAAGAACTGATATCTACGTGGGCCAAATTGTAGAGCATCATAATAAGAACAAAATTTCAATAAATCAAATCTTACACAGAGGTAGCAGATTTGGTGTAGACTGCAGTGCGGAAGGAACAATTGTCCCCGGTCTCCGGCTAGTAGATCCACGCCACGACAACGTTGTACAATTTTCGCTAACACTGGGCAAGATCCCGAGGCACCAACTACAAAATAGACATGATTTTAATCTTTTTTTATTATGTATGACCCTGCCAAAATGACTCTACTCTGCCTGATGGAAAGCATAAGCAGAATCCAAGAAAGGTGGTCACCATACACACTGCGAATGCTAACAATGCAGCATGGTGACCCACACCTAGCGGCCTAGTGATGCTTCTGCATCATTGGGCCTCCAAATTATCCTTTATTTCATTGATTAGTTCACAGAAAACCGGTGTGAAATAGCGCTTGCGCTGTGTTTCAACGAGTGAGTGAGGATACCGGAGGCCCATACCCCAACCCCTCCCCACATCCCTTACCCCCATCCCCCAAAGGTCGGCAACGCACTTGTGATGCCTCTGGTGTTGCGAGTGTCTATGGGCGGCGGTAATCGCTTACCATCAGGTGATACGTCTGCTCGTTTGCCACCTATATTATAAAAAAAAAAGAAAAAAAAAAAATCACTAAAGTTACCTGATGCCATTACTGGTATGCGATGCCGGCCACTCCCACCCATATAACCTTCAGAAAACTGATCCTCTATTTTTCCATTTATGTAATGACCAGCTCCTTGTTCATCTTCAAAGTCACTGCTCCTGCCCTCTGCTTTTTCAAATCCCGGAATTTCATTGTTAATCAATTCTACTTTTTCTTTCTTTACAGCTACTCGCTTGGCTTTGGTTTCATCGGTTGGAATTGGTGCAGGTGCATTAGTTTTTGACTTTTGAATCTGTAGACTCTGCTTAAATTCTTTTAAAGCTTTTCTCATTTTTTCTAAACTGTAAGCTGCTGCTAAACGTGATAACAACTTTTCTTTCATTTCCTGCTCCTCTTTTGAATCAAGTTCTGTTCCTACATTTGAATAGTGTAGAGCTTCATCAACGATAAGCCCTTCCATATTTCTCAATTTTTTATCGATATTGTCTAGTTTGGAGTCGTTATCAGTAGTTGAACTTCTTTTTTCGTTTTTTTGGCTTGAGAGATGAGCTCTGTCTATTTGAATTTCAGATTCGTCGTTTGGTTTGGGTTCCATATAGTTTCTTTTTGCATTCGTGTGTCTTCGAAACGTATTTAACGGATAAATTACTTCTTTGTTAAAAGTGTCAAAGTACTGTTTTCTTAATCTGTCTTGGGTGAGATCATTGACGAAAGTTACTGGTTTTTTGCTCCGTTTGTCTATTCCGAAATAATCAGACCAATCAATTGATTTCTTTTTAATATGAATTGGCTTCTCCTTGTCACTGTGGTTGTGGTCGTGTCCATGATCGTGATTAGGCATATTTTCATGTTCTACTTCCTTTCCAGAAACACCCGGGTGATGGATATTATGACCATGGTGCTCATGACTATCTTCGTCAATTACAACGGTAATATTATGTTCATGTGTTTTATTGTTAGCTCCAGTTATTATTGGGGCTTTAGCTTCGTGGTCAGAATCATGTTCATGTTCGACGTTGTCACTACTTCGTTTTACTGGTGATTTAATAATGTCGATTTCACTGTCTCCAAATATTTTCGATAGGTCTTTCAAAATCTTTGGATCAGTTCCGGCACTACTACGAAATGTATTTGATGTTTCACGTTTATTTTGACTTTGCATAAATCTTTTTTTCTGGGTATTTAAATTATACGGGCTACTGCTGCGTTTAGTTACTGGAAAACGTTTTTCAACTGTATCATATGTGTATTGATCTTCGTCATCAGAGGCACTATCGTCATCCAACGGTTGAAAAGCAATGGCGTACTCTTCCCGGAGATCGTCTTTATCTTCGTCTGAAAGAGTGTATGAGTTATAGTTTGGCTCTGCCGATCCTAGTTCATTCTTTTGAGAATCATAATCATATAAAATTGGACGATCTGTTTCAAGCTCTGAGCTTCGTTTCCGTTTAAATGCTATAGGCCCCCAATTATCTGGATAACGTTTCTTAACTACTTTCTCCTTATAAAGTTTAACAACACCTTGGGGTGCAGCCTCAACATTGTTTCCGTGTTCTTTATTGTATTTATATTTTGACCAAAGTTGGCCTAAGAGCAGTGCATATTCGGCATCATTATCGCCATTGTCATCAATCATATTATCCTCTTCAGATTCACTTTTGTCCATGAATAAATCACGTAATCTTTCATTGTCGGAATGGTGACTCCTCTCACGGAAGGCAGATTCTTTATTGGTTACTGAATTATCAGAGTTCTTCTTCTTTATCAGTTTATATTGATATCTTGAATCTTCATTTGCTAATTTCACGAAATACTTCGGTACAGTTTCATCGTCAAGATCTTCGACATCAACAGGATAATCGGATTCTGAAAGTATGAACACATATATGTAAGTACTTACCTAATACAAAATAATACGAATGCAATTAAATTTATACCAAAAATGGCAAGAACCTTATTGAAAAATAGCTAGATTAAGCTATAATAAATACCTAAATAAGCTTGCGGTGGAACAAATTCATAGAGAGACTCGTAGTCGGGTTGCGCCACAATAGGTCCGTGAATGCGTCCGCGTTGCCGACGCTGAAGCGCTTCAAGCGCACCTCGCAGAGATGAGCCTCCATGATCAGCGCCTGAGCATGCCACCACACACGCTGCTATTGCCAACAGCCATCTGAGGCCCATAGTACTGGTGATGTTTCTGAAAACAAATTATCAAATATTTTCTTTTAAAGTACTTCCCGTAGTGTAAATCAAAATATTTAATGATATTGTTTTTAATCCTTAAGCCTTGATTTCAATTGGTTAAGTTCCTTAAAACTGTGATATATGTATAAATGTGGGTAGATCATAGACATCTGTTGTATTTTGTGACAAGTACTTCAATCTGCCAATATACGTTGTCATCATAAGTTGGTGTGTAATTTATTCCGTATCCCTACTGTTCCTGGAGTTCCCGAATACATTACAGTGGCGACCAGATTGAACAATACGCGTAATAAATAGTGTATTAGTGATTAGTGGAACACATAAAATACATCATGTCGATCGGTAAGATGTCCGAATTCAAAATAGACAATGACGATTGGCGTTTGTATGTGGAGCGGTTGGAACAATATTTTATTGTTAATAAAATATCGACTGAACTACAAGTGCCTACGCTAATTACGGTAATGGGTGCCGAGAGTTATGAACTTTTAGTTAATCTGTGTACACCGTCCAAACCAAAAAGTAAAACTTTTTCGGAAATAACTAACATTATGGAAAAACATCTACAGCCTAAACCGAGTGAGCTAGCTGAACGTTATAAGTTTAGAGCTAGAAAACAAATGAACGGTGAGTCTATATCGGCATATACAGCGGTGTTAAAGAAAATGTCTAAAACATGTGAATTTGGGAGTTGGCTCGAGGAAAGCCTGAGGGATCAATTGGTTTGCGGTATATCTAGTGATCTTATACGACAACGGTTGTTTGCAGAAAGTCAGTTAGATTTCTGCAAAGCATATAAGCTGGCTGTGAGCTTAGAGGCGGCAGAGAAGGACGCGGCAGTGGTTGAAGGTCAGAGAAAGTCAGCGGGCGATACCTGTGTGACGGGAGTCGAATGTCAGGCGTTAGCGGTCAACGTGCGGGGCACCGCTGTCGGAGCGTCGAACGGTCGCGGGTGGCGTGCGGCGCCCCGGCCATCGACAGCGCCGGCTCCTGGGGAGCGTGCGCAGCTACAGCAACAATGTCGTGTGTGCGGAGCGCGCCACGAAACAGGCACATGCAAGTATGCACGGTATACTTGTCGAGTGTGTAATCGGCGAGGGCATTTGCGGCGTATGTGTCCTAATTTAACGGGTGCGCATCATGTAGATGTTGGGCATGGCACGGATGAAAGTGATACAGCAAGCGAGGAGGTAATTTTCATTGATAATTATTCATTGTCAGCCTCAATGTGTAAGCCTATTTTTATGACATTAAAGGTTAACGGTAAAGATTTACAAATGGAATGCGATACGGGTTGTGCCGTATCCTGTATAAGCTGGGAATGCTATAATAAGCTGTTTAGCCAACTGTGTCTCACGTCTAGTCCACTAACATTCCGTTATTATACAGGCGAGTCAATAAAGCCGATAGGGGTGATAAAGCCATTAGTGAGGTATAAAAATGTGTCAAAGGTATTAGACTTGTTTGTTGTAGAAAATGGGAAAACCGTCCTTTTAGGTCGTCAATGGATGGCCGAGTTAAAAATACAGTTACCTATTGTCGAATATGATTCGAATAATTTTTCATTATATTGTAATGACGATGTATTTAATGTGGACGCTTTTAGTTCCAGATATTGTGAAGTGTTTGCGGAAGGCTTGGGGCGTTTCACGGGTGGGTCGGTGAGCATACACGTGCGTGAGGGCGCGAGGCCGGTGTTCATGCGCGCGCGCCCCCTGGCGTACGCGCTGCGCGGCCCGGTGGAGCGCACGCTGGCGCAGCTGGTGAGTGATGGCATTCTCTCACCCGTCGATCGTTCGGACTGGGCAACACCTATAGTACCAGTTGTTAAAAAGGATGGTAACATCAGAATTTGTGCAGATTATAAATTAACGTTAAATAAGGTGATAGAAATTGACCGTTATCCTTTGCCTAGAGTAGAAGAACTGTTGCTACGTTTAGAGGGGGGTCAACGGTTTAGTAAAATTGATTTGTCACAAGCTTACGCGCAGTTCGAATTGGACGATACTAAGAAATACACAGTAATTAATACACACAAGGGTCTATTCATGTATAATAGGTTAGTATACGGGCTGTCTTCGAGTCCAGGCATATTTCAAAGACACCTTGAAAAATTATTTGGTCATATGCCTCATGTGGGCATATTCTTAGATGATATTATTATTACGGGATTTACAGCCCGGGAGCATATAAGTAATTTATGTATGGTATTTGATTGCTTACAGAAATATGGGTTGCGAGTAAAAAAAGAAAAGTGTGTCTTCTTTGCCAAATCGGTTAATTATCTAGGTCATACGATTAGTAAAGACGGTATTCATACATGTCCAGATAAGGTAAAGGCTATTGTTGAGACACAGGCACCCACCAATATTACAGAGTTACGAGCATTTATAGGTATGATTATGTATTATGGGAAATTTGTAAAAAATGTAAGTACTATACTAGCTCCTTTGTACAATTTACTCAAGATAGGTGTTGATTTTCATTGGGATGAAGCGTGTCAGGTCGCATTTCAGAAAATCAAACAGTTACTGGTTAGTAGTGAAATATTGATGCACTATACACCGGAATTACCCATTGTGTTGACAACGGATGCGAGTAGTGTAGGGATCGGCGCGGTTATTTCACACATAACTCCACGCGGCGAGCGACCAGTGGCGTATGCGTCACGGGCACTCACAGTAGCAGAACGGGCTTATTCTCAAATAGACCGAGAGGCTCTTGCTATTGTTTACGGTATTCGAAAGTTTCATCGATATCTTTATGGAAGGAAGTTCGTGTTGAGAACCGATCACAAGCCTCTGACATATATTTTTGGTAATAAGGCAGGTATACCAGTCATGGCCGCTTCGAGATTACAGCGTTGGGCAGTATTATTATCTGGGTATACGTATGAGATAGAATATATTCCTTCGAGTAAAAATAGTGCGGATGCATTGTCCCGTTTATCGCACGGCAAATGTAATGTAACGGTATCGAACGAAAATACTTACGTAAATTTTGTTGAAAACTTCTTACCGATTACAAGTAAAGACGTTAGGCAGGAAACTGCCCGCGATAAAATCCTGAGTAGAGTTTTAGCCTACATACAATCAGGGTGGCCCGCGACATGTCTCGAAGATCAAATGAAACCTTACTTTGTTAGACGCCATGAGTTATATACCGAATGTGGGTGTATAATGTGGGGATATCGTATGGTGATTCCAAATTCTTTAAGAAAGAACGTATTAAAACAATTACATAGTAGTCACATGGGAATTGTTAAGACTAAAGGATTAGCTCGTAGTTACGTATGGTGGCCTAACATCGACTCGGATGATGAAGCGCTATGTAAGCAATGCGAAACGTGTGCAGTTGTAGCGGACGCGGCGCCACGAGCTCCGATACAACCGTGGCCGTATTTAGCCCGGCCGTGGAGTAGATTACATATAGACTTCTTGGGGCCGTACCAAGGGTTAACTTTTTTAATTGTTTTGGATTCAGCATCAAAATGGATTGAAGCTTTTGAAATGTCTCGTACTAATGCGTCTAATGTAATTAAAATACTAAGGTCCACCTTTGCAAGATTTGGATTACCAGAAGAGTTAGTTTCGGACCAAGGTCCACCGTTCACTAGCATAGAATTTAAAGACTTCTTATCTAATAATGGTATTAAACAGCGGTTTTCGCCTGCTTATCGTCCGTCTTCAAACGGTGCCGCGGAGAATGCAGTAAAATTGTGCAAACGAGCAATTAAAAGGGCTTACAAGAATAGGGTTGACGTTGACGCTGCTTTGCAGGCCTTTCTACTTGCTTATCGAAATACTGCACATAGTACAACCAGTGAATCTCCGGCAATGCTACTCCAGAAACGGTCATTGCGTTCAAGGTTGGATTTGTTACGTACGGATCGTGTAGTAGAAGATAGGGTCCATGATGTCCAAAAACGGCAAATGGAAAATGCAGGCGGGTTGCACCGTAATTTCAATAAGGGTGAGTCAGTTTGGGTTCGTGGTTATGGTGCCCGCGATAAATGGGTAAAGGGCACAGTTGCAGGGGCGGATAGCGCACGCAGATACTCAGTAGAAGCGGATGGGGATCAATTAATTAAAAGACATATTGATCAAATGCGTCGACGATCCTGCCTATCTGATGTTACCGTTCCTAATGACGAAGGTTCAAGTAAGTCTTTGACGGGTGAGAGGATTGACATTGAATTACCAAACGAGGGGAAAGAAGAGATATCACAAGGTGACATCTCTGGTGGAGGTGAGAGTGGAGTACATACTGAAATTGAATTACCTACACCACCATCGCCAGCTGATTCACCCGTGAAACGTTATTCCAGGCGTATACGTAGACCTGTAGATAGGTTCCAAGTTACATACTAATTCTGAATTGTATTGTGTACTGAACTTTATCTGTTTTTGTTATTTTTGTATTTATTCTTTTTTTTGTGTATTTGTGGTGGAGGTGTGATATATGTATAAATGTGGGTAGATCATAGACATCTGTTGTATTTTGTGACAAGTACTTCAATCTGCCAATATACGTTGTCATCATAAGTTGGTGTGTAATTTATTCCGTATCCCTACTGTTCCTGGAGTTCCCGAATACATTACAAAAACAATCTCAAAAAAGTGAGACTCTGCAGTCGTATGTGTATAAAAAATACTAAGCTTTTACAATATATAAAAAAATCTGTTAGTTTTATTTGTGAACTGGACCCGTAGCCACTGCCCACTGAAGTTGTCGTAAAAGCTTTAAGGGCCAAGGCTTTACGTATGGCTATTGTCTAAACAATTAGCAGAAAAATAAACACTGGCGATGTATTCTGTAGCACCTACTTTAGGCCTACAGAAGTTTCGTAGCACTACGAACCTAAACATGTCTTACTCAAATGACAGTTTTAAAATTGTACATTTCTTATAAGCGCAGTTGGCACAGTCTCTTTAAAATCATCTCATCGTGTATTGGTCTAAGCATAATGTTAACTATCCTATCTTAGGCAAGCCACCAAAAAACATACATATTTTTATACAAGTGAAAATCGTTTAGATACTTCGGAGTTCATCAAGATATATATTTTTATAAAGTTTTTGTAAAAAATAAGATCAATAGTTCCATTTTATAAATTCATTATCATGTGCATTATCATGAATTCATAAAGTGGAACTGTGCCTAACATGATTTATAGAATAAACCAAAAAGCATTAAAAGACATTGGAATCATACTGATTCAAAGTAGGAAGAATAACAATGAATTGTAACAACACTAGTTTTTGGCCGCGGCTCCGCCCGCGTATATGTCGGTTATCACGGCAAATAGTAGCCTATGTGTTATTCTGATGTATAAGCTATATTACTGTAAAGTTTCATACAAATCCGTTCAGTTGTTTTTGCGTGAAAGAGTAACAAACACCCATCCATACTTACAAACTTTCGCGTTTATAGGATATTAGTAGGATATTTTTTCATATTGTTCTTTTTCCAGTGGAAAACTCATATCTTAAAGTACATTTACTATCTTGGAAATCTTTCTAAGTATCTCAAGACATCTTTTGTGCGAATATAACATGTTTCAAGGTAATATGTACTTAAGTACTCATGACAAAAGCAATCTTCATTCCTTTTATACATGAAGAAACTTTATACACTTATGTTTTCAAAGGCCAGTTAATGTCCCTGTCCTTGGTCCGACACAAGGGGGATAGTACAGGAAATTCAGCGTCAACGTGCTATGCAAGCTCAAACTCAAATAAATTTTACATCTCTCATGTTCGGTAAGTAGGTTCTTATTACCTCCAAATGGGGCTTGTAGGTGACTAATTAGCGCTCTAGGGTAATTATGTAGCTAGAAAAGCCCTAGGGCGGTAAGTTATTAAAAAAAAACACTTCTTTCTTTCAAAAAGTTCGCGTACATCTAACCATCATACTGGCAATAGACATCATGCATTCAGCCCAATGACCAAAGAGGTCGCTCTGCTATTCAGCCCTGTTTTCGTGTGAGTATAATAGTCATCAATTTTAAATATCGAACGGCGAAGCTCAATTTTGTTCTTGAAAAAAAAAAAAGAAGTTATTTACTTGATTCCTTTTAATGAATAAAGGCGGGAATAGAAAAAATTTACTTTAAATATTCTTTGTTTTTGAGATTTCTTATAATGCCGGTTTTTTTCTACTTCATCACAATCGAGATGTAAAGAGGAATAGTTAGCTCGGGTGTAAGCACCAATTGCACCCTCGAACTATAGGCACTTTCAAACGTCATCGTACATATAATAAGATAATAAACCATTGACACGCTCATATCGTCCACCAGAAATTAGCTGTTAAACATAATTTGATATCGATTAAAATAGTACCATACTATACCAATATTCTCCAAAGCCGGTGTTGGAGAACCAAAGTCACAAGATATACGTCGATAGAGCCATATTAACCGATAAAACTATCCACAACAACAGACCTGACATAACTTTTAAAGATAAAAATAATAAACACACATACTTAGTAGATATTACAGTTCCTAACACACATAATTTACAGAAAAACGTTACTAAGTATACAGAGTTAAAAGAAGAAAAAGTTTGAATTTGGAAAATAAAGTGTACATTGTGCCTTTGGTAGTCTCCAGCACCGGAGTTATACCAAAACATCTCCACCACTTCCTACAACAGATTGAACTCCCCACTAACACATCCACTTCTATGCAAAAAACCGCTATACTAAACACTTGCCGCGTTGTTCGAAAGTTTTTTGGAAAGGAGGACACTCAAATGACCTCATCTTGGTCTAGGCCCGTGGTTTTCATTATGACACCGAAATTCTGATTTCGAAAAAATAAAAGCACAAATAAATGATAATAATAACATTTATTGCACGAAAACAAATAAATACAATCAGTTCAACTTAAAACTAGTTTATGTTATAAATCGAACATGATATAGCCTCCATAATAATAATAATCAAAAGAAAAGACAGTCTCATTCCTACCAAAATCATTAGTAAGAAATATGAATAGGCGAAAAGTTTTTCTCTAAAGCTCTTTGAACACGTACCCACGTCATTAAAATAGTTTTAATACCACTGTAATGGGCGCCACATGGCCACATGCAAAATGAAACTGCGAATTAATATAAATGAGAAGTATATTAAGCAACTTCAAAAAAGGAGGAGGTTCTATGTTCCACTGTATATATAGATATATATATATATATATATATAATAATATATATATATATATATATATATATATATATATATATATATATATATATATATATATTATATATATATATATTATTATATATATATATATATATATATATCTTAATATTTATATTTCTTGTGTGCGTGTGTATGTGACTGAACTCCTCCTAAACGACTGGACCAATTTTGATGAAATTTTTTGTGTGTGTTCAAGGGGATCTGGGAATGGTTTAGATTCACAAAAAAGACTGGACCGATTTTGATGAAATTTTTTGAAATTTTTTGTGTGTGTTCAAGGGGATCTGGGAATGGTTTAGATTCAAAAAACGTAAACGATGTTACGTGGGTCATAAATATGGCGGTACGAAGTTCGCCGGATCAGCTAGTATATATATATATTTTTTATGTATGTTCACCGATTACTCCGTCAGTTGTGGACCGATTTTGAAATTTTTTTTGTATTCGAAAGGGTATGCTTCCGAGGTGGTCCCATTGCCAGCATATCAGGATCTGATGATGGGATCCCAAGGAAATCGAGGGAAACCCTCATTTTTTATAGGCACATACTATGTTTTTCGTATATTTTCTGAAGTTACACCGGTATTTGCGTCTGGTAGTCATCATTTTATGATGATGAGCTGATGATGTAAGGTACAACTCCTTGACGGTTAGGAGTTGGAGGATAAATCTTTAAATATCATATGTATATATGTTACCTTTAGTCGTATTCTTTCAAATTATTTAGGTAAGCTGATGATGGAAGGTGGAAGGTACAACTCCTCAACGGTTAGGAGTTGGAGGATAATTCTTTCAATTTCATACGTATCTAAAGACGTTCAGTCGTATACTTTCAAGTTATTTAGGTGAGCTGATGATAGAAGGTTAAACTCTTCAACAGTTAGGGATTAGAGGATGATTTTAATATTACACGTACGTATAGACCTTAATTTGTATTCTTGATCACGAAATTTGATGAAATAGTTCAACTTACTACTGACCTACGATTGATTGCACTAAAAACTGAAAAATAAAAACTTTTTATAAAAAAAAAACCGACTTCCAAAAAAATATCCAACGAAAACTCTCTGCCAAAAAAACACTTAAAAGCGTAAAATAAACTGGTTTTTCATAAATTGCGTATACCTAATTCTTTATTCATTTAGATAGTAGTATTATAATGTATGCTAGGTACCTAAAATCTGTTTGAAGTCGGTGCTAAGCCAAAAAGAATACAAACGAACAATTACAAAAGTCTAAGCGACAGTCACTTGGCACCGACTTCAAACAGATTCTAGGTACCTAGCACACATTATAATACTACTATTTAAATGAATAAAGAATTAGGTATACGCAATTTATGAAGAACCAGTTTATTTTACGCTTTTAAGTGTTTTTTTGGCAGAGAGTTTTCGTTGGATATTTTTTGGGAGTCGGTTTTTTTATGTTCCACTGTATGTTTTTTTTTATGTATGTTCACCGATTACTCCGTCAATTGTGGACCGATTTTGAATTTTTTTGTATTCAAAAGGGTATGCTCCCGAGGTGGTCCCATTGCCACCATATCAGGATCTGATGATTGGATCCCAGGGTAATCGAGGGAAACCCTCATTTGTTTTAGACACATACTATGTTTTTCGTATATTTTCTGAAGTTACACCGGTATTTGCGTCTGGTAGACATCATTTTATGATGATGAGCTGATGATGTAAGGTACAACTCCTTAACGCTTAGGAGTTGGAGGATAAAACTTTAAAAATTATATGTATGTATGTTACCCTTAGTCGTATTCTTCCAAATTATTTAGGTAAGCTGATGATGGAAGGTGGAAGGTACAACTCCTCAACGGTTAGGAGTTGAAGGATAATTCTTTCAATGTCATACGTATCTAAATACCTTCAGTCGTATACTTCCAAGTTATTTAGGTGAACTGATAAAGGTTAAACTCTACAAGAGTTACGGATTAGAGGATGATTTTAATATTAAACGCTCGTATAGACCTTAATTTGTATTCTTGATGATGAAATTTGATAAATCAGTTCAACTTGCAACTTACCTACGATTGTTTGCACTAAAAACTGAAAAATAAAAACTTTTTATTTAAAAAAAAACCGACTTCCAAAAAACATCCAACGAAAACTCTCTGCCAAAAAAACACTTAAAACCGTAAAATAAACTGGTTCTTCATAAATTGTCTGTATCTAATTCTTTATTCATTTAAATAGTAGTATTATAATGTGTGCTAGGTACCTAAAATCTGTTTGAAGTCGGTGCTAAGCCAAAAAGAATACAAACGAACAATTACAAAAGTCTAAGCGATAGTCACTTGGCACCGACTTCAAACAGATTCTAGGTACCTAGCACACATTATAATACTACTATTTAAATGAATAAAGAATTAGGTATAGGCAATTTATGAAGAACCAGTTTATTTTACGCTTTTAAGTGTTTTTTTGGCAGAGAGTTTTCGTTGGATGTTTTTTGGAAGTCGGTTTTTTATAAAAAGTTTTTTTTATGTTTGTTACCTCAGTACTATCGAATGGGTGAACCGATTTTGATTATTCTTCTTTTATTTGAAAGCTGGTGCTTTCCGTGTGGACTTATTCCAATTTGAACCAGTTCTTGAAGTCTGTTTTTTTTTGCTAAAATTTTGTATTTTTTTTTATTGAACACACTATTTTATCAAAAATTAGGTAGAACCTATACTATTGTATTTAGAATACATAAATCAAAATCACAAAACATAAATATCAAAAATAAAAGCAGCCCGACACTCGACAAATGATTGTGCGAAAAGAAAAAAATAAAGGAAAAATAAGAAAAAAGTTTCAATACTTAGAAAATGTCTTCATAGATTAGGTTCAAGCATCTTCTCACAAGTATGTATTTGTATGTAATATTTATATGTATATGTCGGAGTGAGGGTATCCAAATAATAAAAGTGATACAAACATTTGCCACTATCGAACACTACGGAACACTCTATATAAAGCGGCGCGATCGGCAACAGGACACAGTTCTCTTCAGATCTCGCGACGACCATATCTATTATTTGATTTGTGATTTATTGTATCTCTGTGTTTTATATTGTGTGTATGAGGCGATATTTATCAGTGGGGGAATTACTAGCCTAGGTGGCGAATTCCACAGGGCATCGCGGAGGGGTGAGCGTTGCCCCAATCCCCTCGTGGGGGGGTTGCTGATGGTGTTTATGATTGATTCCTATCCGTTTAGTAGTGATTAGTGTTTGGCTATAGTCCAGATTGGCAGTATCTGTGATTCATGTTCTCGTTTATTCCTGTGTCTCCGACATCAGAAGTGGGATCTGAATCTCATTTGCCCACAACGTTTGAGAGTGTAACGGATCGTCAGTCGCGGCGAGCTGTCGAACTACCCTCCGCTCGAAAATCGTACGAGGTGTCATTTGTTAAATTTTTGTAAGCGAGAACGCTCACATAGTGTCAAAGTGTCGGTATAGCCTTTTCGCGTACGAACGGTTTGTGAGACGTGCGGCCTACAACAGCGGCAGCGTGCGGTAGTAAAAGCAACGCATCGGTAACTGGGAAGTAACCGGTATGTACGGACAACTCCAACAACCCGGTGAGTCGTACTATTTTTATTTTGTGCTGAGTGCTCTTTAATAAGATAAGTTCTGTCAGATGAATTTCTAGGCAAACGACAATATTGTGTAATTTATACTCTCGATTGTTTGATTGATTGTTGATTTTTGTGTAAACAAAAATAAAATAGTGAAATAAGTAAAAGTGATTTTAATTCAAAAATGGACAATATTGTGCAGTAACATTATTGAGGGTAGGTAATGCCCGCACTTATTGTAACATCGAAATTCTATGTACAGTTTTAATCCAGATTTATTCATTGCGGTTAATGTTTCATGTAGTACACGATTACTGTATTTCAAAGGACATAATTATTTAAAGAGAAGAATGAGAATCTGTTTGCATTAAGTTTTTCAGTTGCAGTTTTCGAAATTAATCTTGTTCTTAAAATAATTAGATCGTTTCTATTGGTGACATCGGTACAAAGGTAAACGATTTCGGAAGTATAGTGTAGTATTATATCATAGCAGAATATCTGTGATGGAGGTGGATTGAATTACCCGTTCTGCACATGCTGTTTGTTTATTGTTTAAATTTATTTCTTATTTTTAACCCCCGACGCAAAAAGAGGGGTGTTATAAGTTTGACGTGTCTGTCTGTCTGTGGCACCGTAGCTCGCGAACGGATGAAGCGATTTCAATTTAGTTTTTTTGTATGAAAGGTGAGTTACGTGCGAGTGTTCTTAGACATGTTTCATGAAAATCGGTTGAGTCGTTTAAAAAGTTATGGGGGTAAAAGTGGGGAAGAATAACCGAATGTCTGCAAAACGTGCCAGTATAATCGTTAAATGACAATTGTGTAATTGATAACTTCGACCTGATGCTGCATAAGGGGTTTTTTTATTTATTCAATTTTAAATTTATGATTGTGATGTGATTTTTAGTTGAAGCGGGTTCATCTTTAATTGTGGCTGTTAACATTTTTTTAGATTATTATTTTTACCGCTTTGTGATAGTTGTGACTCGAATTATAATTACCGTTTTTTTATTTTGTGATGAAATGTCGATATTTTCAGTAAAGATAAAAAAAACTGGTCGGACTTCTATTTGGTGTCAGCTATCTCACCAGCAGCGGGTGATTGTAGCTGGCATGTCTATGTAGTTGGCAGATACACGTGTGGGAGTCACAAGGGATAACTAACTGTTACACTTGTGGTGGTCACAGGGATGACCTACGATACTATTTATTTTGATTGCTTTGAGAATTTGCAGCAGTAGTCAATTACTAAAGTTCTTATTTTATGTTGTTTTGATTTTAATAACGATATTACTGTTTTCTTTTGCTGTTCAGTAGTGTACTGTTTTATTGAGACAGAATAGACAGTGAGGTCAGATATGGCAGAGTGAGAGTGATACTGTGTGTACACGTATGTGACATTTGATAGGGAAAGTGTAAATCAGTAAAGTTTGATCTCAGTAACTTAGTTTTGATTCAAAGTTAAGAAAGAAATTAGACAAAGTTAAATCCTAAGTATAAAGGACCGTTTAAAATTGTAGAGTTGCTCGATGGCGATCGTTATACTTTGAAATCTTTAACTAGTAACAGAATCTACAAATGCGCTTGCGTTCGTATACGAGAGTCTCCTTTTAGTGTTATACCCGAGGAGGTAGATTTGTCTGGCATTGATAATAGTGAGGAAAATCCCCGTAGATCAAGTCCCTATTGATGTTGATGATGATAATCTAGGGTTAATTAATGCTGATGCAATGGAATGAAATTGCGTTGTAATTGTGTGGCGAGTAGTCTCTATAATGAGACTATGAGATATCCTAACAGCGTGGTGGTTGTTAAAGTTTAGTTAAGTTTTGTTAAAAGTAAGTAAGTTAAGTTTTTGGCGAGGTGGCCACTGAAAGGCGAGGTGGCCATTGAAAGGCGAGGTGGCCATTGAAAGGCGAGGTGGCCATTGAAAGGCGAGGTGGCCTCTGAAAGGCGAGGTGGCCATTGAAAAGTGAAATTGGTAGAATAAGAGGCCATGTAGATATTGTTAATAATAATAATCCAAAAATGTGTAACGCGATAAACGGTGAGGTGACTGTTGCGATACTACTTACTGGTGTTATTAATTTAGTATGTAGCGAGAAGTCTATTAGCATTCAGATTTGATAACGAAAAGCCTATTTTATGAGAATGTCCTAAATGAAGTTGTTCCACAGAAGATGAAATGTAATAATGTACCTAATGTCCTTGGTCAGGAGTGGCCGAACAACACAAAAATCTCTTTCTTTTCTGCGGATAATGATGATGATGCCTTCAACATCACACGAGGACGTGTAATACGTCAGGACGGCCGTGTCGGAGTGAGGGTATCCAAATAATAAAAGTGATACAAACATTTGCCACTATCGAACACTACGGAACACTCTATATAAAGCGGCGCGATCGGCAACAGGACACAGTTCTCTTCAGATCTCGCGACGACCATATCTATTATTTGATTTGTGATTTATTGTATCTCTGTGTTTTATATTGTGTGTATGAGGCGATATTTATCAGTGGGGGAATTACTAGCCTAGGTGGCGAATTCCACAGGGCATCGCGGAGGGGTGAGCGTTGCCCCAATCCCCTCGTGGGGGGGTTGCTGATGGTGTTTATGATTGATTCCTATCCGTTTAGTAGTGATTAGTGTTTGGCTATAGTCCAGATTGGCAGTATCTGTGATTCATGTTCTCGTTTATTCCTGTGTCTCCGACATATATATACTGACCAGTTCAATGAAACCGTTAATTCAATTAATTTAATGATCACATGACTGCTTCATGATTTATTGTCAAACATTAGTGGGTGAGAATATTGTAATATACTTAGTTTAATTGTCCGCAGTGTCAGGTGCTAATGCCCTTTTAACCTTTAATTATTTATGTGATGATGATGTTCTCCTAGCCGATTTCGGCTACGGCGGCGGCGGCCAGTCTCAACGAAGACCAGCCAACTACGCAGGAGATATTATAGTGCACAAGAGTGTGCGCAAACACAGGCGCACTCTCTGTTCCCTCTCTCTCATAATCCGATGAGGCGTTTATCCCAAACGACCTGGGAAGGATCAGAAGCAGGACCGACGGCGTGCACTTCGAGGCACGAGGGCTAAGACCCCAACCTTCCAAACTCCAAGCTTTTATCTAAAATCAGAAAAAGTCAACAACACTTTTTGGCCCAACCCGAGATTCGAGACCTCATGGTCAGCAGTCACATGTGCCACGAGGCATTCAATTTATGTATAATGGTAGGTAAAGAAAGCATCGGTTTATATTGGCCGGTTCGAAGGGAGTAAATAACCTCCTTTAGTTCTTTCTAATGATGCCTATGTCCACCAATGGTCGTCATACGTACGGCAAACGAATGATGTGCTTGATAAATAAATGTATGGAAACTTTAGTAAGAAGTTTAATTACTTATATCAAGTTAAGTACGAACTATCTCTCAAGTATGTTGGCTACAGATTGAAAGAAATAAATAAATTCAAAACAAACACATTGCAATAATATAATAATGATAAAATTAAAATATTCAATCCATGCAAATAGGAAAATTATTTTATACTACACCTGATCGGAACAGTAGTCATTATTTCCTGAAAATGAGAAGAGAACGTTAGTCTTTTCCTTGACCTGAATAAGCGGGAGGAAAAAATGTATGAAAATCCATTTCTAACGTGTTTTAGCGGGAGAGAAAGTTGTATGAATTTTCATTTCTCATGTGTTATCTTATCTATGGCGCGCGCCTGCCCACAGAGTTTTCATATAATTTAAATATGGAATCTTCTGCATCCTTTTGAGAAGTATAAAAAAAAACAAAAGAAGCGCGAAATTGTGTCTTACATGGTGTCTTACGTTTTGATTCAAATACTTTCTACAATACAAGTCTTTAAATGTTCCTCAAAGGTGTAGTATAAAGCACTGTGTAGCACTCGGGTGAAAGTCCCATTCCTACCTCGGGAGTATTGTGGCCCTAGGTTGCGCCTTCGGGCCACAAACTGCATCGGCAATGTAATCGGTCCCTTTCCTCCCTCGGTGAACAATGTACTATAAGGTGAACAAATCAGATTATGTAAATTTATGTTTTGTCTGCGAAACCAGAACCCTAAATTTTTATTGAGTTTTATGAGTATTATGTATTACGTATTAGTAATATTAAGTTTTAATAGGAACAATTATAAAAATACCTTCTTGTTTTTAACCGACTTCAAGACAGGAGGAGGTTCTCAATTCGACCGTATGTTTTTTCAATTTTTTTGTGTGTGTTCGCGGATAGCTTCGTCGTTTATGAACCGATTTTGATGATTCTTTTTTAATGGAAAGGAGATATCCCAACGGTGGTACCATGATATGGACACTCAGATCTGATAATGGCATCCAAGAGAAATCGATTCGAACCTTGAAGTCGGTTTTTGTTTTGTTATTTTTTTTTATATTTTGTAAATTGGAGAGTAACTGTCTGTAAGGCTTTCAGGGCTGAACAGCTGCACCAATTTCAATGAATGAGTTTTTCAGTCTCAGCAAACGTAGTTTAGAACCTTCATAGGCCAGGCCAGATTGACCATTTTCGCAAGATGGCTGAAAGGAGCTGTATGTGAGAATTTGAAAATCGATCAGAGTGGCGTGCAATGGGAGACGCCTATGCAGTGGACTGCAATAGGTTAATGATGATGATACAGTTTTTTCGTTGTTATTCACCCATAGAGGTTACTGAAGCCCTACCTAACCCGTTTTTCTAATTCTGAGGATAAAGAAGGATAAAGTGCAGTACACACTTCAGAATCTCAAGAGTCTAAGGTTGAGTGTGGCTGTAGGTGGTTTAATACAATACAGTATATTTATTTACACGAATATGGTAGTAAGTTCTTAAGAAACTATCGTCATGGAAGCGCTAGTCACTACTATAAAGCGAAGCGTCTGTTCAATTGGCCCTATTGTGTAAAATCTTACAAAGATGTATGAACATGTGTATATCTTACTATTTATTGTCAATCTATTAATTAAACTAAGAAAAGTGCAAGTGATAAACTAACATTCTTCTAACTATGACCGAAATATGTGGAATTCTTGATGAATTTAAATATCTCTATAGGCTATAAGTATCCTTCATTTATGGAGAATGTGTTTAATATAATAAATTCCCGGAGTCATGCAATAATGTAGAGCCTCAACCAAAATGAAATTCTCAACTTGTCGCCGTTAAGGTCTATTAAGGGTCGACAGGAATGTAATGAATTGATATTGAAAGGGTGAAATTGACTCACAAGAATCAAGGACTTTGCGAGTCGAAGACAACGTAAGCCATTTAGAATATTTAATATCTTATGACATGTCGCTAAAATCTGTTCGCACGTATGGATTAGTTTAAACATGGAGCAGATACAACAGTCGTATAATCAGTGTGACTTATTCTTTTAATAACGGAAAATGTAAAGCGAGATTTCAGGACAAGTTTTAAAAGTTTTTAATAAGGGCTATTAATCTAATACATATAAACGAGCAAGTCTTGTATATTTATGTATATACTAGTTGTTGCCCGCGGCTCCGCCCGCGTGTATGTCTGTTATCACGGCAAATAGTAGCCTATGTGTTATTCTGATGTATAAGCTATATTACTGTAAAGTTTCATCCAAATCCGTTCAGTAGTTTTTACGTGAAAGAGTCACAAACATCCATCCGTCCATCCATCCATACTTACAAACTTTCGCGTTTATAATATTAGTAGGATTATCTGAATATCGGAAGCGGCTCCAACGATTTTCATAAAAATTTCGAGTGCTTAAAACCGATCTAGCTAGGATTTTTTTTTAAATTACCAAAAGTAAATACGGAGCTAAGCTTGGCCATTGAGGTTCAAGTCATTAGTACGGGATATTGTACAGAAAACAAAGAGCATCTGGCAACTTTTATTCTGGAAATTTTAAGAAATTCCGCCGGGAGAAGTATTAGTCTTATAGCATATTAGTCGATACTTTTATATAAGCTTTAGAATTTAATCTATAATTTTATTTAACTCTGAAGACGAATAAGACATGTAGATGAGGGCGACGACTTTAAGGAACCTTAATCACTACTCTGAAGTATTTCGCTTGTAATCGTTTCAAGTTGGTCACGAAAACCTGTCACTGATTTGCGATAATGATAATGTACAAAAGCTGTAATAAGCTATTTACATATTAATAGATTTAAAAATATATTTCTTTCTTATAAATAGCTAATAAGGGTTGTGGGTGAAGGTTAAAACGATGTAGATCGATTTACGCGATTAAACACGTATCGAGCCGTATTGCGGAGGACACTGCGGAGTTAAAACGATTAGCGACAAAATGCTTATGAGACCGTATGAAGAAGCCTTTTGAACTCACTATACTCTAACATACATATTCGAATATTAGCCAATAATTAGTTGAGTAGAGAGCACTGCATTATGATAAGGTACGTGCTGTCAAGTGACACTTATCATGAAAAACCGCACTGCAGTGTATTGGAATGAGCGAACTACTGCATGTACATGAATCGTTATCGAGAAGCGACACCGAGTCTGTCTCATTCAAAATATAAAGGTTATTGAGAGGATTTAGGGTTCCTACAATACTGAAGCTAAAAAATTAAAGTTTAGTGATCGAAGAGCCATGGTAAAAGTTTATACATGAGACTAGCTTTTGCTCTCGGCTCTGCACGCGTATATGTCAACTATTGCGGTAAAGAGGAGCCTATAATCTACATCCTTTTTCAAGAGTCAGAGTATCTTCAAATTCCATTGAAATCAAATAAAAGTGTAAAAGATAGACAAAGTTACTATCGAGTTTATAATATTAGTATGGATTATTAAATCTAATCAATTCTATCAAAAGAATATAAACAACTTGATATTATAGGATAACACTGGCATTCATGGGAGTTAGATTACGGGTGCTAAGAAGATCTACTGTTGGCATATTAGAAGGTTCAAGCCTCCATAAGGAGCGGAAACTATCCATGTCACTTGACAGTGAGTCAGTCAACGAAGCGCTCTTTTACTCAACTATGAACGGAATTAGTCAAAGCTAATTGAAAAAATATATATAAAAATGTAGAAACGGGGTTGGGATAGCTCGAGTGAAACAAACAAAATACGGCAGCTCGTGATTTATTATTTCTTCTTAGTTTTTATAATCTTTTCCTAACACACACACGTCCTATGTTTCGTCCTTCCGCCATTCGTCTTCCGTCCCTCTCTCTCACTCCTTTCATTTACTCCTTGCTCATTCATTCCGTCATTGATTCACTTATAAATCCTTCCTTCACTCCTTATGTATTCCTTTCTATGCAATATTTATATTCCGGTTTACTCTCACATCCTACATTCGGCCATCCTGCATTCATATCTGCCCTCAGATACCTGTCTTTCAACAACAATCATCTTCACAACCAATTATCAACAGTTATCACATAACAAATCTTTCATACAACATTCATTACTCTATCTTAACATTTACTTAATATTTCTTGATTTACAAAAAAATTACACAACTACTATTCCTTAACTCTAAACTTTAAGCCTTCTTTAACTCTACACAGAAATGAATACACTTACTAACTTTAATAACATAACATATTTTCCTCTTAAACTCTAACGTCTCTAAAAATGTCTAAACCCTCAGGAAATTTCAACTTAACTGAAATGAACACATTCTATTTATTAAATACAACTTGATACAGAAATTACATAACCTTCTTACTTGAAATAGATATTATTTAACTTTGACACAAAATGTTTTCTTGTTCAATACAGAAATTGCTAGATATGAACTTAGTTCAACTTGTTAAATGGACAACATTTAATCTAGAGTACATCTTTATTAATTACACTAGGTTGAGAATACAATGGTGTTATTGACACAAGGACACATTCATGCACATTTTAACTATAACAAATAAATATTAAAATAAAAAAAACATCATTCATCCTTACCAGGCCACCGTTTCATGTGGTCTGCTGAACATGAGGTTTTGATAGGCCCCTCCGTAGTACTATATACTTTCTCCGCCTCATACCTATCATTTCGTTTAATCTTTGTTATCTTATATGGACCCAGAAATTTAGGTTTTATTTTCAGTCCTGGTCCAAATTGTGTTCTCTTGATGGCAACCCAATCACCCATTTCATATGTATTACTAGGTTTTCTCTTCTTATCATATGTCTTCCTGTTTTCTTCCTGTATTTCTTGAATTTGCATCTTAGCCTTTAATCTTAAATTTTCTCTTTCTTCATCATAACCGTTAATTATTTCTTGCTGTAGAAGATTTGCCACCTCAATATCCTCCTTACATCTAATTTTGGTTCCTGTGAGTAGTTGGAATGGAGTAGTGTTAATGGATCTTTGGTAAGTACCATTCATGGCTCTCTGTACACGACTTACATGTTTATACCACACTGACTTATCTTCAATGCACAGCTTCGTAAGCATAGGAATCAAAACTCGATGAACTCGTTCAACTTGCCCATTACCACGAGGCACTCCTGTGGTAATCTTCACATGCTGTATATCCTCTTCTTTACAATATTCTTCAAAATCTATACTGGTAAAGGCTGTACCTCTATCTGTTATTATCCTTGTAGGGTTTCCAAATATCTGCTGATGGACTCTTAATTTGGTTAGAACCTCTGCACTGGATGTGGACTTCGTAGGAAATAACCAAGTGAATTTGGTAAAAGCATCAATCATTGTAAGTATGTAGTTGTACTGTTTCTTCGTTTCAGTGAACGGCCCTATATGATCTAAATGTAATGTGTGTAGTGGAATACCTTCTTTGTCTATAGGGTTCAAGTACCCCTCTTGTTTACCTTCCTTTCTTGTAGCTAATAGGCATGGCACACACCCTAGAACCACTTCCTCAATTTTTTTGTCTATGTTCCTGATAAAATAATCCCTTCCTATAGCTTCCTTCATTTTTCTGATGGAAAAGTGACCATTCTGATGCACTCTCTTTAGGATTTCCTTCTCCATGATCCTTGGAACTACTAATTTTTTCTCTTCACCCTTGTATAAAATTCCATTATCAAGCCAATAATCATTATAATGACCATCTTTCAAAATCAGCTGTTTAATAGCGTTGAGCTCTTCATCCGTCTCTTGACCCAATCTTAAATCATCTTGAAGACTCACTATGGCCACATATGGATTTCTGCTGAGAGCATCTGCATGTTGCATCTTGCTGCCGTCTCTGTGCTCAATCTCAAAATCATACTCGTCAAGCATGAATACCCATCTGGCTACCTTTGGTGTCAAATCCTTCTTCTTTAATGTTTGCTGAAAAGCTTTACAATCGGTTACAATTTTGAAATGTATTCCATATAGATAATGTCTAAATTTCTTAACAGCCTCGACTACTGCAAGAGCTTCTAGTTCATAACTTGAACATTTACTTTCCATTTCCGTCGTCTTGTGACTCATATAATGAACAGGATGTAACTCACCATCTGAATGCATTTGCAGTAATATTCCAGCCAGAGCATGACTGGATGCGTCTGTGTGTAACTCTGTCGGTAAACTTGGGTTAAATATCTTCAACACTGGATCACACGACAACTTCTGCTTTAGTATATTGAATGCACACTGTTGTTCAGCTTCAAACTTAAATGTAACATTTTTTCTTAATAAATCTGTTAAAGGTCTGGCAATCTTCGCATAATCTTTGATATATTTCCTGAAATAAGACGTTAAACCTAAGAAACTCATAACTTGTTTAATATTTTTAGGTTCTGGATACCTTGACACTGCTTCTACCTTCTGTGGGCTTGGTCGAACTTCACCATCCTTGATCACATGACCTAAATACTCAATCTCACGGCTGATAAGTTTTGCTTTTTTCCAGTTTATCTCGAGCCCATACTGTGAAGCTACTTCTAACACTAGTTGAAGCCTCTCTACTGCTTGACTTTCCGATTCAGCTTGAACTACTATATCGTCTATGAAAATAGCCATGATTCCCTTAGCTATCAACTCACTGAAAATAACAGTCACAAATCTCATAAAATATTTAGGAGATATGGACAGACCAAACGGTGCACGTAAAAACTCAAACTGTCCATGATGAGTTATAAAAGATGTGTAGTGTATAGACTCCTCACTTAAACGCAGGTGAAAAAATCCATTTTTCAAATCCAACACACTAAACACTTTGGCGTCTTTTAGTTTATCAATTAAATCATCTATGATTGGCAGGGGAAATTCATCCTTTACCATCTTTCTATTTAGTAAGCGATAATCAACACATATCCTTGTGGAACCATCCTTCTTTTTAACAAGTACCAATGGACTACAATATTCTGAAAAACTTACCCGGGCGATTCCGTTTTTCAACCACTCATCTACCTGTTCCTCTACTATTTTTTGTTCTGTGAGTGACAGTCTTCGGGGCCGCTGAACTATAGGCACATCATCCTTAAGCACTATTTTCATTTTGATTGGAGCCTCATTTGTCTGAATGGGCTTGTACTCTTCAACAAGTTGCAACACCTTACTCTTAATATCCTCATTAGAAATATGACCTGCAACATCAACATTACTCAAACAACAATTCACTCGCGCCAACCATTCATCATCTTGTGCCAACAACAACACTGCACCCTCACGAATAACCATCACAACACTTTGCAAAAACTCTTGCCCTATTATTAACTTGTAGGGCATAGACCCTTTAGGTACAATATGAAATACAACATTAGAATAACAATGATCATCGATATTTATACATACGAAAATCTTTCCATACGATCTTAGTGTACACAGTCCAAGTCCTGATAATAACACGTTATCGTCACTGCACGGTATATTTAGTCGTTTCCAAAAGTCCTCCGATATTAGATTTACGTCACTGCCCGTATCTACCAACGCATTTATTGACAATTCACCTATTTTCACTGATTTTATTGCTTTATTACACCGGTCTTGTTGTTTGTTTACATCCATGACGCTGACCTTTGCGTCCATCTTGCAATCTCCATCATGGCCGTCGAACGCGCTGCTGTGATTGGCTGTTGACGTCGTTCCGAACATAGCTGCGTGTTTCCTCGGATCAGAGTCGAGTTGTCTGACCGAATGACGAGTTTGAATCTGTCGATTGGCCGATTCAAATTCCGCGCGCGACTGCTTCTCCGGCGCCGCCGGCATAGTGCACTTTGTACTAATATGGCCGAACTGATTGCATCGAAAACACTTTACTCCCAGCCGACATGCACTAGCTCGATGATTTTTCCCTCCACAGTTATAGCACAATACCTGGTTTGCTGATGCAGGCGTTCTGCTGGACGCCGCTGCTGTCACTTGCCTCCGTTCCGTTCCCTGCTTGGCGACTTTATTTTTAATTGTTTCGTACACTGTTAACTTTTCTTTCAGCGCTCCGTAGGTGGTAACTCCGTACAATATCGCCTTATTTGTTTCTAAGTCGGTAATACCATCTATTATGTACTGTATGGACACGTAATCAGGAAACTTAGCACGCTTTCCCATTTCTTTCATTATCAACATATATTGATAGTAAGACTCATTTTTTTCTTTCTTGCGAGACGACATAAGCTCGTGCATCTCCTTACTGTTGGCAGCATCAGGAAATTCTTTTAGTACGGCCGCCTTCAGCTCTTCATACGTCTTATGCACTTTTTCGGTTTTTAACCATAACTCCGCCGTCCCCGTCAACGTTCTACGAGCAACAATGAGCCGCTGCTGAGCCGTCCATCCAAAGATTTCTGCGTTGTCGTCGAGATCTTGAGCCCATTTAGCTGATGTGTATGTATGGTCTTCACCGCTAAACTTCGTCATGTCGAACATACTAAATACGTCCGCCATTTTTACCGCGTCGCGTCGTTATAATTTTTCCGTCGTAAATCGTAAAATCCGTCTTCAATAATTGTACGTCGTTGATTTATAATCGTAGTACTCGTCGTTATTTTTCGTCGTAGTCCTTGTCGCCTTTTTGGTCTTCTTTCGTCGTTTTACAAAGTTAGCGTCGGTTTCGTCGTGCCACGCTGTTTCAATCTCGATTTTTATCCCAATCCCGGACGATGCCCCCAAAAATGTAGAAACGGGGTTGGGATAGCTCGAGTGAAACAAACAAAATACGGCAGCTCGTGATTTATTATTTCTTCTTAGTTTTTATAATCTTTTCCTAACACACACACGTCCTATGTTTCGTCCTTCCGCCATTCGTCTTCCGTCCCTCTCTCTCACTCCTTTCATTTACTCCTTGCTCATTCATTCCGTCATTGATTCACTTATAAATCCTTCCTTCACTCCTTATGTATTCCTTTCTATGCAATATTTATATTCCGGTTTACTCTCACATCCTACATATATATAAAAAGAGTAAGGTGACTGACTGACTGACTGACATACCCAGAGATCAACGCAGAGCCCAAACCGCTGAATCTAGAATCCTGAAATTTTTCATGTAGGTTCTTTATAGTAAGTAAGCACTGAGAAAGGAATTTTAGAATTTTTTCCTAAAGGGGTAAATCAGGGGATGAAGGTCTGCGTGAGCGAAGCCGCATGCAAAAGCTAGTATTATATATTTTTAGAGGTGTAGTGTAAGAGTATATTATAAGTACGAAGTATAAAGCGAATAAACTTACATTGTAAACAGTTGTAGCAGCTTGTTCTGTTCTATTGATAGAAATAGTTATGAACAATGGTTCAGTCTAGACTAAACAAATATACATTACTTCAATATGACGTCTATTAACTTCGGTATTTATTAACAAATACATGAACGATTAATGTTTTATTTCTATAAATAGACAAAAACGAATGGGGTTGGCATTTTATTCTACTGTGACACGTTTTAATGATGTAGTGGGTTTACTTTTTTTATTATTGGCCACTGTTTTTCTAAATGTTTGTTTTGTTTATGTCCAGATTGAAGTCGGTTTTTTATAACTGTATAATCACCAATTTTAACCGACTTCAATCGCACCAATTGAAATATATATAAGCCTATGCGAGCTGCAATAATACGAGGTGACAAAGTTGAAATTCGTAAAGTGCAAATCCGAATCTATAAAATTACCAATTTCCAAACTCTCGATAAACTTTCCAGATGACTGGAATACTGAGCAAATACTATTATTAAAATTTGAACTGCCGCTGCCTCTGTTACAGATATAATCAGTATCATATTTAATTTGCTAAAGCACTACGGAATGCTTATAAAAATACAGTACATAATACATTATTTATTATAATAGGGGCTGAAAAAAGGTATAAACGTATTTCTTATTTTAATTGTAAATAGAAGAAAACTTTTTCCTTACCTATAATTCAGTTATAGGCCCAGCGAACGAAAACATACTCGGCCATTTTCCTTATCAATAATGAATTGGTAAGTCAAACGAACACGGCTTTGACTTTGATGTCTTCAGAACTTGGGGCGACGCCGTCGAGGAAGAATAATTAAATAACTTTTTACCTATTCAGGTACATTTTGTATAAAAGACGAAAAGAAAACAAAGAGTCGAAATTTATTATAATTATTTTTATATTTCGAACTAGCTGCGAATTTCGAATTTTTATAACAACTTTCGCGGGTAACACCGCGGGGCAAAGCTAGTCTATAATAAAAGCACCCTTAGTTAGTCCATAAATCATTAGCTCTATTAGATCCATCCGTTCCAAAGATTAGTCGGATGAAACAGGCAGACAAACATTTTAAAAATCGATTGAATTTTTGATGTAAGTACCGTATTTACTTTCATATTATTAGTGAAAAGCTGTTAATTTGAAATTACAAACGGGCATTTATTTATTATTTTGTATGTATAGGTTAAGAAAACAGTTCATATTTTAACTGTCAGTTATTCTAAAAGATTCTTGATTATATTATTGTTATCTAAAAAAAAATTAAATTCTGCGCGTTTTCATGATATGCTAAGAACCCTGTCATAACATGCAAATCTCTTGTCTGTCTGCTGTATACATGAATATATTTTATATGTATCATATTTAATTTGCTAAAGCACTACGGAATGCTTATATAATACAGTACATAATACATTATTTATTTTTTATTGCTAAGAAAATGTTTGTATTCTCATAATAGAAAGGTATCTTAGATCTGTTTTAGTAATCAATCATATCAAATTCCTGAAACACATGTACAAAATGTGCGTAATTTCAATTAAATTTAGTTCAAGATTGAGTTAAGTAACTAAACGATAAAAAATAACAGACAGACGAAGTTGAGATGTTTTCTTTTATTGTCCTTTTGTGTTGCGACATAAATATAAAAACAGCTTCATAAACAAAAACCATTTCCATGTTCTCATTCCCTTTTCAACGCTCCGTTTCGGTGTTGATAAAGTTATATATAAAACCTTTTTGTCAGTAGCCCTCTAAAAAGAGTTTTTTATTAAGTTTAGTTTATATGAGATGTTTATACAATTTTTATTTCATGAACGCATGTATTTCAAATAACTAATTGTATCAATAAAAAGTTTTAAATACTAGAACTAAAACTTTGTATAGCCTATGTCACCCAGGGCATTATTATGAATCCGTTGACAAATAATTCATTAAAATCGGTTCAGGAGTTTAGGCGCTACGGTGAAACATTTAGACATAAATACACTACTAAAACTATTACCGTTCTTTGGCTTCACCATAGTTGCAATAAGAAAGAATGTTTGAGATTGGATAGTTTTTTTTTTAATATATTTATAATCTATATACCTACCATATATATATATATAATCATATTATGGAAAGAGTGTTAAATTCCAAATCAGAATTTAATGCAAATACTTCATTAGTCATTTTTGTTGGGAACAGAGGAAATGTAAACAAAAGGAAATTCTTAGGGTATTTTGAATCAATGTTAAAGTTAGAAGTAAATAAAATTGTATTGTTTACACTTCCTCTTAGTAAAGGGTTGTCGCAGGAAGAAAAAAATATTAGACATAATTTAAATATAATGATGCACAATTTAACTTGCCAAATAAATGGACCTTATTATAACAAACTACATCTAATCGACACTAACAAGCTTGTTAGTAATAATATTTCATTGACAAAAGGTAGATATTACCTTTCTAATTATTATAAGAGACAGATAGCAATTTCGCTATCATATTATTTTTCGATTACAGCCAAGAACTTGGCTAAAACTATTGCTTCTATTGAGCAAATTGAGACTACCCATAGTGACTTTGCCAATTCGTTGGCAGATATTTCTTTAGACATTTATAATAATTTAAATGACATACCTAATAAGTTATCTAATGAGATTGACATTTCAAATAATTTAAATTTACTGATAAGACAATAGAGACTACCTCTTGCACTATTAATTTGAACACCAATAAAAAGATCAATCATAGTAAATTTATTAAAAATAATAAGATAAATAATGTCAATTTGGTGCATCAAAACATTAGAGGAATGATGGGCAAAGACTTAGAGGTGGAACTGTTCATGAACTGCAATGCGATTGATATTTTTTGTATCACTGAACACTGGCTTAAACGGGATCAGTTCATGTTCAATTTTGATTACCACCAGGTAGGCAGCTCGTTCAGCAGAAGTACAGCAATACATGGTGGCACTATGATACTCATTAATAAGCAACTTAAGTTTAAAGAGCGCCATGACATTGTTAGTTTATCAGTTGAGCGAACTACAGAAATAGCCTGTATAGAACTAAAAGGTTTCATAGTATTATGTGTATACAGACCTCCTTCAGCCGTGTATGATTGTTTTGAACGTATTATGGACGAAGTATTAGTTAAAGTAACAAGATCAAAAAAGAAGGTCATCATCTGTGGTGACTTTAATATTAACCTATTGGAAAATTCAAATATAGTTACCAAGTTCAAGGCACTTTTTCAATCATACAATCTGAAGAACTTGTTTTTGGAGCCTACACGAATCACTGCAACCACTGCCACATGTTTGGACAATATATTCACAGACATTGTAATTAAGGACAAGAAAATAATCAATGAATTAGATTCTGACCACTGTGGTCAATTAGTATCTTTCTGTGATAGGTATGAAAAGGTGGCAGAAAAAAGAATTGTGGTGATACCTAAAACCGCTAAGCGTTGTGGAAACTTTAAGGATAAACTTAAAGCTGTTTTTAATAGTTCAGTACTTTGTGTAGAGAGTAACCCTAACACTTATTATAATAGTTTTTTTGAAACTTTTTCTTCAACATTTAACACCATTTTTACACCTAAAACGATAGTGGTTAAAGGTAACGCCACATTTAGTGAATGGGCTACCCCTGGCTTACTCAAAAGTAGGAAAAGGTTATACGAGCTATACGATGAGAAAAATTATAATAAAAGTGAACAGTTTCATAATTATGTTAAAGAATACTCGAAGCTGTTTAGGAAACTTTGTAAATTGGCTAAGTCCCGTTTTATAAGTTCAAAGATTAAAAGTAGCGATGATAGGATAAAAACCACATGGAAAATTATTAATAGTGAAACTGGTAAAAATCAATACCGTGACAATGAATTTAATTTAAATATAAACAATAAATTTATCACATCAAATGCTGAGGTTGCTGCTGCATTTGAGAATTTTTTTACTAACATTCCTATATCAACTACTAAATCTTTGAACTCCTCACCATGCCTTGCAGAATCAATTTTAAAAGAGAATGTTAGTAGGGTTGATAGTGAATTTAAGTTCCAATATGTTTCCCCCTTTGAAATTATTAAAGCCTTTAACACTATTAACGTTAAAAAAACAACCGATCTACGGGGAAACTCTGTATTAATTACTAAGACAATTATATCTGTAGTGGCTAATCAATTGTCTTTTACATTTAATCAATGTGTTGATAGTGGTGTATTTCCTGATCTTATGAAGTCTAGTAAAATTATTCCGTTATTCAAATCTGGTAGTACATCTGACCCAACTAACTTTAGACCTATCTCAGTACTACCAGTATTTAGCAAAATTTTTGAAAAAATTATGTATGATCAATTGCAAAGCTTCTTTAATAATAATAATTTATTACACAATAGACAATTTGGTTTTACAAGGGGTCGCTCCACAACTGATGCCAGTGTTGAGCTAGTAAAACATATATTTGATGCCTGGGAGGATGCCCACGATTCTCTAGGCATCTTTTGCGATTTATCTAAAGCATTTGATTGTGTTGTGCATGAAACGCTGATCAGGAAATTACAGCACTATGGTATCAGAAATAAAGCACTGGAACTTCTGGCTTCATATATGTATAATAGAATTCAGCGAGTTGATATTAATGGTGAGCGTTCTCCAGGCTCTGTGGTAGAAATGGGCGTTCCGCAGGGTTCTATTCTCGGCCCTTTCTTATTTTTAGTATATATTAACGACTTACCTCACGTTGTCAAGGACAGTCTCGAGATTGTGTTGTTTGCAGATGATACATCACTATTATTTAGACTAAAACGGACACTTACTAATTTCACAGACGTAAACAGCGCCATTTCGAGAGTGGTTCATTGGTTTGACATCAACAATCTGCTTTTAAATGAACAAAAAAGTAAGTGCATACGTTTCACAATGCCAAACGTCAAGCCAGTGAAAACTACAGTGGTAATTAAGGATGTCGGGTTAGATCTTGTGGACACTACGACATTTTTGGGTATAACACTAGACTCTAAGCTACAGTGGGGCCCACATATTGATAAATTATCGAGTAGACTCAGCTCAGCAGCATACGCAGTAAGAAAAATTCGAGAGTTGACTGATGTTGATACAGCACGACTTGTTATTATGTGTGTTATTATGTTTACTTCAGTTATTTTCATAGCATAATGTCGTACGGTATTCTACTGTGGGGGAATGCTGCCGACATTCAAACTATTTTTGTACTGCAAAAGAGAGCGATTCGAGCACTCTATAATTTAGGCAATCGTTGTTCATTAAGGCAGAAATTTAAAGAAATAAACATAATGACAGTGGCAAGTCAATATATCTATGAAAATGTAATGTATGTTCAGAAAAACAAAGATAGCTTTTTGAAAAGAAGTGATGTACATTCTTTAAATACCAGGAATAAAAATAAACTTGTAGTACCCGCCACTAGGCTCCAAAAGATAAACAAGTCTTTTCGAGGTCAATGTGTCCGATTTTATAATAAAATCCCAAATAATATTCAAGATTTAAGTATTAACAAATTTAAATCCGCAATAAAACGTGGATTGTGTAAGAAGGCCTACTATTCAATTTTGGATTATATAGAAGATCAAAATGCTTGGGATTAATTATAGCAGGCTATTTCTTAAGGAAAAATGTGGTGTTGGCTAGTGTGTTTTTTATTATTATTATTTTTTTCTATTTTTTATGCTACATTTTATTTTCTCTTTTATTCGATTTTTTTTTCTTAATCTTGTTTTCTCTTCATTGTCTTTTTACCTTTTAGTACTTAATAACGGACATACTGGCACACATCAAAACAATGTTGTGGTACATGTAATAGTGCCATCTATCTGTAATTTGCAAAAGAGTGGCCATGAGTTTGTTTGCCCTTTCTTCTCATAAGGCTCAACTCCTTGGAAATGGGCGGTTGTAGATCGGCACAGGCAAATACTCGTAATAGATTTTGTATGAGTTTAATTTTTATTAAGCTTATTTGCTTGCTATTTGACAAAACAGAGATTGTTGCTATTGTGTGTGTTGATCTATGACTTTAGAGTCTACATAAAAGACGATTTCAAACAATTTAAAAAAATTTATGAAATAAAGAGAGTTTGAGTTTGAGTTACCAATATATAAAGCTGAAGAGTTTGTTTGATTGCTTGAACGCGATAATCTCAGGAACTACTGATCCGATTTGAAAAATTCTTTCAGTGTTGGATAGCCCAATTATCGAGCAAGGCTATAGGCTATATATCATCACGCTTAGACCAAAAGAAGCGAAGCACCAATCAAGAATGTTTCAAAAACAGGGGAAAATTATCACGCTACGGCAATAGGAGATCCACCGAGGTTGCGTGGGTCAGCTAGTTTATAAATAATATTCCCCCGTTTTTGAAACATTCTTCATTGGTGCTCCGCTCCTATTGGTCTTAGCGTGATGATATATATATTCTTCTTTCTATGGCCTTCTTCGATAAACGGGCTATCTAACACTGAAAGAATTTTTCAAATTGGACCAGTAGTTCCTGAGATTAGCGCGTTCAAACAAACAAACAAACTCTTCAGCTTTATATATTAGTATAGGATGTATTTATTATACTCTTCTAAGATCTAAACTTATAATCAACAACACATTTATTTGGATACAGATGAATATTAGGTATTATGTTGATAAAAACTCTTTGGCAAATAACTCATTAATTCTTAGCGTCTTATACTCGTGATAACTTCTAAACGAAATGTCCGAATGGTATGAAATATAAAGTATTTTACTTCTACATAAATACCCTTGATAACATAATGCTTTATTTGGATAAGGATTAATATTACGATACACATTTCACTTAGTTTCTATCTTCAGACGATTTAATAATTTTTTGGACACAAAAGCGGTTATTGTGACTAAACCATGATAGTTAGATATGTGCTCTCGCGGACTTTTTTGTAGATCTTAATAGGACCTACAAACCCGTAATACATTATTTTGTTCTATTGTCAATACTTTTTGCAGCGCACGCAAAAATAGGTTTTCGATTTCACACCTTGTCTGTCTACTGATCCGATTTGAAAAATTCTTTCAGTGTTGGATAGCCCAATTATCGAGCAAGGCTATAGGCTATATATCATCACGCTTAGACCAAAAGAAGCGAAGCACCAATCAAGAATGTTTCAAAAACAGGGGAAAATTATCACGCTACGGCAATAGGAGATCCACCGAGGTTGCGTGGGTCAGCTAGTTTATAAATAATATTCCCCCGTTTTTGAAACATTCTTCATTGGTGCTCCGCTCCTATTGGTCTTAGCGTGATGATATATATATTCTTCTTTCTATGGCCTTCCTCGATAAATGGACTATCCAACACTGAAATAATTTTTCAAATCGTACCAGTAGTTCCAGAGATTAGCGCGTTCAAACAAACAAACATATAAATAAACTCTGCAGCTTTATAATATTAGTATAGATGGAGAATTAAGTCGTCATTACGAAATGTAGAAAATTGATATCTTCGTTCTTTTACGTACCGACCTACACACATCCACGTCTAGCCTCAGAGGTTTAATGCCTTTTACATACATAGGTACTCTTTGTTGGCTAAAATTTAATACCTACTTACACAAGAGAAACAAGCCTATTATCGTAAATTAGGAGCTTTAAGAATTGGAAACTTGAAAGTTTGGTACAAAACGTTATGTTGACAAGAAAAGAAAAAATCTAAAACCACTTTACAAGTAATTGAAGTATTACGCGATAGATTCTTACGAGCGGTAAAGGAAAAAGGAAAAATAAATTTAATTAAAAAGCGTTTTAAAAACAAGCTTTTACTGGAATGCCTCGAGACGAATCAAACGAGTCCAAACTTGATGATTTTGCGACCTTTCTTTACCGAGTTCCTAATGCCATCTTCCAGCTCCATCATCAGATCAGCCCCATGTCATTATAATATAGTATTGTCACGCTGTATACATATGCTTGCAAAATTTCAGGAAAATCGGTGGAAGATATCTGCTTCAAAATTGAGTTGCAAGATTCCACCCGAACATACAAGCATATATACATACATTGCAAGTTAATAAAAAGCTTGTAAAAAAGACTCATTGCATCGATCTCAAGTTAATTTGGGAAAAGGGTTTGATGTTTTTTTTTGTTTATGAGATCGGGGCAAAGGAACAGCCTTATCGCCTGATGGGAAGCGATTACCGCCGCCCATGGACACCCGCAACACTAGAGGCCTCACAAGTGCGTTGCCGGCCTTTAAATGATAATGAACCAAGATTTTGACTAAGATAAAATCGTTTTTGTTAATTAAATAATTTGTCTTGTCAGTGTAATATGTTGCTGTTACACTCGGTAATAAAGAGGCGTAGGAAAACTGTATCTAATTGAACACATTTCCTTAGAGCTTATTATAAGAGCCACCGTTATTCACACCTTATATATATTCTATCACTGTATATTCTTTAAGGTATTCTATGAATTATCTTACCCCACGTGATTGTTTGCGTGTGGTTCTCATTTCAAAACATCATTGACCCTATAATAATAAAAACATAGCTGCTCATCCTATTCTTAAAGAGAAATGAACATATGCTAAGGTTTCCTTTTGTGATGTCATGAGGCAAAACATTCGAGTTTTCCTTTATTTTTAACCGACTTCCAAAAAGGAGGAGGTTCTATGTTCCACTGTATGTATTTTTTTTATGTATGTTACCCGATTACTAAGTCAGTTGTGGACCGATTTTAAATATTTTTTTTGTATTCGAAAGGGTATGCTTCCGAGGTGGTCCCATTGCCAGCATATCAGGATCTGATGATGGGATCCCAGGGAAATCGAGGGAAACTCTCATTTTTTATAGGTACATACTATGTTTTTTGTATATTTTCTGAAGTTACACCCGTATTTGCGTCTGGTAGTCATCATTTTATGATGATGAGCTGATGATGTAAGATACAACTCCTTAACGGTTAGGAGTTGGAGGATAAATCTTTAAATATCAGATGTAAATATGTTACCAATAGTCGTATTCTTTCAAATTATTTAGGTAAGCTGATGATGGAAGGTGGAAGGTACAACTCCTCAACGGTTAGGAGTTGGAGGATAATTCTTTCAATTTCATACGTATCTAAAGACCTTCAGTCGTATACTTTCAAGTTATTTAGGTGAACTGATGATAGAAGGTTAAACTCTTCAACAGTTAGGAATTAGAGGATGATTTCAATATTACATGTACGTTTAGACCTTCATTTGTATTCTTGATGATGAAATTTAATGAAATAGTTCAACTTACTACTTACCTACGATTGTTTGCACTAAAAACTGAAAAATAAAAACTTTTTATAAAAAAAAAACCGACTTCCAAAAGTCGGTGCCAAGTAACTATCGCTTAGACTTTTGTAATTGTTCGTTTGTATTCTTTTTGGCTTAGCACCGACTTCAAACAGATTTTAGGTACCTAGCACACATTATAATACTACTATTTAAATGAATAAAGAATTAGGTATAGGCAATTTATGAAGAACCAGTTTATTTTACGCTTTTAAGTGTTTTTTTGGCAGAGAGTTTTCGTTGGATGTTTTTTGGAAGTCGTTTTTTTTTTTATAAAATGTTTTTATTATACAAACAGTTTATTTATTTATTTCACTTACTCATTTACACTTACGATATCGTATAAGGTGCCCGCCAAGGTGACCCTATTTCACCTAAACTTTTCTCAGCTGTCCTTGAGATGATAATTAGAAACCTGAATGATAATATTATCTGAATATCCTATAAGTTTGGAACTAATGCTTCAACAACTATCAAATGAAAGCGCGAAAGCTGGTTTGTCTATGAACACCAAGAAGACCAAAATAATTACCAATGCTCCTCAAACTTACAACATCCAAATAGATAATAAACGGATAGACTACGTAAACGAATACGTCTACTAGGGCCAGTTAATTTCCACAACTAATACTATGCAAAAGGAAATCGATAGAAGGATAGCCAATACATGGAAATGCTTTTGGTCACTTAGTGAAATAATGAAAATAAGGATATGTCAATTACTGTAAAAGCTAAAGTCTTTGACACATCCATATTACCCTGTCCAACTTACGGCTGCCAAACATGGGCATTAACAGAGCAATTAAGTAATAAAATAAAAGTATGCCAAAACGGTATTTAAAGAAGCGTAAGTGGTGTTATGTTCAAAGACCCAAATTACTAAATCCAAAACAATAAAATGGAAGTGGACAGGGTATACGATGAGAGAGAAAAGGGAGAAGTGGACAAAAATTGTAATGGAGTGTTTGTACTGTAATTGTACCCCAGAGACGGTAAAAAGTTAAGTTAGTTTAATTTAAGTTATAATCGTATCATAGGAATGTAGAAAAAACAAACAGCAATAAAGGCTTATATTATTTTATTTTATATCCTGTAAGTACTCTTTAGGTACCCTAAAACTGGATTAATTAATGGCTATGGGAACTGTACAACTGATATAAATACATAAATACTGTTTTTTGTAATATACTGTAATATTATATTCGGGTCTTTATCGGACATTATTACGGCCATTCAAGGGTAATTTCCTATATCATATTTAAAATAGCTATGAAATGAAATATTTCGAGAAACATCTTTTGAGAACATTATTAAGTCCATCATAATAAGGCAGGGACCTTTTGACTAATCACAAAGACGAGGTTAAAGGATTTCCGGAGGCTTAAAGATCCCAAACTCGCAAGTCGAAATCTCCTTAGGCGGTTTTATATTAAGGTAATTTGCATGCAAACAAAGGAAGGTTTTCTTTCATCTGTGCGAGTGACACATGTACACAGTTGACGGGTTTTCGGAAATTTGTATGTTCAAGAAATAAGATAGAAATAAATATGTATACCTAAATCTACCTGTTAGGTTTTACGGTTTTAACATCTATAATATGGTTTCAGTAGGTCACGTAAGGATTCAAGCAACTCATGCTTTCAAGTGTACAGAAGACACTAATATAGTAGGTACTTTTAAACGAGCAATTTCTTGGATATATACTCCAACGATTTTCATTAAATTTAGTATTTAAGTGATTTCGGGGGCCATAAATCCATCTAACTAGATCTTTTTTTTTTAATTACCAAAAAGAAATACCGATCATCACACATGAGCAATAGTACCTGCTATTGCTTATGTTGTGTGTACTATGTCAATCTAGTTTATGATATTACACAGACATTGGTTCCTTAACTACACAGGACAGGGAATTAGACCAACTCCCTGTCAAACTGGATCACGAAGTAGCTACGCACCCCCCAGTTAGTTTAATGTAAATGAAAAGTGTTAAAAGGGCTCTAGGAAAATAAATGGCAAAAGTAGAATGCCGAACTGATACTGCAAATTTGCATTGTTTAGTATAAACTGCTTACAGTTCGTAGAAGCTGTACTTGCATTCTTATTACATAAATTACATTGGTAATTTGATAGTAAATGTTTGCTCCCTAAACCCACCTGTGGCGTAGCACATAACAAATATTATAAACACGAAACTTATTCTGTCGATAATGCTTTAACGCCTTAATTATGAAGTCGATCGTCATATTGATTCACTTACATTTTTAGAAGGTAAAAGGACAGAAGTTAAATAATCTTACTCCCTTTTTACCCAGAAAGGAAATAACTTCAGAGGCTTCAGGCAAAAGTTTTTGTTAGAGAGCAAATATTCACCTAATAGTGTCTAAAGCTGTCCACGAACACCATGGAGACCTGTACCTCAATACCCACAAGTATGGTGCCGGCTTTTAAAGAGCGTACGTTCATTTCTTGAAATATACCAACTTTAGTCTCGTTCATGGTTCGTCGTGAGATTGTTAATAGCTTTTAGCGTCTTAAGAGTGTACCAATATCTTTTTATAAAATGTCGTTGAAATAAAAAAACACTTTCTTTCTTTCTTGATTCTCATATTTTCTGATTAATTTCTTGTACGCTGTTAATTGTTAGGTTATGAAAACAAGCGATGTTAATAGTCTGACTTGCTTATAGATTATTCAAACTAGATTTGTCGACATACTCGTAGTTGCTTTGTTTAAAACAGTAGATATAAGACGGACGTGCGACCACCTGTTTGCGAGAGAAACACCTGAATCCTTCCACTTTATTGTTTTTAAAAAAATTTAGTATTTAATGCTTTAAAAACAAAGTTTGCAGGCTACTTTGAAATATAACAAGGGCAGTTAAGTTAAATTTGACCAGAGTTAAACTAAATTCCATTTATTGACTGAACTACCGATCTCAATAAATAATGTGGACCGCACCGTATATTTATTGTTATGGTAGGAAAACGAATCTGTAATGAGTAATCGAATCCGGACCAACAACAAAACGGAAATGAAAAAGAAACTAATGTCTATATTCTTTAAAATTTCCTAGCAAAAGTATGAGTTAATAATTATAGTAAAAAGAAAACTAATAAAAAAATAACAAAAACACATTAAGGAACAGAACGAAGACAATAAACAAAAAGGTATCACAATCACAAGTAATACATGGCAATAATTGTCACCCAAATGGCAGTCACAGCCAGCTTAACAAACAATTAGTGCTTTCTCGCCTGACCTGATTAAGTACCTTTTTACGGTCCATAAACTTTATACGCACAAAGTGGCCCAAGCGGTATAAGGCTTGTCAAACACAAATTTCGTATCAAATCACACAGAACAGGAGGAAAATAGAATATCTTGTTTAATATAAAATATATTACTTACCTTAGAACATTTATCGCGATTGTACACAACAAAACACAGAGTCTGAAAAACGTTCGATCACTCGAGGGGTTGAAAAACAACTAAGACGATGTTGGGCAACTTGCGCTGAGCTAGATGCGCAGTTGGGAGTTGAATGTAAAGGAAGAAGTAGCACGAACCGCCGGCTGCGGAACCTGACTTATGAATGATATAGCCTGCGAAAGGTATCTTTAGTTGGAGGGCGCTGGCGATGCGGGGTGCGCGGGGGGAGTTATATAACGCGCCGGATCGATACTGGGGGCGGGCGGGCTGTTAGGACGCGAGCATATTTATCCTTTTATTGTAAAACTATGTATTGGAGGTTAGTCCTGTTTGTTTTATCGCAGAATTTACAGTCCACTGTTTCAAAATACATGGTTAGTTATAAATATGTTACTTCTAGTGTATGTCGTAATAAAATAAAAATTTTATTGCGAATGTTTGTTACATTTTAGATTTTGTTACAATTTAAGCCTCACTACTGATATTTAATACTCTTGTGTTTGGTTGAAACATTTGTCGTTTTATTAAATACCTACAATGTTATGGGTGTAGTTATACTAAAGATAAATTATTGTAGAGCTGTTTGTTTTGCGTGCGATCGTGAGATTTTCTATTCGATTTCGGGTTTAGTTTACGCAAATAGCCGTTTTATCATCAGAAAATTGACTCCGATTACAATCGGTATACAACAATAGGCTTCGAATTGGACAATTTTGTAGATAGTATTCCGTTATAATTCCAAAAGGTGTTATGAACAAGGTCTAACAATTTCTAATACGGGTTCTATTCTTTTCGCTTAGAATTGAATATAAGGTAACCGTCTCACACAATAATAGTTGAGTTGCTTGTATTAAAACCCTTCCCATAAGGATCAGTACGTGAATTTTAGTACCCGTAAAGTTTGTTTATGTAACAAAGACCGAAAATGAACATAAGTTTAACCGAATTAAACTTTAAGGTCTTGGTAAGAAAGTTCATTTTACTTTCTCCATGAAACGATTGGATATCGATAGGTTTCGTGGTCATCTATACCACTTTCGTGTTGTGAACTCTAACCGCTGAAAATGGACCTGAATGCAAACTTTTGCTAGTTCTATGTACTAGAGTGGTATTTTAGTATAATTGCTTTCTAAATGACGTTTTAATTTTGTAATTTGATATCTTAATATAAAAGAAAGAGATCTGAAATCGATTCATACAACAAAATTAGTTAATTCATTTCTAATCTGCTCTCGATCGACCTTCTAAAGTAGGTACTTGAGGTATATAAGGCCATTTATTTCCGGATGTTCCTATTAAAGTTTATAAATCGTAGTAACCGTTACATACTTACGGGATGATGGAAGAAGTATATTTAGGATTTTAGTACATTGGTTGAGAGCATGACCCTTCCACGGTGTACTGCATTTGGATGAACTGCCACGTGTAAGATGTGTCAAGTTATTATTAACATTTCTTTGTGATTCTTCTAACCATTCTCTAATATTTCTAACTTATAAACGTTGACCACAGCTGAATGAAGGTCATCCAGGTCTCGGACAGTCCGCATCCACAGCTGCCAATCAGTTTCCTAAAAATTGTCGGTCCTTTATTTAAAAAAATATGATTAATTGTTTCAGGAAATGATGGTCATTTGGTGAAGAAGTTATTCTTTCGAATGTAGTGTATATAAAAGTTAACAGGTTCAGACGTAATTGAGTTAAGTAAATATTGTCGTCCCGTAGCGTCGATCAAATGACACGGATTGAGGAAAAGGAAATACAAGAAATGAATTCTATCTCCTTTTTTTCTACTTCATCCTCAATACCTACTTCAAATAAATGAACGTAATTGAGGTCCGTTACATTTCCCTCGGGATTATTTACACTGTCCGACTTCTAAGGATCGCAGAACAATGAAAAATGGTGCATAAACCTATCTGTAAAAATATGGCTACTAAATAGAAAAATATTATTCGAAACCGACCAGAAAGCCCAGATATTTGTTATTAATATGTATTAAAGGTAAAGTACGTCTGGGTACAATATCGGGTTTAGAAAACCCAGATTAATAATAGTCTGAATCATTGATATACAAGTGTATCAATGGTCTGAATCAAAGGCTAGACAGATAGGTAAACCATATCTTGTGTTGTATTTCAATACCTAACTCTAAAAACCTTCTATTATGTGCACAACATAAAACAATCTTTAAAATATACATAATGTATTTTTGTTAACTGATAAAGCAATATTATTTTCAATTTGTAAAGAGACTGGGACCGATATTGAGTGAATAGCCTTTTATAATATTATCATAGTAGATACTGTTGTTTTATGTAATGGACACCTAAACCGTTTCCAATAACATAAAGCAGAAGCGGTCTTGATTTAAAATAAATATACTAGCCTTTTCCACCTTTTCAAGAATCGGGCTGTTATATGCAAAAAGGTTTTTCGATAACATGCAAAAGAAAAACAGTTCTACTTTACTTTAATCAATACATAATTATGTTCCCGATCAATATATGCGTGGCGTTGGGACACGACAACATAGACTCCTGTGCTATTCGCCTACCTGGCGCTCGCCTCAGGCTGATAACAGCCCCACTGCTAGAGCAGTTGGGCTTATAAATGAGTTCCTTCAGTGTAGTCCAGATGTAGACATATTTTTTGACTCCCAAAGCGTAATATTAACACATATTTATTTGTATTTAAATTATAGAACTAAAATTATAGTTCCTACTAATATTTAAAGTTGTTTTCTGTTTACAAATTTTATTTCATTGTTTTTTTATGTATGGCCCGCCAAAATGACTCTACTCTGCCTGATGGAAAGCATAAGTAGAATCTAAGAGTGGTGGTCACCATACTCACTACGAATGCAGACAATGCAGCATGGCGACCCACACCATGGCGGCCTAGTGATGCTTCAGCATCTTTTAGTCTAGTCAACATGTACGGAACTTATTGACTAGACTATTTGGGACTCCGGTCTCGCACTCACCAACGAAACGCGACAGCACGAATAGACCGGTGTCGATAAGTTTGTAACCAAAAAAAAAATAGTAGAATGAAACCCATTAGAAAAGGAGGGGAATATTATAAAAATGAAAGGAAAAATAATTTACGGGCGATCTGAGGTCGAGAAAGGGATGGGAGGTTTCAAGGGTAAAAAACGGTTTTTCTCGATTTCCGGCAAAACTAAAAGTCCTATGGAAAAAAGTAAATAGCAAATTTGTAGGTAATAAAAAGATGTAAACTTTTGTATTAACACTTTTATCACATAACCTCAAAATGTATGTGAAAAATTCAAAAAACCAAGTTTTTGGTTTTTTATTTTTATCTTTTACAAAATTTTTTTTATATCGCCCATGGCTTTAGCATTCCGTAGTCGTTTGACAAGGTCCCTCTTTCTCTTTCTCAGTTTAGTCTTAAATCTGTTTTCATTTCCTTTATGAGCATAGTGTGTTGAGGGTGGGTAGTGCTCATGGAAATATGTATATATTACTTTTTGGAAAGTTTCGACTTGACTATTTAGGTCTTGTTTTGCTCCAGGATGTTCTAGGAGAACTGCCAAGTTCTGGTTGTGTGCTTTCCAAGTGGTCTCTTTTTGGGAGGGAATGCTAAGACGGGCCCAGATGTGGATGGGCTCCTGGTTCGGGTCACTCTCTGGCCTGCCTTGAGATATATGAGGGTCAACTCTATCCGTAGCAGCAATTGACAAACTTACAGACGTCTGTCTTGCATCAATGCCATCGTGTGTTTTCAAATGTTTTAGGAACCAGGCTCTTTTCTTGTACTGTTTCCCGCACGTGGGGCATCTCAAATCCATTATCTCGCCAGGGTTGTCGGTGTAATCTTTCGGTGGACACGGACTTTCCGCCCCCCCTCTCGGACTGTCCCAGGGGTATTTTTTTTTACCGGACTTTTATCGATATAAATTATAATTTATCTGTCTTTCCAGCAGTCCACAGTCTTTCCTGTTGTCATCTGTCTTTCCAGCGTCATCCCGTCTATCCGGGCTGTAGGGTTTGAAAAGACCTATTTCTTAGCGTTCCATGGATTCACCGTGCGGGTGCCGGGTCCATCACGTGATAGATGGGGGCAACACATGCGACTTCGACAGTGCCTGGGAATTGCGACCCAGGTTTAGGTTTAAGGAGCACTCCTTACGACGCGTCAACGCTCACCTCCACTGTCCACCGTGTTACCCCCTCTACCTAACCATATTTGAAGTGAGCCTAGCAATGCCGCTTTGGATATTCGTTCAAGAAAAGAGCTTACTGAAGCTCTTGGCAATCCAAGGTCTTTAAGCAGGTTATAGAGGGATTTAGCTGGTATACCCCTCGCACTCACTTCCACGGCATACAGCGCAACGACATAACCATTTTTAGTTATTTCGTTGGTTAAGTCAAAGTACTTGTTTCTTTTTAAAGCGTGGTCATTAGGGATGTTCGTTTCCCACGGCACCGTGAGTTCTACTAGTACTACACGCTTAATTGACATTGCATAAAGAAATATGTCCGGTCTGGACGCCGAGGCACAGATATCCTCCGGTATTCTGTAGTGATTTTCATACGTGTCCACTAATAATGTCCAGTCACTGGCGGTATTTATAATTGAGTACGGCTTTTGTGTGAGTGAAATCTTTTTTGTTGAGCCTTCCTTTACAAACGCGATGTTAGTTTTTATGTTTGTTGTTATTCCTTTTTTCGCTCTCGCCAGTAATAAACTCATAGCTTCGCGTATGATGAGTAATACCCTATCATGGCGACGTGAATAATGACCCCGGTCTAATAGCGCCTTACAACCTGTCAGTAAGTGCCTGGCTGTACCTATTGCCGCATTGCACATCGTACAAGCCTTTTCTGTAGCTTTTCCCCACCTTACTAGGTTGCTTTGATCGGGGAGAGTTAATTGAAAGGCGTTGAGGTAGAATTTTAACAGGGCGGGTGACCAATCATATAAAAGTGTGCGCCATTTCAAAGCTGGTGGGATACAAAATTCTCCTAGAGTTAACCATTCATTCTGCATTTCTAGGTTCATTGCGTGCACCTTGTAGGTCTCGTTTTCATCTTGTTGTATGAAAGATTTTGTTATCTCTTTGTCGGTCTGTCTTCTAGCATTTCCCAATCCAACTCTACTGGACTGCGTACCCACCATGAATTTTTTGTGGAATTGGAGCCGTGACTCTAGCTCTGATGAATTTTTGTCTTTTGGAAGGGATCTCACGATTTCGTCTTGGGATTTTGACAAGACATGCATTTTGGTAACTCTTAGGTGTTTGTAGAGTTCCGAAGGTTTTTTTAATTTCATTCCAAAATTATTCGAGCCCCTGTACAACGTTGACGGGTCTGCAGATGGTGCTAGCCCGAGCCACAACTTCAATGTCTTAGTGACTTTCGCGTCCAGTGTTCTTATGTGGATCTGGTTTATATCATATACTAGAAACGGCCAGTTGAGACGTGATGTTAAGTAGTTGTCGTAAATCCAAGCTTTTTTTACGTTACTAATTGGCTGTTGGTCTACCTTGTCAATGTCTTTTACGAAGTCATCGACTATTACGTTTATAGATGGAGTACGACCTTTGTAGTCTATCTTTCTTCCAAGGAATTTAAAGGGCACGGTTTCTGATATTATTGAAACACTTTCCCCACCAATAGTGATCCCGGGGTCATATGAGGTATACCTGGTGCCTCGCCGGCCCAGACGAAGGCAATAGCATTTGCTAGGTTTTGTCCTCATTCCCTCCGTCCAGGTACAGAAGTCATCTACCTTACGCAGTAGTTCTTGGCACTGCTTTGGATTACGTGTAATGATCGCAAGGTCGTCTGCGAACGCTAAGATGGATTCCGTATATTTTCCATTGACCTTAAACCGATAGCCCCACCTCTTTTCGCATGTTGCGATATTATCTATTAATATATTTATAACTGTATTAAATACTACTGGCGATAAGCAGCAACCTTGGAACAACCCTACTCTGTATTCGAGGGGTTTCGTATGTCCCTCTTTTGCTGTGATTACAAATTTTAATTTACTGTAGTATGATGCAATTATTTCACAAACTGTTGGCGGGAAGTTATACCATTTCAAGGCAAATAACATAAGCTCGTGCTGTACTGAGCCAAAGGCATTTTCTAAATCTATCCAACAGACTGTAATTTGCCTTTCATTTTTCCTAGCATCTTTGAGACTTTCCGCAAGTAATTAGTTATGTTCCAGACATCCAGAGATTCCGGGCATGAACCCTTTCTGGTAATTTGGTCTGAAGTAATTATTGTTGGACATATACTGTATTATTTTTAATTGAAGACAGGAGAAAAATATTTTAGAAATTGTATTGGTTAGGGCTATGGGTCTAGTGTCCCTGGGATCTACTACTTCACTTTTCTTAGGAATGAGGACAAAATTAGCTTTGCCAAAGGTTGCTGGTATTTCCTTGTTCGACCAGATCCTGCTGAATATACTTAGAAGGTGTTTACGCACTGATGGACATTTCTTTCTATACTATATATGGTATACCATCAGGCCCTGGAGCTGATTTTGAACTTTTCCTCCTAATTTGGATTTCTATGTCTTCTAAGGTTGGCGGGTTACAATCAAATTTAAAACGAGGGCTTGCTGGGTTTTGTGCACTTGGTTCATCATAGGTCTTCTTATGTGTTTGCACCTCGTACGTGGTTTTATAATGTTCGTAGATCTGGTCGGCCGTTAGAAGCAGTTGTCCGCGCTTCTCTTTGAAAATATTTCTGGAATATTGGTAAGGGTTTCTATCGAACTCTACTTCATGCTTTTCTCTGTTTAAGTTATCAGTTTCGTAAGCAATTTGTACTGATACTCCTTGAATTAGTTTTAGTATTGATCTTAAAGCCCTGGCCAGTTGGTGGCTCAGGTGGATATCGCCCATGGCTTTAGCATTCCGTAGTCGTTTGACAAGGTCCCTCTTTCTCTTTCTCAGTTTAGTCTTAAATCTGTTTTCATTTCCTTTATGAGCATACTGTGTTGAGGGTGGGTAGTGCTCATGGAAATATGTATATATTACTTTTTGGAAAGTTTCGACTTGACTATTTAGGTCTTGTTTTACTCCAGGATGTTCTAGGAGAACTGCCAAGTTCTGGTTGTGTGCTTTCCAAGTGGTCTCTTTTTGGGAGGGAATGCTAAGACGGGCCCAGATGTGGATGGGCTCCTGGTTCGGGTCACTCTCTGGCCTGCCTTGAGATATATGAGGGTCAACTCTATCCGTAGCAGCAATTGACGAACTTACAGACGTCTGTCTTGCATCAATGCCATCGTGTGTTTTCAAATGTTTTAGGAACCAGGCTCTTTTCTTGTACTGTTTCCCGCACGTGGGGCATCTCAAATCCATTATCTCGCCAGGGTTGTCGGTGTAATCTTTCGGTGGACAGTTCTTCCGCCCCCCCTCTCGGACTGTTCCAGGGGTATTCTTTTTTTTTATATACCTTTTTTTATTTATATACCTGAGTGACCTACGAAAAATTTTAGCCCATCAAAAGGTATTTCATAGAGAAGTGGGGAAGGGGCTAGGCGGGTCTGGGTCTTATACTATATACACACCTACTATTTCGTAGCAGCTGTAACGCCTGTAACAACCGTTAGCCTAGCCAGTATTCGAAATACAGTACAGTATACAACATCTATATATATAAAAGAGTAAGGTGACAGACTGACTGACATACCCAGAGATCAAAGCACAGCCCAAACCGCTGAAGCTAGAATCCTGAAATTTTGCATGTAGGTTCTTTGTATAACATAAGTGAGTACTAAGAAAGGAACTTTTAAAATTCCACCCCTAAGGGGGTAAATCAGGGGATGAAAGTCTGCGTGAGCGAAGCCGCATGTAAAAGCTAGTCGTTTATAAAAAATACACGTGCACGCTGAGTTTCTTTAAGATAATTGTGACAAGTTTACTTAAAAAAAAACTATTTGAATCTGCATAGAAAGGTAAATACTATCTCTATTTTTATCTGTATCAATCAACTCAAACATAAAAATAGTAATATTTTCTTTAAAAATAATATGTTTAACGTAACATAACCTATAGATTAAAATTGAATGATATTTTAGTACAAGATTAAAAAATAATAATCTCCTTCATTCAATCTATCTAATTCATTCAAAAAAATTTCAAAATACATAAAAATCTATAAAAAATATAAAAATATATATAAAATATATATCGTAAATATATTTTTAATAACAAACTTTTGGCCGATTTTCATATATTTATGAATGGTAAGATTAATGTGCTTAAAATATTGTAATGAATAACGTAATCAGAATAAAGGATCTGCCTACATTATGTTTGCTGCGTTCTGCCTACATATTGTACGATTTATATTTATATATAATGAGATTTTCTATGACATAGCATTAAATAAATCAACTTTTTAATTGAAACAAATTGCAGCAATCACATTTTTAGATGAAATTATTTATAATGATTAAAAATTTTTTTCTGAGAAGATTTACTATGGTAACATATTTTTTCACCATCGGAAAGTAGAAATTTTAATGAACAGAAAACATACCAACTTTTTGAAAAAAGCTAATATTTTGACGGGTGAATTTTCGATTGAAAATTAGGATGCTTTTTCGATATTAATTCAATATAAGGTGAAAAAATTAATATTTCTAATCAAATAAATTACAGCGTATTTGGGACATAAAAAGGTAAGTTTTTACCAAATTTCGTGGAAAAAAAAAGAAAATTGTAAAAGATTAAAAAAGAACCAAAAACTTGGTTTTTTGAATTTTTTACATAAATTTTGAGGTTATGTGATAAAAGTGTAATTACAAAAGTTTACATCTTTTTATTACCTACAACTTTGCCATTTGCCTTTTTTCCATAGGAATTTTAGTTTTGCCGGAAATCGAGAAAAACCGTTTTTTACCCTTAAAAATTCCCCCCCACCCCCTTCCCGACCTCAGATCGCCCGTAAATTATTTTTCCTTTCATTTTTATAATATTCCCCTCCTTTTCTAATGGGTTTCATCCTACTATTTTTTATTCACTTTTTATAATTTTTAAAGGCTTCTACCCTGGTCTAGAACGCTATCATTTTACGTTGATTTTCTGTGCGAGGGTAGTACCGCCCCGGTCGAGCCGGCCCGTTCGTGCTGAAATCAGCGTGGCTCTACTACCTATTTATTAACTTTTCTAATTCTAATAGTGTGTTTCTAGTTTTATTTTTTGTTTTGCAATTAGTATAGATATAAGTGATTTGGTGTAAACTGTAATGCTTATGTTTTTTATTAAATAAATTGAATTCTAGTTAGGGGTCGTTTTTGCTTGTAGTACTACTACAAAATATATTTTGTGTCTGCCTTTAATTAATTGTTATCTTACCTTACGTTTAATAATATTGAAAATGGAACATCAATGTAAACAGTCTTTACCGAGCTTTAATTAATTAATATATTTGCGGTTGGCCAGCAATGTTGACACGATAGCCCAGCTCTTGGTACCTACTATGTCGCAGAAAAGTTTTCATCAAAATAAGATTTCAAAAGGTAGCAAATTGTTTTTCCTAGAACTCATATCTACGCAATATTGAATTATAACTAAAGTAATAAGTACTTATCTCATACTAAACGGAGCGAGAGAATGTTCTCCCTAAATATGAAATTTATCTAACATAAAGGTAAATAAGCGTGCGAATACCGCCTGATTAAGTACATTAGCAAATTAACTTCTATATCTGACGAGTAGTACTGAAGGTTTCTGAAGTAAATATACTGTATTATCTGAAATTGATGAAACAGAATAATTGGCTAGTATCATTGTACTCGTATTACTGTGTTGTGTGACATAGATTGAATATCACCCACTTTATAAATTATATTTTTTTAAACATAATTTTTTTAAATAACATAAAATAACAATAACATAAACTTTTAATAAATATTTTTTTTTAGAAACCTATGTGCCTGCCAAAGTGACTCTACTCTGCTTGATGGAAAGCATGAGCAGAATCGAACAGTAGTGTCTACCATAATACTCATACACTTTTTTTTAACGTGTGGAAACCCCCTCGGGCCACCACCCCACCGCGGTTTGCGGCGGGGCGGTGTGTCGGAATCGAACCGACTAAAATCACGCGGTGTGCCACTCTGCGCCTGAGAAGGGAGGGATCCGGGAACTGCTGTTATTAACACATCCGGACCCCTCCCAGCGCTTGCCCGCACTATAGAGGGCACCGTTAGCTGGTACAATGTCAATTTAGGCGACGTACGGCACAGGCGTACGTCTTCGGGCGGAGGGCGAAAGCCCTTTTCCGCCCGATAATAATACTCATGCACTATGGCGACCTATTGAGATAGGCACACCTCAGACTATCCAAATTCACAATATCCGGTTGGTAAAGATAGGTTAGTCTGGTTTGGTTGTCTGGAAGAGATCGCCGTGAACGATAAGACCGCCTTTTGTAAAACCTCTCAAGGTAGTAGAGCCACGCATGATTTTCGGAATCCGGGACAATAAGGTCTAATTATTGGACACGGGACAAGACGCAAAATTCCGCGGCCATCTGGCAACCCTAGGTGGAACACACAAGCATACATAGACTGTCAAAACTATTAGTCTTCTTTTTGGCTTCGCCGCAAACGGTAAAAAAAGGTTTTATTCGTAAATTCAGTACGGCTCAGAATAGTTTTTTTTTTGAAGATGGTGATTAGAAGATGATTTAGATATTAGACTGAAGAGAGATTTAATGAATAGATATTAGAGTATTTATTGTCACAAAAACAGTTCCTATGCAAAAGTAAAAAAAAATCTTTTGAATTTCGGATATTTATGTGCCAACTATGTCGCGTATATTTTAAAACTGAAGTGTTGACACTTGCGGCATCGCAGCTGAGAAAATTTCACATAATGTGATATTCTCTCGATACACATTTTTCTTGCGATAACAAGAAATAACGGTTAGCTATTTACATAATACTTGCCATAAAACTCTTTGTGTCTATCAAACAAACAATATATTTTTCGACGAACAAACAATAATATGATTACTAAGGCACCTAACTTAATAAAAAGTTATCTCATAGTACTTAGTGCATGTTTTCTCCGAGGCGAACGTCGAGAAAGTTCCTCGTTCATTTTAGTACATGACGAGTATAGTTTATGTTATTTAAACTATCAAATATGGACTTTGACCACCAAATTTTGTTTCTTTATGGCGCCAAATGAGTACCTGATAGTAAATGATCACCGCCGTTCAATTGGACACCAACAATTCAAACAAAAGTGATATAAGGTCCACTTTTCCCATAGTGTACAGCACTTGCTGGTCAGCAGTCCATTCGTAGCTTTTCACCCAGCGAATGAGAGTGCTATAGGCCCAAATCAACTCTCTCCTGTTTCTGGATAGAGGGGTTCAAAGTGCGACACCACAATAGTACACTTACCATTAGTGAAGTTAGTATAATATACTTTATATTAAATAGAGAAGTTTTTGGGCATGATTCTTTCGAGACCAAAGATTATGACTTTACAAAACATAACAATTTATCTTCATAATGCTTTTCCCTGTCTACCAGTATGATCTATAGAGATTGCATGAGTCGCTCCATAAATTCCGACAGCTTTAAGGTGCGGGGGACGGTGTCACATTGACATTGTGTGACATTGTGTGGGGAGGTCACGGGCTTCGTAACGTCACATGTCATGTCATGTCAAAATCTTAAAAGCATTAAATACATCTCTTTATCTGTAAACGAAAACTACACACACCATTACACTTTTATAAGATACTAACTGAGCCGTGGACTAGATGGACATGACCTATGTACCCTTTAAAAAGGAGCTTTTGTGCTTAGTAAATAGATAATATCATCACACATACACATAGTAAATAGATAATTTCACATTACAGGATCGCCTCTATGGCAGTACTCTATCGCTTGTATCGTGGAGAGTGTTCTGAAGAGCTCTTCCAACTGGTCCCCCCTTCCCCCTTGTTCTACAGGACCACACGTGCTGGCCTTAGAAGTCACCGCTTCTGAGTACCGCTCTCGTACTCATCGCTTCGGTTCCTCCTTTCTGTGCCGAGCGGTCAAAACCTGGAACTCACTTCCAGCGCACGTTTTTCACTCCCACTATGATCCCGGGTCCTTTAAGCGGGGCGTAAAAAAGCATCTCACTAGGCGCCCATAGTGTGGGTCACCATACTGCAATGTCTTTATTCGCATTGAGACTAGTTACCGCCACTCTTGGAATCTGCTCATGCTTTCCATCAGGCAGAGCAGAGTCATTTTGGCACAGCTAAAATAAAAAAAAGACGTGTGGCACTCGGGGACTGCCGCGGTAAAGCTATTGTATAGCATTTTTTATCAACTTATGCAATTATAATTATTTATATATTTTTTATTTATGCAGTATTTTTTTTCTTTGAACATGTATACTTACGGCACATGCGGTGAGTGTGGCACTATAAAGATATGATAGATACATAGGTATCTATCATATCTTTATAATGCCACACCTATACACCTACATAATTTCTCACAAACAGCTGCTTAAGCCGGACATACACGTATACTTGCGCAAACCTAGACTGTTTTGTCTGTGTTTGCGCAAGTGTGGTAACTGAACTTCTGATCCACGTACTTATATATTCCTGATTAGGTACATATGTACAAGCGGTACTAGCTGACCCACGCAACCTCGTCTGTGTCCCTTCTCAATCATGCTCGGTTCCTATTAGTCTAAGCATAATATTAACTATTCCATCATAAGCACGTCAGCAAAACACACATTTAAATAAAATATTGAAAATCGGTTAGATACTTTTCGGAGTTCATCTTGAGCAAAAACGTCACACTATCTATATATCTACTAATATTATAAACGCGAAAGTTTGTAAGTATGGATGGATGGATGGATGTTTGTTACTCTTTCACGCAAAAACTTATATACTTATAGCTTATACATCCGCGCCAGTCAGCCGCGGGCAACAACTAGTAATAATAACGCCAAAACACAGAACAAAAGATCTTGCTCGCTACACAGTTATTCGTCTTAGGTGGCAAACAAACTAATGACCTCTGGGTTTAGCAGTACGGGGTTACTAACCATGTGATTACCAGGCTCGTCATGGATTCTTACGTTATAAAATTACGATACACGTTAAAATAGGTAAACCTTTTATATACCTAATCCCTACAAGTCTTTTCCATGAATGATCTCACATTTTTATTTTCTTTTTACCAACGAGTTCGTCCCTGAAGTCCCGACCGAGTTAAATGCTGATGTAATCACATTAGAAAAGGTCTGATTTCCATCAGAACCCTGCGTGGGTTGCTTACTCGTAGCAAGTGTTCTAGAAACGAGCTCTCGTTACTGTAGATGAGCTAGCGGAAATCTTTTTAAAGAGCACTATTACCCTGAATGAATATTAAATCTTAAAAAAAAAAAATTGTTTCGCAGGAGTACGCAACAGTGAAATTTCAATTAAAACAAAATGTCACAAAAGTTTTTGACCGAAAAGATTTATGTAGTGATGAAAATTTCTCTTTTATTACTTACAGTGAAATATTACGTTGCTACACTGCTTGGAGGTTAGATATAATTAAAATGTTCAATTTTCAGCGTTTTGTACCTTATTAGGGACAAACACAAATACATTATGTATGCTACTCAAGCCAATGTTATTTTTTTTAAACGTGTTAACAGTTTTACGTAAAATTTAATGTTTTCTTAAAACAGTTTAATAAGAATAAAGGCGTACTTAGTGTGGTTTAGTTATTGTATTTTTGATTGCACGGTTGGCCTAGTGGTTTAAGCGGTCACCACGTCGCTTTCAACTGTGCCATGTGTTATGGGTTCAAATCCTACATGGGCAACACTTTGTGTGATCCACAAATTGTTGTCCAGAGTCTGGATGTTATTTGTTTCCGTTTCATGTATGTATATTTACGAAGTCCCCGCGACACAGGATGTATATTCCTTTTTTTATGGAATAGTCGGGCAAACGAGCAGACGTATCGCCTGATGGTAAGCGATTACCGCCGCCCATGGACACCTGCAATACCAGAGGCGTCACAAGAGCGTTGCCGGCCTTTGGGGGATGGGGGAGATAGGGGTAGGGGTTGGGGGGTATTGGCCACCGGTATCCTCACTCACTCGGTGAAACACAGCGCAAGCACTATTTCACACATGTGAGGCCGTGGTATCACTCCGGTAGAGCCGGCTAATTCATGCCGAAGCGTAGCTCTCCCACGGTCCGAATGCGGGAGTTGTCTTTAAAAAAAGAAATTACTAAACTTACACCTAAAGGATTCTTCGAGTGCATAACTTAACAAAAGTACACACATGTAAACCTTTCGATACATCAAATTATCCTAATTTATTTACCCACTCGATTTCACATTAAAAAAAGACCACTGAGTTAATGCACAGATTGAATGCTTTGTAGAGGTCTAAACGCAACAAATTACAAAAAAAATGTGTGTACAAACTTACAAAGTTATGAAAAATGTATAGTAAAACTTAAAGAACTTACCGAAGAAGCGTAGCTTAAAGCAAATTTATTTTTAGGCTACGATGTTTATTTTTAATATGTCAATGCTTACTAGCGACCTTATTGTCTATCCGTGGCTAGTAATATAGATAGAATGAGCATACATTTTGTGATATTTTGTATTTTTGTATGCATCTCATAATTTAATTTAGTAGATTCGTACACAAAATTATTATCTAAGACAGACACGTAGGATAGCTAAACTACGAAGCGAGTTAACTAATTACTGTTTTGTCTGGGTATGTTACGAGCCGCGGAGGAATTCGAAGGCCCTGTTCATTCCTTTTGAAATGTCTCTACACGTTTTTCCTTTTTATTTAATTAAGTAAATTGTGTCAATTAACTTAACTTACAATGTTGTCTGTTACTATTTTGTGGATAACAATAAAAGCAAAATATTCAAGTCATTGACATTTCAGTACGATTAATTCATTAACGAATTGCAGTTGAAATACAATACAAAACTTATTGTTAAAATGTATGACGTAAGTGAGTCGGCGATTCGAATTAATGAGTTGAGTCACAAATCTTATATCAATGGTACTATGTCTAGGGTTTCCTATTCAATTGGGTCTCGTTTATTCTGCTATTTTCAGTCAATTTAGCAGAAATAGTCTATCAGTGTATCTTCGTAAAGCTTGACTTTCTCCTATAACTATGTGTCAATTATTAAAGGAGTTTATAAATTACTAGCTGACCCGTCAAACGTTGTTTTCATTAAAAAAAATGGGGTATAAAAAATAGATGTTGGTCGATTCTCAGACCTACCCGATATGCACACCAAATTTCATAAAAATCGGTCCAGCCGTTTCAGAGGAGTATGGAAACTAACATTGTGACACGAGAATTTTATATATAAGATATTGTTGAATTCTTAAAATTAGATTAACAAGTTAAGTTTAAAAAACCAACCGGACTGCGAATTTCTTTATAAAATTGATATAACCTACATAAGCTTTATAGTGACATAGGCTATTGACACCTCATTTACTACAATCGGTTCAGTAGGTTAGGGGCTACGGTGGAACATACAAACATACATAGATAGACTGCCAAAACTAAAAATATATTAAAGACCCATGTTATGTCTATCGACTTCGTTATTTATTTCTCGCCTTCGTTAGGGGAAATAATCCTTTATTGACAACGTTATTATTCACCTCAAAATTCGGATATGCATTGTTCAACAGTAAAATCATACATCATAGAATGTATTATAACAAGTTCCATCAAGTGCCGACAATCGAGAGTATAAATTGCAGTAAAATCATAATTAAATAACATAATTCAATTATTAGAAAAATTAAAAGGTCAACAGCGTAGTGCCATTATTAGATGTGATTTATTTGTTTCATATTATTCTATATCATAAATATTTATGAGAGCCCATTATTATGGTATTATAATCTGATTGATGTTATATTTTAATCTCGCTCTATTGTTATTACGTACTATTATTATAAAAACATGGAAAACATGATGTATGAATAATGTGAAGTGGCGTAAACATTGCTCAGCTACATTAAATAAGTATACATTATTGAAATAAAATATATAATATATATTTTATTGGATTCATATTTTTTCACATCCACATATACAAATGCAGACAGATCTTAAGTTATTTTATAAGAACTCTCCTCGCGACTCCACTCTCATTTCAACCTCGACAGGAACTTGAATTTCGGAGAAAATCATGATATTTGTTAGGTACTTTGTGCGGTACGGCTGTTTAGGTACTTCCCCTACGCATTTTGTCCACCTTTCCGGAAGCTTTTTGATGCCAGTATCGAAGAATTCCTTGGGCAACTCGAACAGCCATGTGCGCACGAACTCCTCTACCTCGTCGTCGGTGTTGAATCTTTGACCTTCGAGGGCTTCTTTCAGTGGTCCAAAAATGTGGCAGGACCACAAAACCTCCCACCTCAATTCCGATATTGTATCGAGCGTGAAACGCGCGGTATGAGGCCGCATGAATTTTTGCTCGAAGATTAACAGTTTAGCTAGTGGGCACATCTTTTCAATAGTAAAATAAAAATTATACGAAATGAAAAAGTTTCCGGAGAACTTACAGAAAAAAGAGCTGAAAAAACATTTACGATTCGTTAAGTTTGGTTAAAATTCTGTGGTTTTCACTAATAATAGCATAATATTATTATCATCACCGCGTACAGTATGTCAAAACCGAAAATCTCAACAATTTAACACTTCTGTTGACGAGGTACTTACCGCTGACGTTGTCCAGGACATTCCTTCGGATGCGTCTTTGCAACTGCACCTGAAATAAAGAAAATCGCTCAGACTACTCCCGTTGATGAGGTACTTACCGCTGACGTTGTCCAGGACATGCCTTCGGGTGCGTCTTTGCAATTGCACCTGAAATAAAGAAGATCGCACAGACTACTTCTGTTGATGAGGTACTTACTGCTAATGTTTTCCAGGACATGCCTCCATATGATGTTGTTTTTAACCGACTTCAAAAAAGAAGGAGGTTCTCAATTCTATTAATTATATATTATTTATTCAATTATTCTAACAATTTTAGTTGTTTACAGCATCGCAACAATGAATAGCGATTTAATTTTAAAAAATAGCATCACACTTTGTTGAAATTTTAAGTCACTGATAGGATAATATTTTGACACTTTTTCATTAAATACTTTGATAAATAAATAAAAACAAATAAATAATCCTTTATTTCATTTAGTTTTACTACCTACATATTTCTTAAATATTAGTAGTAGTATAAGAGTTATTTTGTTCCTTTTACCACCTTGGTCTCTTACACACATCAAAAGTGTCTAGGGATCAAGCATTTTTATGCGGATTTCTTGAGATTGAGATGTGGCTTTGGCCCTGGCCTGCTCAGTCGCCAGACTTGAACCCGATTGAGCATGCATGGGATATGCTACAGAGAAGAGCTCTGCCGAATATGGAGGGTATCCAGTCGCAATAAGACCTTTTTTTGTTGTTGCAACGAACATGGGCGGCCATTCCACAGCGTGATTTGGATGAACTCATTTTGAGTATGCCAAACCGATTCTTGTGTTGTTAGTGTTCGCGGTAGAAACACGGATTATTAATTGTTTAAGTTACCTAATAAAATTTTAAAGACAACTGTTATTTCAGTCTTTTTTTCGAACTTTAATGTTAGTGGTTCAAATGTCAAAAATCCCTTTATTAGGAAAATGGCAAATTTCTTTATTAATGCAAAGGTGACTTGGTTTATCGTTACTGTGACAAACGAAAACACTTTATTTGATGAATCCTTAAAGAAAATTTTAATTAATATCAATCAGGAGAAAAGTTATTGCAAAAATATATGTTGATCCCTACACACATATGTTGATCCCTAGACACTTTTGATGTGTGTATTTACTTAACTTTTACTACCCATTGATGATCAAGAATAGTCCTTTACGACCCATCTAACTTTATCATAACCAATTTTTCGTGGCTGTAAAGAACTTCAGTAAAATTTTTGTAGGCTGTAAAGTACGCTCATTTTCGTCAATAATTAAGTTTGGTTTATTTAGTAAATTATTAAAATAGACCAGGAAAAAAATGTTGGAGTATCTTTTGACGTCATAAATATAGTACTTTGTTTGACAAAGTTATTAATTAGACAAAATCATTTTTTTGTTTTAGTTTTTTGGCTCTACTGAAAACTCGTTTTGTCCTCTTCGACAATTAAAATTTCCGGTATCAATATCAATAAGTATCTTTAGGTACACGGTACCTAAAGATGTAGCTCATGAAAAGCGTTCGGTGACGATGACGCTATTTTCATGATTTTTGTTCACTCAAAAAGTGTTCAACGCGCCTAAAGAAGTTTTCACTCCAGAAACCCTTAACTCACAAATAATTCTAGGTTTTTTTATACTGTGTGATGAACACGATTATTTCTTCTCTGTCTGGGTGTCTATGTATAAAATGGCACCTGTAAGTGGGACTAAATTAACTGTTAACTGGAAGATCATTTCAGTAGTATTGTGTCGTCGGAACAATTTACTTTTTAACCCCCGACCCAAAAAGAGGGGTGTTATAAGTTTGCCGTCGATGTCAGTCTGTCTCCGTGTGTGTCTGTCTGTCTGTGGCATAGTAGCCCTCAAACGTATGGACGGATTTTGATGCGGTTTCTTTCATTTGAAAACCAGTTTCCTTGCGGTGGTTCTTAGCTATGTTTGGTTAATATCGGTCTAGCAGTGTAAGAGCATCAGCATATTTCCAAAATGGTTCAAGACATTTCTGGCGTATGATTACTCGATTAAGTGCTTGCGTAGGGGGATTTTTTAATTTTTCATTTTAGCTTTTAAATGTTTGAGATAACGTTTTCATGTTAATAACGGTTGCACTACTAGCTTTGTTTCCAATAGAAACCAGGGTATGTAAGTAGGAACTATCATCTATTAACTATATGCTTGTACTTTACACTAAGGGATATAATGCATACTTCCACAAAAATATTATAAATTCGAAAGTAACTCTGTGCGTCTATCTCTTTGCCTGTCTGTTATGCTTTCACGACGAAACCGCTAAACCGATTTAGATAATTTTTTGTATAGGGATAGATTGGACCTTGGAGAAGGATAAAGACTACTTCCTGTGGCGATAACTGACATACACGGAGTCGGAGCCGCGTGCAAAACCTAGTAATATTATAAATTGGAAAGGCTAAACTACTGCACCAATTTCAATGAAATTTGGCATAGAGATACTTTGATTCTTGAGGAAGGACATAAGTTGCTCTTTACAGCGATAACCGACATACACGCGCATAGAGCCACGGGCAAACACTAGTATTTTAAATAATGTTTAAAATATTCTACAATAAAGTATAGTATTAGACACTGATTTATTTTAATTGGATTTACATAGTCAAAGATTCTAGAACGTCTAAAAGTAGACAGATTTATGACTCATACTTTACAAAGAGCACTTTTTCTGTTAACACCTACGTCCCTTTGAAGATATCACTCCCACAGATTGCAGGCAAGCGAGAGGAAAAATATAAAATTATTTTGATGTGCGAACATTAGACATTAAAAATATTTATCAAGCATTTTTTTTGAAAACGACTACCTCGTTGGTCTAGCGGCTAGAGTAAGCGACTGCCAATCAAAAGCTCTCAGGTACGAATCCCAGGTCGGACTGCTGTTGGGTTTTTCTTACAAGAAAATCTTAATAGCAGCTCGCAGTATGCAAGATGGCGGTATTTCCCACCCGTGCCTCGGAGAGCACGTTAAGCCGTCGGTCCCGGTTGTCATGAACACCTATGACAATCGTAACTCGGCAGTCAGTGCCCTCAAATATACCTACTGACAATTAATTCAACCTTTGAATTCAGTTTACCCTCAGGGTTCGGATCCGATGCCAGTCGTTCTGACTGAAAACCTGATATTCAGGTAAAACCGGTTGAACTAGTAGCCGACCCCAATTAATTTTAGGACTGATAAAGGCTAGAAGGAAGAAGACGATAAAATAATGAAAACTTTAGCTTAATCGTTGTAAAGTGTAGCTTATTGTTTTCCGAAGCGATACGGGCTAATAATTTACAGGGAAAAGAGTATTCTAAGCCCCAGGGAAGATCGCTTCAATAAATTCAATCAAAGACGCCCCACTTCGCTTAATTCAATTCAAGCTTTAGAAAATAAAAATACACCGTACAAACTCCTGCATCGATGGTTCCGTATATATTTACTTTTGTATGTAGATAGTTTGTTAATTTGCTGCATGTTTTTTTTTCCAAAGATAGAATTAACTTAAACTTTGAAATACTCCTCTTCGACTGTATTTTGAGCTGATTGCATAGCTTTTATCGCGGGCTTTGAGCGGGGCGACCGAATCAAGAAATTCCATAACGAAAATAAAACCTGACACCCGAAGCTCGCACGGATCGACACGAGCTGCTCCGAAATCTGTCTGTGCGCCCCAAGTATACATGTTCCAAGAAAAAAAATACTGCATAATTAAAAATAAATAAATAATTATAATTGCATAAGTTGATAAAAAATTCTATGCAATAGCTTTACCGCGGCAGTCCTTGAGTGCCAACGTCCTTTTTTTAAATAATCTACTTAACAAGTAATTAAAAGACTTAGGCTCTGATTCATCGGTTACAGATAAGTTTCGTAAGACGTAAGATAATTTGACACAATTTATATTGAAGGTACGTCAAATTATTTGTCAGATAAGCTATCCGAAACTTATCTGTAAATGGTGAAACAGGGCCTAAAAGTATAAAAGTTACTTCAATTTACCGGCCGACGTTTCAAGGACGTTTCGTCTCTCGCGTATTTTACGAAACATTAAAAACAATATTTTTCACCTAAGATCTATGCCTTCTTAGAAATTTTATAAAAAAAATATTAGTAAAATCTCAGCAGCGATTGACATGTTCCTAATTTGAAATGAAAGATGACAGCTAACGTTAAGGTATGAAAACCACTTTTTTTTCTTGTTATTGAGATTCTGGTAGACTTATATAACGATGTTAGGGTTTAGCCTGAAGCGAGAATAATATTAGGCGGTAAGAAATGTAAGTATGTTATTAAAAAGAATATCCCACCGAAAACATTTTCATGTAAAATGTTGCCAAGACGACTATGGCTTACCCTGTGAAAAAGATATCAGATGTCATGTAGAGCCAAGGTTCTGAATCTACACGCCCTGACTCTACCAACCCTAACTTCATAAACTCTACATCTCAGTAAAAATGTATGGCTTCGCCGTTTCGCTACCATACCGTCAAGGGGAAACGAACGCCTTTTGTGTTTGCTTTTTTCTGAAGTAACGAAACAGCCAAGCCATACATTTTTACTTGAGTCTTGGCAACATTTTACATGAAAATGTTTTTGGTGGGATTTCATTTCTTTTTGTAAGTTGCTTAAGGCAGTTTTTTTTTTGCGGTGTATTTCTTGTACATCTTCTTTCGAAAAAGTCCGTATACCAAAAATAAAACCTCTAGCATATAAATTAGTGAAAGTCGCATACAAACTTTCACACTCCAAATTTGGGGGTTAGGGGGCAAAAGTAATAGGTTTATGAATTTTTTTGTTGTTTGTATACTAAACTTAGTTTACATACCAAATTTCAGCTTTCTAGCACTTCAGGAAGTACCCTAACAGTTTTGATGATCATCAGTGTGTCAGTGACGAAATTTGTGTTTTTTAGGTATCAATAAAATCTAAAGTATCAGAGCTATGCAATTGAAACTTTGTATGTTTCATTAGTCTATTGTTAACATCATATCCTGAGAATTTGAACGATCATATCGGAAACCAAAGTTATGAGGGTTCAAAAATCGACGAAACACTTCGAGAAAAGGTAGGTAGTGCCCTTGCGCTTCGCTTGGCTCGTCTTGGCGGGGGCACGAACGTGCCCCCAGATGAAATAACGAGTCGCATGTCGAATATTAGGTTGAGAAAAAATTGTCTTTGTAATATTCTGGGACATGTTACACGACCTTAACTACATGTCATTAAGTTATAATTTTGTACAAACATTTTGAAATATGTATTTATATATTTACTCTCACGACCCTCAGTAATGAGGAAAACGACGCGAGGAGGAGGATATTTACTCAGTTACTTTTTATATGGATACTAGCTATTGCTCGCGGCTCAGCCCGCGTGTGTGTTGGATATCGCGGTAATGAATAACCCTTGTTTTTCTTCAAGAATCAAAGTACCTTCATGCCAAATTTCATTGAAATCAGTACAGCTATTAGGCGTGATAGCATAACAGACAGACCGACAGAGTTACTTTCGAATTTATAATACTACTAGCTGATCCGGCGAACTTCGTACCGCCATATTTATGACCCACGTAACATCGTTTACGTTTTTGTGAATCTAAACCATTCCCAGATCCCCTTGAACACACACAAAAAATTTCATCAACATCGGTCCAGTCTTTTTTGTGAATCTAAACCATTCCCAGATCCCCTTGAACACACACAAAAAATTTCATCAAAATTGGTCCAGTCGTTTAGGAGGAGTTCAGTCACATACACACGCACACAAGAAATATATATATTAAGATATAGTACAGATTATTTTTATTTTTAAGCTATTGCATAGCTTTTATTGCATAGCTTTTATTGCATAGCTTTTATCGCGGGCTTCGAGCGCGGCGACCGAATCAAGAAATTCCGTAACGAAGAAAACCTAACACCTGAACCTCGCAAGGATCGAGACGAGCTGCTCTGTCTGTCTCTGACAGAGACAGACAGACAAAACACTCTGGGTTTGAGAAAGTATATAGATGTGTAGGTATCTATCATATCTTTATAATGCCTCACTCACCGCATGTGCGCCCCGTTAGTATACATGTTCAAAGAAAAAAAATACTGCATAAATAAAAACCGGTCAGCGCCATCTGTTGAGCTGTTTCGCAACTACGAGGTACACTAACGCCGTCTATTATTTAACTACTTTTTGAACAATATTAAATGAGAAACTGGCAAAATAAAATAAATAAATAATTATAATTGCATAAGTCGATAAAAAATGCTATGCAATAGCTTTACCGCGGCAGTCCCCGAGTGCCACACGTATTTTTGTTAAACTTTCGCGTTCTATAATATAATAATAATTATTTTTACGGGGATTAACGTTAGGCAAATCAGAGGTATGAAATGTAATACCTTCAAATAAGTGATCACGTTAATCCCCGTAAAAATAATAATTATTATAGTATGGATTATACTGAAGATTTTGATTTTTACTTGATTGATTAAATGTAATAACTACTGATACGAATCGAAAAATAATTAACGCATGTGTGTTCAACAAATGACTAAATTATTTCTCGATTTATCGGCACCTTTATCGTAGAAGGCTATATCTATACAAATTATACTACTATAACATAACGCTATGGCCAATAGGAACCGAGCATTATAGAAAAAAAAATGAAAAAAAAACCAAGAAATTTGCCCACATTGCCTCTAAATAGTGTTTTCAGGCATTGTTTTATAATTTATCTGTAAATATCTTAAAACAGCCTATTCACATATACAAATATTCTAAACTAATCCAAAACAAAATTGCACGTAGGTACCCTCAGTTTTTTAACAACTATTGATGCATGAAATAATCTACATCCACGCTGAACAAGATCCTTAAGGTACCGACTGACCTAAAACATTTCGGCGTAACGTAACGTTATTATGCCGAAATGTTATAGGTCAGAACTGGGTTGTTTAACTTTTGCAGTAAGGGTTGTAGAACTTGTAGAGTCATTCGTAACATCCATTAATTCGTACAGAAAAAACTAGAATTTAACCGATAACATAGTAAGATTAAATTACTTATTTATTTATTTGATACAAAAACAGCGAGCCGTACGCTGCGAACGTACCCGCGTTCGTTAAATCGTGCTCGCGACGGCGGTGCTTGGGGTTGTACTGACCTAAAATTAAGGCGTAACGATTAACGAAACACGCTCGCCACGAACGTTACGTTACGCCAAATGTTTTAGGTCAGTCGGCACCTTTACAAACGTTTTACTTATGTGGGAGTGCGTTCAGTATTCCGACCGCAGATACCAGCGCATACCGTTTTAATGAAATTGCTCCAACGCGCTTCATTTGATTGAGACCTCCGCTCCAGAAATATCATTAAATTGTACACAGACTGCATTTCAACTATATCAAATATGCAAATATATGCAGAAGGAGAAGTCGTGGGAAGGACGTAAATTTGAAATTATTTGAGATGCAACAAACAGGGTTAATGAAGTAAAGTAGGTAATGTGAAGCTGGAAAGCCAAGAAATGAGAAACGGGGCAGAAGAAAACAATTCAGGAATTATGAGCGTGAGTTAAACATAATAGTGGGTGGCTAGCGATAGAGTACAATAGAACCACCTAGAATAGGCTACCTTTTGCAAAGATATATGTTGATTTACCATGATATTTATCTTAAACTGTAGGTAGGTATGTTGTTATGGTTATCTTTGGGTATATTATCCGATATCGGATCTCGGAGCCGACACCGATGTGTTGGTGGCATCATCGGTTGCCCGTGAGCCGTCGGAACGATTTTGTCGGAAATATGTGTAAACAGCCCTTGGTGTCGGTCGTCGGCCGACACCGACATCGGATCGAATAATCTAAAAACACGTTTTCACGTTATTCGATCCGATATCGGTGTCGTGTCGGGCGCCGATACGATATCGGAGGAAGTTAAATGTATGAAATATGTATCTATCTTTCATATTATCCGGCCTAATATTGGATATCGGAGCCAATACCGATGTGTTGGCGGCATCGTCGGATGCTTGTGAGCCGTCGGACGATATTGTTTGTAAGTTTACTATACGTGTATCTAAATTGTCTCTGTGTGCGCAGAGCCAGAGCTTCCACAATGGAATGTATCCAATACATACTTTCTTTGGGCAGATCTTTTTTCGTCTCAAATATAATAGAGACAGTAAATAAAGTTTTCTATTCTAATCTGCATTGATGACCTGCCCGTATGAAGCTATCGAGCCAATGGCCGAATCGGAACGATTTTGTCGGCAATATGTGAAAACAGCCCATGGTGCCGGCTATCGTCGTCCGACACCGACATCGGATCGAATAATCTGAAAACGCTCATACGATACTCATTGGGTGAATAGGAGTTGTGATACTTTGTGTTTCTTAATCCGTCACGGACGCCTTTAAGTAAGTGAACGTTACTCCTCCAATAAAGCAAACATCTTTTAATCCAATCCAAATGCGATTTGAATCCAAGGCAGTAACGTAAATGTGATTTACTACAACACAAATGTAGCCATAAACACGCTACCCTTTAATTTGTGCTAACTCTGTCTAGTGTCTGTTTACTACTAGCATTGCACTGCACTGCAATAGACTGCACGTTTGGCCTAGTGGTTTAACGGTCACCACGCAGTTTCCTACTTCGCCAAGTGTCGTGGGTTCAAATCCTACGTAGGACAACACCTTAGTGCGGGAGTTGTCTTTAAAAACCATTTTTTTTTGTTTGTACCTAATAGAGTTATAGTTTTTCAGTCTGTGAATTTTTTGTTTTATATACGTAGTATTGAAAATTCAATTTACGACTTAACTGTTTTAATTACATAATTTGAGAAACCAATAGTTTAAGAGTAATAATGTCTATACAGATATATAAAATTGGTGTCTGTTTGTAATTTGAAATTTAGGTGTAAAACAAGAAGCTTGTGTTGACCTTTATAATACAAGGAAGTTACATTTGCTTTACATTGAAAACTTTTATAAAATTTCCTTTGATAAATTATTTAAGGAAATTTTAATTAATATTCCACCATTTTATGCCGTTTGTGAAGTTCTTTCTTTGATAAACATAGCAGAACGAAAACCTTTATTCTGCTTTGTATAACATTAGTAACAAAGAGATATAAAAAAGTACAAATTTGAAGAATTGTTTATAAAGTCCAGAATTTGGATACAAAACAAGCTAATTGCACGTCACCGTCGCTTTTATTAAAGCTGGGGATTAACTATATTGATATGGTTAGAAAAGTTCACTATAATAAAAATATATTAACACACACACATCACGCCAACAACCTTTACCAGTCCACTCCTGAATATTGAATATAGGCCTCGCTGTAAAAGGAGGTGTTGGTCTACTCTATTGTATGGTAGGTATGATGAGGCCACGGCGGCCAGTCTCCACGGAGACCAGCCAACTACGCAAGAGATATTACAGTGCACAAATGTGTGCGCAAATACAGGTGCACTCTCTGTTCCCTCACTCTCACAATCCGATTCATCCGGTTAAGACCTCTACTTCCAAACTTTTTTATTAAGCATTTTATAATCAGAAAAACTCAATAACACTTTCTGGCCCGACTCGGGAATCGAACTCGAAACCTCGCGATCGGCAGTCGCATACGCTAACCGCTAGACCAACGAGGCATGGTAGGCATAATATAGTAGACCAACACCTCCATTGAACTGTCTGACGTTTCAAGCGGTCATTCAAAGGTATGTAAAGTTTACAAGGTAGTAGAGCCACGCTGATTTCAGCACGAACGGGCCGGCTCGACCGGTGACTCGGTGCTACCCTCGCACAGAGAATCAACGTAAAATGACAGCCTTCACGCTGTCGTGTTTCGTTGGTGAGTGCGAGACCGGAGACCCAATGATGCAGTAGCATCACTAGACCGCCATGGAGTGGGTTTATTTGTCTAGTATTTTATAAAAGCAGTATTTGAATTTCACCCGTATCATGTTGGACTTAAAGCTGACCCTTACCTAGTTTCGCTCGAAGTACTTAATAATTCTTGAAATAAATTTATTAACTTTCTAATTTGAGCTGTTATTAAGCATTTTAAAATCAGAAAAACTCAATAACACTTTCTAACACGACTTTGTAATACATGCTGCATTGTTGCATTGTCTGCATTGGCAGTGAGTATGGTGACCACTACTCTTGGATTCTGCTTATGCTTTCCATTAGGCAGAGTAGAGTCATTTTGGCAGGGTCAAACATAAAAATTGATATTAAAGACGTTAATTTTCAGTATCTATATTAATATTGAAATCTTAAGATATCGTTTGTATGTTTAGTTGAACGCGCTATTCTCAGGAATTGCTTGTTAGAATTGAAAAAATATTTTACTGTTGGAGTACATCGACAAAAATTCCCTCCTTCCTAGGAGGGAATTTTTAAACATCTCACTACGGCTAATAGAAAATATACCTTTTCAGAGACTCTGACTGACTCGAATATCTATAAAAGAGATAAAAGAAGGTGTGAACGGTTGCATGAAATTTCATCATACAAAAACCGACTTCTAGGTTCGACTCTATTTCTCTTAGATGCCATCATTCGATCTTAGTGTCCTTATCATGGGACCACTGTTGGAATGTATTCTTTCCATTAAAAAAATAATTATCAAAATCGGTTCATAAACGACGAAGTTATCCGCAAACACACATTAAAATAAAAAATGTATGGTCAAATTGAGAACCTCCTCCTTTTTTGAAGTCGGTTAAAAATAGGTATTAAGTAGATACTGATTGAGATATAAATCTAATCGCAGTTACTTTTTAACCTACTTCCAAAATCTACTATACCACGCTGGCCAGTCAGGTTGGTTTTGTTTCTAACCGACTTCCAAAAGGAGGAGGTTCTCAATTTCATCGCTTTTTTTTTTGTTTTTTTTATGTATGTACATTGATTACTCCGTCAATTGTACACCGATTTTGAAAATTCTTTTTGTATTCGAAAGGGTATGCTCCCATGTGGTCCCATGGCCACCATATCAGGATCTGATGATGGGATCCCAAGGAAATCGAAAGAAACCTTCAAATTTACGTGAGCGCCTGCAAGGAAGTTAAGAGCATGCCTTCATATTCTGTAGACATCATTTAATTTTATAATATATAGTCCATTTGAGATTTTATTACAAAAAATTACTTGAAGTCCTTTCGATTATATACAGTATGTATGTTACCTTTAGTCGTATTCTTTCAAGTTATTTGGGTGAAATGATGATGAGAGACTTGAGAAAGACTAAAAAGCGAAAAATAAAAATAAAACTTCGTTTAATAAAACCGACTTCAAAAACTAAACAGTATAAAATAACTTAATTTGTATGTGCTACCTATTCATGTGTAAATATGTAATATGTAAATAATACACCTAAAATGTAATAGTAGGTACCGCACTCGCCGCGCGTGACCTTGAGCGGGATAGCTGCTCTTCGCGTAGAACAAAACAACCGAAGCGTCAGTGACGTCGTTGACGTTCGTCTCGAAATATAGCGAGTGTGGTACCTACTATTACATTTGGCTTGGCACCGAATTCAAACCTATGAATAGGTAGCACGTACAAATTAAGTTATTGTATACTTTTTAGTTTTTGAAGTCGGTTTTTTAAACGAAGTTTCTTTTTAAGTTAGCTTTCTCTTTGCAGTGTTGTTCTCCGTAGTTTGTCCCTTTTCGCCTCTCACAACACCCACGGGATGAATAGTGGCACTCTGTATTCTTAATCTTATAATTATAATAATAACTAGTACAATATAACTTGTAATAATATATTTAAATGATTAGAGCAATAGTTGCTGAAAAAACTGTATTGAAATATTTTATCTTTTTTCGCCTTTTTTTTATGGAATAGGCGGGCAAATGAGCAGACATATTATCGCCTGATGGTAAGCGATTACCGCCGTCCATGGACACCTGCAACACCAGAAGCGTCACAAGTGCGTTGCCAGCCTTTTAGGGATGGGGGGGGGGCAGGTAGGGGTAGGGGATTGGGGTATGGGCCTCCGGTATCCTCATTCACTCGGTGAAACACAGCGCAAGCCCTATTTCACACCGATTTACTGTGAGGCCGTGGTATCACTCCGGTCGAGCCGGCCCATTCATGCCGACGTGTGGCTCTCCCACGGTAAAAACAAATTGTGGGTAAACTCTTTTGGGTAAACAAATTAAAAACGGAAACTAATGTTCGCTGTCGTTAACCTTCCATTCAACGGCTTTTTGACTAAAGAAAATGAAGTTTTAGCCAATTACGGCTAATCCAAAAGGAAGAGTAATATTTTGGCGTAGTAATAATTAGGCGTAGGTTACGTGCGAGTATTGAACGGTTCACTACGGTGCCTGTTCGATACACGTACTTTGGTTGTATTTAGATAGGCTTTCGGTGTAACACGTACGAGTGCTGATTGGTGTTCCACGGAACCCGGACCGCACCCGTACAGCAGTCATGTTCCACTGTAGTGCCTACATTAATGAACTGATTTTAATGAATGAGGTGTCAATAGATTCATAACAATGGCCCGGGTGACATAGGATACACGTGGGAGAGTCACGCTTCGGCATGAATGGGCCGGCTCGACCGGAGTGATACCACGGCCTCACAGAAAACTGGTGTGAAATAGTGCTTGCGCTGTGTTTCACCGAGTGAGTGAGGATACCGGAGGCCCATACCCCAATCCCCTACCCCTACCTCCCCCCCCATCCCCAAAAGGCCGGCAACGCACTTGTGACGCTTCTGGTGTTGCATGTGTCCATGGGCGGCGGTAATCGCTTACCATCAGGCGATACGTCTGCTCGTTTGCCCGCCTATTCCTTAAAAAAAAAGGATATATAAAATTTATCAAAAGGTATTATGTAGTCGGGTAACAGTTTCTTTAACTTTTTCTTGTTATCTTTATACATATATAAGTTAGTGCTATTTTAATTGGTTATCATGGATCTTTATAGTCGTAGTGTTCATAACTGATTTTGGACTCGGTCGAGGTCTTTTGTCAAGACAAAAGCTACCTTTTACGTCTGTATCATGTGCAACATACCATATCACAGGTAAAAGTCTTCAATTTGAAACATAATAAATTAATAATCAAGGAGTTAAATAAAACTCAGCTTATTTTTAAGGCAATAAGATTTATTTTTGTATTTAAAAACATGAATATGGAAAATGCATTCTTGCATTTATATCTACACTAAATGAGTAAGTATACCTACGTACAAATAAATTATTTTAAGTTATAACGTTAGTAGGTACTTACAATATCAATGGTATAACAAATATTTCGATTGATGTATTACTCTTACATATAAACGTAAAATACACAATTACTTTTAAACAACAAAACACAAAAACATTTGAAAAGGGTTTACGATGATTGTATAAAAAATTAATTTAACCAAAAAACATTTCTGACACACTAAATTGGCAACATCAGCTTTAAATATTGCTATTTAAAAATTTTTTTCATTTATAGTAAGCATTAAACTTAAATGTACTAATAATAATTTTGTTCTTATAATTATCACTTCGTAAAACCCATTACAATGGCACTTTTTGACTACAATAATATTATCACTTTTCTAATTGTTCGTGCATTATATTAGTAGCGAATAGAACTACCGATATATCGTGCCCCTACATAACTTTAATTAGAGCGACTTCTAAACTCTTTTTCACATACTCGCACTTACTATTATTAAGATTATAGGGGCCATTGATAGCTAATTTGTACAATCAACAGTGTTGACTGCTGAAATGAGGGTATAGAGAAGAACACATATTCTCTTTAATTTCCTAAATAAAGCAATAATTTATAATTGCCGTGTTTGAGATTGAATTTCTATTCATTATTAATATTAGCACACGAACATACTCAAACGAAAACTAAAACTATTCAAATTAGGAGATTTTTTACGTGTATCCTGAACATAGGACCATAAAAGGAGAACTTGCCAGTTTTGTACTGAAATGTAAAGCATATATCTATGACTTGACATTACCAAAAGTACTTTTTCAATTCCTGACACAACTTTTGTCATGGCAAAATGAGACCAGAATTTACTATTGCACCAACAGGTCTTCTCGACCACATAACTGTTAACTATAACTTAAAAATAGCTACCGCTCCTTGAAAGGAACTCTGATGTAGTAGATTCTACAACTCCTGGTTCGGATCCTCAGCATCGGCTAGTTTAATAAGACCAATGAAGCTCTTCTCTGGCTGCATCAACGAGTGTCTGTCTCCTCCCGTATTCCTGACTGCTAACTTATCTCCTGCTTTGAGGAATATAGCAGAGGCAGAGAAGCAAGAGTTTGCTTTTTCGGAACCGTTTGAGTGTGTAGATTGTGCGCATTGCAGTATTTTCTCTCGGCCTTCGATTTCAGGGTTTGTGCGGTAGAGAACCCAGGAGATCACGTCGTGGTCGTCTAGGTAGTAAATCTGGTAGAGATAAAGAAAAAAATTGCATTACAAAATTGTAACATAAACTTCAAAGCTCCAACGAGGCTAGATTTCATCGTGAGATCACTGAATATAATATTATGTTTTCGTAACAATACTGTTATCATTTTTGCTTAAACATTTAAGGTATACTAAATTTGGTAAATTGATGTGTAAATGTCCTTCAAATTTAATATATTATCTGACATTAAAAGGTGCTTTGAACATTTACAAATACATCGGCATTCAATAACGGTCTGTGACGTCTTGTCATTGAGTTCTTAATGTTTTAAATTCATGATTTACCTATTCAACTTATTAAAATGGCATGTCATTATGTAATAGCCATATTTGACTAGATCTTACCTGCACATAGACCAGGTAAATGCCCGTATGGTGGACGTGCACGTGCCCGTTGCGGGTCAGGGTGGGTCGAGGGTGAGGGGACGCGGACGTCCACGGCGCTGGGTACCACACGTCGTGGGGAGCACCATGAGATACACGAACTAGCCCGTTGCCTGTAGGGTAAAAATTATTAGAGGTAGGTATATTACTCCGCTGACACTAAAAGATGCAATGCACATATGCTAATTGGGTATATATTTGGGGACACGATAAATTATTTCATTCATATTCATATTATATTTGACACATCAACTTACAGGAGATATCGTTTAGACCGTACCATACTTATGCCACAAAAAGGAGGAACCTCGGTGGTGTTCAATTGATTTACAAAACAATAAAAAAATTATCTAATATATTATTTAGTAGGCACATTTACCTCTCTGTCTACAGGCTATTTCAGATCACGTCATTTAAACGGACAGACATTTCTGAAATGAATTTACCATTAACTTTTAAAATACATATTTACACATTTACATAAATTGTTTTCAAATTCATAAATATTAATATATATAATTCCCGTTTAGAGGAAATTTAAGGCATTTAAATATTTATCTATATCTGTCTGACTGAGCAATTATGATTAGATTCATTTTTGTTCTCATTAATTTAATTTATTTATTTACGCATTCTTAATGTACATCCCTACAGTACATATATTTCGTAGACATGGATATACATCTACATGTGGTTTTGCAATAGGGTGTCTCATCGCTCACGCCGATCTCTTATAGATACTCTTTGCACGGACAATGTATAATCTTATTTTATTTGCGGAGAAATGTATAAGTTTATGAAGATTAAGCAGATACGAATTCATAAAAGCAGTTTTTGAATTTCGAAATCGCCTCTGATAGTGGCTCCATCCACGCAAAAAAATCTAAATTCACCCGTATGGACTTAAAGCTGACGCTAACCCAGTTTTCCTCGAAGGAAAAAGTATAAGAAGGACATAAATAATTCCTGAAATAAATATATTACTCGTACATACCTTTATAATACTCGTGGGTTTCAGTATGCAAGTGTGACGTATTCCCGTGGAAATGTGCGGCGATGAAAGGTCTCCGTCCTTCCTGGAAGCAAAAGTAGTCGCTTTGCTTAAACAGTTCAAAGTCAATAAGGAAGCTTTTAGAGTATACGATATTGAATTATAAATATTGTTTAAGTCTACTGCCTTTTTCTTGTACCTATATCAATATAATTTGCATAGAACGTGGTGTCTTGAAGGGTGGAGAGCTCAACGTAAGAATCAATGAACAGGTAATGGGGGTTATTGAAGTAGGAGGTTCCTAATCAAGTAATTTGTTTTTCGTTAGCTTTTTTTCATTGTTTATCACTACATAGTATAAAACAAAGTCGCTTTCTCTGTCCCTATGTCCCTATATCCCGTTGTTTGCTTAAATCTTTAAAACTACGCAACGGATTTTGATGCGGATTTCTTTAATAGATAGAGTGATTCAAGAGGAAGGTTTTTATGTATAATAAATGCATAATATAGTGTGGAAACACTGTTAATTTTCGAGGTTTCTAATGTGATGTAGCAAATAAACACATTTTTTGCGCTTACATTGCAAAATTCTCGTAAAAAGAAAGGAATAAAAAATTTTTATTCCTTTCTTTTTACGAGAAATAATGGCTTATTTACGAAGTGATTTTAAGCAATACGGAATGAATCCTTATACAATTAAGAAAATTAATTACATTGTGCATTTAATATAGATCAAAATGGCCCTTTACAGTATCTAATTTAAATGAATATATTTGAAGATATCACAGATTTAAAATGCACGAATCGTGTCGTCGGCGGGGGCATCTGCAATCCACCCGTGCGAAGCCGGGGCGGGTTGCTAGTTATGTATATATGGTGGATGGACTAAAAATACGGAGTGGGACACGTTCAACTTATTCTGTTACAACCTCCCCTCATTTTTAAGGAAAGCTCGACATCCAGCAGTGGACTATTAAAGTGTGGGTTATGACAGGTTGGGTGTACACTTGGCATTATAAATATAAACGATGTGGTAGGTGTACTCGTGTTTCATTTGTTGGGAAATCAAGCTAAAAATAAATAATCAATACACTTGAAATGTTATTTCAAACTTTTCCAATTTTTTTTCTGAATATTTTTTTGTGGGTTCCAAGACTGTTAAATATGTATTGAGACATCCCGAGTGTCGTAGCTCGGTGTATTCGTGGGTCACTGCTGTTGATCATAGTGAACATGAGTTACAGTGGTAGGCGTGTGAAAGGAGTTAGTTACATATGTACTTAAAATGTTGATTAAAGTTTGTTTCAATAAGTTTTATGTACTTTACAAAGTCAATACACATCTGAATGACGAAAAAGGAATTACTTATTTATTTATTTATTTATTTATTTAAGCACTATGGAAGACTTACAGCTACATAAAACAGTATAATAATATTGTAGTAAGCTGACAGCCAGTTACAAGTCTCCGCTTATAAAATATATATTAGAAAACTAAACTATGAACATCGCACACACTTAAAGTACACATAACTATGTTAAAGAGAAATAGTTATAAAATTTGATTTGATTAGTGACTGAGCTAGTTATAAGATATTAATGTCTATACACAACTGGAATCTTCTCAATCTTTACTGCTAAAAAAATCAAGGCTTAGGCGCCTTCTGGCTGAGGACACACTTGTTTGAAAAAGATCAAAGCCATGCTGCTCGCACATCGTGTTAATTTGTTTGCTTGCACGCAGTACATATGAATTCTGCCTATAGTTTACCGACGCATGAGGTACATATAGTGGTGGATTATAACGTAATGATTTACCAGGGACATTAATATAAAATTTAGATAGGATAGCCGGGCTATCTACCTGATTATTTAAAACTTTCAATAGGTATACACAGTCGGAAATTTCGCGTCGATGAATCAAGGGTAAGATGTGATATCTTTTACAGAGTTCAATGTAATTTTCGGACTTGTACGGTACTTTCTGATGATAGCATAAATATTTAATAAATTTCCTCTGTATACTCTCAAGCCGATCAATATAAATTTGGTAACGTGGATTCCATATTTCGGATGCATACTCCAAGTGGCTTCTAACGAAGGTGCAGTAAAGTATTTTACTTACATCAAATTCACTGTTCCTGACAGTTCTAGTGACGGTGTGAAGAGCCATTTTGGCTGGAGACGATTCCGAGCTCGAAGAGAACTTCTTTGTTTTGCGCCTGTAACAATAAATACCAAGGTCAATAAAATGTAGAAAAGGCTTGTTGCCGACAGTGGAATAATGTGTTGTACTGTTTGATCCCCTATGGGAAAACACTTTGTGCGATCCAAATCGTTGTCCCGAACAAAAATTCCATCAACAATGTCTGAGTGTTATTTGTGTCTATTTCATGTATTTATAAAGACCTAACGTTGATTTTCTGATAATAGACCGCAACCAGTCTTCCTCGGATCTTATTCTACCTGTATCACTATACACTTACATAGATTTGTCGTAATCTACGCTCTAATAATAATATATATCTTTATTGTACACCAAATGCATTTCAAGTTAAGCTTAAAATTAGAGAAGTACAATTGGCGGCCTAATCGCACGGAGGCAATCTCTTACAGGCAACCATTATACTATATTTAAGTATCACGCTGAAGGACATTCATAAAAACCTTTATCTGTACTATCTATACTTATAATAAAAATGTAACAGGTCCAATTCTGTACATTAAAGATATTTTGAAATTTTTTTTTGGAGGGCTCTCTATAATCGATTCTGAAGCCAAAAATGTATTTTTTTTCATTTTTGTCTGTCTGTCTGTCTGTATCTTGGCCGCGCATCACGCCGAAACTACTGAACGAATTCAAATGAAACTTGGCATGATTTGAGTTCATACTACGAAGTAGGACATAGGATACTTTTTATCCCGAAATTCAGCACGGTTTCCTGGAGAGAGGGTATGAAAGTCAAAATATGTACTTGGTTGTAGTACAATAACACATAGTCCGATTTCATTCATTCTTTTTTTGCTAGAAAAAAAAAATAACGGGAAAAGTCTTTTTTTTTGTTCGCGACTGTACACTGCCTGTGGGAAGCTGAGACAGATATGTAAATATGGCGGTACGAAGTTCGCCGGGTCAGCTAGTCTATACTAATATTATAAAGCTGCAGAGTTTGTTTGTTTTTTGAACGCGCTAATCTCAGGACCTACTGATCTGATTGAAAAATCTTTTAGCGTTGGATAGTCCATTTATCGAAGAAGGCTATATTTTATTTTAAAAAAAAATTGGGATCCGTAAGAAAATTGCTATTTCGTAACCCAAGGTGTGAAATCGAAAACCTATTTTTGCGTGCGCTGCAAAAACTATTGACAATAGAAAAAAATAATGTATTACGGGTTTGTAGGTCCTATTAAGATCTGCAAAAAAGTCCGCGAGGGCATATATCTAACTATTATGGTTTAGTCACAATAACCGCTTTTGTGTTCAATAATTTATTAAATTGTCTGAAGAAAGAAACTACGTTAAATGTGTTTCGTAATATTATTCCTTATCCAAATTAAGCATTATGTTATCAAGGGTATTTATGTGGAAGTAAAATACTTTTTATTTCATCCCAATCAGACATTTCGTTTAGAAGTTATCACGAGTATAAGACGCTAAGAGTTTGTACCTAATTTACCTTCAATACCTAATATTAATCTTAATCCAAATAAATGTGTTGTTTATTATGAGTATTAGATCTTAGAAGAGTATAATAAATACATCTATACTAATATATAAAGCTAAAGAGTTTGTTTGTTTGTTTGAAGGCGCTAATGTCAGGAAATCCTGGTCCAATTTGAAAAATTATTTCAGTGTTAGATAGCCCATTAATCGAGGAAGGCTATATATCATCACGCTAAGACCAATAGGAGCGGAGCACCAATGAAAAATGTTTAAAAAACGGGGGGAAATTATCACGTTACGGGCAATAGGAGACGCAAACGAGATTGCGTCCGCTAGTTATAAATATATTGTAACCAAGTTTAAACCTCAATTCATTCACCAACCCTTTATTCTAATAATATCGGACGCAACAAATCTTTGATAATATAATCACTACCCCCAATATACCTACGCCGTCTCTTACCAAAGAGTATGAAGCGAAGGACGAAATCAATCGAAGCCTTATGAGGAAATTTTGCTTGAATATTATAGGGTAAACTCCTATTAAAGCCCACGGCAGACTCGGTAATATTACCGCTATTTCCATACCTCTTATAAAATTATATTATATTATAATGTTGATTACGAGAGAGTTAATAACATCATGTAATAATTACATATTAGAAATTAATTTGTACTAGAGGAGGATTTCGAATACGTATAACATACGTACCTTAATTGTAAGTATACCTTGAATAATATTAATATCATGATAACTTTTTGCAAAAACATAAATGATATACGTATATATTAACATGCAGACTTATCCAAATTGAAATTGTGGAAGGTAGTGATCCCCCGAGCTTTTTCGTAGACTTGATTGGTGTCGACTTTTTAGTCAACTACGACACGTCTTAATTTAGATTTTTTTACCCGACCAAGGCGGTAATAGTTTTGGCAGTCTATGGATGTTCCACCGTAGCGCCTCAATCACGGAACCGATTATAATTAATAAGGTGCGAATAGATTCGTAATAATAGCCCGGGTGACAAAATAGTATTACATAATAGAAACAGTTTTATCAAGTATTCCCTAAGTCGAGTTATAGTTTTTTAACTTTTTCTTGTTGTGTAGAGTGTTTACCATCAGGCCTCTACAAACGAATTATATGGGGTTCAGTAACAAACATCCATCCATCTATCCAGCCATCCATTCATACTTACAAACTTGCGCGTTTATAATATTAGTATAGATTTTGGTCTTCAAGTACATTCTCATAAATATTTTGTAGTAAGATGTTTTATCATAGTAGGTCGTCAATATCAATATCCTAAATAAACTTTCTGATATACTGTAGTCGGTCTACATCTGTTGGAGGAATCGGTCTACATCTGTTGGAGGAATTCATGTGTGTTTTCATCAAAGTTATGTGCGCTCAACTATTCCTCATCTCCTTTAACTTGGTGGCTTCATAACTACGAACTAGCTTAGAAAACTATAACTTACTTCAACTCACCTATGAAATATAGGACTTAGGAACCTCATCCACAAAAGTGAAGCGAAGCTGAGCATATCGAATATTGCAAATGTTTTCGAAACTCATTAAGGTAGCTTTTATAAGTATGTACTGATAATGGTAATATAATACAAAAGTTCGTTAAAATCATTTATTACCCGACTGCGAAAGGAGGGTTATGTTTTTCGAGTGTATGTATGTATAACAGTATATTTCTTTGGCACGCCCTAGAGCCTAAACGGCTTGTCGTATTTTTATGTGAGTGGTGTCAATAGATTCGTCTTAGTCGTGAGAGTGACACTGGGTACATCAAAATTAAAAAATAATAAAAATAAGGATTTTTGGCGCCAAAAAGTAATATAAACAAAAAATAATGTTTTCAAAATACATCGAGTGTGGTATCAAAATACAGAATTTTTTACGGTGATTACGAATATATATAAAACTTATATGTTTTATTGTTAAATATTGACGCAGTCGGGTTTTTTATTTTTAATAATTTGTACTTGTTTTAAAGACATCTCCCGCACTAGGAATTAATTCCGTGTCGCAGGGGACTTTACAAATAAATCTAGAACAGTGCTGGAAATCTCATTTTATGTAAATGTTGTAGATTATATAAATTTCTAGCCCTATCATCTTCAAATCAGTGCTTGTTTTATAGTCTTGCTATGGTTAATTAATATCTCTTATTTTATTGATGCACTGTAATATAACTTTACCCCAGAGGATGAATGCCTTTATCTCACCTTCGTTCAACTCTTTAGCGCAAACTTGCCTCGTTGACGTTTTTAATTAAAACCTTAGAAAGAACTAAAAAGAAGTTTCAGATGATTTTAATTACTGTTATCTTTATTATCTTACTCGTTTATACTGCTTAACTACACACATCAAAAGTGTCTAGGGATCAACATATGTGTCTAAGGATCAACATATATTTTTGCAATAACTTTTCTCCTGATTGATATTAATTAAAATTTTCTTTAAGGATTCATCAAATAAAGTGTTTTCGTTTGTCACAGTAACGATAAACCAAGTCACCTTTGCATTAATAAAGAAATTTGCCATTTTCCTAATAAAGGGATTTTTGACATTTGAACCAATAACATTAAAGTTCGAAAAAAAGACTGAAATAACAGTTTTCTTTAAAATTTTATTAGGTAACTTAAACAATTAATAATCCGTGTTTCTACCGCGAACACTAAGAACACAAGAACATCGGTTTGGCATACTCAAAATGAGTTCATCATAACACGCTGTGGAATGGCCGCCCATGTTCGTTGCAACAACAAAAAAAGGGCTTCTTGCGACTGGATACCCTCCATATTCGGCAGAGCTCTTCTCTGTAGCATATCCCATGCATGCTCAATCGGGTTCAAGTCTGGCGACTGAGCAGGCCAGGGCCAAAGCCACATCTCAATCTCAAGAAATCCGCATAAAAATGCTTGATCCCTAGACACTTTTGATGTGTGTACTTATAACTTGTGTACCTACTTCGAAGATTTCTCCTCCAATTTATGATTTAATTTCTATGAAAATTAAATTGTAAAAGTAGGTTGGTCTTAGCAACAATCTTTTACTTAATACCAAAGCAGATTTTTGTTGTTACTTTTTTGTTAACCGCCTTAATAAAAGTAAGTGGAAGCTTTCATTAATTTGTAATACAAAATGTAAAGTAAAGCATCTAAAAATTTAATTGATTAATTGAGGCTCTTTACTTTCACAAATTGCAGCAATTTTCTTGTTCTATGTTTTGTTACTATAATAAATAAATATTTCAGACATCTAACACACAACGCCATCTAGCCTCAAACTAAGCAGAGCTTGTGTTATGGGTACTAGACAACTTTTTTTTTGTAAATACATGTACATATTATACATAGAAAACACCCAAACTTCGAAACAAATATGTGTAGATCATACAAAAATTTGGTCCGACCCGGGAATCGAACCCGAGACCTCATGATCAGCAGTCGCACACGCCAACCGCGAGACCAAGGCAGTTACTATGGAGACCTATAATGAATTAAGTAATGAAAAAGTATCGGCTTGAATTTTACTTAAAGGATATTTATTTACATATAAACGTAGCATTATTTAGTTTACAAAGTGATGTAAACGACGAAAATAATAAAGACACAAGTCTACATCTTAACAACACAATATAGAAACTGAAATGAACTAGATATTTGTTACCACGTTTCCCGTCTTTTGTTAAATTCTTTTCTTCAGCAAACAATTCCAGTAAATTGTCTCGGCACTCACCCGACTTTTCTGCCCTTGTGCCAATAAAAGTAAATTCATATCTATTCTATTAAATTGTTTCTCCTAAAGCTATTATTACAATTTACTGTGGAGAAACTATTTAATCTGAACATAATTCAAATAAATAATAATTATTAACGGTATTTCAATATAATATATATATTTATAATAATAATACATTTCATTATTTGATAATTCTGATTGACTGCCTCGTTGGTCTTGCGGTTGGCGTGTGCGACTGCTGATCATGAGGTCTCGGGTTCGATTCCCGGGTCGGACCAAATGTTTGTATGATCTATAAATATTTGTTACGAAGTTTTTGTGTTTTCTATTTATAATATGTATGTATTTACAAAAAAAAGAAGTATGTATGTATTTGTATCAGTTGTCTAGTACCCATAACACAAGCTCTGCTTAGCTTGGGACTAGATGGCGTTGTGTGTTAGATGTCCGAAATATTTATTATTATTATTAACTCTTATTGAGCAAAGAAAGATTGATAGACGACGACACGATATCTAGGAAGGGAGATAACAATGAATTGACAAGTGATAGAGGGGAATGGAAAAGAAGGCAAAAGATAAAAAATCATTGCACCGAAAAGAAGTTAATTAGTTTGACTGCCTTGGTGGCGCTATGCTGGAGGTCTCGGGTTCGATTCCCGGGTCGGACCAAATGTTTGTATGATCGGGAAATATTTGTTTCGAAGTTTGAGTGTTTTTTATGTATAAGATGTATGTATTTACAAAAAAAAAGTATTTATGTATTTATATCACTTGTCTTGTACCTACTGTATAAGCTCTGCTTAGTTTGGGACTAGATGGCGTTGTATGTCAGATGTTCGAAATATAACGAGACTTATAATTATAATAATTAAATGGATCATTATAAGATCAATCTGATTAATTACTTACTAAGATCATTTCTTGTGGCTTAATGAACTTGGTTACATCAATTTATTCCTAGTAGATGCATCACCATATACCATCACCAATATTATAAATACTTAAGTGAATTTTATTTCAACAACTAGGATAGTAATCATCGTGGGAGATAGTTTTTTGTTTTTTCGAAATACGGACCCCATTTTATCTAATCCACATTTGTTGTCATTAATTCCATCACGACGAAGGCTTGAAGACTTTAAATACTTGACATTGGCAGAAATAGCTGTTCCGGCTGGTTGCCATCTCATCAAAAGAAGAAGAAGTATTTATCATAACAGTTTAGACAGACAGATCCAGATAAAATAAAATAGGGTAAATTTCATCTAGAACAAAAAAATACTGTTTTCGAGAAATATTTATAGTGATTGGCACTACGGAGCAGATGTTGCGCACAGAAGTTGAAATGTTATATTTTCGGCACTGTCAATAACGAACATTTCTTCATATTTGTATACTTTATTCATACAAGAGAAAAGTAATACATCAAAAAAAGAAACACATACCACGGCGAGACTCACAAAATGTTCATTTACATTCATACTAATACTAGCTGACCCGGCGAACTTCGTACCGCCATATTTACATATTTGTCTCAGCTTCCCACAGGCAGTGTAATAGTGGACAATAAAACTTTTCCCGTTATCTTTTAATTTTTCTTGTACACAAACCTTGTTAACAATAAGGAACACATAAAAAAAATTGGCGCAGCCGATCGGAAGTTATGTGTTATACATTTCGGCGATTATTTTTCTTTTATTTCTTTCTTTTAAAAAAAGACAACTACCGCCTTAGGAATAAACATCCTGAGTCGTGGAGGACTTTACAGACATACATGAAACGGACACAATTAACATCCAAACTCAGAACAACAATTTGTGGATCACACAAAAAAAGTAAAATAAAAGTGTTGTCCCGTGTAGGATTTGAACCCACAACACTTGGCGAATTGGCAAGTGGCGTGGCGACCTCCTAAACCACTAGGCCAACCATGCAGTCATTTATTTAAATAGATTCAAATATTATTAAAATTCGAAATTAATTTGGCAATCTGTCTGTCTGTTACGCCTTCACGGTTAAATCGGTGCAGCGATTTAGCCGTGAAGGCGTAACAGACAGACAGATTATTTGGCGCGGAAATACTTAGATTTTTGTGGAAGGACGTCGGCTAACCTTTACCACGATAAACGACATATGACATATGTGAGCGGAGCCGCGGGCAAAGGATAGTAAATTCAATAAAAAGTGGATTTGTGGCGCCAGTACGACCTGGACTGTCAAACATTACTACTGCTCTTAACCAGCAGCGATTTCTTTGCGCCCATGGTAGTCAATAAACAGGTCAGCTATTTTCTTTCATCAACAACCCATAACGTCCCACTGCTGGGCTCGGGTCTCCTCTCCGCAGAGGGTTAAGTCCATACGCCCCCACGCTGGCCAAGTGCGGGTTAGGGACGGACTATTTTCTTTATATTAAGAAAAAGCTTCTACTTAATTTGGACAAAAATTTCTCCGTTCTAATTTTTTTTACGCAAGACAATTTCAGAATAAGAAACGTGGAAAATTAACTAACATATTACAAAATAATTTCCAGACTCGTCCCAACCATGCCTATTTTGCTGTTAAATTGATATTACTTTTAACCGAGTTCAAAAAAGGAGGAGGTTCTCAACTCGACTGTATTTTTTTTTAAGTTTGTTACCTCATAACTTTTGACTGGGTGAACCGATTTGGATAGTTTTTTTTTTGAAAGCTGGTGCTTCCCGAATGGTCTCATTTAAATTTGGTCCAGATTGAAGTCGGTTTTTTTTTGTTAAAATTTGTAGGTAATTATTGTATAAATGTAATGACTATGTGTATTTTAACGTGGTGTATGCTAGGAAGTGTCACCATACAAGGTAAAATAGCCATAATGACTTAATAATTTTTTTTCAAAGTTTTTGTTCCTTAAAAAAACTTTTAAAGAAATTTATTCTTATGTTTTATTTCCTATTGATCGTGGAGTAAAAAAAGGTGCGAGAACCAAAGTTGAAGAAAATAAAATTCCATCCATTACGATTTTTTTGATAAACTTCATAGTATAACTCTGCAAATATTGATCCTAGCGTAAAAATTATAAAAACCAAACTTGTGAGAAATTAAATTTCCAACAACTTTGGATACTGCCATTTTTGCTCTAAAGTTGAAAATTAACGAGTTATTTCAAAAAAACGAAAAAATTAACTTTAAAACTAGATGGCGGCGAACCCTCTACCGGGATTACTTCGAAAATCGAGATTTATACTACCAAGCACCCCAAAATTTGGTTTTTTTATCGTTTTTTTTTTTTTTTTTATGGAATAGACCGGCAAACGAGCAGACGTATCGCCTGATGGTAAGCGATTACCGCCGCCCATGGACACCCGCAACACCAGAGGCGTCACAAGTGCGTTACCGGCCTTTGGGGGATGGGGGGGAGATAGGGGGAGGGGTTGGGGTATGGGCCTCCGGTATCCTCACTCATTCGGTGAAACACAGCGCAAGCACTATTTCACACCGGTTTTCTGTGAGGCCGTGGTATCACTCCGGTCGAGCCAGCCCATTCATGCCGAAGCGTGGCTCTCCCACGGTGAAAATTTCGGGCTAGTTTTATGTCTGTCTCGACTGGACTAGAGTGTTAACTAACCGATTGAGATCGTGGGCATGTAATGGATACAGAGTTTTAACTTTATATATCGAACTAGTTTTTGCCTGTGGATCCCTGGTGACCTGTACCTATTTTTAACCTATTTCAAGCTTCACCTTCACCTATTCAGACTCTCACAAAGTTGAATTTATAATTATCGCGGTAATCACAAATTCACCATGCTGCAATGTCCTAATTCGCATTGAGGATGGTAATCACCACTCTTGGAATCTGCTCATGCTTTCCATCAGGTGGAGCAGAGGCATAAAATATTTAAAAAAACAGTAACCTAAGTCTATTTTCAAGAATTAAAGTATCTCGATGCAAAATTTTAATTTGAAATCGGTACAGCAGTTTAGCCATAAAACCGTAACAAACAGATAGCTAGACAGATATATAGTACGGATTGTTGAGATACATTAACAAAACCTTGAGGGATACTCGGCATAAAGACAACATACTAAAGATAGTTTCTAAACTTGTCAGAGTACCGGAGTCACGTGCCGTTCCTCCCACAGACTTTACAGCCACTTACTAAATTCCGTAAGGGAATACAAATGTCGAAACAATCTTATCTTTGTTTCTTACAACTATTAAAGTACCTAACAGATATGTAGCTTTGAGGAGCAGTGGCGTTATGGGTGGACGTCCGCCCACATGGAACGTGAAATAGGGATTTCAAATTTGCCGAATAATATCTAATCAGGTGTGAAATTATAAAAAAAAATTGCTATTTTTGTTACCAATTTGGAGTATTTTGGTATAGCACGTGGCCAAGTGATAGGCTAGGGAATAAAGTAGTGTACTATTCATGTATTTTATAAAACGTTCCTTTCATGTTAAGAAAAGTTGATGTTACGAACAGATAGAAGATTGATGGACTGTGTAAAAGAGGATATGTCTAGGGAGGCAGTAAACAGTGAACTGACGAGTGATAAAGGAAAATAAAAAAGAAGGCAAAATAAGAATACTCAAGACACTATGAAAAGTGTATTATTTAAAAAGGTTTTTGTATATCAATTTACTATACTAGCTTTTGCTTGCGGCTCCGCTTGTGTATATGTCAGTACCGTGGTAATTTTTTAAACTGATATAACTTTTATATTCCTTAGCCGATTGAAATAAAATACACACTCAATAAGTGACGATTACTATAATACATTAGTGAAAACCGTGTACCATTCGGCCAAGCCACCGCTTCGATTAGAGCACAAAAACGCACAGATCGACAGACGAAAATTCTAAAAATTGATAATTTATTTTCAATATTTTTAATGTATAGACAAGGACCTCTTACAATGTTATTACATATATGAATAGATATTATAAATGAGTCCCAATCAAATAATGTTTTGATATGACGATTTTAAACAAAGAGAAATCTATTTTGCCGATATCAATCATCAATCAATCACACTTTTATTTTTTATCGTTACTTGCGCGAATTTCTAGCAGGTGTTGACTTTGGACTCACCTCAGCAGATCTGTGTGGTGATTGAATTAATACGAATTGAAACAAAAAATTGCTATTTTTATGATACTGACATTGAGTTGTGCACAATTCAATTATTCTAGGTGTACCTGACTGACAATAAGTACATATGCATATCAATGACTTATCATCCCATCAAAAGCCATTAACAGAAAATATTTATTTATAAATTTGAAAGTAACTCTGTCTGTTTGTTACAATTTCAAGGCTAAACCACTGAACCTATTGGTATGAATTGGTATAGAGATAGATTGGACCATGGTTTAACAATATACTTCGCCAGATATGGCATTCCGAGACACAGTGACGAGACAGAGAAATCGACATGAAGTCATCATCGCTATTCGGTTCTGGTGGATTCATTTCGTGTTATGTTGCTATAAAGTGGTAACTGGATAGTGACGTCACACCGTGTCGCTCTCGGAATGCGAGACCTTGTTTAGGAGCAGTGACGTTATGGGTGGACGTCCGCCCACATAGCCAGACGAATTGCTATAGCGTTTGTGTGAAGATTTCCTTCTCTTTGAGGTATTAATCCGTCCAAATAGTAATCACCACATGGAATATTCAAATTAAATGTTTACAGATATCTCCGTAGGGTAAATATTTACATATATTGCGAATCCAGGATATGAGTAATGAAAAGTAATTACTGTGTAGTCACTATTTCACTGCTTTAGCAACCAGTAATATAAGCAAAACTACGTCCCGCGGGGATCATTCGAGGCCTGAGGTTGGTTATTTAATGGATTAAAATCGGATGGGTTTACATAAACAATATTAAGTATAAAGAAAATGAGTTGGTAACCAACTAAGGGTTTAGACAGATCAAAACCAATTTTATAGGCAAATAGATGGGTAAGCCTTTGATGTGGGACGCAACTTGCGTCGACACCCTCGCGCCTTCTCATCTTCCAAGTACAGCTATTTATGACGGCGGTGCTGTTGGTTATGAGGAAACCTCAAACGGGATAAATGTCAAAATCTAATAGGTGATTACATTTTTGAACCGTTTCGGGTCGAGGCGCTAGGTTCATGAGGTCTGAGTGCCTGCGCTATGTTTAAACAACTAGCTAAGCAACTAATTGACGCTTGAAACTGACGAGAACGTGACCAGAAGGCCGGCCTTTTCCTAGCACTCAACATGGTAATGCTGCCAGTCTTTTGGGAACACTACCAGTGGGCTATGATGTGGAGGAATTTTTTGACGCTTGTATGTAAATATTGTTAGTGTTTTTTTAATATCATAGTTTTTAATTTAATTTTAATATAGGTATTATGACATATATAAGTTTAGGTTTTTTTTTTATGTGTTTTATGGCTGCTTTCACTACAACTTACAGGTACATAATATGTATGTAGCAACTGTAGGTGGATTCTAATTATATTACTTAAAATTTGAAATCCGATACGTCGTCCATGACATCATCAACAACCCATAACGTCCAACTGCTGGGCTCGGGTCTCCTTTCAGGAGAGGGTTAAGGCCCCATGCGGGCCGAGTGCGGGTTGGGTATTCGATCACCACACGGATACCGTCATTTTTAAATAGTAAAAATTTCATATTTGTATATTGTTAATAAAAACCATATTCATTTTATTACACTTCATAAACCTGATAACCTGGTCACCCTGGTGAGTAACAATGTTGATATTTTTAACCGATTTCAAAAAAAGGAGGAAGTTATCAATTCGACTGTTTTTTTATAGTGTTTATTACCTCATAACTTTCGACTAAATGAACCGATTTCATTATTCTTTTTTTATTTGAAAGCTGGTGCTTCCCGTGTGGTTCCATTTCTATTTGGTCCAGTTCTGACAATGTCATCCATGAGAAAACCTATAAGTCTTCAATTAGCATTAAATATGTGCGCGACAAATTGACGAATAACTCAATATCACGCCAACCGATTTCGATGATTCTTTTTTTTTATTGAAAGCTGGTGCTGCCTGTGTGGGCCATTTTAATTTAGTCCAGTTCTTGAAGTCCGTTTTTCTTTGTTAAAATTTTGTATTATGTATTATGTACTACCAAGCACCGATAACCACTTAGCGTATTAATACTCGTACTATTCTTATTTGAAACGTTGATGGTATCACAAAAACACATAGATACATCATGTATTATTTAAATTATTTCGACATTTTGTCTCAGAAGTCATCTGTAAACAGGAACAGTATTTACGAGAAAAATATAACATTCCCTAGCGGTAAATAAATTTAGTATCATAAGAAATATTGAACTATAACGTGACGCAAAAATCCAACTTATAATAAAAATGTAACAGGTCCAATTCTGTACATTAAAGATATTTAGAAAAACATTTTTGGAGGGCTCTCTATTATCGATACTGAAGCCAAAACTGTATTTTTTTTCATTTTTGTCTGTCTGTCCATCTGTCTGTCTGTCTGTATCTTGGCCGCGCATCACGCTGAAACTACTGAATGGATTCAAATTAAACTTGGCATGATTTGAGTTTATACTACGAGGTAGACATGGGATACTTTTTATCCCGAAATTCAGCACGGTTTCTAGGAGAGAGGGGAAGAAAGTAAAAACATGTACTTAGTTGTAATTCAATAACACATAGTCCGATTTCCTTCATTCTTTTTTTGCTAGAAAGAAAAAAAATAAAAGATATCGGGAAAAGTCTTTTTTTTTGTCCGCGACTGTACACTGCCTGTGGGAAGCTGAGACAGATATGTAAATATGGCGGTACGAAGTTCGCCGGATCGGCTAGTGTCGTAATAAAAATTGCAATAAACACTATAAAGCTATGAATATTTGACACGAGACTATAGTGATGAAACCGGAGAAGTCTGCGGTCGCACTCCTGATTGCTTCGCATCGTCTTATATGCAATTTATATCATCACAGGAATTTGCGGTTGGTATTAGTAGTACTTTGGAATTAGATCTACAGCTTTTATATCGTGACGTAGCTATGCTAAGAGATAACCGTATGATAAAATTCAAACTTATTACATTAATTTACCTATTTGCTATGTCCATCTTTAAACAATCCTCTCCTTCTTATATCTATACTAGAATAATCAATATAAAACGATGATCTCCAGTACATCTTGAAAACAGTTTTTAAAATTGATATAAAAATTCCTTAAAGAAATGATTTGTGATAGGCTAAATGTTTCAGCAGCCGCGCAGTGAAAATTAAAGAGGCTGCATCCACCGAGAAGTAAGATCTTATATTTATAACACAATAGCTGATCCACGTAACTTCATCTGAGTCTCTTTTCAACCATGCTCGGCTCCTATTGATCTAAGCGTGATGTTAACTGTCTTATCTTAGACATGCTAACAAAACACACATTAATAAAAACACGGGAAAATCGATTTGATAGTTTCGGAGTACATTGTGAGCTACAACGTGACACTAGAATTATATATGTATACCTAATAGATAAACCCACTTTTTTAGACATATCTGAGAGCTTACCGCGGCTGTTGGTTTGGCTTTATATCAAACAATTACATAATTTACCTGTTATCAGCCTTTGCAATTATGCCAGGGGCTGCGAAGTCATCGGTAGCTTCTATGTCTGAGTCCTGAGGGAATACACTGCGCTTGTCACGGACACTCTCCACTGGCACGATGACTTGCTTATGCGGATCATAGGGCTTCGTGTCTGAAAACAAAATATAGTATTAAAATAAGAAAATAAAAGAGCTATTAATTTTAGCAAAACTTTTTATATGCGGAATGGAATGCAAGCCGACAAGAGGATATAACGTCATCGTGTAATAAACAATGATCTGACATCATCATCATCATCAACAACAGCCTTAACTCAACTGGAAACAAACCCTGTAATGAAACGTCTGGCCAGCGTGGCAGGCCTCCTTAGAAAGGAAGAAGGCCCATGACCAGGTGTCAAACTAAAACGATAAAATAATGCCAAAAACCGCCTTTGGAAATATGTTACTGAATATTAAGATACTGAACATACATATTTATGTTCAGTATCTTTATAAATGCGGGTTTCTCCCACTTAGTAAAGACAAAATCATACATGCCAGATCATTAGATCATAGATTAAAATCATTTCATACGGTATTTAACATTATAGCATATTGAATTTTAGATAGTATGGAAGGTAATATTACGAAAATAAGATTGAAACTTTGAAGCGATTCTTTCTCAACGTGTCCTCGGGGAAAGAATCTATCTTATCAACTTGAGTGCTTTCCTTAAAGTGGTTTTCAAGTCGTGTGCAGAGGAAATTCTCAAATTGTTTAACTTTTTTATTTTATCATTTACTTGTTTTTATCGAAAATGTTATAATAGTAATTTCATGATTTCAATGCACAAATATCACCTGGTGTGTACTTACTGTGTATCTTTAAAGATGGAACCTATGATATATATAAGTATGTGTAATCTATACTTATAATAAAAATGTAACAGGTCCAATTCTGTACATTAAAAATGTTTTGAAAATTTTTTTTGGAGGGCTTTCTATAATCGATACTGAAGCCAAAACTGTAATTTTTTTCATTTTTGTCTGTCTGTCTGTCTGTCTGTATCTTGGCCGCGCATCACGCCGAAACTACTGAACGGATTCAAATGAAACTTGGCATGATTTGAGTTCATACTACGAGGTAGGACATAGCATACTTTTTATCCCGAAATTCAGCATGGTTTCCTGAAGAGAGGGGATGAAAGTCTAAATATGTACTTGGTTGTAGTTCAATAACACATAGTCCGATTTCATTCATTCTTTTTTTGCTAGAAAGAAAAAAATATAAGACAACGGGAAAAGTGTTTTCTTTGTGTCCGCGACTGTACACTGCCTGTGGGAAGCTGAGACAGATATGTAAATATGGCGTTACGAAGTTCGCCGGGTCAGCTAGTAGTAAGTAATAAAAATAGTAAAAAAAGTTCGGAATAGTTTTCGCCGAATCAGTAGAAAATCAGTTTTGTTTTTATCAACAAGCAGATCGTTCCTTGTACTACGTTTTCTATATCTATCTTTTCTTCTACGTATATGGTGCCAAATGAGCAGATGGATTACGTGATGGTAAGTGACAACCACCTGTCATGAACACCTACAACTAAAGAAACAAAACTTTTCTTATCTCCTTGTTGTAAGTCGTTATTGCTTCTACTTATGTGGTACATTAACGATATGTATTCACCTCTTTTTAACCGATCTCAAAAAAGGAGAAAGTTCTCAATTAGACTATATTTTTGATATTTATGGTAGTTATTTCCAGCCAATATTATTGGTCTCCGTAACCGCTATGTTAATAGTAGAAAAGAAAAACAGTAAACTATTGTAGATTTCCACTGCTTTGCTAGGTTGTATTTATTTTATTGCCTCTCAAGTTATACTGCAAGTAGGTACACCCCATGGACACCCTTTGAAAACTCCCTACTTCGCTACGTCACCCTGTAGCCGAAGAAATCGTTTTAGTGCCACCGCGTAATTTATGAGGAAGTCATATATTTCAGTTAGAAGACAATATAAAAGGATTATGTACAAAAGAATTTAAATTAAATTTTCTGTGTTTGCAAATATCTAGTGTCTGAAGTAATGTGTTATACGAATATTTAGTTTCTGAAGTAACGAAACAGCCAAGCCATAAATTTTTTCTGAGATGTAGAGTTTATGAAAATAGGGTTGGTAGAGTTAGAGCGTGTAGATTCGGAACCTTGGCTCTACATGAGATCTGATATCTTTTTCACAGGGTAAGCCATATGCAGTCGTCTTGGCAACATTTTACATGAAAATGTTTTTGGTGGGATTTCATTTCTTTTTGCAAGATGCTTAAGGCACTTTTTTTTTCTTTTTTTGTGCTGTATTTCTTGTACATCTTCTTTTTTCTTTCGAAAAAGTCCGTGTACCAAAAATAAAACCTCTAGCATAAACATTTGTGAAAGTCTCATACAAACTTCCACCCCCAAATTTGGGGGTTGGGGTGCAAAAGTAATAGGTATATGAATTTTTCTGTTGTTTGTATACTAAACTTAGTTTACATACCAAATTTCAGCTTTCTAGCACTTCTGGAAGTACCCTAACAGTTTTGATGATCATCAGTGTGTCAGTGACGAAATCGGTGTTTTTTAGGTATCAATAAAATCTAAAGTATCAGAGCTATGTAATTGAAACTTTGTATGTCTCATTAGTCTATTGATAACATCATATCCTGAGAATTTGAACGATCTGGTATATCGGGAACCAAAGTTATGAGGGTTCAAAAAAATGACGAAACACTTCGGGAAAAGGTAGGTAGTGCCCTTCCGCTTCGCTTGGCTCGTCTTGGCGGGGGCACGACCGTGCCCCCAGATATATTTTTAACATGAATGTCGCTGGCAGCTGTCACATAGTTCATACTATCATACTAGTACAGCTGACAATGTTAACATATCATATAGCAAATAGCTAACATACAGCAGCAATAACTTTGTAATCATGACATGTATTTACTAGTATTTTTGATATGTAAAAAATGTGGTCTTGGTCAATAAGCGATTTATTACTAACTAGTTGTTGCCCGAGGACCACCCGCGTGTATGTCGGTTATCGCGGCAAATAGTAGCCTATGTATTATTCTGATGTATAAGCTATATTACTGTCAAGTTTTATCCAAATCCGTTAAGTAGTTTTTGCGTGAAAGAGTAACAAACATCCATCCATCAATCCATAATTACAAACTTTCCCGTTTATAATATTAGTAGGATTAGTAGGATATAGTAGAATAGGAAATATCATATTTAATCAGTACATTCGTGGTGTAAGGTCGTTTACCACGATGAAATAAAATATTTTTTCATTTTTTCTATTAGCAATTTTCTCAAGTAGCACGGAATTACACTAAAGGATAATAGGTTCCATTCCGAAACGAGTAATAGATAAATTTCATTCGCTCACATAATTTAGCTTGGGTAATGGTTCCTTCCTAGTTTTAGCAACCTGGCATTCGTCGAGTGTTTTTTCTTTTAATATACTGGGAAAGTAATACACCAGTCACTTAAGTGTACCGTGAATACTACTGAGAAGAATTTTTGTGTCATAGGCAGTACATGGACAAACGTAAAAGACAATCAATGTTTAAAAGGTAGCTACATATTCTAAAAATGTGCTTTAATATTTATTTATAACTAGCTGACCCGTGCCGTAAAAATGATGGAAGGTAAACATTTTTAACAATATGTGCAATTCAACGACACTTTTTCTTTTAAAAGACACCTCCGCATTAGAAATTTACATCCTGTGTATCGGTGGACTTTACAAATATACATGAAAAAGACACATAGAACACCCAGACTAAGAACAACAATTTGTGGATCACACAAAGTCTTGTCCCGTGCGGGATTTGAACAACCACAATCTTGGTGCAGTAGGAATCGGCGCCGGCGTGGCGACCACATAAACCACTCAAGTCAAAAGTTTAAGTAAAAGGAATCTCACCAGTCTTTATAGTTAGTTCAAGGTCAGGATCTTCTGGGTTTTCGTTGAGGCGCCTCTTGATTTCCCTGATGTTCGACATCATGTCCTTGTCCCCGTCAGTCCGGAAGGTAAGGTCGCTGTCCACGAAGTCGTCTGGCTGAAGGTGCACCATGTTGGTAGTACCGATCTGGTGGAAAGATAGTGTGTTGTGAAAAACTAAAAAAAAAACAACTAAAAAAGTGATCAACTCAAATCTATACATATAATAAAATTGTAAGAGCTCGATGTCTGCACATTAAAGGTATTAAAGATATATTAATATTAATAATATTTCGGACATCTAACACAGAACGCCATCTAGTCCCAAGCTAATAGAGCAAGAGCCCACGACGGCCAGACCTTCGTCATTTTATAAAAGTTTTTCTGTGCATGACCCCTATATAGGTAAGAACGACCAGCGACTATAGAGTTTGGGTTGTGGTTACTTTGGCAGATAACAGGTAGTAAAGGTGTATAAAATAGTACCTAATTTTCGTTAAAGTATAAAGCTCATTTTTTTCATCGGGATAACTTTAGAAATCTCGTCATCCATTGCCGGACACTTATGACAGTTGCTACCCCCTGCCAGACACCCCTAAACCTAAAAAAATATAGTTATACTTTCGTTATAGTATAAAAGCGAAGTTTTTAACGGTCTTCCAAAAAGGAGAAGGAGAACCTTCAAAAATAATAACATACAGTGGAACATAGAAATGTTCCACTGTATGTTATTATTTTTATTTTATTTTATGTATGTTCACCGATTACTCCGCGCGTATTACATACTGTATTCGAAAGGGTATACTCCCGATGTAGTCCCATTGCCACTATATCAGGATCTGATGATGGGATCCTAAGGAAATCTAAGGAAACCCTCAAATTTGTTAGGCAAGTACTATGTTTTTCGTATATTTTCTAAAGCTATCATAGTATTTATATTTGGTAGTCATCAGCTTATGATGATGAGCTGATGGAAGATAAAAATCCTTAACGGTTAGGAGTTGGAAGATAAATCTTTAAATGTCATGTGTATGTATGATACTTTTAGTCGTATTCTTTCAAGCTATTTAGATGAAATGATGATAGAAGGTATATAACTCGTCAAAAGTTAGGAGTTGGAGGATAATTCTTTCAATTTCATACGTATCTATAGATCTTTTGTTGTATAGTTTTAAGTTATTCAGGTAAGCTGATGATAGAAGGTAAACCTCCTTAACAGTTAGGGATTAGAAGATGATTTCAATATCATACGTACGCATCGACATTAATTTATTTAGCATTCAGTAACTCATATGAGCTGATGATAGAATGTAAAATGATTAGGGGTAAGAGTATGATTATTTAAATACCAAATACACGAATAGGGTCTTAGTTGTATTCTTTCAAGTTGTTCAGGTGATCTGACAGGTAAGGTTAGAAGATAGATGAAACTTTAAGATACCGATCTAGTAACTAGTAGTCTGTAAGAAAGAAAAGGGAAGTAAAGCTATTAAACCGATCGTTAAAAAAAACATCAAAGGAAAAATCCCTGCCTAGAAAGTCTGAAAAGCGTAAAACAAAAAAAAACTTTGTTTCTTCTTCGTTCTTTACTTATTACCCAAGTATTATATATATAAAAATCAGCGTTGATACTATAACGTAAGTAAAATTATAATTTCATAAACATTAAGGGTGTCTGGCAAGGGGTTGCCACGGTGGTAAGTGTCTGGCAATGAATAACGTGATTTTTAATAATTTCTGAAGGTAATACCAAAAAATCGCATTTTATTATTTGACGAATTTAGATCGGTATTTTACACACCTTTAGTACCGTTTACCTGCCAAAGCTCTTACCTGTGTTGGGAGCATGCGCTGACAAACTTCCAGCTTTTATAAAATAACGAAGGTCTGGGGTTCACGGGCTCTGAGTCCATAAGAGAGGTGGTAAAATATTATTCAGATTCCTACCCCCACCCCCTGTTTTTATACGCGATTTTAGTATTTTCTATCCACACATTTTTTTACCTGAAATAATTAAATTTGCCGGTTTAATATTATATATTTAATTATATAATAAATTTAATAATTTATAACTGTTTATGAAAGGATTCTTGAAACTAAGTAAAAGTGATGACAGCAGTAATGAAAAACGGCATATAAATCAATCAAATATTGCATTTGAAATCAAATAAACAAAAACTCGGAATTTCGTAAAAGCGTTTTATGACCGTCTCAGCCCATAAAACGTAAATCTTCCATTATGTAGGTATCTGTTTATACATAAATATGGTGTAACCGAAAATATTAAAAGACAATATAAACCATAAATTTAATAATGAAATAATGTTTTCGGATATTTGAAGCACAAAGGCATCTACGTAGTCTCAAACTAAGCAGAGCTTGTTCTATGCCTCTATGGGTACCAGACAACTGAAATGAAATGAAATTTTTATTTGCATAGAACATAGGTTAGTACCAGGTGTAACATTGGTGGTTCTTGATCATACCATATTCTGCCTTGTTTTGGCATGCAAATATTTATAAAGCGACATTATGACCTAAAATATAATTATATTAAATAAAACTAAAAATATAATCTACTAGCTGACCTACGCAACCTCGTTTGCGTTCAAATGCGTCTAAGCTACCATCCCCGGTTTAACCCCAAAAGGGGGTTGATATCTAAAGATACATTATTAGTACACCTCCACACCATCTATAGAGCATACATTTTAAATTTCAAGTCTCTTACTTGAAAAACATAGGACTTTCATACAAACTTCCAACCCCCGCTTTACCCCCTTAGGGGTGGAGTTTCGTAAAATCCGTTCTTAGCGGATGTCTACACTCTATAAGGAACTTCCCTGATAAATTTCAAGTTTGTAGGTGTTATAGTTTCTGAGATTTCGTGATTATATTTTATAAAGTATTATTAACTATGTGGCGAATTCTATTTCCAAAACGAATTCTCTTTGACACTGACAGCGGTCAGACGTTTTGGGATGATCATATAGGAAACGATTGTGATGTGAATAATATGTGTTTTTAATTGTATATGCTTTTAATATTAAAGACCTTGTTACTGCTAGCAGTTATTGTTATTGGAGTCCCTCAGTGAAAGAATCGGTCCCCAAACTGGTGACCCCGACGTGATTACAACACATTGCGTTTATGCGTCTAACGAAGACTTGAGTTGATTGGTGGACATCATCTGACCTGAGGCGACTCGCTACACTGCGGAAGCTGCCTACCGAACCAAGATTCATCACCTGCTTCTTATATTTCAACCGTATTCAAGTGCAAGGAAGTGTAACAGATTGACAAAACCAGTGTATTTTAATGCTGAAAGTCATAAAATAATAAGCTTTTCGTCATCGCACGTAGCTTTGCCAATTGCAAGAATATAATTTAAACCGTTAATTTTCTTCCAGCAATTGGTCGTCAAGCACGTAAACAAGAAGATAACTTTTTGACATTCGACCGACGGCCCTATCTGTCATCGACCGGTGACACGTCCCGATTCACTCAAGTAATCTAAAGAAAAATAAAAAGGGGTTTTTATTTATTTATTTTGTAATTAAATTTAGTCTTAAAAAATGTCATTTAATGTGACAGATTTATTTAAATTTACTACATATCAATCAACCAAATAAGTTTAAGGTTGATTATTTATTACTTTTAATTGTCTACGACTACAACAATAAGTTCGTGATTTAATTACTTTATTTTTTTTTCTTTTCTTGTTAGCTTTGTACCTTGCATTATTGTGTGTCCATTTAATGTTAGGTTGCAGTTCCTGTTTTAATATTTAATTACATCGTAAATACGTGTAACTACTGCCATAATTATTAAATTTGTCTGCCAGCATCATTTTCCCACGCTTTAGGTCTCACTGTTTCCGGATACAATTAGTTTTATGTGGGGGTTGGGTTTGGTATTTGTGTGTGTGTCTTTCATCATCATCATCATTCTACTTACCTTTCTCTCTCTCTACTTTACTATTATTTGTTACACTATGGAAGACCTACAAGCACGCCTCGCTGTCCTTGAAGCCGAAAATGCTGCATTACGAGCTGGACCTTCGCAGCCTAAGAATGAGATTATTCAGTCAAAGCCTGAGTCTACTCTGCAGATTTGCCGGGTCGCTATTAAACTACCACCTTTCTGGCCTGACAGAGTTCATGTTTGGTTTGCTCAAGCAGAGGCACAGTTTCTTCTTGCAGACATTACCGAAGACGCTACGAAATATAGTTATGTCCTCAGCCAGATAGACCATAGGATTGCCGGGGAAATTGAAGATATTGTTATTAATCCACTTGTACAAGGAAAATACGAAAAACTGAAAGAAACTCTCATCAACAGGCTGTCCTCATCAGAGCAGCAACGCCTAAAGAGACTGCTCAATGACGAAGAGCTCGGGGATAAAAAACCATCCCAATTCTTACGTCACTTACGGTCACTCGCAGGCACTACGCTTTCTGATGAAAACATCTTGCGTCAGCTATGGCTTCGTCGTTTACCGCAGCACGTTCAGGGCATTCTTGTCGCCCAAGCTGATTTGTGTTTAGATCGAATTGCAGATATTGCAGATAAGATCGCCGAAGTGCAAGCAGGGCCGGCTAATGTGTACGCCACAGCAACATCTCCGCTCACGAGTATGATGGCTCAAATCGAAGATTTAAACAAACAGGTAGCTGCCCTAACAACAGCATTTTCTGAGCATTCCCGGCCACGAAGCAGATCTGTCTCCAGGACCAGACGTCCTCGCAGCCCTACTACTGAGCCCAAAATTTGTTGGTACCACATGCGCTTTGGGAGTAATGCCAGTAAATGTACCAAGCCCTGCAGTTGGAAGTCGGAAAACTACCAGAGCACTCAGTAGTGGCGGCAGCTGATTGCAAACCCAACCCAAGCCGTCGTCTTTTTGTTACCGACCGAGTCACCAAACGGCAATTTCTTGTTGACACTGGATCGGATTTATGTTGCTATCCCCACCGCTGGCTTACAGATCACAGGAAACCCTCTGATTACGAGCTCAGTGCGGCTAACGGAAGCAGTATTAAGACATATGGATCAATAACAATGTCTCTTAATTTTGGTCTCCGGCGTAATTTTATTTGGCAATTCGTGGTCGCCGATGTCACGACTGCTATTATCGGCTCTGATTTCCTGGCGCATTACCATCTTCTGCCAGATTGTCGTGTAAAGAGACTGGTTGATGGCGTCACAAACTTATCAACACCGGCCTCTACAGCGTTTTCGGAACAGCCTAGTGTTAAGGCCGTAGTTTTGGATAAGTCTGCTTTTGCACAAGTGCTAGCAGAGTTCCCAGAGATCACTCGTCCTCCTGGTCTCCCCAGGATGATAAAACATGATACTGTTCACTTCATTAAAACAACCGATGGTCCCCCAATTTCATGTCGTCCTCGTCGCTTAGCCCCTCAAAAATTAAATTCAGCAAAAAAAGAATTCGAGAATATGGTGCAATCCGGTACAGCGCGACCATCCAAGAGCCCCTGGTCGTCTCCTCTTCATATGACGTTAAAAAAGGATAACACATGGCGTCCATGCGGCGACTACCGCGCTCTGAATGCAAGGACCATACCGGACCGATACCCTGTTCGCCTCATACACGATTTCGCACACAACCTCACTGGTACAAAGATCTTCAGTACCATCGACCTCGTAAAAGCCTACCATCAAATCCCAGTGTCCGAAGAGGATGTTCCGAAAACGGCTATCGTTACTCCGTTTGGCCTCTTCGAATTCCCTTTCATGACTTTCGGTCTCAGAAATGCTGGTCAGACATTTCAAAGGTTTATTGATGAGGTCACTCGGGGTCTCGATTTCTGTTTCCCGTACGTGGATGACATTTTGGTCTTTTCGGCAGACGAGGTCCTCCACCGTGAACATCTAAGAATCTTATTCCGCCGACTACAAGATTATGGTGTCGTGATAAACCTCTCCAAATGTGTTTTCGGTGCACGTGAAGTTACTTTTCTGGGATATCGTATCAGCCCTGAAGGAACTCGACCCCCTCAAGATCGTATCCAAGCCATTTTGGACTTTCCCCCTCCTAAAACCGTTCAAGGGATGAGACGTTTCCTCGGTATGTTGAATTACTACCGTCGTTTTATTCCTCACGCTGCTCAGTTTCAGGCTCCGCTAATAGACGCAGTAGCCTCAGTTGATGGCAAAGGTGCAAAGCCATTTATATGGTCACCCGAGCTTTTGCAGCAATTTGATGCCTGTAAGAAGAGTTTGTCCAATGCTACGCTGTTGCAACATCCTGTAAATGGTATGCGTCTCGGATTATTTACAGACGCCTCCAGCGTTCACATCGGGTCTTGCCTTCAGCAGTATGGGAACGGTCAGTGGTTTCCCCTTGCTTTCTTTAGCAAGAAGTTAACCACCAAACAATCACAATGGCCTGCTTATTACCGCGAGCTTCTAGCAGTGTACGAAAGTGTACAACATTTCAGATATATCCTTGAGGTCCAACATGTAGCTATATTCACGGATCACAAGCCGCTGTTATATGCCTTCGTACAGCGTCGGGAGAAACTCCCTCCAGCTCAACTAAATCAGTTATCTTTCATTAGCCAGTTTACCACCGATATTCAGTACATAAAAGGAGAGGACAATGTCGTGGCTGACGCAATGTCTCGTATCGATGCCATTACTCTTGAGCAGGAGTACGAAGCTCTTGCTAAATCACAGGAAGCAGACCAAGAGTTATCGCATCTACGACAACAACGCTCTTCCAGCTTACAGTTGACTAATCTGTTGATACCTGGTACCAATATCTCAGTCACTTGCGATGTGTCTACTGGGAAGCCGCGGCCATATCTGACGTTTGCCTTTCGTAGGTCCACCTTTAAAAAGCTTCATGAATTAAGCCACCCTGGTGCACGGGCTACTACGCGCCTCGTTACTGAGCGCTACGTTTGGCCATCGGTGAATAGAGACTGCAAAGAGTGGGCCCGCACTTGTCAAGAATGTCAACGAGCTAAAGTATCGCGCCATAACTCCGCTCCTCTTGGAAATTTTGACCTGCCCTCCGGGCGGTTTCAGCATGTCCACATAGACATCGTCGGGCCCTTGCCAGTCTGTAATGACTATCGGTACTGCCTAACCGCAATTGACAGATTCACCAGATGGCCTAAGGTTTGGCCCATGCGTTCCATCACTGCTGAAGAAGTAGCTGATTCTTTCACACGTGAGTGGATATCTCGTTTTGGAGTACCGTTGGTTATTACTACGGACCAAGGTACTCAATTCGAATACGATTTGTTTAAACGTTTAATGATTCAATATGCTACGAAACGCATCAGGACAACCTCGTACCACCCTTGTGCCAACGGCATGATTGAACGTGTTCATCGACAACTCAAGGCCGCGCTTTCATGCCACTATGATTCCTGGGTTCGCGCGCTACCTCTTGTACTTCTCGGCATGCGGTCAGTTTTCAAAGAGGATATTAAAGCTACTGCTGCTGAATTAGTTTTCGGAGAACCTCTCGGTTTACCTGGTGAGTTGCTAGTTCAAGAATCCAATCAAGATAATTTTAGTGACCCGGCAGACTTTGTGGTACAGTTACGACATAAAATGTCCATAGTTCGCCCCATTCCCGCATCCCGTCATTCCCAACCAGCACCCTTCATCCATAAAAGTCTTTCATCAACCACACATGTTTTTCTTCGGGACGATACCGTTCGACGTCCCTTACAGCCACCATATATGGGCCCGTACCAGGTTATTGATCGCGCCAGAGACGGAAAGACTGTGACCTTGGAAATTAAGGGAAAACGCGTCGTGGTAAGTGTTGATCGAATCAAGCCTGCCTTCATCGATAATTTCAATTATTCATCTCCCGAAGCTCCATTACCGCCATTACCCATTCCTTCAGTTCCCCGACAAATTTCTAAGCCCATATCACCCTCTTCAATCATACCTCCTGCTTCCTCTCCTTCGTTGCCATCAAATACTGCAAACACCAAACCCCTGTCATACACAACACGCTCAGACAGGCGGGTCAAATTCAAGGAATATGCCGATTACTGCAGCTAAAGCCCATGTTTTATCCTTCTCCGTGGGGGGGTGGTGTGGCGAATTCTATTTCCAAAACGAATTCTCTTTGACACTGACAGCGGTCAGACGTTTTGGGATGATCATATAGGAAACGATTGTGATGTGAATAATATGTGTTTTTAATTGTATATGCTTTTAATATTAAAGACCTTGTTACTGCTAGCAGTTATTGTTATTGGAGTCCCTCAGTGAAAGAATCGGTCCCCAAAACTACATTACATTGCATAAATTCTGTTATTGTATAAAAACACTTTTCTACCAACCATTTGTGTAACTTAGTTCTAAAATATTTGAATGGTAATTCTCGTATATTTTTGGTAATATATTATAAATTGTTTTGGTAAATACGAGTACATACATATTATACATAGAATTACTAAAACTTTGAAACAAATGTTTGCAGATCATGCTAACATTTAATCCGACTCGGAAATCGAAACGTAAATAAAACTCAAACACTGCAGTCGTACTACCACACTGCACCACTACCAATAAACATTTACTACTTTTCTTTCGATTGTATCTTTTGTCAGCATAAATTGAAATATTAAGTTAAATACTTTGAACCGTCCTCACAGTCTCATAACTAACAATTTTAAAAACAAACTAAATAAGAGGTGGGCGAAAGTAACGAAAATTTAATTCAGGAGGAACGAACCTTGAAGCACCACTTGAGACAGTACGGTACATGTCATAAATGTTGTGAATATTCATGAGAAGAAAATTTGATCATTGACATTATTTGATGATAATAAAATTTGCTTAAATCTAGGTATATGTTTATGATGATTATGATCTCGTACACTCTGATATTAACGTCTTGGTTTCAATATAGAAATACAGAGCAATAAAATACAAAGATTTTTATTTCTATTCTACGAGTAGGCGACCTTTTTACTTAAAATCATTTACGAATAAAAGTGTACAGGAAACTTTACTTATTCGAATTTTAAAAGCAATTATAGTCGTTTAGTATAATTTTATTAATAAAACATGTCTAAACTCAAATAAAACAAACAGTAACAATCTCAAAAAGAAAAGAATAAAACGTAAGGTTCTGTCTTCACATAAGAAGCTATTTCAATCGTGTTATGCAACTTTATTCCTAATTTTAATCGCCAGTTTTTTTTTCTTTTTCTTTATTTTACAAGTGCTATACACACACATAGGTACATAATTTTAAGCAAAAGTATTAAAAAGCCTTTCTTATAATTTTCAATTCGTTTTATTGATTGATCGAAAGTCTGGATGGTCTCATTTCAAGTGTTTTGTTTTTCTTGATGTATGTTCATCAACACTCCTCAGTTATCGGTTTGTGTGATCGGTTTCAAAACGATTGAGGTCAGGGATATATTTGGATGAGGCAACATTTCTTTGTCTCGAGGTCAGGCAAAGGAAAATTATAATCAGCCAATATCATACAAAGGTGGCTTTGTAAGAGAATAAAAAAAGTTAAGGATGTGTGTTGCTAGCTTACAAATAAGAAGTTTATATTGCAACAGTAATAGAGAAACTATGTCTATCAATCTACAGAGTATAGACTGACTGAAAGATCATAAACTCAACAATAGCAGTTTAATGTCACTGCTGACGTATGATCTACACTTATTTTAATAGATAAAGAGGTAAAGTTTGTGACGTTGTAGGGGGTAATGTAATCTCTGGATCTACTGAACCGATTTTGAAATTTATTTTACCAATACAAGGCCACGTTATTTGGGATTTACATAGGCTATATAATAACCCAAAAAGTGGAAAGACTTTTCGTGGTAGCCAGATTCGCAAAGTAAGTCGAAGAAAAAATGTCTACCGCCCAACGAAGTGGGCACGCGTCAGCTAGTGTAATAATAGTCTTGCCAAAAGCCAATTTAGTCGTTAGGTTTTCTAGAGAAAACTGTACATAACATAACTTATACTTACTTACAAGATACCATTAGTGTTGTGTACGCCCGTAAGGCAATACTACTGTTTCACATCAGGCGAGCTTAATGGAGAAATTATTTTTAGACAACAGAGCCACAGTTTTTTTATCTTCTCGAGGAATATTTCTCTCGAAACTTACATAAGTAAGTACTTATGTGAGTTTGACGAGTAAACCTTCATAACTAAGTAGTTATGAAAGTTTTATTCATGTACTGACAACAGTATCTCGACGCAATAGTTATTGATTAAAGCTGGCAATATAATCTATTTTACAGATCATTTGATCTGTAAAATAGACGGAGGCTAAGTATTTACGTAGCCTCCGTCTTTGATATCAACTTACCTATAATGCTCTAGTAAACCCTGGGTAAATCCATAATCCCGGTTTAATGTTACAGTTGACCTGCGGTGATTATTATACTGACAGTATATGAACTACTGGCGTTTTAATGTTAGGGTCGTCAGTGCTAATACTTGAAGTTGATATTATTAGATATTTTTGAAAAAAGTTGGTTACCTCATAAAATTGAATCATGGCGGTTATGATTATGTTTAACTGCAAAATGTTCCAAAACACTATTTCGATTCATCTATTTATCGACGTAGTGTACAAAAACATAGGCAAGTTGAAAAACTGTAACCCGACAACGTAAAAACTTTTCATATTTTTTTATAGCCTATGTTGCCTAAGCTGTTGTTACAAATCTATGAACGTGTTATTAATTTAAATTAGGTTCAGTAGACTAGGCGCTATGGCGGAGCATACATACATAGACTTCCAAAACTATTGATCTTCCTTTTGGCTCCGTAGTCGGGTAAAAAGAGGGTAACAATATTTGGTTTCAACTCTCTATAAATCATTATCTCAGGCAAGGCTGTTCTTCAATACCTTTATCCAGCCTAAATAAGGGAGTTTGTTTCAATCCGTATTGATTTTCATACTATTTACCACTGACAAAAACTATAGCCTTCCAAGCTTTGAGTTTGGAGCTTATTTAGGAATATTTCGTCTTGAGAACTTTAGATTTAGTTTTGCCTCACAATAGAGATTTGGAGAAGTTCGCGTTATCCGTTCCATTGTTTAACTTTTAACGAATGTACGAGTAGGTTATCGTTTTACTTCATATCGAAGGTCGGATACTTTTCGACCTCAACTTGAAGACAGCATTTTTTAATAAAGTGAATATAGTTGTGCTAGTGAATGTAGTTGTGCATCTTTCCTTTCACATCGCTGGAAGAGGTGCAGAGAGCTTGTAGAAAAAAACATCTGGTATCATTCTTAAATCGGAAGTTTTTCAGACCACTTAGTTAATAGGCGTTAACTGTAAAAGATGATTAATAGAAATTTAATTTAATAGATTTAGGAAGAAAACAATCTGGTTTAGATCAATTGGGGAACACGGTGACTGTAATGTAAAGTGATGCCGAAAAGCGCTAAACAAATTAGGCAAAATGTTTAAGAGTGTATTGGACAATATTCCTATAATAGTCATATATAGTTAAATTAACAGAAATTATACATAGATAAGCCTGACCAGCAGATGTCAGCATATATTTATTGATCACGTAGATTCAAATAGTCCTTTTCGTGTCGAGAATGAGACGTGAGTATATGAATTTATTGTACCTATAGATTTTGGTATATAAAACATAGCTGTGAGTTGGTATAGGAACTCACTCGAGGCACTCACTCGAGCCACACGTTACCATGTAACACCAAGAGTTCAGGAGCCCTGAACTCCTGCCTAATATATATTATACCATCGCTACAATCCTTCGTGTTATTCATCTTACCTACAAGTCGCTATACTACTTACACCACCGTGTTATTCATCATATAGATAAGTTCGCTATAGACAACAACGACGGGTTACATAATGATGACTAACGCCGCCCATGGTGACCAACTATAGACTATACTACTATAGACTTCCTCTCTATATTACTCTAAAATATTTTTTAATAGAACCTATAGGGCCTGCGATTAGCGCGTTCAAACAACCAAGCGAATAAACAAAAAACTCTTTTACTCGATAATATTAATAAAGATTCATAACTAAAGCGTAAATTTGATTTCTTAAAGCAAATCCTTAAAGGAACAATTTTATACAAATTATGAAAATTACTAAGGAAGGACGTTTACATTGAAAATTCCGTAATCGAAATTCACAAAAGGAAATTAATAACAAATTACAAAGAATGTTTAATTTATTAACAAATTGCTAGCTTTTCATTATGAGCTGATAAGGCCTTCATTAATTTATGCACGGAAATTTCTATGACGAGTAAAACTCGGTTGTAAAATTAAAGGTAGATAATTATAGACCTGTCTATTAATCACATATTATCTGAAATTGAATCTGATCTATTTACTCGTACGAGGCTACAAGCCATTGTCACAGTACATATTGTGGTGATACAAGCTATAATCTACTTAGCAAACAACATAGTTAGGTATACTTTACCAATAAAGATTGAAATTATGTTCAATAAAGTTTGGAACATTTGAAATTATTCGTACAATGAGCTGATATTTCGTCTATTCAGTAATACTAGGGTTGACTAGTAGGTACCTTATTAATATATCCACCATAGTCTTGTAAAAAATAAATACTCCTAATGGTATTAAAAATAATGAAAAGTTATTTATTGTCTTTTAGCTTTCTGCTTTTTCCTTATCCATTTAAATATTATCTGTGCCAATTTTTTTTTATGATCAAGCTACCAAAATGACTACTCTTCCTGATGGAAAGCATAAGTAGAATCCAAAAGTGGTGGTCACTATCCTCAATGTGAACGAGGATATAGGATATTCTGATACTCCTCCATTCGCATAATTTTCGTAAAACGGATGCAAGGTTTTTACTTTAATATCAATAAATTATATAAATTCTGATTCTGCTCTGTGTCTTATATAGACACAATTTAGTGCAGAGTAAAACTAAGGTGACTGATGTTTTAATACACATTTCCTTTAAAAAAAAGTTGAATCAATTATGTTGATTGTAACAAAATCCAAGCCTGTGTGTTTAAAGAGGTAGACCGTTGGGTATTCTTTTTATTTGTTTTTATGAAAAAAGACAACTACTGCATTAGGAACATATCCTATGTCGCGGGGGACTTGACAAATATACATGAAACAGACACAAAGAACACCCAGACTCAGAAGTACAATTTGTGGATCACACAAAATATTGTCCCATGTGGGATTTGAACCCTCAACATTTGGCACAGTAGAATGTGGCGGGCGACCGCTCAAACCACTAGACCAACCGTGCAATATTGTATGAAATGAAACTGATAAAGTGCTCTTTAAAATGAAACTCAATTAGTCGTCATCATTATCATCTCAGCGAAGAGACGCCCACTGCCTGACTTCCTCGAGGCTTTTCACAACAATCGGTCCTGTGCTGCCTACAGTCAACGGCTTTCCGCGTCCTTTACCATGTCGTCGGTCCAACTTGTGGGGGGCTTACTCTACTACTAATAAAGCCAACCGTTGAACAGCCCACAAGAAGACGTGTTTCATTATCCTGTGAGTCAATAATCACATCAAATTATAAACTTACATGCTCCGCTCTCTTGTCATAGTCAGGGTACCAGTCCCCACTCTCGGCGTCATCACCAGTGTCCAGCATGTCCTCATCATCTCCTTGGCTGTCGTCTTCTAACACCGTAAGACCTTGAAGCTTCTCCAGCGAATCGTACACCCGGTCTTTGACAGTGCTTTTTCCATCAGCTATACTGCTTATGTCCTCGTCCGCGTAAATCTGGAAGAAATAAAAATAGATTTAATTTGAAAGCTTACTGATTTACCACATTTGCCTACAAAAGTAAGATTTTGGATACAAATAATTGTCTCAAAAATGTCCCAGTCAGTTTATAATAGATAGGTGCCAGCCTATTCGATAAATTCATTAGCGTTGGCTGCCCCCAAAGTGGCAGGAGGCGCCTTTCTGTCACAGATAGGTTGCCTACGTTTCGTAGATATTAGTGAAAGTTTTTAAACAGGACAAAATCATATATTTATTTGTAAAAAGAGACAAAAAACAGAAATTTAAGTTGGTCGGTAAACATGAAAAAATAAAAATAATATGTACTGTTAGTGACCAACATTATTTATGAAGCCAGTTCCCTTTCCTGGAGGAAGCACAATAAATATGATGGTGATGTACTCCAGGAGATATTATAGTGTACAAATGTATGCGTAAACACAGATAATCCGCGCTCTCTCATAATCCGATGGGACGGTTTTCCGAAACGATCGGCGAGTAATCAGGCAACGTGCTCTCCGAGACATGCGGGCTAAGACCCCAAATTCCAAACACCGAGCTGTTATAAAACATTTATATATAAAAAAATCAATAACACTTTTTTTGACCCATGATTCGAACCCGAGATCTCTGGATTGACAGTCACATACGCCAACTGCTAGATCAACGTGGCGGTCAGTAATAAATATATGCCCCGTATTAACAGTATCATTTAAACAAATAAATTAGACGATATAACACATCAACACTTATAACTTGAATCGGGTATTTAACAGTTTTGTTATTATGATCCATCGCTTAACAATATTTACAATATTGTGTAACATACATCTTTCAACTTTGTGTCCGTTTAAACACAACCCATCAATATCAATGTTTCAGAAGCACTTTAATCTATTAAGAGGGCCTTATATCTCAGTTCAGATTAAAGCAATTTGTCATCAGTTATGAACACATCATATTACAATGTACAGAATTAGCGCTAACTGTATCTGATGCGGAAAGATCCGTTTTATTGCCTTAACAACTATTGACGGCTCTCCAGATATTTCTACATAACTTCAATGGTAAATACACCTCGGCATAAGAATTAGGCAACTTTATGTAATAATGATTAAAATTCCTAGAAGCTTTGACATGCCTAGACATTCCGGTGAGGGACTTGATTAGGACTACATATTTTTATAGTATGTAAACTCTTTAGTCTTATTTAAAAAAAAAGGTTATTTTTTCTTATTGCTACCATATTTTTACATACACTTTTCAGAACACTCAAATAGCATTACAAGGTGGGCCCGATATCCTGGGCATGGATATCTGCCGAGATCTCAACTCACGCGAATACGATGAGAGTGTCACTAAAGCGGCCTCGCGGAAGCTAGGTGTTTTAAACAAGGTGAGACGGTTCTTCTCGCCCGGGCATCTGTGTCTTCTTTACAAGACCCAGGTTCGCTCGTGCCTGGAGTGCTGTTCTCATCTTTGCGATGGTGCCGCACAGTATCTGTTTGATGCTCTCGACCGGTTGCCACGGCGAGCAATCCGCATTGTCAACAGTCCTGAAGCCACCGAGTCCCTTGAGCCCCTGCAGTTGCGTAGAGATGTCGCCTCTATGGCAGTACTCTGTCACTCAGAACACTCTCCGTGATACAAGGTATCACGGAGAGTGTTCTGAGTGAGAAGCTCTTCCAACTGGTCCTCGCTTCCCCCTTCCTCTACAGGACAACACGTGCCGGCCTTGGAAGTCACCGCTTCAGAGTGGTAGACATACGATCTCGTACTCATTGCTTCGGTTCGTCCTTTTTGTGCCAAGCGATCAAAACCTGGAACTCACTCACACACATACCCCAACCCCTTCCCCTATCTCCCCCATCCCCCGCCCCATCCTCCAAAGGCCGGCAACGCACTTGTGACGCCTCTGGTGTTGCACGTGTACATGGGCGGCGGTAATCGTTTACCATCAGGCGATACGTCTGCTCGTTTGCCCGCCTATTCCATAAAAAAAACCACGGATCTGATGAGGGGCCATTACTCTTTTCCTGAAATTTTCAATACCTTTTTCTGAATGTATTTCACCAATGACGCTTTGGATCTCGGATTCAGGCTCAAGATTTGTTTCTGGTTTATTCGCATGAACCGGAAATTTCACACAATCCCAAAGAAAAAAGGTGCACTTTCGCGACTGAAAATTCTTCGAAGTTTGCGAGAGTTCTGAGCATAACTTTAAAAAAAATTGTACTAATTTTTCACAATTATAACGTGTTGTTCTCTCTCGTAAAACGCTCTATTTAAAAAAATCTGAATAAACATATGTGCCAGCTGCAAAATTTCTGAGTTGCTACTTGCACAAGGAAAAATGACGCAAAATTTAAAAAGTGCACTGTTACACTATTAGTTATTCTGTGCTGTTACTGAGACATCCTATAAATCAACAGCAAAAACGTTGCTGTTGCATACTTAAAGAATCTTGTACACCAAAGTTGAAAATCTGCTTTTTAAAAAAATAGACTTATGAAGTTTCTTGCCGGTTCTTCTCCATGGGAATGACATTTGGCCAGTCAGTGATATAACGTTTCGAAAGTGCCTGAACAGGCCTACTTGATAAAAGCTATTTGATTATGTTTTTGATAAAGCAAATGTAGATAAACTTCTGTACAGACATAGCTAAGTTTTTTAAGTTTTTCTATGAACAGGTACTTGTAAAAAAATCCATGTAAAAAAAGGTGTAGTTATTTGAACTACACCTTTTTTTGTTGACGGTATGGAAAATTCCTTCGGATCACATGCTCCTTGGGGATTTAGGTGTATGTAGTGATTTCTCGGAAAACTGAGAGTATGTGATTTCAGGTCCTTCCCGAATCAACAGTACTCAACTACTTAATAAACGAACCTTATTAGACGTTATAATTTCATCATATATTTTTTGCTTAAAGTATTTTTTATCACAACATAACGTATATTAATTACTCACGTCTTCTTGAAGGTGATTATTACAATGATACAAAAGCTATTAAATTAGTCCACGTGTAATTTACAGTTATATGTAACAACTCGTTTTTCAAACAATGTCTGGAGTTTAACACATATAAGTTCACGTAAGTGGGCTAATCAGAACATGTGCGACATAATTACGCGTACTCATTGATCGAGAATCTTGATGTAATTAACTAATGCCTTAAAACGTGAGTTCTAATATGATTATTAGGAAACCTTTCTGTCTCAGAAACTGCAGCTTTAACAGCATAAAAGAAAAAAGAATAGCAATAAAATATAAAGTTGAAAAGTCGGAACGTCACATTAAGCCTCGCTACAAAAATAATCATCATCAACACATTGATTTTTTTGCGTAACGTGAATATTGTTTTTAAAGTTTATGGGTAAAACGAAACGGTTTGTTATAAAAACAAGATTGTTTACGAACGAACTGAAATCTACCGACATAAAAATAAACTAAACTCATTGATAAACAAATCATTCGTCACTGTTAATTTGGAAATTGTTTTAAGTAGTCCGAATAACATTTGTGGGAAAACAGAACGGTAACAAATAACTTTGAATAAGAAAATTTGTAAACAGTTGAAGGTTATCCTATTACCTATTGAATTGGAAATGTTTGTTTCTCAATCAGGCTTTCACAAGAGACTCGTAATAAAATAGGTTTATATCTGTGAACTTTACATTGGACTGTGGTGATTACTTTACATCTTCGATTAATCTTAGCTTACGAATAACCTTATCTATTCGAACGCCGCTGATGACGAAAGTTAGTTAATCTATATAATTTACCATCGTGTTACTGATTGAGATCGGCTGGATATATTTGACGTATTTCTATTTAGTATGTTACGAATGAGGTTTTCAGAGGAATATTTTTGAAATGAAAACGTCTTTAGCCGCGAAGAGCACTTTTTGATAGGAGAAATCTTATGAGTCCACGTCACCGACATGCTGACATGACAATTTTCGATGTGAAAACTTCTTTAGGCGCGTTGAGCATTTTTTGGTAGCGGAAAATCTTATGGGTTCGCGTCACCGACATGCTAATGTTTGATGTTGATAATTTTAATTTAAACATTATGAAATTTCTAATTTTACACATTAATTTTACACATAACATTCTATGTTATAAGTTTTCACTTCTACACGAAGTACAATTCCTTCAAAGATTGTTTGTCTATTTTTCAACCACGTACATCTACAACTATATATGCGACAGCATAGAGGGGCAGCTAGTTCTAGCTGTTCAGCTAGTGAGCAATAAAAATCCGTCACATTAATATTTTTATACAATGGAATCCATACTAATTAAAAAATTCAAAAGTAACTCTGTCCGTTGACATCCAAGGATCAAAGGACAGGATCCAAGCACATGATAACTAGCACTAGCAGCATTTAAAATAACACTACTTATTATATTACATCATAAAATAAAGTTTACATGGTATATATTACATTGGCCACTAACATTTCAGATCAGGTATAATTTTGTCAGATGTGCAATGTATGAACAAGTTTCAATATAGGTATAGGGCGCAACTGTTCCGGTAGTGTCTCTCGATAATCATACGTCTCTCGATCATAATCTCGATAATCTCGATAGGCATATCACGGCTTGCCATTGTAAAAGTTTTAATAAGATACCGACGAACTTGGATATTCTTTTAATGATCTTATAACTTTCTGCGTAGCCAATAGCGCAAACAAAACTGATGTAGAGGTTCCCTTGACTGTTTTAACTTGATAAATATTTTAAATTCTGTCATTGTGTCACCATGTTGCATTGTTGCATTGCATCCGCAATGAGTATGGGGACCACCACTCTTGGATCCTACTTATGCTTTCCATCAGGCAGAGTAGAGTATTGGCAGGCCGATAAATAAAAAAAATCAAGAAATTATAACTGATATTACTTTATATGTTCTACATGTTTACATCTTTAAACTGCTTCACGTTTAAAAATGTGTGGCCATTCCATCAGTAAAATAATATTGGAAGAAAAGTAACTCATCTTTGGCAACTCATCGCCTCGAACGACCATCGTGATCACATTATTTCATGCAGACCTTTTCCAGATATTCTTCGTAGTTCTCAAGTAATATACATACAGTATTTTGGTGGGTAAACCACCCACCTGTGCGAACACAAGCTGCGGTCGAGATTCGCTAAGTCTTACAAGGAGATAACAAGCTAGTCATATTTTTGTAGAGCAAAAAACTTTCGGAAAGAAAACATACATGTACAACAAGTGATATTGGGCCTAATAGCCAGCTGCGATCAAGTTTTCCAATTAAATACAGCTTTATCAAAGGGTTATAACTTTGACGGTAACTTTAGAAGTGAAGAAAGGAATATCACCATATGTGACACTCCTAATACAAGTTAACAATCACCTGAATTGGTTCTAAGCCGGTTTAGAATTTACCAATAGCCGTGAAGTCATTAAAATATAAATAAAATATAAAGTTATGGAAGTCAATGATTTGAATCGATACTCAGTTGTAGAGTGTATTCTATACTACGAATGTGGAAAACAAATAAATTGCTTACTAATAAAAAAATGGTCATTGACGTCGTTTACAGCCGCTTGCTGGCGTTTTATGTAAAAACAAATTTTGTAATAAAGCTCGAGATAAAAGTAATTAACAAGAAAGAAAGAAATCATTTATCCTAACATGCACAGACTTAATATAATAGAAAAAGTATCAGTCCAAAATAATTTACTTACACTTGTTTGAATTAAGTACCACGTAACGTCAAAAATGCTGCACAGAATGTTATGTATCTAATTACACGTAGGTACTTATATAGTTTCTGCCATATAAAAGTATTTACATCACATGACACAATATCCTAAATGAATACCTACATATATCTTCTCGAAGGATATAGTAACAAGTGAAGGAATCAACGATATACGAATAAATGTAGCGTTAAAAGGCATGACAAAGGTGAACGGTCGTCATTTGAAGCCCTTCTAACAATGTGGGTGTATTGTATTATAAATAGTTATGTACATATTTGATCGACGAATGTCAGCAGATAGGGGATCATCGGCTTATTATTATTGATTATCTGATCCCAATTTCATTAAGCTGCTCTCAACACCGATTTTAGCAAAACATTTTAGTCGAATACCTTTTCGATTACGTAGGAAACAATGGCGCTTACAAATTCGCGTTCTTTTCATAAAATGAAATATTTTTTGTTTTACATGTCAAAATGCTTTCACTCAATGCTTTTAGGTTGACAAAGGAAAATAAAAGTACGGTAGGTGGTTGTCAAATCAAATCAGTCTCGGTTTATTACTAAATGTCTCAGCGGTAGTTTATGTATATTTTTATGAAATAATAAGGCATAACGTCAAAGCTTACTTTTATTAAATAGCTGTTAATGTTAAAATTAAAACCAAGAACAAAATTGAGTAATTGAAACTTGTGCCACAGAATGCTACGTCATTGTAATTCTTTTATGTATTGTGTATGTTATTGTTCATAGGTAAAAAAATATTTGTTAATTTTACTTAAATTTTTTCCTGTGCACCCACGGATACTACCTATTTTACGGATTACGGATATTACCTGGCTATTTCGGACTCGAACCGACTAACAAGTAAAATTTTAACAAAATAAAAACCGACTTCAAGAACAAAAACGATCAATTTCTCTTAGATGCCATCATCAGATCTTAGTGTCCTTATCATGGTACCACCATTGGGATATCTCCTTTCCATTAAAAAAAGAATAATCAAAATCGGTTCATAAACGATAAAGTTATCCGCGAACACACATAAAAAAAAAATACGGTCGAATTGAGAACCTCCTCCTTTTTTGAAGTCGGTTAAGAACTACACGCCGTCGCGGGTACTAGAAGCCGGTGAACCAGGAGCATCCTAGAAAGGAAAATCTTGAAACCCCGAAGTACCTCGGTCCACCTACGCTACGGTTTGTAGATGACCCCCTCCTGTGTAGGAACCCCGATGTTCCCGTTGCCTTCCCCTGTGTCCCTGTGTGCTTCGTAGCGCAAAAATGGCGATAATTAATTATACCTGTTTTTTAACTAATTAAATTATATGATATTTTATCGTGACGTAGTTTTATCATTTTTAGATATTTTCCTTATTTAACTCTTCGTTGGATTTGATAAATTTACGATTTATTTTTGGTGATTAGGACGCACTTGGTTGTCAAAATTCTTACACACCTTCGAGGGACTGTCGTTACTTGCGAGTAGGTTTATCATTTAGTTTAAAATACGTAAAAATAACTGACAATAAAGAAATATTATATTAATCAAGTTAAAACAAAAAGCTTACATCTGTAATAAATCATCTTCGTAGTGTTTTATTACTCCATTAAACGCAACTTAAGTTACATAATAAAAACTTAACAGAAGCGAAAGCTTATAATTAGGGTGTTGTATTTTTAGTACAAGCAGCGACGAAGTGAATAAAACCGACATGAATTTATGTAGGCGATCAATTCGCGTCTAAATTGGTCTTGACAGCCGCTGGGCCACGTGCTCTAAGGGCATAATAAATATGTGCATATATATATTGATAATATTGCAGTGGAAACGTTGTTTTTTATAAGGAACAGTACTAATAGATGTGTGTGAATTCTGAATAATATTATAAACCAGCGAGATACTCCAGCTTTGAACAGCTTAAACCTTTTAAATTTTCGCGTTTTCTCCACAACAACAAAATAAGATACCTATATATGTATGTATCTATCTATAGAAATAAAAGAGATTCTATTTACGTATATATATACATTTGAAAGAATTCCCGTTTCACGTACATTCCAAATAAGCAGTCTTCCCCATTACGACGGCAGATTAGTCTCTAACCCTTCCCCCATCCCTTTTAGGGCGGGGGTGAGGTTTGTGACTCATGCAACCTCATTACTACAGAAAGAAAGAAACATCTTATTCATTTAGAAAGTAATAATAATGCTGAAAGAAATACAAGCCTAAAGGCTAAAACTATTTCAATAGTATTTTATAATGTCGAACAATCAAAATATTGATATTAATCAATATCTATCCTATCTGTCACAGAGACGAACATTGGCAATTGAATCTATATTTAGAAACACACTATAGGTTGTGTCCTAAAGTGTAATAAAAAGTAAATTTTGTAATCTCTTTTTGACTTTAATGTCAGCCGGCAGCCCATTACTGCGATTTAATTGGTTTAACAAACAATCTTGGTCCGAGAGCTGGTACCATTTTCTGAGTAGGTATTTGAGGCAAGCTGAAAACCTGTCACAGACCTCTCCTATTATACCCCAACACGGAACTGCAGACCTGGCTGGTGAGTAGCGGGGCTAAATCAACCCCCCCCCCCTCTGGCGAGGTCACGTGACTTACAATAGCCATGGTATAACGATATATGTACTTCGCCAGTTATAGCACTCTAAGAAACAGTTCTCACGTGGGAGACAAGCCTACGTCATCATCACTATCGCTGGTTGTCAAAAATTTGTCCCGCTACTCAACAGCCAGGTCTGCAGTTTCGTGTTGGGGTATATTAGGAGAGGTGTGTGACTAGTTTTCAGCTTGGCTCAAATACCTACCCAAAAAATGGTACCAGCTCTCCTACTAGAGAACTAACAACTGTTACCTATATGTTGTTATCTCTAAATCTAAGAACTAAAGTATGGGAAAGTTACTGGAGCCGGGTTAGAAAACTTTATTTTCTAACATAACCTTTGATACATTTTTGTTTTTATGTAATCTTTTATTTTAGTTTTTCGCTTAGACTTCATTAAAAGTAATAAGAGTGGTAGATATTGTAGTCCGTATAATATTGAATTGAATTTAAAAAATATTTATATTTTTAATTCTAAGTTAAATGAAGTCGCTTTTCGTTCTTTTAATGACTTTTTGATAAACTATAATAAATTTGATTGAATGATAATTTATATTTGGTATAACTTTTATGGGAGTTGTGACTAGATTTGTATTAATGATGTATACACAACGGCAAGTTTACATAACGGGAAGAAAGTGGAACATTAATATATCTTCAAATAAATAATTAATGAAGTTTACTGAGTGATATTTAATCGAGTTTCCCCGAAATATATACATGAGTGTGCAGTTCTGGGAAGCTGGACTATACAGCTATCTCAAACTAACGTGACAGAATGCCTTAAGTCTTGATCGTAGTCCATTATTGGAAGTGAAACAAGATGTGCTTCTCCGAAGTACGTAAGTAATAGAATTTAAGATTTAATTGAGAGTATATTTAAACATCAGACACCTTACACATCAATTCAAAAGTAAGAGAACCCTGTACTATGCTAACCAGACTGCTCATATACTTGCTTATCTATCTATCTATATATATAAAAGAGTAAGGTCACTGACTGGCTGACTGACTGACATACCCAGTGATCAACGCACAGCCCAAACCGCTGAAGTTAGATTCCTGAAATTTTGCATGTTGGTTCTTTATATAACGTAAGTGAGCACTAAGAAAGGAATTTTGTAAATTACACCCCAAAGAGGGTAAATCAGGGGATGAAAGTCAGCGTGAGCGAAGCCGCGTGCAAAAGCTAGTATTATATATTATGACTGAACCCACATGCGAAATTTCAGGATTCTAGCTTCAGCGGTTTGGGCTGTGCGTTGATCTCTGGGTATGTCAGTCAGTCAGTCACCTTCCTCTTTTATATATATAGATTATACTATACAATATACATCACTAAAGTGTAAAAATGTTATAGATAGAATGGCTTCTTTCAACTGCATGTTTTGTATGCAGTCCTCAACCCATGTACCTACATATTTTTTTAGAAAAAAAGGTACCTATTTAGTAAGTTACGGGTAGGTAATCTGCATTGTTGTTATTATGCAGTCCCTAACAGTAAACTCGTAAACAACAAAAGATAAATTATAATATCTATTATAAGACGTAAATACAAATCTTAGTTATATTATGAGACCAAAAAGGTTTTACACATAAATCTTGTTTTTGTTGTAGAGCGGGACTTATTCTCGATAAAATTATTTAAAAGATAACGATACCTCATATTTCCATACGATATCTTCTGTTAAAAAGAAAATGAGCGTTGATAAAATTTACAAATAAGAAAAAATACTTGAAACACATATCACTATCATTTGAAGCACAAGAATCTTTATCGTAATCTTAAAACAGATATGTTGTGTCAATCAAAGCTATGGATCCGTTATATCAATCCAAACTAATTCAATACATGTATCTATCAAAGAACATTGAAGTACGACAATAACCTCCGGAATGTATGCTAAATCAATGTAGTAAAATTTAGTAAAACCAATATAATTCTCTCTACAATATCTTTAAATTTAAATTATAAATCTAATGGAGCATGAAAATTAATTTTTTTCATCCCTATTATTTTATACAGATAATAAAAAATCCTGTCTATAAGACAGGATTTTTTATATTATCATCCGATCTAAAACCAGCTCGCGTAACAATGGAAAATGAAATAGGATAAAAACCTTCGTGCATGGAATATTTTCTCAATAATTTTCATTATTTTATCCTATCAGAATTTATGTTTGCTTTTAATACGTTTTTAATACTATAAGCCTGATGCCCGAGAAATCGATGATTATATCTTCTATATTATCCGAAGCATAAAATCTGACAGATAATATATACTTTGTTTGTTTTCAAACATGGAACTCTGAGGTCATGAAACTTTTGACGTTCTCGTGTTTTAAAATGTTTATTTCATTTATATGCACCTTCACTAAAATATTTCGTGATAAAAATAGCGGGTAATTTTTTTGAATACGTAGAATTACCCCTACTTCCCTGCTTTTTACGTTTCCTCTTATTTACAAAGTACAATACAAATATTTTGCAGAGACCTTTAGAATCATATTATAGAGAAAGGAATTCATTCGCTTAGTTATGGAGGAAGGCACGGTGCGTTTAAAAATACGTTTTAAACCTAATCTCTTATGACGAATGATGGTGAATGATCAGCACCGTCCATGGACAACTCAAGAGACGCAAGTTTCCTCCTTTTGAGTGCGCCCTTCAGGATTAGGAAGTTAGAGATTTAAATTTGGATTCTGTTTTAGACTAGCTTCGCCCCGCGACGTTACCCGCGGTACGACAATGACCGCGGGTAACACCGCGGGGTTAAGCTAGTACCTACGTTACAAGTTACCGTAACATTAATTTTCTGTCTCGCTTTCAGTAATACTTTTCATGCGGCAATTTTCTCCTTAAGAAATGATACAATTATAGTTTTCTTGTCATCACACTCGGTTATGTTTACATTGTTTATGTATGCATGTTATGGCTATTGAAAATAGAAGATTCTTTTCACGCGTTTAGGATCCCTTGCTATGGCAAAATTATTATAATTATATAAAGTACAATAAAACTGGCTGATTTGGTATAGCCGCCATTAAATATTGTTGAAATTAACTTTCCATTTGTGAATATAATTTTGAGCTTTACTAAAGAGGACTTAGTTGAATTTGCAGCCAGGTTATTCTGTATAGAAATTTTCTTGCCTTGAACCAATGCTATAAATAAATTAAGTAACATTCCTCAGAAAATTAAAGCCTTATATAAAGATTTTAAAATATAAGGGTTGTTTTTTAAAAAACATAGTATTCATTGTAAAATAACTTGACAGACAACAGCGGGAAATGACGTCAAGAACCTCTAAATTTCATACAACAAAAGGAGGAAACAGTATTGTGAGAGCAAAGACTAGAATTATATAATTTAAACTTTAATAATGAGGAACTGTTTTGATCTGACACTACCATTCTATATTTGAATTGGCACGGACGCGTATAGAAATATAGATTAAAAATAACTAAATTGTGAAAACTATACGCTATATGAATACACAACATGCGAGTAGGCGTAAAAAATGGACAAAAAGGTTGAAAGCTTTTAAAAGGATTGAAGAGTAGACGTGACCTCAATGGTTTTGAATACAAAGAGAGTTTTTATCATGACATGTGTAAAACAAATTCAAGCATACCAAATCTGTACGAACTTCCCATGAACATTTTTGTACCAAGAGTATTGACATCAAACGGTGTTAGTATACAAATTAATTTTCTATTTTATTATATTACTTCAGATATTCTAGATGCTAGAATATATATCAATTTGCTCTGTCATACGAAAAGAATACAGTGTTTATTATTATATGATACTGACCCTGTCTATGAGACTAACGCCTGAGCCAAACGTGCAAGCGATAGCGCGGAGTAAGCGACGGGGATGATATTTTTTATCAATGTTTTCTTATGGCGTTATCACCTAAAACAATCATCCGTAAGCCGACTTTACGGACAATCAATTTAAATTAAATAAATCTTGGCTCCTATGATTGAAAGTGATGATTTAAGTCCTGGAAAACGAAATAAATAAAAGTAGAAAATGGGCGACACCAAAATATTCTTCAATTTGAACCAGTAATTCCTGAGATAAGCGCATTCAATGAGCAATACTCTTCAGCTTTATTACATTAGTACAGATGCGTGATATTATTTTACCGAATTATACACATATACTTACATTATTCTATGTATATTTATATACAGGATGTTCAGACAACAGTTTTTGATAGACTTTATTTTTAACTTTCCGTTTTCCGCAATTTCAGCTGCGTTCATTCATAGCCACTTTCTCATTCTTCAAAGTCAGTGTTTTTTTGGTTGTCATGTTTATACACAAGTGATCTGTGAGTTAGTTCTAAAAATATTGCGTCATGTTTTATCAAAAAACTCTTTAACCGACTTCAAAAAAGGAGGAGATTCTTAATTCGACCGTATATTTTTTTTATGTGTGTTCGCGGATAACTTCGTCGTTTATGGACCAATTTTGATGATTATTTTTGTAATGTAAAGGAGATATCCCAACGGTGGTACCATGATAAGGACACGAAGATCTGGTGATGGCATCCAAGAGAAATCGAGTCGAACATTGAAGTCGGTTTTTATTTTGGTAAAATTTTACTCGTTCATTTCTTTTTTTTTCTTATAAATAAATATTAGTATAACTCAATCGCTTGGAGTAGCGGAATGAGTACACGGCCTAAGGCAACGTGATGTAATAGAAAAATTATTTAAGTTTCATTAGTAAAGATTGCAGATAGACCTTTAACCGTTCCCTCTAACTGCTTGATTTCAAGTGTTAGGAAAAATTTTTAAATAAATAAGGGCCAAACAAGGGCCGATATAATCGAATTATATAGGCCCTTATAAATTATTAATCGATATAACAGAATACTCGAAAATAGTATTTAAAGTAGGTAGATATAAATTTTCAAACTTCGAACAGTACGACATTCATCATTAATCTTTAAATTTTTTTTTTTTATATAGAACACAATGTAACGCTGTGTGTGTTATGTCATTTATTTTTTCGACATCAGATATTTATTTTTGAATGCATTTTCTTCTCTGCCAGTATCGATTTTGACATTCCAGCACTTTGTATTCTAAGTGTATGACGCAACAACTGACATGTTACTACACAAGAAATGCATTAGAATTGTAAAATTTGAAACACAGCACACATTAATAGTTAATATTGCGGTGTTGTCTCAGCCAAGAATAGACTACCCATCGCATTCTCATCTAAATGGAGCGCTATAGGATATTAATTAATTTGATTTTTATACCTTTTATGTTTTAATGTTCAATTTAAAAACATAAGACATAATAGCAGAGGAGCTATAACACCTCATACATACTTGAAGTTAATAAATAGCGAATCTGATAAGTTTGTTTATTGTAGCAATCTCGTCTCGAAACACTTTAGCCAAAAATGATTCTGAAAAATTTATTAGGATATTTTTTTTTACAATCAGGATAAATACTATTAATCAATAAAAACTTTACCAAGAAAAAGTAAAAACTATAGGCAACCCGACTACGTAAAGTTTTGATAAAATTTATTTAGTGTATTAATTATCACCCCTGCCGATTTTTACGAATCTATTGAGATTTAATTCCATTGATCTAGGTATATCTCAATGCTTCATTCGTTAAAATCGATTCAACAGTTTAGGCGCCACGGTGTGCTATACAAACGTAAACAGATTGCCAAAACTATCAGCATTCCTTATGGTTTCGCCATAGTCGCGTAAAAATAACACTATTCTACCAAGAAGATACAGCATAATCAAAGTCATGAGACAAATAATATTAAGTGACAGTAACTAATGATGTACATTTCATGCCGTTTAATTAAATTCAACGTTGAGTTCACGGGTGTAAATTATTCCTCAGAAATTATTTAATGCCTGTATATGTTACGGCAAAACTCCAAACCACGATGAATCTTATGGTCAGTACATAAAATCAAAGATTCGACGACCTTTTATTGGTAAAAGTAAAAAAAATTGTGAACGTACATTCATTTCGGAGTTTTGCCACCGAGTCATTGAATATATTAAAATATCTTTTCATAGAGAATAGAAATACCTATACTTCTACATTTAAATATGTTAATATTCAAACTTCTAGGTAATAATACAAAGACAGGCAACCTTGTTCCAAATAAAAAAAAACACTGATGTTATCACCATGTAACCTAAGCATCATAAACATTTTATGTTTGTGTTTACATGGCTATGTAATCATACGTTATAAATTTCAGAATTACAAGTTATTTTGCCTAGTTTTCAATAGTATAGTATCTGGCAGTAAAAGCTAAGATTTATCAAGCAAATGTTTAAAATAAATGATGATCAATGAAAAATCAATTTGGATTTATATCTATAAAGTTTTGTAAATTTATTTGTCATGACTAACACTGAGATATACCTGAGTCCAAAATGTTACAGTAACATATATTTTATAACAAAACTATTTCAAAATACGACACGAGATCACGCCGGCGCCAGCAGTGGTCTAATATTCAACCGTAGGAAATGGAACCGTGCCAGCGATAATTTAGTTAGGTACTTCCTATCGCTTTAATTTTGTTTTGATCGCATACCTCGATGTACTCGTAACAAAAATAGGACGTATATAGAAAGATTCTTGTTCCCAACGACGTACTGACGAGGTGTTGTTATAAACACTTGATGCGTTTGTAAATCATTACAATAAACATACGTGGAAAAGTGAATTAAAGGTTCAGAGGTGCTGGTGCTGTTAGGGGAAATAGCTCTATGACTATATTAAATTATCCCAAAACAACAAAAATAAAGTCATTTAATGACACTGAGAAAATGTATTTTGTACCTCGCTGGGATAAATGAGATAAATTCGTGTTTTTTAACCGACTTCCAAAAAGGAGGAGGTTCTATGTTCCACTGTATGTTTTTTTTTTATTTTTTTTTTATGTATGTTCAGCGATTACTCCGTCAGTTGTGGACCGATTTTGAAAATTTTTCTTGTATTCGAAGGGTATGCTTCCGAGGTGGTCTCATTGCCAGTATATCTGGATCTGATTATGGGATCCCTGAGAAATCGAGGGAAACCCTCATTTTTTATAGGCACATACTATGTTTTTCGTATATTTTCTGAAGTTAAACCGGTATTTGCGTCTGGTAGTCATCATTTTATGATGATAAGCTGATGATGTAAGGTACAACTCCTTAACGGTTAGGAGTTGGAGGATAAATCTTTAAATATCATATATATATATGTAACTTTTAGTTGTATTCTTTCAAATTATTTAGGTAAGCTGATGATGGAAGGTGGAAGGTACAACTCCTTAACGGTTAGGAGTTGGAGGATAATTCTTTCAATTTCATACGTATCTAAAGACCTTCAGTCGTATACTTTCAAGTTATTTAGGTGAGCTGATGATAGAAGGTTAAACTCTTCAACAGTTAGGGAGTATAGACCTTAATTTGTATTCTTGATGATGAAATAGTTCAACTTACTAGTTACCTACGATTGTTTGCACTAAAAACTAAAAAATAAAAACTTTTTATAAAAAAAAAAAAACCGACTTCCAAAAAACATCCAACGAAAACTCTCTGCCAAAAAAACACTTAAAAGCGTAAAATAAACTGGTTCTCCATAAATTGCCTATACCTAATTCTTTATTCATTTAAATAGTAGTATTATAATGTGTGCTAGGTACCTAAAATCTGTTTGAAGTCGGTGCTAAGCCAAAAAGAATTCAATAAAAGTCATTAAAATAAGAAAAGAATTTAAAAAATCAAACTTAAGAATAGTCTCCTATTCGCAGCTGCTATGGTGGATACACATGTATGTCAATGTTTCCACTATACTAAATGTATTAGGTATTTATATCGTATGCATTAGAACATAGTACGCACAATACTCTATTTTGCAATTTATGCACGTTCTGGAAATTATCAGAATTATATCTGGATTTCGCCGAATTAATGTCATGCGTTGAAGTCCGAAAACTACACATACTTGTTTATTGCGTTGCATGTTTGCGGTCGGCTTCAAAAACATGTTTTCCCTTCCAGTATTGAAAATGGGCTGACATAGTATGAAGGATTTAGAAGTGTATTGCAGAATATATTTATTCATCTCCAATGTGATTATGTGAGTAAATGTATTCTTGGCTGTAGTACTAAGTGACAAAAACATAATTTGTGTAATTTAATAGCTGTACGTTTAGATCGTAAACAGCATTTTCCTAGAAGATTGTCGTTGAAAACATTAGTGCTAACATGTATTCAGTGTCAGATATTTGAAAAATAAGAAAAATATTTTCACGAACAGTGCGATATTCATTTTTCATTTTCATTCAATTTCTCTCACTCAACTGCGAAAGGAGGGTTATGTTTTTCGAGTGTATGTATGTATGTATATATGTATGTATGTATATATGTATGTATGTATATATGTATGTATGTATATTTCTTTGGCACGCCCTAGAGCCTAAAGGGCTTGTCGTATTTTTATGTGAGTGGTGTCAATAGATTCGTCTTAGTCGTGAGAGTGACACTGGGTACATAAAAAAAAAAAAATAAGGATTTTTGGCGCCAAAAAGTAATATAAAAAAAAGTTTTCAAAATACATTGAGTGTGGTATCTAAATAAAGAAATTTTTAAGGTGATTACGAATATATATTAAGTAATTTATACTCTCGATTGTCGGCACTTGATGGAACTTGTTATAATACATTTTTGAATTAAAATCACTTGTACTTATTCCACTATTTTGTTTTTGTTTACACCTGACCGGTTTCGCCTTATGACATCATCAAAGGTTATTTGTCAAAAAAATATATATTAAACTTATATGTTTTCATTGTTAAATATTGACGCAGTCGGGTTTTTTATTTTAAATATTTACCTTTTAATAGTTTCAAATATTGAACACCGTGACTCTTATTTTTCAACGTAGGTACACATTTTTTTTTTTATCTACTCTTGTGTTGTGGATGTATAATAGCAGTCGCTTCACGTAAAAAATTAAATTTCAGTCGTATCGTAATAAACTCAAAGCCGGCCCCAAGCTAGTTTGCGTAAAAGGCTTAGAAGAGAAAATAAATCCCTAAATGTTCTTTATCCCCAAGTTGAGAAATACTTACTTAAATACTTGATAAATACATCCAAAATTTTAACTCTATTCTCTCAAGGTTAAAACAGTAATTAAACTCTGTAAGGCTTTATTATCGTGCCTTGGGGACAGATATGACGTCAAATAATTATATGAGGATGACATTATTTTGACAATGAACTCATTTCAATTACCAGTACAAAAGACCTACGAACAACGTTGGCTGACAAAATAATGATCTATCATCAATTTGAAAAATGAATTCCATTTCTTAAATTAAATATTTGAAAATCGAAATGCACATACCGTGTGACAGATAAAAACAAATGACGTCATTTGTTTTTACTGATTACAATAATGATACTAATACTTTAATGCTCATAATATGAGCAAACATGTCAAAGAGTTTAAATACCTGTGGATGAACCTGGATCATAGGCTTACCTGAAACAAGAAATAAAGATAATGAAATTAACTATTTAATGTTGTAACTATACTGCTTATATAAAAAATAACCTAGATTGTTTTTTGTTTGTGTGGAATACAATGACCTGTTCTTTTATATTTAAACTTTTTGGATGACTTCCAAAATACTTAGTATTTTAAATAGTTACGATATTTATAATCGAGTGAAATGTTAATTGATACACTTTAAATAAAACGTTTTAAATGAGATTTGTTTACCTAGAATTAATGTGAATAAAGATACTTTTGAGTTTCAATTACTATATTATATATTAATATCGACACACGAGTTGTACGAAGACAGCAATTAGTATCTTTTGGTATAAAACACATTTCTGTCAACAGACTTTAAAAAAATTAAATAGGTAAATAAACTTTAAATCGAGCGAATCGCAGATCTTCAATTGTAATGAATCAGCTCTACTGAATTTTCTCGGAACATTACGTTGAGGTAAATTTATTGTCTGTGGTATTCCCTGATTCTACCTCATTACATCTTTGCTGATACGTCTTTACCGCTGTTTTATGTACGGTATAAAGTATCAAATTATCTGGTCTACTTTTATAACTGTTTTATGAAGAAAGTAATACACTATAGTAGATTATTATTATTATGGTATTAAAATGTTAAAGTTCAGCTTAGCTGAAGTTGATTTGGTCAACTAGTGGTAGGAATAAAATAGACAATTTTATAATATAGTTGTGCAAATTTAATTTTCAAAACTAAATAACTTACTGTCCCAAACCATAATGTTACGATTATTTTTTAGTAGGTAATTGATGTTTGCAAAAATTAAAAACTTTAAAAGCAATAAACATTTTACATAGAAATCAGGAAATGAGAACTCTTTCAAGTCACAGATAAATAATTTGTTGCTTCGTTGATAACACATTGATTAATATTGAGTAGCTTATACTTTTTTTATGTATTTAAGAGTAATAGGAAATCAATAGATGAATAGAAAAGTTCGCGCCATTTAAAAATATTTACTACAATAAACTTCTTATATGTTTTCCTGTCTGCGTATTTCATTTGAAAAGCATCCAAAACCATTGAGCCGTATAGGTGTGATATGTCTTAAATGGTAGTTTTAGGGGACACCGTATTTTTAAATTCGAGGAAATCCGAACTTTTTCTTCTCTGAAGGTTTCAGAGCGGGAATTAGGATGAAAAATTATAAATAAAGCTCTTTTTTTTTACACAACGCCATCTAGTCCAAAGCTAAGCTTGTGTTATGGGTACTAGACAACTGATACAAATACATTTATATTTTTTTTTGTAAATACATACATATGATACATAGAAAACACCCAAACTCCGAAACAAATATTTGTAGATCATACAAACATTTGGTCCGACCCGGGAATCGACCCAAGACCTCATGATCAGCAGTCGCACACGCCAACCTCGAGACCAACAAGGCAGTCTAATCTAAAACGGACAAACTAAACAGTTTCACAAATTACCATAAATACAATATAATACCCAGTACAATTTAACCCTCAAGATAAGCATCCATCTTTCCTCAGCTTGCTTTGTAAACAGATCATAAATTATTTGTAGTGTGCATGTAGCGTAGACTAATTAATTATAATAATAATAATAATAATAAGCCCCCTAAAATCCCACCTTACGTCCGTGCTGAAGATCTAGCCACGTGGGGGGCGGACATGCATACTATTGAAACTTATGTAGCTAACAAGGCAAGGGTAACCCTTAAAAATGGAGATATGAATAATAGAGTATATAATTTGAGGTCGCTGCCCGGGGGTCGCCGGGGCGCATCTGGAGCCGATGCTGGATGCTCCAGCATGCGAACCATCGGCGGTGCGGAGTTGAACAGGCGGGCTCCCACCGACAAACATGCTACAGCCGATGTCATCTCTCATCACATTACATCATCAACACATTCATCACCCACAAGTAGCCTTTTTGCATCACCCGCTTCATCCCCGCTCTCGTTTGAAACTCATATAAATTATAGTCGTACATCATCAACAACATCACCAATGACAGTAGATGTTGTCCAGGAGGCAAATGCCGATTTTACTGGACCCACTACCGCCAAATCACGCGCGAGAAGAAAATGGACTACTGAAATGAATATGTTCACATGGCGCACCTACCTCATCACCAGCCGATTAGAAACACAGACTCGGGGATATCTAGACCCGTTGCACAAGGCTTTCACAGAAAAATATCCAACAATGAATGCATCCAAACAGAGTGTAGGAGACCAGCGTAGGGCCATAATCAATAACAAATTACTCTCCATAAACACACTTGACACAATTAGATTAGAGGTAAACAGCTATCTTACACAAAATGCAGAACCAATATCCACACTTACACAGGCATCATCTAGAATGAGATGGTCTAGCGATATTAATGAAACGATACTTCGCATCTATTACGAAATAACGGAACTTGAAACTAACATGACAGCGCATCGAAAAAAGCTGCATGATAAATTCACTCAAACTTACCCACATTTATCACACATTTCAGAACAACGTTTGTCAGATCAAAGAAGAGCCATAGTTAACAATAGAATGGTATCTGAAGATAGAATTAGGCAAATTAAAAATGATATTCAAGCACAAATACAATCATCTCACGCCACCGCTCAGTTAAATACAACCAATTCACAAACTGACTTATCACAACATATACCGTATCCAATCCAAAGAAATACATGCGATGAAGCAGATTTATCTCTCTCTCAGACCACTATACACATAAACGCAGAAGATTCAAGTCATGTCCCTACCAATTCTCACATAATAGATCAAGACATAATTAGTCAACAGTTTCATGCATCACTCGATACATTTAAAAATAGTGACCCTACCTCTAGACCATATCTACCACGACAAAAACCATCAAAAAGACTAGCTCTGACAGTAGAACATATTAACAACAGTATTTTACCCAATTTTTTAAATAGAGAGCAGGATTTTGCAACATTCCAGACTATTATATACTCAGCGGCATATACAGCAACCGTATGTAATAGAATAAAAATAAACACTACTAAAACCAAGTCAAGAGAGTTTAAGCCAGCTTGGCAGAAAAGATTGGAAACCAAAATAGAGAAATTTCGATCTGAAATAGCCCGACTAACACAGTACATAAATGGAAATAGAAGTAACAGGATCATAAACGCTGTAGAAGTAATAAAAAATAAATATCGAATACACGCTCAACACGAAAACATCAACACAGAACTGGAACACTTTTTAGATACACTTAAACAGAAATTAAATGCAGCAGCTAGTAGGCTTAAGAGGTATCTTACATGTACTGCTAGGAAAAAACAAAATAGTCAATTTTCACAAACAGAAAAAACATTTTACCGAACTCTTACATCTAACTCTCGAAACACAAATACACAAGAACAAAGAGCACCAACGTCGGAAAGTTTGCATCGATTTTGGGCGAACATCTGGCAAAATGCAGCTCAACATAATGCAAACGCTAATTGGATACACACTATTAATGAAATGACTAGTCACATTCCCGTTATGGAATTCGAACATTTTACAATAGACACTTTCACACGCGTCATCAAACACTCTCACAACTGGAAGTCACCAGGGAGCGACAACCTACATAACTTCTGGTATAAAAAATTCACTTGCATCCACCCATATTTACACTACCATCTTAATACGTTCATTCAATCACCACATTTAATGCCCGACTATATAACACATGGAGTAACTTACATGCTACCAAAAGAACCCAATACAGAAGACCCATCAAAGTATCGCCCTATAACTTGTTTACAAACTGTTTATAAAATTCTGACTGCTTGTATCAGTCAAACAATATATGCACATTTGTCAGATAATGACATTCTTTCCGAACAACAGAAAGGCTGTAGGAAAAATAGCCAAGGATGTAAGGAGCAACTCACAATAGACGCAATAACTATTAACGAAGCGTACCGTAAGAAACTAAATATACACACTATGTTCATAGATTACCGCAAGGCATTTGACTCTGTCCCTCACAGTTGGCTTCTATATATACTTCAGTTATATAAAATTAACCCAATTATTATAACATTCCTACAATCTTCTATGCAGAGATGGCAAACAACACTCAAACTAAAAACTAATCTAGTCTTCTAAATAATAGTAATGCTGGATACAATTTAGTAACTACTGACACCCGGGTTTCGCTAACGCATCTGTTCTACATGGATGATATAAAACTCTATGCCACCAACAAATCCGACATCTTTCTCCTAGCTGATATTACTCAACAGTTTTCCAAAGATATATGTATGGAATTTGGAGTCGATAAGTGCAAAATTTTATCAATAAATAAAGGTATAATTGAACGTAATAGATATATTTTAGAATCTGGCGAGGATATTGAACCAATGGATAGTTACAGCGTTTATAAATATTTAGGTTTTAAGCAGTCCAGAAGAATTGTCCAAAAAGAAACCAAAGAAGATCTAGTAAATAAATTTAGATACAGACTAAAACTCATTTTGAAAACTCATTTAAACTCTAAAAACATTATTAAAGCCATTAACACGTTTGCTATTCCTATTTTGACTTACTCATTTGGTATTATTAACTGGTCACAAACAGATCTTAAGAACTTGCAACGGACAATTAACACGCATATGACTAAAGACCGGAAACATCATCCAAAATCTTCAATAGAAAGACTTACGCTACCACGCAGTGAGGGAGGAAGAGGTCTAATAGACATTCAAAATTTACATAATAAGCAAATCACAACACTCAGAAACTACTTTCATACCAAATCACTAACATCTCCTCTCCATAAACAAATCACAGACATTGATAACAAACTCACACCTTTAAATTTACACGACCGGCATACCCAACTTAATGAAACTCTAACTACAGTAGAACAGAAAATAACTAAGTGGGCTGGTAAATCCCTCCATGGAAGACACCGAACCGACCTTAGCCAAGATTACGTCGACAAAGAAAAGTCGAACGAATGGCTTAAGAAAGGGGAACTGTTCCCGGAAACGGAAGGATTTATGCTTGCAATTCAAGACCAGGTAATAATAACTAGGAATTATAAGAAATTTATCATTAGAGATCCAAATCAGACAACAGACATATGCAGACATTGCAATTCCGCTCCAGAGACCATACAACACATAACCGGTGCCTGTAAAGCTCTAGCACAAACTGATTACAAACATCGACATGACCAAGTAGGTACAATAGTTCACCAACATTTAGCACATAACTATAACTTCATCAGTCAAAAGATTCCATACTATAAGTATAAGCCTGACACAATACTAGAAAACAGAGCTTGTAAAATTTATTGGGACAGAACAATCTTAACAGATAAAACTATTCACTACAACCGTCCAGATATAACAGTACACGACAAAATCACTAAAGCTATTTACATCATAGACATAGCAATCCCGAACAGTCATAATCTTCAGTCCACTATTTCAGAAAAACTCTCCAAATACCAAGACCTGGCAATAGAACTCAAAACCCAATGGAAAGCTCACACAGTACACATAGTTCCAATAGTTCTTTCATCAACAGGCATAGTACCTAAAACTCTCACTCAAAATCTTGAATTACTTCACATGCCTTCACACTCTATTGATCTGCTCCAAAAAGCCACCATACTCAATACCTGCCGCATTACCCGTAAATTTCTAACATCTTCATCTATATCATCCACTTACTCAATTTAACGTATCATGCTTGGCTGAGGCCCGCATGACACGTATATTACCCCTCTAAAAAGGGAGATAAATGAAAAATCAAAATAATAATAATAATAAATCTCTTTATTGTACACCAGCTTATGAAATTACAAGGTAAACTTAAAACTAATATGAAGTATGTACAAGTGGCGGCCTTATCGCTCCAAGGCAATATCTTACAGGCAACCATGGGATGGAAAGAAGAGGGATGAAAAAGTATATGGTAGTGCCTGGTGTATTTTTGGTGGAAAGGAAAGTAAAATAGAGTTTACACATTACAGAAAATAATAGCAACACGTAGTGTGAGGGACCATGTCAATACATACAATAAGATGAGTAAAACACGCCTACAGACATTCCATGCAATATAACAAGCTATGGGACATTGACGTCTCTCAGATAATATTCCTTTACCAGTCTCTTAAAGGCAGTTAATGTTTTCGCACGTCTTATTACGACTGGTAGGGCGTTCCATAGGCGAACTGCTTGTACAGAGAAGGAATGGTCGAGAAATTTGGTTGTATGTCCTGGCATTTTCAATCTCAAATTCTCTGACGATCTCAATGATTTAGGATGTGAGTCAAGTAGGAAGTTAAACCGAGATTTCAGGTAGCGTGGAGTAAGTGGATTGAAGAGAATATTGTACAGAAGAGAAAGAATGTGTGTATTCCGGCGAAGGCGGATGGGTAACCATTTAAGCTGTTTACGATAATCGGAGACATGATCATATTTGCGTAATCCAAATATGAATCTTATGCAGAGATTTTGGAGTCGCTCAAGCTTATTTAATTGGTCTTCGGTGAGATCAAGATAACTGGCATCAGCATAATCAAGGATGGGGAAAAGAAGGGATTGTGAAAGAGCAATCTTCGTAGATATGGGTAAGAAATTGCGTAGTCTGCGCAAAGACCCTGCAGCGGCAAACATTTTGCGACTCAGCTCCTGCAGCTGAGGACCCCAGGATAAGGTACTATCAATATAGATCCCCAAGTTCTTCACCTTGTCACTGTATGGGATAGGTGTGCTATTGCACGTGACTTGAGGCAATTTTGTCCAATCAATTTTGGAAACCATTCGAGAGCTTCCAACGACAATGACCTGAGTCTTAGATGGATTAATTTTTAAGCCATAGGTGTTGCTCCACTCAGAAATTTTATCCAGGTCAGCATTAGTGGTGTTAACAGCATCAGCCAGATTAATCAGTGATGCCCTGGTGTAAATTTGGAGATCATCAGCATATAGGTGGTAGGAAGACGAAAGATCATTAGTGATGGTGTTAATAAAAACGGAGAAAAGTAGCGGAGAGAGCACGCCGCCCTGTGGTACGCCAGCTGTAGTGCAACACCAGGAAGAAATAGTGTTCTCAATACTAATGCGCTGCCGGCGACCAAACAGGTAGTTGTGAAACCAGTCAATCGCCGTTGGAGATATGTTGAAGGAGCGTAGTATACACAGCAGAACGTCGAAATCAACGGTGTTGAATGCATTGCTGAAGTCTAGGAGGGTCAGAACTGTAAGCTGGCCACTCTCCATAGCAGATCTGATGTCATCCGTAATATGGACCAGGGTGGTAGTGGTGCTGTGACCGGGTCGAAAGCCAGACTGCAGAGGGTTTAGTAGTAGGTTCTGGGATAGGAAATTTGAGAGCTGAGAATGGATAAGGCGTTCAAGGACCTTGGAGAGAAACGGGAGAATGGAAATCGGGCGGTAATCAGAGAAGGATCCGGGATTTTTCTTTTTGAGGATAGGGATTATTTCTGCATCCTTCCAAGCCTTTGGAAACACGCTACTGGAGATTGAATAGTTTAGGATGTGACATATGACAGGAAGAATTTCATCAAGGATCGGGATGATCATACTACGGCTAAGACAATCAGAACCCACTGCATTTGAGGTAATAGATACTACACTCTTCCTAACATCACAATCAGAAAATTGACTAAAGAAAAAGGGAGAACAGTCAGGAGCTGGGGCAGAAGTAAGAAGTTTTATTGTAGCGTCTTTTGTCATTTTATCAAAATTTGACGAAGCAGAGAAATGTTGATTTAGGGAGTTTATGTTTACATTTTTAGGAAACGAATCGTGAATAGGTTTGCCTACTCCCAGTGACTTTAGAAATTTCCAGACTTTAGCTGGATCTTCGTTTTCAACGGAGCTGTGGATATATCGGCGTTGAGCACTCCTACACACCTTGCTGCAATGATTCCTTATAGTTATATATTATCCTCATAATTTAACACAATATTAGTCAAGTCAAGATTCATCTTATTTAGATGCTAGTAATAGCCGTTTATTTTCTAAAATCCTACAAGTGTGTCCACACTAGTACCTATCATCTTGCGAATTGTTTTGACACAAGAAATACAAAAGAAATCTCTAATCTATGGAGCCCTCTAAGCAAAGAGTTGACACACAAAAAAAAATAAGTTCCCCAAGAAATGAAACAATCTTGTTAGTTTTTAAGTAGATTATTCAACATTTGTTTATCTATAACTAGCTTCGTACTTCTAAAATTACATCAACTTGTTTACGAGGAAATCCTTCCACCTATTTTGCCAATTAATTTCGTAACTGGCAGCGCCCCACGGTTTTACCCACGCTTGTTGTTGTACCTTTACAAGCATATACCACGCCGTGGCGCAGCTAGTCTACAATAAAAATAGCCTAAGTTACTAATTATAACACTAGTTATCTGCCAGTGAAAGAACCTTCAAAGTCCGTCCAGCCGTTCCAGAGATAAGGAAGAGAATGCCTTGGGTATTAAGTCCGCCAACGTATAAATGTGCATAAAGTTTTTAAATAAATAAATAAATAAGCCGGGAAAAACAGACAGACAAAAATTTCAAAATAATATTTTTGATGTAAGTACCGTGTATACTTCCACATGCATTTAGTGAAAAGCTGATAATTTTAAATTACAAACAGATTAAGATAGTTCGAAACCATAAAGCGGATATTTTATTTGGACCACTCTCGGTTTCTCCGCCCGCTAATTAAGCTTTAGATTATAGAGATTCCGAAAACCGTTTGTGTACCTCCGTCGAGTTAAAAATATATACTCGTAATTGGCATTTACCAGCATTTAATTACAATCAGAAAACCTTTCAAAATGTAAAACCTGGGGACTTTAATCTACTCGAGATATCAAACTGGAACTGTTTTACATATAATCTGATTTTGATTTTAAGAAATTTGTCGTACGATGTTCGATGACGTTCCACAAGTAGTATGTATGATACGGGAACGAGTTTTTACAATTTGTATGCAAATTTACATATGAATAAATAATCTAAAACTAATATTTCATATTAATTACATGAAAGGATGTTTGAAAGTCATATGTTATTAGAATATACAAATATCGTTAGAAGTTTTTGTATTACTTTTAAATTTAGAATATAATATCGGTTAAATTCGGTTTCGATTTATGAGTATACTGGCTCGCCTACTCAATTTCTTTTGCGTCACTATTCATTTGTTCTCGGCTCTTAAAGTCTAAGTGTGATGTTAATAATTGTCCTATCTTAAAGCAAGACAGCAAAAAACACATTTTAATAAAAGAACATGAAAATCGGTTAGATTGTTTTCGGAGTTCATCGTGAGCAAGAATATAACACGAGAATTATTCATAATAGATATTGTACCTGGCTGCTATATTTGGAAATAATCCTCTGCTAACACAAACCTCATTTGCGGTATTCATAAACAAGCCTTAATCTGTCAGATTTATTTTTGCGAGCTAATTTTACGAAATGCGCGGACTTTGTGATCAAAATCGAGCATAAAGGATGACAGTATGTTATAAAATGAGTTGTTATGTACCGAATATCGGAAATGAATCATTATAACAGTATTTAGATGTACTTACCACGAAGCAAATACAAAGAGGAGATGCCCTAATGAAATTTTTGTATGAAACAATGCGTGACAATTTGCGGGGGTGAGGGGGGGTTACTTTGCCCTTTGCCATCTACCAATCAATAGCAAAACTACTTGCATCGTTACATGTTGATGTTGCTATGTAGTTTAGCTATTTGACACTAAGCGTACGATGTAAGGGACATTCAGGGACGTACTCAGAATTTTCTTATCAGGTAGTTATTTTTTTAAAGTCAATTTTGTAAATCATTTTGATGCATGTATCGCAAAAATATTATTAGTAAGAAACATCGTACATAACACCTATACTAATATATTCTATACTAATATATGAAGCGTAAGAGTTTGTTTGTTTGAACGCGCTAATCTCAGGAACTACTGGTCCGATTTGAAAAAAAAAATTTCATTTTTTTTTTTCAAAAAAAAATATGTTTCAGTGTTAGATAGCCCATTTATCGAGGAAGGCTATAGGCTATATATCATCATGCTTAGACTAATAGGAGTGGAGCACCAATGAAGAATGTTGCGAAAACGAGGGAAAATTATTACGCTACGGGAAATAGGAGACGTAAACGAAGTTGCGTGGGTCAGCTAGTATAGTATAAAAGTGAAAGTTTGTGTGTTCTTTATATCTTCCCCGTAACCTTGGTGATGTACTTGATTTATTACTTATTTAAATATGTCACCGTAAGATTATAAAAACCGTAAGATTATAATCTACCTAGCGAGATTGCCAACTATCGATGTGATATACTACTTACGCGCGTCAAATTGTCAACTTTCCCTGATTGTTCGGTTTTATAGTAGGCCGATCAATGCCCATAGAGATAGTTTAGGTTATTACTTCTTTGATTAATCACAAATTATTTTTTCTGCCACAGCAACTTTATATAACTAATCCTAAAGCTGTGAGGTATTTTCAACATGAAATCAATTTACAATCACAGAAATACTTTACATTTGGCATCAAAGACAAATTAACAAACAAATATGGCGGCGCGGGGACATATGCTGTTCAACCAATCAGCGCGCGACTTGCGATTCGTAGATACCATTTTACAATCTCGCGAGATATATTACAATCAAACGGTTTTGACAATCTGACGGTAACATATATATATTAGAGAGAGAGAACAAAAACAAAGAAATATAGTACAACAACAAACACATACAATAAAGAGAACAATAACATACAAGTAGGAGTATAATACAAAAAAAAAAATGTTTCTACAAATTAGTTTTTCGTTTATTATATTTTCAAATTCTTCAGTTTTCGTTTGATTAATTTCGTTGTGGGTTCCGAGAAAGTTTAATTTTCCTGGGATTCCTGGGATAGAATTTTAGTTAGTTAGAAAACCTATCAAATAATCAGTATAAGTAAAATTTGTTTCATTTTCAAGTACTTTAAATTCTAGATTAATATAGATATAATTTGAATATAGATAAAGAAATTAATTCTAATTACGGCCCTGTCTCTTTGTTCTGTTGATGTTTGTTTTCCTAGTTGACGATAGACGGCAGTGTTCACAAAATGATTACAAAAAATACAAAAAATAATACTTTTTCGATTAAAAATTATTTAGGCAAGAATGCAGAACATATTTTAATATTTTTTTATGATTTACTTTATAAATACTCAGCTCTATTTATTTGTTAGTTATTTGTACAAGTTATTTGTACAAGATAATACACAACACTTCATCTTTTATAAGGAATAATCCGAGAATATTCAAGGATTGCGATTTTTCGATAAAGTTCTAGAACATTGACGTTGACAGTCTAATTTGTAAGTCGCGATAACTGCGATGACGTCGGGACCTGTATTTTGTCACGGGACCTATGCGCTTATGCCATCTCCTCTTTGTATTTGCTTCGTGGTACTTACCAAGGAACAATGGTGCCCTATGGTTCATTACAAATAATATATTTTACCGCGAAATGAGTAAGGCAGCGATAACGATAAGTGACTCATTCATTAATAAATAATAAAATTAATAATTTTGTTATTCAGTTAAATATTTATAAATTTATTCTTTATGAAATATTTTTACATTAAAGGTGTCATTCAATTAGACTACTACTATAAATGCTACCACAGGCATTTTTAGATTAAGGAATAAACTGTAAATTTTCGTTCTTTCATTGAAGAAAAACGGAGTAGGGACCAATTAATAAAAAAAACAATAAGCTAAAATACTGAAAAGTTAGTAGTGCTTGTGGTCAATATGCGACTATAATAAAATTCATTTATGTATTTGTTTTTTATTTATTTTCATCTCTTTAACTGTGCAAAATTGTAACCGACCTCAAAAAGGAGGAGGTTCTCAATTCGAGTGTTTTTTTTTTTACCTCAACTGAGGGACAAACAAACAAGCAACAAACATTAGTTATGTTTGTTGCTTCTACTATTGACGTCGCAGATTTCTACGTAGACGTCGTAGAAGCATATACCTAAAGCTTCAAAGGCCTATTTTAGAAATCATATTGAACCATAAATACACATGTTTCAGGCTCGTAACAAACAGAGTGTAAATGCTAAGTCAGGAATGACGCAATTTGTGCGCATGAAACGCGCAAAATTACGTTAACCCAGTTATGAGACTGAAATAGCGCGGAATGACTCAAATATACCAATTGCATTTGCCGCAAAACCAATACCATGCTGCAAATACAGGCAACGATAACTTTTCATGTGAAAATTGAGTGAAGTATGTATGTGGCTCCGTCCGCGTGTAAGATACCTATCGCGTATAAAAAAGTAGCTAATATCCTTTATCACGAATCAGAGTATATCCATGTCAAATTTCATTAAAATCATTTCAACGGTTTAGTGGTGAAAGCTTAATAAACAGACAGAGATTTTCGCATCTGTAATTGTATTAGAGGGGATTAGTTTTATATTTTTTTATTCAAAATTTGTCGTAATTATAAATTACCAGGCCTTCGCTGTATACCTGAAAATGATGATGGCATCAACAGTTCGGTAGTATAAAAAAAGCGACCAAGTGCGAGTCGGACTCGCCCATGAAGGGTTCCGCAGCAGCAAGTAACATTTTTTTTAAATATTTGTTTTGATTGAATGAAAGGTAAATTGCAGTTCACGATTTATGACGTATTAAAAAAAACTACTTACTAGATTTCGTTCAAACCAATTTTAAGTGGAAGTTTGCATGGTAATGTACATCATATATTTTTTTTCGATTTATCATGCTCTTATTTTAGAAGTTACAGGGGGGGGGACACACATTTTACCACTTTGGAAGTGTCTCTCGCGCAATCTATTCAGTTTAGAAAAAAATTATATTAGAAACCTCAATATCATTTTTGAAGACCTATCCATAGACCCCACACGCATGGGTTTGATGAAAAAAAAATTTTGAGTTTCAGTTCTATGTATGGGGACCTCCAAAACTTATTGTTTTTTTCTTATTTTTGTGTGAAAATCTTAATGCGGTTCACAGAATACATCTACTTACCAAGTTTCAACATTATAGGTCTTTTAGTTTCGGAAAAAATGGCTGTGACATACGGACGGACAGACGGACAGACAGACAGACATGACGAATCTATAAGGGTTCCTTCCTTTGGCACGGAACCCTAAAAAGGTTACGATGTTTTTACGAACAAACCTTGTTTTATAATAAAACAAGCTGAGCTCCGCGGTGTTACCCGAGGTACAACAACAACCGCGTTTAACGCCACAGGACAAAGTAAAAAAAAACTATGTAAAAAGTATCTATACCTAAACGGCTATCCCGACATCAAAAAAAGCTATTAAATTGTACAGTCTAGCATATAATATTTAAATTGATAATTGTTTAAGCTAAGGCCTTATGGGACTGGCATACCCTAATAGGGTAAAAGTCCCTTAAAAATAAATAAAGAGAAAAAAAAATCCTATGTCCGTCTCCTGGTTCTAAGCTACCTCCCCACCAATTTTCAGCCAAATCGGTTCAGCCGTTCTTGAGTTATAAATAGTGTAACTAACACGACTTTCTTTTATATTTATAGATTAATAAAACATAAACAGAGACAGTTCATCGAAACTTTTATACTCTACAAATGTTTAACAGCATGGAATTATAATTGTGATGTTTATGCATTTTATTAGTAGACCATTCAATGATATACCTACTGCTTAAGACGCTGACTGCAGCCAACGACCTTGAGCAATGGACACGCCCCTTACAATGTTCGATAAAGCAGCGCCGCGGTTGCGATGCGGTTCGTTATTGGTACTACTACAGAGTCCGAGAACCACTAATCCACTTTCAGTTTGCACTCTGCTAAAACCAACATAATGGCGCTTTGTAGTTTCACCACACTTTACACAGGGCTTTAGAATATTTCAGATAGGTCAAAATAAAAATGCTATCGTAATGGTATGATAAAAAAAAAACAAAAATTTAAATAAGTAAATAATGGTTCAACTAATCAAATTTTGTGCAGCATATAAAAATAGCAAAAATGTCATGCGCAAAATGGGCGCATTCCTTACAAAAATATTATAATGAGGATTATTAATGTGTTTACTTTCTGTCTATGAAATAATAGAAAATATGTGATATAATATTTATTTTATTTTGTATTGTTATAGATAAAAAAATACAATTATGTAAGCAAGTAAGTACAAAACAAAACCGAAACAAAAACAAAAAAAAAAAATTTAATCACATTATGTATTATAATCACATTATTTTATTGTGATTAACGAGATCACGATTATCACGAGATCGAAATCAAAAAGCGAGACAATTAGGTACATAGATACACATACATACATACATAAAAACTTCAAACAGATTCTAGGTACCTAGCACACATTATAATACTACTATTTAAATGAATAAAGAATTAGGTATAGGCAATTTATGAAGAACCAGTTTATTTTACGCTTTTAAGTGTTTTTTTGGCAGAGAGTTTTCGTTGGATGTTCTTTGGAAGTCGGTTTTTTTTTATAAAAAGATTTTATTTTTCAGTTTTTAGTGCAAACAATCGTAGGTAAGTAGTAAGTTGAACTATTTCATCAAATTTCATCATCAAGAATACAAATGAAGGTCTAAACGTATGTGTAATATTGAAATCATCCTCTAATTCCTAACTGTTGAAGAGTTTAACCTTCTATCATCAGTTCACCTAAATAACTTGAAAGTATACGACTGAAGCTCTTTAGATACGTATGAAATTGAAAGAATTATCCTCCAACTCCTAACCGTTGAGGAGTTGTACCTTCCACCTTCCATCATCAGCTTACCTAAATATTTTGAAAGAATACGACTAAAGGTAACATATATACATCTGATATTTAAAGATTTATCCTCCAACTCCTAACCGTTAAGAAGTTGTACCTTACATCATCAGCTCATAATCATAAAATGATGACTACCCGACGCAAATACGGGTGTAACTTCAGAAAATATACGAAAAACATAGTATGTGCCTATAAAAAATGAGAGTTTCCCTCGATTTCCCTGGGACCCCATCATCAGATCCTGATATGCTGGCAATGGGACCACCTCGGAAGCATACCCTTTCGAATAGAAAATTTTTTTTTTAAAATCGGTACACAACTGACGGAGTAATCGGGTAACATACATAAAAAAAAAAAAAAGCATACAGTGGAACATAGAACCTCCTCCTTTTTGGAAGTCGGTTAATTAATTAGGAACTATCTATTTACACTATTCGTCTGTAGAAAATGATTCACTTATACCAAATTATACACTAAATAGACGACTAATATATCGGGTCAGCGCGCGAATCGAGCGACATAGGTCCGTCTAGCAGCGCGCCTCAACGCTCACTGCCGATGTCCATAGGAATGACAGAGAAAGAGCGCTGGAATAAAAGGGCGTAAGTGCTAAACCACAAAATTCGTTATTATGGTAAAAGTTGCAATTTTATTAAAAATCTAACTCAACCATTTTCTTTAGTTACATATGATAGACAATTTTACTTAATTTCATTTACATTACTTAAAGCACAACTGTGTAAAGTCAGAATTCAAATATTTTTGGAGGCTACTTTGATTTTTTTTTCCATCGAGTGAAGTTTTTCAAATCGTGTTTTGGAAATAACCACTATGTCAGGAACATGTTCAATTATAAAGACATTGATTTTGGTAATGATATGAGCGATAGGTTTTATACAAAGCGATCTTTATTTAGCTCTATTTTGGTTTTCAGCCCCTTAATGAAAGAGGTGGCTGTGCCCTCAAGTAAGAAAACCCGCCACGTAGCTATTCAGTATTCAGTTTATAACTGGCGCGTGTTGATATGCCTCGGGAATTCGTTTATAAAAGTGAATTTATGTCACGGTTCTATCCTACAAACTTCATCTCGTGAATATATTTAAAACTGGAACGAATGTGAAATAAAACTCTAATCACACGATTTTTTTTTGAAAACACAGGTAGAGTTTGTCATAGATATTTTTAGTCACCTCTATTGGTTTTAATATAACTATCTCTTCATACTATATTTGCTTTTTGGTATAATTGGAGATTATAAGGGCATCATGGATCGTAGTGCTGGGAGAAGAGCACATTTGATAAGTCATGACAACGGGTTACGACCTCTGGGTTTTGAATAAGTACAAGTGAGTTTGATTCTAGAATGTATTGCCACAAGTTCCAGCAAGTGCCGACAGTCGAGAGTATAAATTAGCTAAATTCAATATAAAGCGCTGCTGCTGCTTCTGCGGAAAGCCTCAAACGGCGTAAGTACCAAAATTTAATAGGTAATTACATTTTTGTACCGTTTGGGGTAGAGACGCTAGGCTCATGGGGTCCGAGTGCTCGCGCTATGTTTAAACAACTAGCCAAGCAACTGATTGACGCTTCTCGCGACCAGAAGGCCGGCCTTTTTCTAGCACAGAGAATCAGCATTGCCATTCAACGTGGTAATGCTGCCAGTCTTTTGGGAACGCTATCAGTAGGCGAAGATGAGGAGTTTTTTGACGCTTGTATGTAAATATTGTTATTATTGTTTTTATAAATTATGTTTATGTACATAGGTTTCTATATTATGTAATAAAATTTGTATATAAAACTAGTATACAAAACTATTGTCAAATGTGTAGATATATTTTCCACCCACGCAAAACACGAGTATTGATTAAACAAACCTTGATAGTAAACAAAGTCTAATAAAGGTAAACTTCAAAACAACTTAGATTACAAAAGCCACAATAGACGAACTTTAATGGAAGCTGCGTAAAAAGGGACAAAAGAAAAACTGATAGATACAAAACATTACGCATTTTCTTCACAAAAGGATCGATCCGTACATTATCTTCTAATAGGTTAGCCTTACAGGTATTTTCTTTTAACAAAAGCGTCAAAGTTCGTGTTAGTAAAAGAAAGCGTCACGTTATCCTCGACGTAAGAACACAATGCTTGTTGGTAATATTACTTGCTATTGTTCTGTGGCGACTTCCACATACAGCGCAACAGAAATATACTACAGCGCCATCTACCGAAGTTACACTGAACTACGGAGTAACGAAGGAAACTAAGAAACTACCAATCCTGAATCGCGCAGTGAAAGTGCTCGCGCCGATAGTCATATATACAACATCCCAACATCAACCGTTGGGCAGTTGGCCCGCCAGGCATGATCACCTCGCCTGGTCGGAGGATCCTCCCTTTGTGTTGGAGGGACATGTGACCCGTTCCTGCACAGTTTAATTATTTATTACTTCAATAACAACACTGGTCGAATTACAAAGACATAAATGTAAAGACTGTTGTTCTGTAAACTGTGAAACTTACATATATACCTACACTTATATAATATGTTGTGTTTAAAGCCTTGTAAAATTTCCACATACGAAGTGTCATTTAAAAGATGTGTTTTTTAAAAAGAAATAAATTTAATTAAAAAGCTTTTTAAGAACAAGCTTTTACTGGAATGCCTCGAGACGAATCAAACGAGTCCAAACTCGATGATTTTGCGACGTTTCTTTACCGAGTTCCTATGGCCACCTTCCAGCTCCAGCATCAGATCAGCCTCATATCAATATCAATTGTTATATGTGTGGTCCGAAAACTATGAAAATATGTTTTTTTTTATTAGCAAATAAGAGATACGGTTGTTCCAGCTTTATTTATATTCAGATTTTTGCAGTTCACGAGTGCATCAAAGGCGCAAAATACCACACAAGAAAAAAAACTAAAAGTCGTTAATTTGACATTACATCGCATTAAAAAAGTTTTAGCGAATATAAATTAAAATTTTATGCTCGCATTACCGACCGTGGTACACATATATGAAGGCTGGTTGCAGAATCGATAGATTTAGATTATTGTTCAGAAAAAAAACGTTTTACAATTTTGGAGAGACAAATCTCGTGATAAAATTCACTCGTGTGAAAAATCGATTCTCGACACGCAATGTTGAACAGGTAGACGGGTTAAAAGCTGAGAGCTACTTCTACAGTTTTTTTGGTTTTTAATTAGAGTTTCAAGTTGAAAATAAAATATCGTCACACGGCTTTTAATTTTGCACTTGTAAACAAAGTACTTAAAGCTATATAATTACTGATCGGCCAAATGAATAAGAAGGACCTAAATATAAATATGATTTCAGCAAAGTATAGAATAGTGTTATTATGGTTGAAAATAAAAGTTCTTTCAATTTGTAATGTTTGAAATGTAACGAAATAAAGTAATTAAATAACTGGGTCTTGCTCATGCCACGAGTACATTAATTTTTTTCAGCATATAGCCTAGTGTTAATCCCGAATAAGTTTATGTGTTTTTTTTATTATGTAATAGGGGGCAAACTAGCAGACTTGCCTGATGATAAGCGATTAACGCCGCCCATGGACACCCGCAACACCAGAGGCGTCACAAGTGCGTTGCCGGTCTTTGGGCGATGGGCCTGCGGTATCCTCACTCACTCGGTGAAACTCAGCGCAAGCGCTGTTTCACACCGGTTTTCTGTGAGGCCGTGGTATCGCTCCGGTCGAGCCGGCCCATGTATGCCGAAACGTGGCTGTCCTACGGTAATCCAGAATTTCAGCTATCTCTATAAATAACTGTTACCAAAATTGACACAGTCGTTTAACTAAGCCGTAACGAACAGACACACTTACACATTTTGTTTGATACAATTAGTCCATACTACTGCATAATTTAACATTATAAATTTGAAATTAACTCTGTCTTTCTGTTAAACTTTCGCGGTTAAACCACTCAATCGATTTCAATGAAATTCGGCATGGAGATACTTAAATGCTTAAGGAGGGACATAGGCTACTCCACCGCGAACCGACATAAACACAGGCGGAACCGCGGGCATCAGCTAGTGTGATATAAGAATAATTCCGCCTTCGTTCTTAAAACTTTTTAAACTACCTACTCAATAAAGCGTCTAGAGTGCTGTTATATTGAGCCTTTAAATATTTACGACGTGATTGAGGCTCAATTAAACTCCCATTGAACACTTAAAGGATTCAGTTCAAGTTGAAAGCTAATAAATATAACGTCTTATTTATTGAACTACTTAATTTAGCTTAACAAGTGAACTGATTTCGTAATTAAGGCTGTTTTATGCAAGGTTATACCTAAAGTCTTGGGTTAAATATGTCCTACTATCTTCTAAGTAGGGCACTATTAAAGTATTTTGAGCAATAGAGATATGTGATTGTCCTAAGGAGGGACAAAATTATCTTTTTTTTTATGTATGTCCGCCAAAATGACTCTACTCTGCCTGATGGAAAGCATAATCAAAATCCAAGAGTGGTGGTCACCATACTCATTGCAAATGCAGACAATGCAGCACGGTGACCCGCACCATGGCGGCCTAGTGATGCTTCTGAATCTTTTAGTCTACTCAACAAGTATGGAACTTGTTGATTAGACTATTTGGGCTTCCGGTCTTGCTCTCACCAACGAAACACGACAGCACGAACGCTGTCATTTTACGTTGATTTTCTGTGCGAGGGTAGTACCGCCCCGGTCGAGCCGGCCTGTTTGTGCTGGAATCAGCGTGGCTCTACTACCTTTGTCGAAGACAAACTAAACCAAATATAGACACGTTGTCTAAATTAACATACCTATCGTGGATTAGGTACTATTGCAGTATAATAAAGACAATAAATTTCCTATACACTTTTACGGCCACAAACAAAGGCTTATCAGGGACTCTTGAAGAATATAGTATAAGAAAAAACTCTTGCAACATGTTTTATGACGTTTACATGCTAGAAAACTACCTAATCTAATTACCAAGACATCAAATACAACGGCACTAGCTGTACTCAACCCTGTTTTCACATATGGAGATGTCAAATAATAATCATATTGCCCGACTGATTACAAGCATTTTTTATATCCTGAAGTGAAGTGTTGTATGGAAGTTACCAACAAAAGAGATATTACTCGAAAAAATCTAGATCATTTTGTTATCTCTGAAAAGTAATTACCGTAGGTATAGTAATGTTAAATGTATTTAGGGTTCGCGGAAAACTGTGCAGCCAGACAACATATCGTAACTCTGCACCTACCATGCTGACAAGCATCTTACTAATGCCGTTCATAAGCTTAAATATCAAGTGAACAATTAAACAAACAAGCACATAAAACACACACATACACACGCGTATACACTGATTATCATATTAGGGACCTTCCATTAATTACAAGCGTTTCATCTTTCAACAGTATCAGTACAGGCTGACGTTGTAGGTGTTATGTTTTGGAGGAGAAATACATTTTATCCTTTGATAAACATATTAATATAGTCTCTACGTGTTTTATCAAGGACGTTTATATTAACGGAACGCACAAAACTCCACACAGAAATCCATGTACAATTTTGTATGTGTGTTGTTAATCCGTCTCGGATTAAGACGAGTAAAATTTTAACAAAAACATAAACCGACTTCAAGGTTCGACTCGAATTCTCTTGGATGCCATCATCAGATCGTAGTGTCCTTATCATGGTACCACCGTTGGGATTTCTCCATTAAAAAAAGAATCATCAAAATCGGTTCATAAACGACGAAGTTATCCGCAAACACACAAAAAAATATATAACGGTCAAATTGAGAACCTCCTCCTTTTTCAAGTCGGTTAAAAATTGAATATCACCTCCTCTATTCACCCATTGGATATCGTGAGAGCCGAATAAGGGAGCAAATGGCGTGTGAAACTTAAGCACAGAGAAGGAATACTTGAAACAGCGTGGTATAGTGAACTAGACCCACCTTTCTATGTCTAGAGAGATATAATTATGTCCAGCAGTAGAGTACAAGAGACTGTTGTTCATGATGACAAAATTCATGGAAAATTCTCTTTACTCATTGACATTAATGATCCCTTCAATGATCCCTTTCTAAAGTCGGATTACACGTTATTTAATGCGATTATTCGACATAAATATATTGACAGCTGTTTTAATGTAAAAGCTTCGTTAATAAGCTTATCGAGATTAATACGATATCGTAATTGCGAACGTTACATATACCAATAACAAGGAATATTTAGAATGTAATATGTATACAGAGGTTAACCTTACGAGCGCATCAGGGATGTTTGCCGGGGCCCGTGTGGATTGTTTCTATACCACGAAGCGTAAGAGGTGTTCATCTCTGGTGCGCTGTATGCGGGCCAGCCTCAATACATATATACATACATACATGACATTGCCAGCAGGCTCGACTGTGTGTGTGCGAACCACTACTGCAAGCTTTGCCTCTATTGTGGAGAACACAAATAGTTATTATTTCGGGGACGAACTTATGAATTACCAGCTGTCAAAGGTATGTAATATCCATTATTCGAATGGATATTACATACCTTTGACAGCTGATACTTCAACAAGTTGTTCTAAACATGAAGGAAACTTGAAGCAAGCCCTATGCCGACCCGTCTGGCCAGCGCGGCAGCGCGTGGTAATATACCCAAAACCTTCTTGCTAAGAAGGTCTACGTCTGTGTATGTGTATACGACTATTAAAGACCGTTTGTTTTATGTACCGGACATGATCACAGGTAAATAGAACTGAACTGACATTCCGTCTGTGACCACAGACAATTTAAACTTAGTACGTAAAGTATTTTTTTTTTATAAAAGACAACTCCCGCATTAGTAATATATGCGTCCTGTGTCGCGGGGGACTTTACAAACATTCATGAAACGGACACAAAGAACACCCAGACTCAGAACATCAATTTGTGAATCACACAAAGTGTTGTCCCACGTAGGATTTGAACCCACAACACTTGACGCAGTAGAAAGCGGCGTGGCGACTGCTTAAAACACTAGGTCAAACGTGCAGTCTTTATTTAGTACTCCATACTAAATAAGTAATGATAAATAGTTAAATATTAAGTTTATGGATTATGAAGAAAGAGGAATAACACATCAAATTATGGTTATTATATCCCGCATGAAAAAACTTAAGTCTGAGAGACAAACCAGTGCTATTATTCAGTTACCACCAGGAGCCTGTTGCCCATTCGTTTCTCATCATATCTGTCCGATAGTGCCGAATATTAGGCAAAAAAACAATACAACAAATATACAAAAAATTATACAAAAACTTCCTTTAAAAAAACCGATTTCAAAAACTAAAAAGTATAAAATAACTTAATTTGTATGTGCTACCTATTCATAGGTTTGAAGTCATTGCCAAGCCAAATGTAATAGTAGGTACCACACTTGCTATATTTCGAGACGAACGTCAACGACGTCACCGACGCTTCGGTTATTTTGTTCAACGCGAAGAGCAGCTATCCCGCTCAAGGTCACGCGCGGCGATTGCGGTACCTACTATTACATTTTGGCTTGGCACCGACTTCAAACCTATGAATAGGTAGCACATACAAATTAAGTTATTTTATACTTTTTAGTTTTTGAAGTCGGTTTTTTTAAACGAAGTTTTTATTTTATTTTTCGCTTTTTAGTCTTTCTCAAGTCTATCATCATCATTTCATTTAAAATTAAATGATGTCTACAGAATATGAAGGCATGCAGACAATTGCTCTTAACTTCATGGCAGGCGCTCACGTAAATTTGAGGGTTTTTTTTTTATTTCCTTGGGATCCCATCTTCAGATCCTGATATGGTGGTCATGGGACCACATGGGGAGCATACCCTTTCGAATACAAAAAGAATTTTCAAAATCGGTCCACAATTGACGGAGTAATCAATGTACATACATAAAAATAAAATAAAAACATACCGATGAAATTGAGAACCTCCTCCTTTTGGAAATCGGTTAAAACTCTAGTCTATACAAAAAATCTAGTCGTGAAGTTTTATAATGCTTATACATACAGTTGAAATTTGGGTTCATTTTATCTACAGACTTAGTAGTCTCTAGATTTTCTTTGAAACGTGCAATAAAGTAACGCCCTCGAGAATATCTCGACGGAGTTTCACGACGCTTTTTAAAAATCGATAGCCAGATATCAAGCAAATTTACATTTATCCTAATAACAAGTCACAGTTTCAAAACTTTGAAGCTTTCTCATTAAAGTTATGTTAATATTAATTATATTTTGCTGTTTGTTTCTCTAAAGGTTTTATGAAAATTAAATAAAAAGTAAGGTAATATTTCTTGAAAAATTATCTAGCTAATTGTTATAACCGGCATCAAAATTTTCTTTATGTACTTTAATAAGAGTTAACAGATACTCATACAGACTTATATAGCGATACTGTTTTATATTAAACTAGCTTTCGCCAGCGGCTTCGCTCGCATTTAATAAAAGTATCCTATGTTACTTCTAATTCCTCCAAGAGTATGTGTACAAAGTTTCATGATGATCGGTTAAGTAGTTCATTTATAATATTAATATGATTTAAAGATGACAGTTTATGAATGTACTACTTATTACAATGGCTATTATTAGTTGATATTAATTTTCTTTTACTTAATATAAGTTTAATAATAACTTCAGCAAATAGCTTGCTTGCTTATCTTAGATTTCATCTTAAAAATAGTTTCATCTTAGACAGTTTGTATGATTTAACGCATAACTAGTTATTTATAAGATATTTTCAAATAATATTTTTAATAAGCTATGTATATTAGTAGTGAGTACAAATGGTTTTTCAAAAGCATTAAAAATTAAATTTTGTCGAAGCAGCAGCAAAGCATTTGTTTCATGGTGTTGCAGGATCAAATCCTAACAACCAAACCCATACTGGGTTTGCAATCTGCAGTCTCACTACAGGTTTGTCTAGGAAATCATCATCATACTGAGCATAGAGAAGAAAAAACTAGGTAGTAGAGCCACGCTGATTTCAGCACGAACGGGCCGGCTCGACCGGGGCGGTACTATCCCCGCACAGAAAATCAACGTAAAATGACAGCGATCGTGCTGTCGTATTTCGTTGGTGAGTGTGAGACCGAAGACCCAATGATGCAGAAGCATCACTAGCCCGCCATGGTGTGGGTCATCATTTTGCATTGTTGCATTGTCTGCATTCGCAGTATGGTGACCACCACTCTTGGATTCTGCTTATGCTTTCCATCAGGCAGAGTAGAGTCATTTTGGCAGGGCCAAAAAAAAAGAGGTTTTGGCGTACTTTACAACTACATATATTTATACAGAGCGGTGAGATAGCACTTGTTTTAAGATCTGTTCTTTTTGCAGTCTTTTTCCTTAGTCTACTCTTATAGTGATAGTGATACTCCGTATTCTGATTCCGTCACCACCTAGAATAGTTTAGATACTATAAGCTTGTGGCGACTTCCACATACAACGCAGACAGAAGCATACTACAATGCCATCTATCGAAGTTACACTGAACTACAGAGTAACGTACAATACGAAGAAACTACCAATCCTGAATGGCGCAATAGAAGTTCTCGCGCCAATTAACATATATACAACATCTCAACAGTTGGGCCGTGGCCCGCCAGGCATGATCACCTCGCCTGGTCGGAGAATCCTCCCTTTGTATTGGAGGGATTTGACACCCATTCCTCTACAAGCTCAACTATCAAGGCACAATAAGACTAAGGGAAACTTCGTCTTGTAGGTAATAATTTAATATTACCTCCATACTAGTACAAGGCACGCATGATCGAGTTCTTTAATAAATAGAAACAATTACTTACGACGAACTTTGTCACGTCAACAATGCCGCCATTTGCCCAGACTTCCTATAAACAATTAACAAATGATCTAACCGGTTAATTTCCACTGATTAGCGGTGCATCCCGACAACAAGACTATGCTCTCATTTCTCTATTTTTAGTGCGAACTGCAATAGAACGTAATTGGGACCGCTACTTGACTCTTATGTTTGTTATTAAAACATGTGACAACTACTGATTTGATAGGATAGACCTGTCGCCAGTGAGCCAGTCGCCCCATATTTGCATGTTCTTGTGAGGCATATAACATACTTTTATGATGGTATCGAAATTCGCAACAAGCAACGATAGACTAACGCAAGTGCAAGTGTGTGTAAAATTACTTTCTTAAACACTGTCTGTTAGTTGATAAGCTCGTACCTATGATAAATTATAATTAGAATAATTATAATAATTCAAACTTAGAATAGCTGAGTATGAGTTATAGAGAACTCATAATTTTTTGTATTTTCGTTGTGTTTAGTTTTTGAATTGCAACTTTACAATTTTTTTTTTTATCTGTGATCGCGGATAACTTCGTCGATTATGAACCGATTTTTATGATTGTTTTTTTAATAGAAAGGGAATATCCTAACGGTGGTACCATGATAAGGATACTAAGATCTGATAATGGCATCTAAGAGAAATCAAGTCGAACCTTGAAGTCGTTTTTTGTTAAAAAAATTTTTGTTATCAAAACATGTGACAACTACTGATTTGATAGGATAGACCTGTCGCCTGTCGACCAGTACCTCTGTGGCGCAGTAGTAGCGTATATGACTGCTATGCTTGAGGTCTAGGGTTCGATTCCCGGGTCGGACCAAATGTTTGTATTATCTGCAAATATTTGTTTCGGAGTTTGGGTGCTTTCTATGTATTATATGTATGTGTTTACAAAAAAAGTATATATCTATTTATATCAGTTGTCTAGTACCCATAACACAAGCTCTGCTTAGCTTGGGACTAGATAGCGTTGTGTAAAATAGTAAAGATAGTCTAAAAAAAATATATAGTATTTGTACTTTTTAAAATAAACAAACTAACAGGATTCCACGCGTAAAATCTCTCTATCGCGAAACTTTCTGAGTGGTTTAGCATATTTACCTGCATTGAAGAAGCGAATCCGCGAATTTGAGGAACAGCGTTTAGCTGACCTCGACGCCAAGCGCGATGAGCTTAAAGCCCGTCCACTCGCCGCCATTCACTTTAATTACCAGAGCGGTAAGCTCACTTGCCCACTTTGTGCGAGGGAGTTTGCTGCGAAAATTGGCTATATAAGCCATCTCCGGGCGCATCAGCGCCAAGCCCTATAAGGGGTCGAAGTGGTCGCCATGGCCGAAATCGGTCGGATTACATCATCAAACATACACACGAACCATAAGTTCTCAGAGACGCTTTCGAAACGCGTGACGGTAATCTTCCTTACCCCATTCTGATGTCAAAACAACGTGTGTTGCCTATTGATTGTTAAAACTAAGCAGTCAAAGCAAAGATATCGATTAAATCGCTAATTTCCGCTGCGTATTCAATAGAGCCTAGACGCTGACGCGATGTTTTCATATTGTTATCGCTTTCGACCAGTCTTAACACCATTAATATTCATTATGGACTTGTAACTATATTATCGTTATTCCTTATAGGCTATAACTACTTCAATAACACTGCTACAACCTTTCTTACATTAAATCCATCCATAGAAACTAGAACTACTATTTTGGAGAATCAAACCATCTCCCTTGGTCAAGATACAAGCTTATCGCGACGATTCTCTTTCTATATTCGCTATAGCCTCTATTCAATTATGTTAAATGCTAATTTTGCTTTACATGCATACAAAAGTATGTTTTCTCATAACGTTTACGTTAAAAATGACAACTTGGCTAGGGGCTGCTGTGAAATCAAATTGAAAACCATTAATACATTTACTACGTAACTAACCCAAAGACAAAATATATTTTTGGCGTATCAAAACATTCTACACGTACTACTATAAAAACATGAAATATTAATTTTCATTAATATATCTACTATTTACAACAACACAGAAATTATCACGGCTCCATTGTATTATAAAAAGCGGCCAAGTGCGAGTCAGACTCGCTCATGAAGAGTTCCGAAGCAGCAAGTAACGTAATATAAAAGTTCGTGTAGTTGTTGTTGCGGTTTATCATTTATGACGTATTAAAAAAAAGTACTTACTAGATCTCGTTCAAACCAAATTTCGGTGGAAGTTTGCATGGTAATGTACATCATATATTTTTTTTAGATTTATCATTCTCTTATTTTAGAAGTAACAGGGGGGACACACACAATTTACCACTTTGGAAGTGTCTATCGCGCAAACTATTCGGTTTAGAAAAAAATGAAGTTAGAAACCTCAATATCATATTTAAAGACCTATCCATAGATACCCCACGTATGGGTTTGATAAAAATTTATTTTTTTGAGTTTCAGTTCTAAGTATGGGGACCCCCAAAATTTATTGTTTTTTTTTTATTATTTTAGTGTTAAAATCTTAATGCGGTTCACAGAATACATCTCCTTACCAAGTTTCAACAGTATGGTTTTTATAGTTTCGGAATAAAGTGGCTGTGACATACGGACAGACAGACAGACAGACGGACGGACAGACAGACAGACAGACAGACATAACGAATCTATAAGGGTTCCGTTTTTTGCCTTTGGCACGGAACCCTAAAACCTGCACGTTGACTGCACGTTTGACCTAATGGTTTAACGGTCACCACGCCGTTTCCTACTACGCCAAGTGTCGTGGCTTCAAATCCCACGTAGGACAACACTTTGTGTGATCCTCAAATTGTTGTTCTGAGTCTGGGTGTTCTTTGTGTCCGTTTTATGTATGTTTGTAAAGTCTCCCGCGACACAGGATTTATTCCTAGTGCGGGAGTTGTCTTTTTAAAAAAAGAGAAAGAGAAAAAGCTCTCTTGTGTTAGCTTATTAGTTCGATAAACTAGTACTCTATAAATGATTCATCAGCAGCACTTGGCCCATTAATTCTTTGTTGCTGCTAAATATATAGTACTAACTGTTTTCTTATAATCACATAAATTTTTGTTTACCTTTTCTATTAAGTATTTAAACAAACCTGTAACGGTTTACTAAAAAAGTTATGAGCTCCGAGTGGTTCCTGGGATTAGCGCGTTCAAACAAACAAACAAACTCTTCAGCTTTATAATATTATAATATATAATTTAATAAGTATAGATAATACCACAGAGGGAGGTATGTCTCCTTAAACTGTGACAAAACGCTGCGAAACTGTGAACTACAAAATTAATAGAATATCGGCGACATACCACTCAAAGGACAATATCCGATACCTTTCATCCCAGGATCTGATCTCAGATTCCCTGAGAGTTTGTAAAGTATTACATTTTACCGATACTTGATCAATAACATTCTTCTGTTTACCTTGGTAACAAAGATGAGAAATTACGACAATGTGTAATGGGAATTTCTTTGCGAAAAACTTTTATGTGTTTTAGACAAGAGTGTCCTAACGATATTCGATGCCAAAAATAAACAATTTCGCAATAAGTTGAGTAAATTAGAAAGTAAAATACATCGTTGGAAGTTAGGTGAAATAGAAGGTAATATACAAAGTTGGTTTTATAGGTATTCTTAAGTAGGTAAATGAATCTAGAAACAAAAAAAAATCCTATAGAAGTTTTACCATAATCAATATTGTCATCCGTAGCAATCTTATAAATTCGATAGTAACTCTCAGACGTCTGTCTGAAACGATTTGGATGAATTTCGATACCTATAAAGTTATATTCGAGCTTAGAGTAAGACAGCGTACTTTTTGTCCCGATAAACGACATATACGTGGGCAAAGCCGCGGGTAAAAGCTAGTATTCTAATATAAAATTCTGATATTAAGTTAGAATTGGAAACATTCTAGAATTAAAATAACTTGTACTTATTTCACTTTTTTATTTTTGTTTACACCTTACCGGTTGCGCCTTACGGCATCATCAAAGGTTACTTTGATAATCAAAGAAATTCTAGAATGTATTATAACAAGTTCCATCAAGTGCCGACAATCGAGAGTATAAATTAGAATTGGAAAAATTATAAACATAAATTTATTCAGCACTGCAATGATGAGCCAACTGGTCGTAGTTAGTGATCCAGACTATTAAGCCACAGGTCGTAGGTTCGTTCATATGAATATAAGATGCAAGATATTATGTTGACTAGCTTTTGTCCAGGGTATCGACCGTTTTTGTAATTTTTTTCTCTCTGGGGAAAATAACGATTTGTAATTAAAGACAGCGGATTACTATACTCCTGACGTCCTGACATAAGAATCCAGAAACCTGACAATCTTTGCATTCGAAACTAGGAATGTACAAGATATATTTCTCTAAAACACACTAGTTTAACAAACAATACACCATAAAGTGATTAAGGTCGCAATGACGATGGTTTTCTGGTATCTAGATTGGTAACCAGCTTAATGCCCAGTAATGGGTCTGAATCATAGCCGATGAAGTTAACAGGGGCTACAATTAGTGGCCGCTGACCTACGCCCACGAATACCGAGTATCATAAACTCTGGTATTATATATACATGCATATGTACTGTGTACATATATACTGTACTGTGTACTTATATATCTACAGCAGCTGTAAGAGGAAAATATTCAGGAAATTATATTTGTGGTTGATGAATTATATCATGTGTACTGTTTAATGTGTGTAACCGTTTAATTTTATTGTACTCCTTGTCTTAATTGTTTACAGAATTCAGTATAGGTTTTAACTGCATCTCAGGAGGGTTATCTGTAGGTTATATTTCTTTGTAACGCTGTAGTCTAAACGGTTTGTCGTGTCGTGGTGTCGTTAGATTCGTCTTGATTGTGAAAGTGACACTGGGTATATATCTTAGTATAAATAAATAATTAACTACGTTTGAACTCAACTATTTCTAATTTTACAGCCAATAACACCAATTCTAGAAGCTTATTTTACTAAATGCGCAGAAATGTAATACGTTTTAACTAACTTCAAAAAAAAAAGGAGGAGGTTATCAATTCGACTGTATTTTTCTTATGTTTGTTACCTCATAACTTTCGACTGGGTGATCCGATTTTGAAATTTTTTATTTTATTTTAAAGCTGGTGTTTCCTGAGTCCAGTTCTTGAAGTCGTTTTTTTGAATTAAAAAAAATGTGTAAACGGTAAGTTTCGTGAAACCTTCGATATCTTGGCAATGTCAACTGTTTTACGCATTAAGTTGGTTTTAATAAATAACAACCTGTGATTCTTTTCCCAATAAGCACTTACTATGCAATATTTTTTGTAAACCTTCTGTAGTTTTAACATAACAACTTTATTATTAACATATATTCGTTTAAATAATCAGTTACAACACAGCCCTCTCCATTCAAATTTAAATATTCCAGTATCTTATATATCAGTGCTGGTCTTCTCATATTATATACATGGCAGCTGGGGTGACTTTTTAACCGACATCAAAAAAGGAGGAGGTTCTCAATTCGACTGTATTTTTTTTGTTTGTTACCTCATAACTTTCGACTGGGTGAACCGATTTTGATTATTCTTTTTTTATTTGAAAGCTAGTGCTTCCCATGTATTCCCATTTCAATTTGGTCTAGTTCTGACATGTCATCCATGAGAAAACCATATAAGTCTTCAATTTGCATTAAGTATGTGTGCGACAAATTGACGAATAACTCAATATCACGCTAACCGGTTTCGATGATTCTTTTTTTATTTCAAAGCTGGTGCTTCCTGTGTGGTCCCATTTAAATTTGGTCCAGATTGAAGTCGGTTATTTTTTTGTTACTTATCACTTGTTACCAGTCCTTATTACTATTGACCTGACCTTTTGACCTTCCTTACTCCCATCTAAGACATCATTTTAATAGGGTCGTAGGAAAAACCTTACAAAAAACATATTACATCACCTATTTGAGTTTGAGACAAACCTCATTCTGTTATTGATTTTTATCATACTAGTAAAATAATAATGTTTCATTACCTTCCTTGTTATTATTTATTATTGAAGATTAAAAGAGTATTTCGAAGCGTAGTAGTAAGTATGCTTGTATCCAAAAGACTCAAAGTTTATGCCTATACATCAATCCGTCACTCTAAGTAAGCATTTACTCAAGCAACAACTCGGCTGTCAAAACGAATCTCTTTTCAAAACACTTACGACATTTAAGTGTTCCCATGAGGATCCGTACAGACGGCTCAAGGCCTCCCTATGTAAATAGACCCGATGAACCGATTAGAGCTACTGATTCGTAATAAAACTGTTTAGTCGTGTGCTAATGACAATAAACGTGTATTACCATAGATGAGGTAAAGATATAGGATTCTAAATTTAAAATTAAAGGGAAAGAGTTTTTAAATTAAGAAGTTACAATTTTAGTCATGATTTTTAAAAGTTAAAAAATTGGCAATGATTCTTGAATGAATCTTAAAAATATTTAGCACTGTAATCTTTCTAGTAACATTTAACAGTCAAGAAGATGAGACTTGTTTGTGACACCACAGACAATATATAAACATAAATGGTGGTTCAGCCTTAAAATTGGCCAAACATACCTACCTAATACCTAAGCCTATAATTAGTATAATTACGACACTGGCGTACAATTATATTCTTTACACTGAGTAAATAAATGAAGAAATAATTATTTCACTTCATCCGTAAAAAGCACTCATTATAAAAATAATAATTTAAGAACTAGCGTGCGACAGTCATGACATGAGATCAGAGTCAGTCACCGGCCTCACAGAAAACTTGTGGTAGTGGTTTTCACCGTTAGAGAATTTACCGGAGCATTACCGTCTCTCAAGATCTGTTTAGTTTAAACTAATCAAATGCGTGTATTGCCCGTGGTTCACCTGAGTAGTCCACCTGGGTGGACCACGATGATTAGGTTGACCTTTAGTCTAGATATCGAAAGGAATGAAATTTTGCTTTCATCAAACAGAGACTTTCTTTAAGATTTCTGCTTAACTAGACTAGAGCCCCTGATATGAAATGTAAATCTAAGCATATTAACATCTGGTTAACTCAAATTCGTACTTATTCAACACTATGTCTGTCTCAGTAAACATAGTACTAGCACAACAAATCAAAAAAAAAATTTTAAATCCGACTTCAATACACACACATGCACTCCGTAGGTAATAAAAAATATACATTTTGTTGCCAATAATTCTGCCATTTTAATATACTCAGTGACAGTTGTGCAATAAAGACCAATTACATTCAACATGCAGCCAAAAACAGAAAAACGATTAATGAAACAAGCAATCCTCTTATTAGGCTTAATCGCAATCCGGTAAATCATAAGATGACCTATATTTCACATAATGTAGTCTATGTCTTCATTATAAAACTGTGCCAGTCGTAACATTTCTTTCGAGAACCAATTAATTCTGAAACCTGTGTTTTATTCTCTCATCATCTGATATTGAAGCATAATATTATGTTGATCTATTCTTTATAATGAATTTACAGCGATGTATAAACAATAACATCGTTCACGTCGTTATAATATATTTCGCATGTAGGCTACTGGGGCCATTCATAGATTAAAATTTGTTATTTTTTTGATGAACGCGTACGTCACGGGTTAGTTTTTGAAATTTCAAGATCGGTAAATTAAACGTGGCTCTTCAAGGTGAATATAGTACCTAGTATAGTTTATATCCAACAAAATGAAAAACAAGAAGCGGTACAATAATCGTATATTATGATGTTCAACGGTCATTTTACTTGCCACTTGTTTTTTGCTCTCATAATACTCTTTCTAGAAATCAATTTCACAGATCAAATCAATATGCAAATAATTTATATTAAGCAAATGAGTGTCACTTGAGTTGCGCTCGAGAAAAACCCAATTGGTAACACCCAAAATGGATGGTAAAAACCACCAATAATTAAAAAACAACAGATGTCCCTGGGAATGATTTCTGGTCACCTTGTTTCTTAGTTCATCTCTATCCTCTGCTAGATACCATTGCCAAATCCTTCGTCAGTACTTCCAATTTATTTACGTCATCAGGTTCTACCTAGTTAGGGATCGGACTGTCGTGTGTGAGATTTATGAAGTTGTTAAGTTATTATTCTTATTTATAATCCTTCTAGCAGATCGCCATATCACAGTCAGTTAATGTATCTTGATTCATCACCAATTGGATATATGGACATGCTCATTCTACATTTAAGGTTGCTATTGGTGGTAATTCTGTTGTTACGTCACTTAACTATACTATACTGTTTTTTTTTTCAAAATTTTTCTTACAAGTAAAACTATTGCCAAAATTTTATTCTTATATGTATGTATTTAGATAACGTTTACTTTTCAGTGTGACATATTATCTAATTTTAGTAAATTTTCTGTGTTGAGAACGTCGTTTGCGGGACAAAACTTATTTTTTGTGATTTCTAGTTTGGTTTAGATAGTTTTTAAACTACAGACTTAGACCATTATCTATGCACCTGATAACCCTTACATCTTTACTACTTTATTTTAAAGAAATAACAAGTGTTTGAAAATAATACTCATCAGAGCTTAAGCAGATGTGCGTATGCTCACTTTAATCTGCAATATCGATAAACTTACAAGATGAAATATGCCAAGAAATTTGCCGACACAAACAATAAACACCCGATATTATTGGCGAAGAGTGCTAAAACATTATTTATTAATATTTACAGAACAATTTACGGTCATAAATTAACACGATATTAATGAAATAACTGCTGGGATTGTAACGTCACTGTCGACGATAATAATAATTGTCTTGACAACTTTATTAATTGTTTATAACTTGTTAAATGTGAACATTTAAAATGTTAAATACGCGTGGGTGTTGTTGGATCTGAATGTTTAATTAAATGTACGCTAAGCCATGTCTGGTCAGTTTTACACTCCATACAAAGAAATCTCAAAATGACAGGGTGGTTATTTATTTAATGTTTTTTTAAGATAATAACCAAAGTTTATTTTGCCAAGATTCCTGGGCTCTGAAGTCAGATTTTAAAATGTCCATAACATAATATTTGAGGAAATCCATACAGGGATTTCCGAAAACAGGAATATCCATTTGTTTCAATCATTTTGACAAGTATCAAGTCAATAACAATTTTCGTTTTGTTCATCAGTCGTTCACTTTTTTTTCTTTTCAATTAATGTAGCAGAAGAAAAAGCAATCAAACCTTGACATCGAACTTGTTCTAATAAAAAAATTCTATAAAATATTTATCTGCCAGACAACTAAAGATTTCAGTTTCACAAGTCTCGAATAGATTTAGATAAGTAACTTTTATCTGTCACATAGTGTGATATGTCAGGAATTGGTGAAATTGGACCTCAATCTTATGTCAGCCTGTGATCAAGGCCAGTATAATGTGTGATCGTGCACATTATATCTATGATCTCGTAAATCTACGCATAATACATATATAAGATCTTTTGTTCGAAAAAGCAAAACAGTATAGGGACCCTAGAAACAGGGAATAGGTAGTCCAGTTATTCCACCAAAAACAATTCCCTTTTAAAATGTAAAAAAAAGTATTTAAATTTATGAAACACTTTTATGATTTACACAGTAGAAATTTAAAAAAAACAGTTAGTGACAACCTCAAATTTACCAATTTTTTTTAAAGAGTAGAGACTATCTCGCTTTATCTTTTCAAAATTGTAATTCCTTTGAGCAAAAAATGTGAAGGCCGATTTTTTTTATCTTTACAAACTTAAAGATGGCAGATGTTGGAATAACAATGTAATCTGGACACTAGATAAGGAAACAGAATATGTCTACTCGCTCACTGAGTCCCCTAAAAATTTGACTTTTGTTTGTTGCTTTTTTTACGAGAATGTGTATTTTTCTTAGCCGTTTAGTATTTAGATTTTGTTAAAACGTAAACCCGGAGTCATGAGACTGCCATCTCGGTCCCAATTACCATGTTTTAATAGAGTAGTGAATTATTTTTAAATAGTATTTCTGGCCATATAACGTTGAACTTGGGTCCAATAAAGTAGTGAAATTTCTTTTTAAGCCATAATTTTAATGACTACTTGAATTATTCCCCAATGACGCAGAAGCATCACTAGCCCGCCATGGTGTGGGTCACTATGCTGCATTGTTGCATTGTCTGCAGTCGCCTGTCCACCACTCTTGGATTCTGCTTATGCTTTCCATCAGGCAGAGTAGAGTCATTTTGGCAGGGACAAACATAAAAAAATAAATCCTGACACAGTTGTTCTTTTTGTTATGTAACAAAACAAAAAAACGACAAAGTCATACTGAAACCATAGATTATAGACGAATCTACTACAGATCTTTTGATTATGAAGAGTGAGAGGACCTGGTACTAAACCCCTGATGATCAGATCTTTATTTCTGAAGCTAACTCCACATTAGAAAGAATTGCTTAGCCGAACAAGTGCTTATTCGACAGATATTCGGTTTAATAGTATTTTTTTCATATACGAATATACTCAAAACCTTTTTGTAAACATAATCATGAAATATTTATATCCTAGGTTACATCTAGGTATACATTCATATTTTATCACCGCGCGTCTACACCTAAATTTATAGTGCAACAATGTGATTAGGTTCCTTTTTCTGTAATTCAATGTGGACTTTGCTCTATTTCCACTCGCCATAGATGTATAACAAATAGATTTATGAACCATCAGAAATATAAAAATCATACTCTATTAGTCAGATGGCGCCTCCAACATCACATGACAAGTCTGGGAAACCTATCGAAGGATTTGATCTTATATTGTGAATTGGTTGGTTTAAAAACTATTTATTCTCAATTAAATTTGACTCGATTAGAATCCGACTTACAGGCATCAACTAGTTCGAGCTTCATGCTAAGTTGATATTCTACAAAAGCAAACGTTATTTAAAAACTAACAAATGTCACGTGGTCAAAACAAAATATTAGCCAAGAATACAAGAGAGAGATGAAAAAGGAGATTCGAGGTGAAGCACTTGCATCTTGGTTGGCCTAGTGGTTTAGGCGGTCGCCACGCCGCTTGCCAATTCGCCGAGTGTTGTGGGTTCAAATCCTACACGGATTTGTGTCATCCACAAATTGTTGTTCTGAGTTTGGGTGTTAATTTGTGTCCGTTTCATGTATGTCTGAGAAAGTCCCTCGCGACACAGGATGTTTATTCCTAATGCGGGAGTTGTCTATAAAAAAAAAAAAACTTGGATAAGGCCTACTTAGCCAAATGCAAGTGTTTCGCGTCGAATCTGTTCGGGCTCAACTCGCCTGTTTGAACCTACGCGCCCCAATTCGTATTAACTACCAGTATTGTTCCCGTTTCTACTACCAATTTTTCCATCTTATTTATTATGAAGACCAAAGCCGTTAGTATACTTAGTAAAAAGCAGGTATTGCTTATGTCTATAGCTTCGACGATACATATGTTGGAAATTCTTGTATTTAAATTTCTATTATCTTCAATATATCAACCAATCAAATCCATTTAAACTAAAGATATAAATCTTTTGAGCTTCATAGATCTTGGTAATGTTACGAATGTCGTCACGGCTCGACCTGTCGGTGCCCTATGTAACGCTTCGTCAAAAATTGGCCCAAATCCAACCTGTGTTTGTAAACTTTCGTCTTCTATATTTATTCGCCGTGTTTTATGTTCACAGTCTGACGTCACCGTATCTTTACAAAATATACCGCTATTCAGTTGGAATTTCAGTAACGTTAGTGGGAGCCTCGTCGGACGGATTTATTTAATTGCTTTTGCAGTTTGTCACAAGGGTCATCGTTTAGTACTGAGTTTAATGACAAATGTATGTGTGTTTGGGACACAATATTAGTTAATCTGTCCATATAATGTGCTAAATGTTGTTTTCTCGTAGTTTATCCTCAGTTTGAATAAAGTTTTGTTCTAAATATTATATATCTTTAGGAAATACCGTTATATTGTTTTAGTTTTTTATTTGTAAAAGTGAGTGAAAACAACATGTGAGAAAGGAAATACGGATTCTATTTTTTTATATTTGTGATCACAGCAATAGAACACTTATGTATTTTAATAGTAATATTGATCACATTAACACACATTAATATAAACCAGAAATAATAATATAATTATTTATCCAAATGCCAAGCACCCTAATTGGTTTTCCGTGTTCAGTTTGCAAATGGTGATTACATTTACATATTTATTAAAATTTAGTTCACCTTTATGCACATATTATTTCAATTCAAATTTGGCATAAATTGGTTCCTAATGTACGTAGATGTGTGAGTGTGAAATGTCCCTAACTTCTGCAGAAAAGCATCTCTGACCTTTAAGTAAAACTACGGAATACATTATTACTGCTGCTATGTGTTTGTTTTGCTTCATCAATATTTTATACTATTTTGCAGACATTCTAACCACTTTTCTAACTAACCAAATTCCACTACTACGTCTCGTCACTTTCTACTCCTTTTGAGCCATTATGGGTACATGGAACACATGTTCACCTTCCGTCCATCCATATTCCAACAACGTAGAATGTATCTTTAAATATAACTTCAGTGTTTAGATAGATATATAAATCCAACCTCCCTTCCATCCCCAAAAGGCCGGCAACGCACTTGTAACGCTTCTAGTGTTGCAGGTCTCCATGGGCGGCGCTAATCGCTTACCATCAGGCAACCTCTGCTAGTTAGCACGCCTATTCCATAAAAAAAAAATTGGACACCAGGGCTTGTTCGGAAATAATGAACAAAGAGCGGCCTTACCTCTAGAAACAATTTTTTTTTTTTTTTTTTAGCTTCGCCCCGCGGTTTTACCCACGGTTTTAAAGGTACAACGTTAGTTAGCACGGCGGGACTCAGCTAGTACACAATAATATTCATGATGCTAATATTAATATAAATAAACACAATTTAGTATTAGATTATTCTGGGTTAATCTATAAAACATAAAAAATAGGTAAAAAAACTTTTTAAGTTAAACGGTTTTATGTTAAACATAAATTGCAATGTTTAAGATAAATGTACTAAAAACCAAAAAATAATAAAATAGATAGTCGTGGGAATTATAAACATATGCATAGACTAGACTAAAATAAAACCGTGGGGCACGTCAATTGTCTACAATCGTTGATTAAAATGTTTGTTTTGTAATGTTACACTATAATTAGGCAGTTTTTCAACCGACAACGATGGACGTGTGATAAGTAGGGCTAGAATGTGGAAACAAGCTAGCAAGCTCGATTATAAGCGAGTTTGAGGGTTTCATAGTGGTGAGCGAGTAGTACTTTTATCATATGTTTTGTCGATTAAAGACAAACTACGAGCAGTGAAACGATTCCTCGCCAGCCAGCAGTGTGAATGTCCAACGATAAACTAGTTGAAACATCTCTTTTATTTACATGGAGTGTATAACTATTGGAATTTCCATGAGCAAGAAAATAATAAGTAATTTCCTCACCGTCTGCGGGCCAACTGCCTATTTTAACGACGAATTAAACGATTCTTCTATCGCACATTAAGTCGATAATTTGTAGACAATTGACGTGCCCCACGGTTTTATTTTAGTCTAGTCTATGCATATGTTTATAATTCCCACGACTATCTATTTTATTATTTTTTGGTTTTTAGTACATTTATCTTAAACATTGCAATTTATGTTTAACATAAAACCGTTTAACTTAAAAGTTTTTTTACCTATTTTTTATTTTCTAGTTTTTAGTTTTTATTTCGCATTCTGTTTAATTCATTTAGTGCTTCATTATTGCAAGGTTTCTTCACACTAAGTCGTACTAACTCCTGGTCACTAATTTGGGCATTGTCGTCAATACGTACATCTTTGTAAAGCGGGTTATTTCTGATTAACCATCTTAAAGCACTATAGACTTTTTCGCGACATATTGTGAATTCCCTGGTGATGTTTAAATTTTCTAATCGTTCGGTTACTACAATAATGCCTACCTGGCTTGCAGATCTTGGTAGCATACTAGGCAGTCTTTCACTGACTTCAAAGATATCTTGGGCAAATAAAACTGCCTGTCCGCGAAAACCGTACTGCCCATAGAGGCCACTAAATTTCACGATTTTAACAAAGGGAATTATTCTGAACAGCAAACGTTGTTCCGCCTGTGTCAATGTTTGAATAACGTCTGGTATAGAACCTGGATCCAGATTATTCCAGTAAGCTTTTGGTGGTGCTGTTGTTTTATTACTAGTAACATGTGTTTGACAGCGGGAACATAATAACAATGATATTTTCGAAGTTAACTCCACAGGTAAGTATGTTAATGCAGCAGCGTTGTACCGAAGAGTACGAACTTGATTAGGATAACAACGTTTGGTACAAATATCACAAACATGTATACAAATTGTGTTAATAGCATTCTCGAATGCCTGCAGAATATTAGCTCTGCATTGCTGGGTACGCTCTCGTTGTTTATTTAACCTCGTATCGCGATGTTCAGGCGTTTCTGAACCCAACTGCTGTCTTTGTCTTTTACGGCTTTGTATTAATCTAACTTCATATTCTTCAGGCGTTTTTGACGCTACCATCTGTGTATATCGCTCTCTTTCTTTTGTTAACCTGGCTTCATATTCTTCAGGCTTTTCTGACGCTATCATCTGTGTGTATCGCTCCCGTTGTTTTGTTAACCTGGCTTCATATTCTTCAGGCGTTTCTGACGCTATCATCTGTGTGTATCGCTCACTTTGCTTTGTTAACCTGGCTTCATATTCTTCAGGCGTTTCTGACGCCGTCATTTGTGTATATCGCTGACGTTGCTTTTTTAACCTGGCCTCATATTGCTCAGGTGTTTTTGACGCTAATTGTTCCCGTCGTTTCTGTAATCGACTATTTCTATCACCTTCACTTTCTTTAGCTCGTTTTGCTTTATACTTTTCTTTCGCTTTTTGAAGCCTTCGTTTACGTTGTGTTGCAGTTTCTGTTTTATTTGTGTTTGTATTTTTTATATTTTTTTTTACCATTTTGTTCCCACGAGTAATGGACATTTAAACAGTCGACCCCCCCAGAGGTCCAATAAAGGGGCAAGGCTATGTACAACAAGATGCGCCTGAGTCTTAAGGGGAAAACGCTAACGACATATCATTTTTATCCACCCTAATGCCATACAGTTCTTGGCGCGTTTTAACCTTTCACCTTAACTTGGGTGGTGTACCGCTAACGACGTATCATTTTTAGCCACCCTAACGCCACACAGTCCTCAACATGTTACAAAATCTTGACTTGGGTGGTGGATTCAGGCTGGATTAATCAGATAGCTAAATTACAGATTCAATTTCTAAATTTAAATCTTATTATTATACGCCATTTGGTGGCTGCGCCCATCTTAAATATTGAGGTTGTATAGTGCACTGTATTCTTCTTGTCAAGCCCTTTTATTTGATACCCATATTGGTGGGATTGATAAAAAATTGTTATCAGCCATTTGGTAGCGGCGGCCATCTTAGATTTCAATTTTGCATAGTAAATTGTATTCTACTTGTTGAGACCTTTCATTTGAGACCCATGTTGATGGGATTGATAAAACCTAAGTTATCCGCCATTTTGTAGAGGCCGCCATCTTGGATTTTAATTTTATATAGTACATTGTATTATACTGGTTGAGCACTTTCATTTGATACCCATATTGATGGGATCGATAAAACCTACGTTATCCGCCATTTTGTAGCGGCGGCCATCTTGAATTTATAATGATAATGAATAAACATAATTGTATTGTCACCAAAATCCAAAGTGTATACAAAATTTCAGATTAATCGGTTGACAGGAAGAGGGTGAAATTTGAATTACTAAATTTGACCCAAGAATAATAAATAAATAAAACAAACGGGGTGAGCTAAATAAAACCGTTTAATAAATAATCAGATAATTAATTTGTTAAGTACATATTTATACTCCGAGATTCATATCCATTAGGTTTTATCACTTGTAATCGACATTTAACAAGACAAATTAACATTATATATAAGTCACAGTAAACATCACTTTGTTTACGATATGTTTTTCTTACTTAAATTAACTGACTTCTATAAAACAGGAGGTTATAATTTCAGCAGTGCGTATTTTGAAGTAAAAACTTTAAGCGCATTGAGCACTTTTTGGGTGAACAAAAATCATGGAAATCGCGTCATCGTCACCGAACGCTTTCCAATAGCTATATTTTTAAAATTCTTTTTATCGCGCATTTCGCAAGTCAAGTCGGGAGTCGGGTTTTAGTTTTTAACTTTTTCTTGTTTAATGCCTCGATTTCACGAATGAATGAATGAAGAACACTATTTATTACAATTCGTAATGATTAGGTGATTAAAGACGATGAAGCTTTTGTAAAATATTAGTTAATAATACTAAGTAAAACTCCATTTAACCTAAGCAATCAAACATTTCTATGAACTACCTACTTTCTCACGACTCTAAGGGCTTTGTGTATATTTAAATAGCAGTCATTAATGTAAATTTTATCATTTTTATTTGTCATCGATCTATACATTTATTAATGGTTCATAAACATTTTGACGGGGCGTAAAGATCATTAATTCTTATCAACAAATTAATGATCATAATTCTATTTTCTATACCTACTTTAAGTGTAACGTTTTAAAGTCTCTTTAATAATAGGTCTTTACCTATGAAATTGCCGTTTTGTAAGCAATAAGTGAAAGTACTTATTTTTTCAAAGTTTTTTATTTCTGCTATTCGAAGTAATCACCCATGCAATCGTCGCATCTTTGCCAACGTATTGGCAGTTTATTGATGCCCTTCTTGTAAAAATCAGTTGGACGGGAGGCAACAAACTCTTCAAAGGCATTTTGTACCGCCTCTCGGGAATTGAAATTTTTACCCACTAAAAAGTTGTATTGTGTTGAAGAGTTTGTTGCCTCCCGTCCAGCTGATTTTTACAAGAAGGGCATCAATAAACTGCCAATGCTTTGGCAAAGATGCGTCGATTGCATGGATGATTAAGTGATTACATCAAATAACAGAAATAAAAAAGTTTGAAAAAATAAGTACTTTCACTTATTGCATACAAAACGGCAATTTCATAGGTAAAGACCTATTATTTAACTTATTTATTAGGAACTAGTTGTTGCCCGCGGCTCCGCCCGCGTATATGTCGGTTATCGCGGCAAATAGTATCCTATGTGTTATTCTGATGTATAAGCTATATTACTGTAAAGTTTAATCCAAATCCGTTCAGTAGTTTTTGCGTGAAAGGGTAACAAACTTTCGCGTTTATAATATTAGTATAGATAATAAACTAGTCCGTGGCATTGATAGTAATAATACCTAAACAATCTTTATCATACTAACATTATTACTGAGAATGTAAGTTTGTTTGTTACGCTTTCACGTGAAAACTAGGTACTTAACCGATCATCATGAAACTTTGTACACATATTCTTGGAGGTATTAGAAGTAACATAGGATACTTTTTTATTAAATGCGAGCGAAGCCGCGGGTAAAAGCTAGTATAGTATATAATGAATATCGCTTCCGCTGCTTTTAGTCTACTCAACGGATTTTAATATAGTTTTCAGCAATAGATAGAGTGATTCAAGAGGAAGGTTTATAATAGGTCTTTACCTATGAAATTGCCGTTTTGTATGCAATAAGTGAAAGTACTTATTTTTTCAAACTTTTTTATTTCTGTTATTCGAAGTGTGAGCTTCCAACCCCAACTCTTGCAGCTTGGAGACTGCCTGTTGCGCAGTATGTGGTCGTGCGTTGACGTGAAGCAGCTGCAAGAGCTGGGGTTGGAAGCTCTCCCTCATCCGCCATACTCACCAGACCTTGCACCTACCCACTATTACTTTTTCCAAAATTTAGACAACTTTTTAGTGGATAAAAAATTCAATTCCCGAGAGGCAGTACAAAATGCCTTTGAAGAGTTTGTTGCCTCCCGTCCAGCTGATTTTTACAAGAAGGGCATCAATAAACTGCCAATGCGTTGGCAAAGATGCGTCGATTGCATGGGTGATTACTTCGAATAACAGAAATAAAAAAGTTTGAAAAAATTGCATACAAAACGGCAATTTCATAGGTAAAGACCTATTATGTATTATTTATTAACAGTGCAATTTAATATTTAAAGTAAGTGATTTATTTTTAACTTACAAATGACGTTATAATTTGTTATATCCTCTACTATAATATACATCTATTACACATATAAATCTCCCAGTTGCTCACTCATCTATTGCTGAAAACTGCATTAAATTTCGTTGGGTATTTTAAAAGATCGAGGCGAACAGACAGTGGGAGCGACTTCATTTTATTTTTAACCGACTTCCAAAAGGAGGAGATTCTCAATTTGATTGGTATTTTATATGCTATGTCAATATTTGATACAGTACCTAGGTACTGTTGACGTGTCGATTATTGAACAGAAACTGCTGTGACTTTTAGTCAAGTACCGCATATGAGACAGCTGCCATTAACGGCATGTGTCAAACTCAAGTTAAGTGTAAAGCCTTGTAGCAAATTTTAATGAAAATCAATCGGATCAAATATAAACACTAAAATAATGTCCGTAAGACCGAAACAAAAAGAGGAAAAAGGAAGTTGGTCAATGATGCAGAAGCATTACCAGCCCGCCATGGTGTGGGTCACCATTCTGCATTGTTGTATTGTCTACATTCGCAATGAGTATGGAGACCACCACTCCTGGATTCTACTTATGCTTTCCATCAGGCAGAGTAGAGTTACTTTGGCAGGCCCATATTTAAAAAAAAGCCGGTCGTTTTGTTTCCAAAGCTTTGATTGTGTTAAGACAGGAATGGCGATAGGGATTCCGCACTTTGATAATGTTACGCTCTCGAGATCAATGTTATTATACAAGGAAGAGATACACACACCAATATAAAATATTAATGTAATACTTATAAAGCTGAAGCCTAGAGATGCAAGCAGTTTGCGTTTTTATAAGAGCAAGTAAGCCGGCAGCTGCACAGATAATATCGGGCTTTAAATAAAGCAAGTCCTTGGCAAGCCTAAATCTTCAGTGTTACTTAAGTCGCCAGTTATGCGTAAACGATTAAAAATTTAAAACTCATTTCCAAAATTATTTTATGATTAACCAGAAAATAAATTTTAAGCAGTTTTCCAAATTCAATTAATCTAAAAGTTTACTAACGCCCTTGTTTAGTGATGCCCTTGTTTCGACAACTTTTATAAAATGTGCAGCCGCAAAACTTTAAAGTACTTCAACAAAGAGCTAACAATATTTATCATAACATTTTTAAACCTATTTAGAGTGACATTACGTAAAAATAAACTTAGTTTTATTTGTATAAAGCGTTATTAGGTGTAAAGATTAGCTGAAAGTAAATTGATTACTTATTATTAACCTTTTAAACGAAAATTATGCGAACTGAACTGACCAAATCTATACTCTGTCCATTTCTTTATTTTCTTTTTGACAGCTCACGCCTATAAATTACCATATTTTTTTTCGGAATTATGTACTACGGTAATGTCGTACTTTATTGACGGTGACGGTACTTTAGTGAAGTGGTCTGTGCATAACAAACAACCACAGACTATAAAACAGTAGTTGAAATACGATAAATCGATCATATGATAAAAATAATTTGACTTCATATAAGTATTTTTTCTGTAATTTAATAAAAAAAAGGAAATAAATATAGTATCTATGACTCCAAGATTGAATTTTTGCAAGGAATTAAGTCGAAATCTTGGAATTTAGGATCAAACCAAGAGTAAAGAACAATAACTCTGTTCATTCATCTAATTTACTGATTTATTATTTATATTTTTGTTTATTTCTTACATAATATAAAAAAAAAATAAAGGAATAATTAATATTTCAACAAAAAATATTCAATAAATCGATTGAAAGTTCTTCATAAATAAAATCGCTATTCGTTTAAAATCGAATCGGTAATGGGTGAGGGCGTCACTAATTTCAAAATTTCTTGAACTGTCAAAAAGAAAATAAAGAAATGGACAGAGTATAATTGAATCGAAACTAGTTACGTAAGTAACTAGTTTTCGCTTAGTGATCGAATATCTCTATACATATTTTAAAGTATATTATACTAGCTCTTACGCGCGGATCCGCCCTCGTGTTTGTCGGTTATCGTAGCAAAGAGTAGCCTATGTCCTTTCTCAAGAACCAAAGTATTTTCATGCCAAATTTCATTGAAATCGGTGCAGCGGTTTGGCCGTGAAAGCAGGATAGATAGACAGACAGAGTTACTTTCGCATTTATAATATAGGTATGGATTAAAACAAACTTATTCGTAAAGTCGACCTAATTTATATTAAAGGGGTTGAATTAACTATTATAACAGTATTACTTATGTTTACTGTTCGATTTATATCTGCATGCTGTTTCAATAATATTTAATTAAAGTACAAGAATGAAAATAATCTTAGTTAGGTAGTAAATATGCAACAGACCGAGGAAAAATGTGCATCATTTGCTCAATATATACGTGCAATGCGAGCATTGCACTTATTTATTGATCAAATGATGCACGGTCATCTCTAGTTTTTCCGTCAAAGGATAGATGTCAAATAATAACACATTACTTGCGACTATTGTAAAGCTCGCTAGTTTTTTTAAGCAAAATACACTTTTTCATCCCAACAGCTCGTAAAGAGTATTTTTGCCCTTCGATATCTGAGTGCAAAAGCCGTTTTTATTCGCTAGAGAGGATAAAGTAAAATTGAATTTAGAACATCATGTGCAATAAGCAAACATAAGCTTGTGAAGTCAAAATATCATTAATCCTATTTACTTCTACCTCCATGGTGTCGAATTTATCATACAATTTTTTTTTATTTTTTAAAAACTCAGACTCGGAACCTTCTTGGGACTTTTTTTTGATTTGCGTTGCCAGCGCCATTTTCTTTTCACGTCATTTAGTCATTTCCTCGCTGAGTTGGGATGAAAAGTAGCGTGTTGCACTCGAGTGCAATTTCTTTTTACCTAGTGCTCTTTTAATTCCCTCGCTAACGCTCAGGATTCTTATTTTTGAATCAATCAATCAATCTTAAATTTTAGACTCCTTCGCTTGCTCGGTCATCAAAATTGAGCACGCGGTTAAAAAGCAACTTTGCACTCTTGTATAACAAATAACTATTTCACATCAGTTCGGTTTTCAAAAAGAGAATACATAATTAAATGTTTGTCTGTCAGTTTTTCAAAAAGCTGTTAATTAAATAAACCTTCATTAAAATTGTGAACGAATGTAAGCCAGAGTTACCGAAGCATTTCTTCGGATTTCCGTTTATATAAAACCGCCATTTAATTATATGTAGACGTATTACTTTATTAACTATTTACGTATAATTATACGTTCCAAGAATAAATAAATATAATTATTTTGTTTCTGAAATGAATCTACAAATTCAAAGCCCAAGATAATAATATTCAACTTGAAAATAATATCAGTCAAGTTCTGTAACTTTTCCTGATATGACATAAAAACAATATAATACGTTATAAATATACGATTTTTTATGCTGCAGGTGACAAATCAGCAGGTGGAACATCTGCTGATGGTAGGTGACAACCGTCACCTACAACTGGAGAGACACAAGTGGGTTATCAACATCGGAAATACTCTATTTTCTACAAAGTTTACTTCATATCGGTATTTCCTCTACAGCTCGGTTGTGAGAGGCGAAAAGTTTCATGAAAAGCACACAGTTTTCGAGTGCTTGCTTGTATTCAAAATGAGTATATTTAATCAAATAGCTTTTTTACATGATTTACTTTTATATTATACTAATTGTTGCCCGCAGCTCCGCCCGCGTATATGTCGGTTATCGCTGCAAATAGTAGCCTTTGTGTTATTCTGATGTTTAAGCTATATTTCTGTAAAGTTTCATCCAAATCCGTTCAGTACTTTTTGCGTGAAAGAGTAACAAACATCCATCCATCCATCTATCCATCCATACTAACAAACTTTCGCGTTTATAATATTAGTATAGATAATTGAAATGTATACTAATAAGAAATATGTACATTTTGTATTTATTTATTTTGTTGTACTATTGTATATTGTATGTAATGTTTTATAATTAGATACCTATCTATTTTTTTTAACTAGGTATCTAATTTATATGTATGGAGCTGGGATGCGAGGGACTCAAAATAGATCAGAGTAGCTTGGAATGGGAGAGGCCTATGTACAGCAGTGAACTGCGATAGGCTGATTATGATGATGAATGTAACTTATCTATACAGTATATTTTACCTAACCTGTTGTTGTAAGCTGGTGCTGAGAAAGATCTAAAAACTCACACTTACAGACTAGTTTAAATAAATTATAAATATTTCGGACATCTAACATACAACGCCATCTAGTCCCAAACTAAGCACAGCTTGTATTATGGGTACTAGACAATGGATATTAATATATTATTTACTGTTTTTTGTAAATACTACATATTATATATAGATGACATAGATATCCACTCCCAACTCCACATCCAAACTCCGAAACAAATACTTGCAGATCATACGAACATTTGGTCCGACCCGGGAATCGAACCCGAGACCTCTAGCACAGCAGTCGCATACGCTACCACGGACCCACCGAGGCAGTCGAAGTTTAGTTCCTAGTCTGTAAGTATAGGTTTAGATGTAAGAGTAAAAAAAGGAAGGAAAGAGTGTAAAAAGTTAAAACTACTAAATAATAATTGATAGACAACGCATTACTAATTAAAAATAACTATAAAATAGGCTCCAGTTAAGATAAAAAGTTTTAATAAAATCGAGATTCTAAATGGACGTTATCGACGGTTGCGCAACAAGAGACATGCCGGCCGGTCGCGTTTTTGTTTACGGACATACATATTTACTTTAGCGCAATGTGAACGAAACCAGTTTGAAGCCCACGCGAACCTCCGAACATACATTTCGAACAAAAAGAATACACCGCAAGATGGACGATGATGTCTAATAATTTGCTACATCGCCAACTACCATATCATTTAGTCAATTGACTGTAATAACGCGTATGTTTTATTCTAGACCTTGGTTACTAAGAGCTCAGCTGTCGAGCTTCAATACACGTCTTATCATTATAGCATTATTCAGCGCTAATTACGTAAGTAAGACATTCAAGACACGTTGACGAGACCTTCGCTTTACCTGAGAAACTAAAATCAACTTCATAGTATTGTGTAACGACGCCTTAATACAACATCATCTCAAACTAGTTTTGGGAACAATGTTCTTTCTAAATGATTTTATCCTTTCTATTGTAGTATTTCTACCTGGCGTTGTACAAGCTCCGTTGTGTACTAAATAAACATCCGCCATCACCGAAAATAGATACGCATCAATAACAATATACTGCTGACATTATAAAATGTTATAATAATTATTCATATTTGTAGATAGGTATTACGACTTTTATGTATGATATTTGTAAAGTAGTTGTCTTCAATTCGCGCTCTTAACCTAACAATATCTCAGAGTAAATAGACATAAGATATGTACTCACCGTATCTTGGAACTCCTTGAACTCATTCAATAGTTTGTTCTTCTCTATTTTCTGGCTGAGAGCCTTAACGTTGGCGGAGACTGCGATCATATTAGCAGTCAACTCGTCCACTTCATGACGCAGTTGACGGACTTGCACTTCGCGCACTACTGTGAACACCAGCAGCCACGCCACCAGGGCAGCTACCACAACACCCAAAGTAATCAACCATGTGTGCCACCGCCTATCAGTTTTCTCGTTAACCATCGCGCCTCGAAACTGCCTCTCAAAGTCCCCACCCATCAAGTTCTTAGATATATCCTGAGATTCCTTCATGTTCGTTTGAATGTGTGGAATAGCTTCTGGTATCAGAGCGTGTTTCTCTGCCATCACAGCCTGACACTGCACTCACGACCCTTCCCGTCACTCGATTCCTAAGTGATAATAAACTACGAGTAATTAGCGTTTATCGGCCCATTATTAGAGTTCGTGGAAGGCCCGGGTCGAAGACTGTCCGTGAAAGCGGTACAAGTATTTGCACGTGCCGAGCTGAGAACGATATGGAGCGTAATACGCGTGTTTTACGAGAACGCTCGTAAATGTAGGACAGAACTGGGCGGTAACGCTCGCGGCGGACGACTAAACTGGACGTAACGTAATGTGCGCGCGCGCATCTCTCGGATCGCATCGTGCCGCCGCCCGTTTCTATCTCCCCGCAACCAGGATGATCCTATAATTCTGCTATCGGTGAACCTACAACGCATCGTAACCTTCAATGACCGTTCTACAGAGATAAAATATTTATATCATTATGTAAATGAGGTAATTAGGTTTCTTGTTAACTTCCGTCATTTAAGAATGGCATAAAACACTCGTAAACAGTATTTTATAAAACGGATGTATATATAAGGGTACATAATAATAATACAATCCTAACATATATTTGCCAAAAATGTTGTTGGCCAACCAGATTTTTTTATCAACAACTAGTTAAAGTGCCATATATCCAACCTGGTTGGTTTGTCTGAACTATTCAGTCCAAAATTCATCTGCATAAACATTCCATTTCCGGGCCTTCCTTTACCTCTTTCCAAAATGTCCTTTCAATATAATCCTAGCTCTATCTTTATTTCCCATAGTAAAGCGCTAACAGCAACAAGTTTGCGGACGGTTTGCCTGTAAAATAAGTGGGACTAAATTGTATTTGGTGTGTTTACTCCGAAATACAGGCATGACTATGAACACGTTTAGGTATAGTTGTATTAATAAATAATTGTATCAATAATTGTATTGCAGTAAAATAAGACTAATCATTTGTATTCTTACAGCAAATATTATTCCGCTTTAATCATCTTCCTGTACATAGTGTACCTACATGTAGATAGCTTTTATTAATACTCTAAGTAGTACAATTCGGCTGGTTCTTTGGCGCTGCGTAGAGATGTGGCTTCGCTGTGCATCTTCTAGCACAAATACTATGGGGAGTTCTCCGAGGAATTGTTCGGACTGATTCCTGCCGCTTCTTTCCGCAATCGTCCTACGCGACAGTAGTTTCATCCCCATCACTTAGATGGCTGGCAGTCCACAACCGTGTGTGTGGTTTTCTAGGAACTTTCTGCCTCGCGCAACGAAACTGTGGAATGAACACTGTCGCCTGCGGTATTCCCGGACCAAAACGACCTTCAAACCTTTAAGAAAAGAGCGAACACCTTTTTAAAACTTGTGACACCTCAGGCGTTGCGGGTGTTAATGGGCGGCGGTAATCGCTTACTATCAGGCGACACCTCTGCTCGTTTGTCCCCAATTAAAAAAAAAAGTACATTTTGTGTTATGTCACTACTCTTTCGTATGCCGTATACTGACCTAAGTAATAACAATATTATGCTGTATACAAAAAAAAACAACATATAAACAAATTTCCAGCCAGTTTATATAACGTAATGTAGATTTGCTTTCTAAATGATATGTGAGAATTATCAAAAGTATAACACGCCAACCAAATCTGTCAAGTCCATAGTGTATGAATATAATTTAAATTGATATGTATGTTGCTGAATATTTATGTATTTATCTTAGATCCGAAATTGTATAACCTATGTGCGCCTACCTCACAAGATTTCTACACCACCCTAAGGTTGACTGGTAGAGAATGCCCTGGGCATTAAGTCCGCCGATGTACAAAAGTGCATAAAGTTATAAATAATTTGCATGCTCACCCGCCAAATTGGCATCATCAAGTAAGCGGAAGCTCCAGTATATGCTATGTTTGACACAATTTCTTCAACACTTTATTTGAGTGCCATCTGTTTTTGATAAAACTTGTATTGTATTTTAGCATAAAATTATGATAATATTGCTGTTATTGTGCACGTGGTGCTTACTTATAAGTAATTGTAACACTCTGCCACCTTATACTTATTGTAAAATAATTTTTTAAATGTTAAACAGTGTATACAATTGTTGGTGAGCCAAGTAAATAAATAAATAAATAAACTTTTTTATTTTCTTAAAAAGACAACTCCCGCACTAGGAATAAATCCTGTGTCGCGGGGGACTTTACAAACATACATGAAACGGACACAAAGAACACCCATAAAATAATAAATAATAAGAAATAATAAAATAAATAAACATCTGTAATTTTAATTTTAATAAAACTGACTTTATATTCCATTAATTAACATATTGACTTTATCGTGAAAAAAGCCAATAAAACCTTAGGTTTTATTATTAGATCAACTTCCGATTTTAAAAATATTAAACCCATTAAAGTGCTTTATTGTGCACTGGTGCGCAGTATCCTCGAGTATGCGTCTGAGGTTCATAATCCGCATTATGGTATTTATATTGATCGTATTAAGTCTGTTCAGAGTATGTTTTTGAGATATTTGCAGTAGGTATAAGTGTAAGTGTATTTTGTAGTGACAAGATGTAGAAGGTATCACTTTATGCCTTTAACGAATAGGCGTTCTGTTTCTGATATTGTAATGTTGCTAAAGATTATTAACGGAGATATAGATTGCTCCATTCTTCTCGAGAAAATTAATATCAGAGTACCGCATAATTTACGTGTCAGACGCAATCTACCCTTGGCCGTACCTCGAGCAAGTATTAACTATCGCAAAAATTAATTCATTATTCGAGCGAGTAAATCCGTAAATGACATGGATAAATTGGGCAAAGAGATTGAGCTTTTCAGATCCAAACCTTCATGTGTCAAAAAATACATGCTACAACAATTTTTATACCCAATCTTCGGAGCGTAACATTTCCTTTATCTAAGTTTTTCTTTTTGTCTAATTAGTTTTAATTTTCTAGTGTTCCTATTGTGTTCTGATAACTTTCCTAAGTATCTTTTTGATGTTGTTTAAACTGTTTGTGACAATGAATTTGATGTTTTTAACCTATTTGCGAGTACCTGTTTGTTGTTACTTAATTTATATGTATTTACCTTCTAATATTTATGCTGTTGGTATTCCGAACAAAATAAAAATAAAATAAATTAAAAGCAGTCTCGCTGATATATGGTTCACCTGAACATCTGAACGAATATGGATAAAACTGGACAAAAAGACGGACTACGTTTTACCCCGGCAAGATTTTAACTTTCCCAACTATTCATTTAATTTAAATTAACAGTAAGACTAATAAGAAAGTTTTTGTAATGAATAAATTTACCACTGTATTTGTGTGTGTATTTGTTGACGTTCTATTAAATTGTACTTCATAACGTACTAGTGACCCGAACCGGATACCTACATACGAAAATGTTTGAATTTCTTAGATTTTCTCTAATAGAATATGCATATTTTACGCATATAAACCTTCCCCTTCATTCACTATATCTATAGCTGTAAACTGCATTGAAATCCGTTGAGTAGTTTAAAAGATCTAAGCAAACAGACAACGGTAGTGACTTTTTTTATACTTTCTTAAGATTATATTTATTCAAGACTTGGCTTTATTTTTGCAACAGTTTACTTTCTTAGGACTTAGTACACAGCAGACGTCACATTTCCCGATATATGCTGCGGTTACTGGGACTTTAGATAACGAACAACTACAAGTAAACAACACTAATTGAGTGTCACTAAAGGTTAAATTCGTATATAAATACGCACTACTCGATTTTAAGAATTTATTAACTTTACTAATTTGACTAAAATTTGTTGTTTATAAAAAAACATGATTAAGAGGCCAACTGGATTAAAAGTAAGAAATAATTTCGCTATTTAGCTCCTTACTCCATCTTCATTTTCTAGTTTTCGTTGCGATGCAACAGTTTTATGAAAATAATTTTAAAACTCCTTTGTAAAATTTGAAAGATCAGAGAAAGAGATTTGATCAGATTTTGAAAAAGAGTAGCCATGAGTTTCTTTGCCAGTATTCTTCTCATGAGCTCTACGCATTTTGGAAACTGGAAATTATGGATCGACACAGGCAGGCAGTAGATTTTGGTGTTTTCGCTTAACTTACCTCGACAATACAGCACATGCTGTGGCCTCTGTTTGTGTCGATCTATGATTTTTAACTATAGCTTCAATTCACGTTCATTCAGACGTTCATAAGTGTCACTTGGTGTCTTAGATGAATAAATGATTTTGATTTCATTTGATTTGATTTGGAATTTGCATACAACATTTGGAAGCAAATAAAATTATTTACGCCTAACAAATATGGCTAAGTGGTACCACAGAGCCTGAAGACGAAAGTCTTCAACCAGTTCGTCCTCCCTGTAATGACGTACGGTGCCGAGAAGTGGAGACTGACTCTAGGGTTAATCCGGAAGCTCAAAGTTGGTCAGCCGGCCATGGAAATAGCTATGCTTAGAGTCTCTCTGGAGGACAAAATTCGTAACGAAGTAATCCGTCAGAGAACCAAAGTGACCGACAAAGCTCTCAAAGTTGGTAGGTTTAAGTGGCAATATACTGGTCACATATGTCGCAGAACTGACAACCGCTGTTGTAAGTGTGCTTTAGAGTGGAGACTGCGTCTTGGCAAACGTAGTGTGGGACGCCTTCTGGCCAGATGGCGGGACGACTTACGTAAGAGGGCTGGCAGCGACTGGATGCAGAAAGCCACAGACCAGGTCCTGTGGTGTTCCTTGGGAGAGGCCTATGTTCAGTAGTGGACTGCATCGGGCTGATGATGTAACAAATATGAATTTGTTTTTGCAATCACGATGATAGATAAAAATTCGCCTCAATCTTTAAATGGTTCTCTCTTTATAGTTTTATACTTTAAGATTTTTTTTAAAAGACAATTTGACAAGAAAAAAATAAGAATATTACTTGGTATACCTAAATTGTAACATGGCACTCACTGTTTTTTGATCCTTAAGTAATGAAAATGTGGTTGGGATTAATCCCCAATCAGTATTGTTCATTGAACACAATGATGATGCACGCTACCATAAAAGGCTTTGTAAATGTTCATTCATCATAAAAGTATATGTTCAAATTATATACTTAAAAACCTATACAAACCGCAACGTCAATCTCAATAATGTAAGTAGGTATATAATATAGGAATAGGTTCATTTCTATAGAAAATTAAATAAATAAATACATTATAATTGAAGTGTTTTCCCCGAAACGTCTCACTGAATGCGTAAGAACAATATCGCGGTTAAGTAAAGACCGAAATAAATAAATTTCCATATGTACTTGAATGGAGTCATACAAACAAAAGTACCTATTTGAAAATACGTCATCATATAAGAGCTATGAATTATTGTTTGTCATCGAAATGATAAAAACCCATTTTAATATTTAATGAGCCTATTTACCCGTTAATCTATACCTACCTATATTACAAAGAGGTAAAGTTCGTGAATTGATTTTAAAATATAGAAAGCCTTATTATTTGTGAGTATCATAGGCTTAAATTAACCAAAATGATTACCGCAATATCCGACATATACACGCATAGTCGTGACCAAAAGCTACTTATAAATAATATTAAACATTAGCTTGACTTTAACCCAGTTTTGTAGTAGAATGAAGTTACATTTTAAACATTGCCTTACCCACGTTGCTCTACAGTACTTCTAAAATTGTTCTAACGCGAATTTAGATTTTTTCTTCTTCTGATGTTTTCGTTTGAAGTAGCGAAAGCAGTACTCTCGCTCAAAACTGGTAAAGCTAGGCCTCGACTTATGACTGCGAAAATACTAAAAGCCGCCATAACTTTCGCTGTCGAGGTACTGACACCTTTAATAAAGAATATCTGGATGAGTGAGGAGCTTCCAGATGACTAGAACAAAGGGCTTCTTATAACTATGCCCAAAAAAGGCGACCAACGCCAGTGCAGCGATTGTAGAGGCATCACTCTGTCTGTAAGACTATCTTGGATAGATTATCGGTGGTTATTTAAACCCTTCTGCTCAAAGGGCAGAAGCTCGATTGGAATCCTCAAGTAAAACGAAAACGTAGCCGTTCAAACAGACCTGGCGCGCCGTACAGTTTCAGACGAGGGGAAGAAGGTCGAAAAGACGTAGAGCGAGTTAAATGCGAAGCGCACGACCGAACGCTATGGCGGAATTCTGTGGACACCCTCTGCCCCATCTTGGGGACATGCGACTATAAGTTAAGTAGGTAAGTCATTATTTTCGTTGATATTTGTAGTTGAAGACTGCGGTTAGTTTAATTCATTTAAATAATTCTTCAATTCGTGGTTGTCGAATTTGTACAGCATTATACGCCTATGTTTGCTTATTTATCGAAGATGGTTAAATATTTTTATTGCACACTCCCACATAGAACTGGGATAAACACAGGAGAAATGTGGAAGGCAACAGTCTCGCTTTTTATTACGTGTTACGAAAAAACATATCTTTTGAATATGATGATGTAAAACAATTCTTGAGCGTGAAACTCGTAAAGATATTAAATATGATTAAATAGACCTCGCATTGAATCATGGCGCAAACATTCCAAGTAGATATCGGTTCATTTCATTTCTAGCACGGATGCCCTTGTGCAGGCCGTCTTACGTCAATTGTGTAACAGAGACGCGCCCGCATACACTATAGTTATAATTGATATTATCTATGAATGAGCTATGGGAACCATTGGCATCGCCACTAGATAAAGCTGCCTGATAAATTATTTATAAACGAATACTTAGAAAGCTTATTGATGTTAAATAGTGGTTCGTTGCTTCCTCATGGTTTCTTGTTTCAGTACTTACGTATCACAGTAGTTGCAAAGCTTGGTCATCCAGGTGGATGACCAAGCTTTGCTCAGTTTTTTTTTCTTTTTGGGAAATTCTCAAATCTTGTCTTGACAGACTTACCGCAAATATTCAAGTAAACATTTTTTATTATGATTTTTTATCGATAAAAATAAAAAATAAAACTAAACTGGTCACTTGTGCTGCCACCTAGTAACCTCTACTAAAACCAATTCTGTCCAGAGTTACTACGTACTTGTTACATAAAACTTACAGATGGCGCTATACAAAAAATTAGATTCACGAAATAAATAAATAAATATTTCGGACATCTAACACACAACGCCATTCAGTCCGAAGCTAAGCAGAGCTTGTGTTATGGGTATTAGACAACCTGTATAAATACATATATACTTTTTTTTGTAAATACATACATGTCATATTATACATAGAAAACATCCAAACTCCAAAAAAACAAATATTTGCATATCATACAAACATTTGATCCGACCCGGGATTCGAACCCGAGACCTCAAGCACAGCATTCGCATACGCTACCATTGCGACACCGAGGCAGTCAATCTTACGTTACGGACGCCTTTGCAACCAACGGGGCTAGGGCTAGGGTACCCCTCTGCAACGTCCCATAAGGAACTTCGTTCCAAAACTCGGAGGGAAAAAAGTAAATGATTATGTTGTAATGACTGACTGGTTGTTATTCCAAACAGCTAATTTAAAGGTCGTGTGTTCGTTGTCAATTTCCCAACCTGAAAAAATGATCATTTCTTCTGTTCCTGGATATCATTTATAATAAATAATAAAAAAAAATAGTAAAGAGATTAAACTAAACTGGTCACTTGTGCTGCCACCTAGTAACCTCTACTGAAACAAGTTCTGTCTAGAGTTACAAAAAAAATACTGAGCAAAGCTTGGTCATCCACCTGGATGCCCGAGCCTTGCAACTACTGTGATACGTAAGCACTGAAACAAGAAACAATGTACCATGAGGAAGCAACGAACCACTATTTAACATCAATAAACTAATCATTAATTATTTATCTGTAATTTCTAAACATTTAGACATTATAGGCATGTATTTGCGCCAGTACATTGTCTGTCTGTCACCATAGTAACATACCGGCTCTGCGATGGCCTTGTGTGAGATGTGTAAAGTTCTAACCGAGTTCAAACCTAATCAAATTTAGCGATAGTCTCTAATATTGGCTAATGAGTTCGTAAATGCAGATCACGTGTGATTAGAAAAAACTGAGTTGTGACGTCATCGACTGTATTTTTAACATTCTATTTTCTAAACCGCCAAAAACGAAACGTGAATAACGTGATGCATGACGCTATTAAAGACGTTGACTGTTTGGAACCCAGATTTAATCTCCTTACCTTCTTTTAGTGTATAGTAGTAGTTAGTCTTATTTTACTATAGCTTCGCTGGCTTTACTGTCGACTTTGTTAATCATTTGGCCGTTTGGCCTAGTGGTTTAACCACAGAACAAAAGAATATACTAGAAGAGGTGTCGAGCAGCAAATGCAAGATAACCTGTGTCGCCTATACGCACACATTAACGATCAATAATATTATACACACATAACGAAGTCTTTCCTGATTCGTCCAAAGGATGTAATGAATATAAGTTCAAAAAACCACTTACAATGTTACTAAATACAACCTTATACCTTTCAACTAAGGTAGGGTTTCACTTGCATATTTGTGTTCGTGTCAGTTTCATCGAAGACTTTAGGGATGTGGTGAATTTGACATTTATCGATTATGTTACAATAATTTTTAAATTAATTAATTATTTGATTGATACTCTGATATCCTTTCATTCTAATTTATAATTTTTTTGTTGCAAAACATTGCAACTCCCTTATTTACCTAAAATAAATTATATATTTGTTTGTTTAGGCATACATATTTCAGAAACTTTAAATAAATAAAAAACGACTGTACATTTTCGCAAGTTCTCTACAACCACCGGTTCTTTGCGTCCACATCTTACAAGAAGCCGTTGTATTAATGGCTAACTAACTTATATTACTAAAAATATGTCACGTTTAATAATTAGTCAAAAGTACTGACATACAATCTTTTTTTAAATCAAATCTGTTTTATTTGTCTGGGAGCTGTAAAATTATGATATATGAAATATTTATAAACTTTTAATTAAAACATTTCTTTTCAAATATTTCTCTAAAATAACTTTATATATAAATTTTGCGAATAAACAAAATCATATATTGTTTTAAAAACCATAGTACAATATAAATCGTACTACGATACTAAACATAAAATCACTGTAAAAACCAATATCATCGAAAAGTTTAACATTACGATATCGATTGAATTTGTCTACATCCCTATGTCAAATAATTGTAAACATTACTTTGAGTAAATATTTTCGTGCCAAATGTTTTGAAATATTCCCGGAGGAAATGCAGTTCATTGCTTGCTCTCGTGGCAACTATGCAAATCATACTTAAATTTAACGCGTAATGTATGATTATTTCAATAGATTAGATTAAAACGGTTTTCATGTGTATTACATAATACTTTTTAGTTTTTTGTTAATATTGCTTAAAAACAAAAGTTTTGAGAGTACCGATGATATCATATGTTTCCTTTGAGTAAATTGTAGTCCTTGCTTCGTTTTCGGCACGTAATTATCGCACAGTTCGGCATAGCAATAACTTTTTACGCAGCTACGTTCCCGACGAAAGTAGTACGTGTATTAAAGCGTTCAGTTGATGCCAGTAGACCTATTAGAGGTATCGGCGCTTAACTTCGGCGCGCCTACCCCGCCTACATAGCAATTCTACCTTGTTCTGTGGGTTTAACGGTCACCACGCCGTTTCCTACTTTGCCAAGTGTCGTGGGTTCAAATCCCACGTAGGACAACACTTTGTGTGATCCACAAATTGTTGTTCTGAGTCTGGGTGTTCTTTGTGTCCGTTTCAAGTATGTTTGTAAAGTCCCTCGCGACACAGGATTTATTCCTAGTGCGCGAGTTGTCTTTTTAAAAAAATAAAAATAATTTCGAGATCGACAGATCCATTGCTTGACCGTGATTGAATACCTAAGATAGGATTAATTTATGTAGTAGTGACATTCAAAAACTAGTCTTACTCTATGTAAACAACATAGGTACCTCCTTAAAGATATCACTAGCTTATAATTTTGAATTTTTTATACCTAAACGTGTTAGCGGAAATATTCTATCACGTCACAATTTCTTTCTGCAGTCAAATGTTTTTTTTAAACTACTTAATGTGGCGACAAGAGTTTATTGTTTATTCGTTCGCTTCGAACATAGACCAAAACGGGCCACTGAACGGAGGGGAGTAGTCATAGCGTCTTTTTCCGATACAAAAATAGTCTTTCATTTTTGAGAGGGAAATCTTCACACATACACATTTGAGACTCACATACAAAAACCATCATCTGTCACTACGAACTCACACATCTATACTAATATGAATGTATGGATGGATGTTTGTTACTCTTTCACGCAAAAACTACTGAACGGATTTGTATGAAACTTTACTGTAATATAGCTTATACATCAGATAACACATAGGCTACTATTTGCCGCGATAACCGACATATACGCGGACAGAGCCGCGGGCAACCACTAGTAACAAATAAAACATAACATTTCGAATTGTACGCGTGACAAACTGCTGGTTTTGACAAGGCGCTTGACCAAACCAGTAATGCTTTATGGTATTTACAAAAAATCTTTCGAAACATTACGGACGGAAAACGGACCAGAGGCACAGAATAATTAATAGTACTGTCGCCAGAGGGTAGATTTGTTGGCCCTCAAATCTGCAAAATAATAAAACATTCTCAGCTTGAAAGCCAAGCCTAAGCTTGGAAGCAGTCATTCAAAATAGTTGTGAAAGTTTTTTTGAGCCCGCCAAAGTGACTCTACTCTGGCTAATAGAAAGCATAAGCAGAATCCAAGAGTGGTGGTCACCATTCTCATTGCAAATGCAGACAATTCAGCAGTGCAGAATAGTGCTATTGAGATGCCTTTTGTGGAAAATAAAAAAGTGAAAATTACAAAACAAAAATGTTACCGATTTATTATTTGATAATTTTCAACAGATGTTAGTAAACATGTCATTAAAAAAGCAGTCCTGTAGACTGCCGGCAGAAGGAAAAACTCCAAACTCTAAACAAACAGTTGTTTAAGCTCTATAGGTAAATAAAATGTGCGATAAAAAGAAGTAAAAAAATATAGCTCATGGAAAACGTTTGGTGACGATGACAGGAATTCCATGCTTTTTGTTCACCCAAAAAATGCTCAACGCGCCTAAAGAAGTTTTCACTTCATAAATCATTTTCTGCACTTGACTTTTCCCTGAAAACTTAGGAAGTATGAATGACGTACATGGGGAACGTTTCCATTAAAGTTTTTTGAATAATGACATCAAGGATTTTTTTTTTATGAAAACGTGAAAGGGGATTCCTGTTGTACCATTATAAGAGAAACTGATTCTTTTTCTGTTCGGATGGTTCGAGAATTAGTCGTTTTTAAATTTAATACCAAAATGATGTAATCAAGTTACGTAAATAAATATTTATTAAACCTGACGTGCCATATTTTTTTTAATCGACTTCAAGAAAGGAGGAGATTCTAATTTGACTGTATTTTTTTATGTTTGTTACCTCAGAACTTTCGACTGGCAGAACCGATTTTGATGATTTTTTTTTATTTGAAAGCTCGTGCTCCCCGTGTGGTCCCATCTCAATTTGGTCCTGTTCTTGAAGTCGTTTTTTTTTATTCTTGATCATTCTACATAAATAAATCAGTAACACTCAGGGTATGAAAACCGTGGAAAGCATCGAGAACTTGTACGATATTGACGAAAAATAGCGTAGTTTATAGCATAGTTAGTGCGTTAACGCGTGTGTTTACTTGGAACTTTCGTTACTTTTTTTGCTTGAACAAGAACAAGGCCTTGCGTCATCTATCTTTTTTTATTTGATCTAATAGTACATTACACAAACTTTTTAACTGACATTTAAAAAACAATCGACAGATCATGTGATATTTTTTTATTCTAAAGTAAAATCTAACTTCATAATAACGTGTCTAATGTCCATAATTTACTTCCAAACCAACTAAGATAAATTATCGAGTAATTGTTTTCCAATCATCTGGCGTGAAATTAAACAAAGAAAGAAATTCACATACACATATCACGTTGGAATGCAGCAAGCACTACTTTTATTCGTAAAATCATAAAGAGCTGCTTTAAATAGGTGTAACTACATTCGGTCTAGATTCCAGAGTGCAAATAAATGGATCTTAATAAAGAAAAAAACTGTTGCTAATCTCTATTTGTGGACTAGGCATTCTACATCGGTTATTTTGCATACTCATTTGAAACGGCTTCTTAGGATGCCTATCTCAAATATGAAGTGTTATTTACACTATAATACTGTTTGAGTTCTTCATCAAAACATTATAAATATGGATCTTGAAAATATGTATATGATTATGTCACGAATAGGCATAATGACTAATTTGAAAAACTGTTTTATAGCGTTCGAAGTATCTCCTATTGTCAAAAACAGTTATATTTCTATAAAAAATTAAGTTTTAGTAGGAAAAAATTGCGATTTAAATTTTAAGTTTTAAATTCACGCCAAATCGCTCGGTGGTGTCATGGCGTCGCGTCTGTTTGTGCAGACGCATCGTCACCATTTGTCAACCAGTGTCAAATATATATCTTATCTATATAATTATGCACAGAAATACAGACTGCACGTTTGGCCTAGTGGTTTAACGGTCACCACGCCGTTTCCTACTTCGCCAAGTGTCGTGGGTTCAAATCCCACGTAGGACATCACTTTGTGTGATCCACAAATTGTTGTTCTGAGTCTGGGTGTTCTTTGTGTCCGTTACATGTATGTTTGTAAAGTCCCCCGCGACACAGGATTTATTCCTAGTGCGGGAGTTGTCTTTTAAAAAAAATATATATATAAAAGAGGAAGGTGACTGACTGACTGATATACCCAGAGATCAACGCACAGCCCAAACCGCTGAAGCTAGAATCCTGAAATTTTGTATTTAAGTTCTTTATATAACGTAAGTGAGCACTACACTACTACTACTACTACACCAATTTCATCAGATAAATACATTATTTTAGTGGTTCTTGGTTACTGTCATCATGCCTAATAGGAATACGGATTATCACCAACCACTCCTATTTGGGCAGCGTTTGGGAAACTTCGTCGGGTCTTTTCATCGTCGATCGCACAGTGCCTTAAGACGAAAGTCTTCAAACAGTGCTTCCTACCGGTCGCGTCATGACATACGGAGCCGAATCGTGGACACTTACGGCACGGCTGGTCCACAAGTTCAAAGTCGCTCAGCGTGCAATGGAGAGGGCTATACTCCGCGTTTCTCTGAGGGATCGCATCAGGAATGAGGTAACCCGGCAGAGAACCAAGGTCATCGACATAGCCCAAAGGATTAGCAAGCTGAAGTGGCAGTGGGCTGGCTGGCTGGATTATTGTTGGGGTAAACGGGTTCTTGAGTGGAGACCGCGTCTCGGCAAACGTAGTGTAGGACGTCCACAGGCCAGGTGGAGTGATGATCTCCGCAAGACGGCTGGCAGGAGCTGGATGCGAGAAGCCGAGGATCGAACCAAGTGGCGCGCAATTGGAGAGGCATATGTCCAGCAGTGGACTGCGATAGGCTGATGATGATGATGAATGATGACTCCTATTTATTCTGTGCGGGTACCGTACTGCCGACTGACTTGAAACAAACTTCTTTGGATATTAATATTATTCTTAATATTATTATAATTTAAATCGAGATATTCTTTATCTTGTTGTTCGAACGTAAATTATCCCCAAAATAGTCTTAAAAATCATGGAACGCTAATGTAGGTATTAAAAAAGTTCTAATTTCAAAACGATACTTCGAGGCAGCCAGGTATGGATAGTGAATAAATCAGCATGATTTATTCACCATATTGTGAGTACAAAAAAAAAAAGGCCTGAAAAATTATTATAAAAAGCAACAGGTAAAGTTTCCTGGGGTTGATCGTAATAATAATTTTGTCGGAATCTCCTTTTCTCAATGATGTATAATATCATTGCCTTTTCTAAATTTTTAACTTATAATTTACTACATTTTCTTAAATTTCATATAAAACTATCATTCAGAGTTCTGAAAACCCTTTCCGATAAAATTACTTTCCAAGACGGATAGTACAAACTTCTTTTCAATGGCGCCTACACTTTTCTTTACTGCAATATGTAATCAGGAGTAAACTTGTGAGTAATTATTATTTATTGGTTATTTTAACTGTTACGGACTTTTAACTTATTGTTAGATTTAGGTTTTAGTTTTTTAAGTTTGTGTAACATATGAGAAGCCGAGACATGCTATCAAATGACACATATAAAATTATCTTTTCAAAGTTATCAAAAACCTGAATGCGCTTATGTGCATGCATAACATGCATTAGTCTGAAACTAGATAGCGTTGTGTGTCAGATGTTAGATATATTTACTTTATTTATTTAAGAGTTTCATTGTAACAATAAACCCGATACCTAAAGAGACTTACCTCAAATATTAGTTTAATTACATTAAAGCGCCTACAACGCATTTGATAGCAAAATGTTGTAAGAATAAGATGTGGATGGTTAGTTAAATTTATTTTACTTTCTACATACAATCAAAATAATACATACAGTGGAACATAGAACTTCCTCCTTTCTGGTAGTCGGTTAAAATTTATTCTGTTATTTATTAGGTGCTTATATGAAATTGGCGTTTGTAGAACTGGCCACTTTGATCTGAAATATATCCTCTTTGGTTAAGAATTCATAATCAAAGTTATAAATCCAGTTAGCTGGTATATTTGAGTTTCGAAAACAGTTATTCATTTGTTATTTTCCTCGTTAGTTTTTTCTTTGGCGTCGCTCATCTCGCACAATGGAAAACTTGAATATCGCTTTATTTACGAGTACGAGTTCTACAGTGGCACCAGTGCTGCAGAAACAGCTCGAAGGATTAACGATGTGTGTGGTGCTGGTGTCGCAAAGAAAATAAGGTACGTTTTTGGTTTCAACGTTTTCGTTCTAGAAATTTCGACCTTAATAACAAGCCCCGTGGACGGCCGGAGACCAAAGTGGATTATGAAGAATAAAAGGCTATTATGTTATAATATATGTATTAGGTACGTACGGTAACGGTCAGTCTCAAAATAAACTATACAAAATAAACTATTTTGCTATATACCAACTAAATACTATTTATTTTGTATAGAATGCCTAAGAAAATGTATAATATAAAACGACTAAAAGAAATTTGATCACATTATGATGATGACGCCTTATTTACAAAAGAAAATTACCTAATTAAAATTTATTTTTTTACTAGCAACACACATTTAAAAAATCTCACTTGATATTGATTACATTTAGTAAAATGTCACTTGAGATTGATTAGATTATGCGATTCATGATCGGGGCAGGCTAAATATTCGTAGCTTTACTGAAATGAGTATAGACTTCATTATCTTCAAAACAATCAGTTTAAGTAAAGTATAATTCAACATGACGTAATGATAAACGGTATTTCATTCCTTAATATTCACCCTTAGGAGTGGTTTTATATTCTTGCAACTTGATTAAAATCAAACTACTAAGCGGAAAGTACATTCTCAGTAAATTAAATGCCATTCAGGACATAATTACTCTGAGTATAATAATTAAAATGTAACAGGTCCAATTCTGTACATTAAAGATATTTTGAAAATTTTTTTGGAGGGCTCTCTAGATAATCGATACTGAAGCCAAAACTGTTTTTTTTTTCATTTTTGTCTGTCTGTCTGTCTGTATCTTGGCCACGTATCACTTGGCATGGTTTGAGTTCATACTGCGAGGTAGGACATGGGATACTTTTTATACCGAAATTCGGCACTGATTTCTTGGGGGGAGGGGATGAAAGTCAAAATATGTACCTACTTAGTTGTAATTCAATAACACATAGTCCGATTTCTTTCATTCTTTTTTTGCTAGAAAGAAAAAAATAAAAGATACGGGAAGAGTCATTTTTTTGTCTGCGACTGTACACTGCCTGTGGGAAGCTGAGACAGATATGTAAATAAGGCGGTACGAAGTTCACCGGGTCAGCTAGTACGTAATATAGGTCAAATGTTAGTTCAAAAGTAAGACCAACAAAAGTTCGTCCATAGTCTTAATTTTTATTTATAAAACAATTCTGTAATTATAAAACAACATCACTGTTGTACTAAATAAGCGCATACACACGACATACTAAAACAGTAGTTCGAGATACAACCTCGCCTTGATCCAGATAGCTCCGACCTTGAACCATATCCTAGTGTCATATGTGACAAAACATGATATCATCTAAAGCTCGGGTAGCACATGGCGCGAGTCTTGTGTCATGTCTTGTCATCATGTCGATCTATTGTCAATACACCTATCGAGCTTAACGAAACAATGGCTTAACATCTAGGTACATAGTGTTTACTGGCTTTGATGGTTTTGTTATTAAGTTAACAGGGTCAGGTCACATTTCTTAATGCATTTTTAGCACGGTAGGCCTCGTGGTCTAGTAGTTAGACCACGAGTGAGTGAGACTGACTGGTAAGGAAGTGCACCGGCCAGTGTTGCCAGACGTCCAGATTTTGGCAGGACGTCCCCATTTTTGAATAAAAATCTTAATGTCCCGCGCGGGATCGGCTCAGTCTCGCTTTTCGGGGATAACTGGGCCGGGTGGCGAAACTGAAGTTAGTTTTGACATGGTTGAAAATACTTTATCGTCAATGAAACTTTGAAAATTGACAGGCAATAAAAATATAAGGACTCAACTGGCACCATTCCACGTATCAATCACTCCAATCAGAAGTTTTAAGGACCTTTTTTTTGGTCCTTAAAACTTCTGATTAAATACGTGTTTTTACTTTGTCCCGCTTTAGACGAAACAGTCCCGCTTTTATCACTAAAAATGTTTCAAATTCCCAATATGCCAAAAAAAAATATGGCAACTCTGGCACCGGCCCGGATCAATTCCCGTCCAGGATAAGTTCGCTTGTGATAAACACGATAATTTGTTCTGTGTGTGGGTTTAATTTATCTCTAATATGGTTAGGTTACAGTTAAAACTAGTTTTTAATGTATACCTTTGTTAATACTATGCTCAAATCTAATATCAGTTAAAACTAGTTCTTACTAGACAAAACACGTTAGGTTAGGTTAAGTTTTTTATATATATATATAGGTACATAATAAGTAAAAAAAACAATTAAATAAACCTGTGTGTTTTGCTGGTCTGGTCTACAAGTTTAAAGTATCTCAGGGTGCGATGGAACGTGCGATGCTAGGTGTTTCTCCTCGCCAGACGAACCGATGGTCGCTGGAGTCGAAATGTGTAAGAGAGGAGACCGCAATTACGCAAACCTAGTGTAGGGCGCCCTGTGACACGGCAGATTTGAAGAATGTGGCCGACGCTGGATTGACGTGGACTACAAAAGACCGGGAGGAGGAAAAAGAGGGGAGACCTTCGTACAGCAGTGGACGGTGACTGGTTGATATATATACTTGGACTTTAAATAAGACATTAAACATATTTACCTTTCATTAACCTTTGATAATGCCATAATGCGAAACCGGTCAGATATAAACTTAACAAAAATAGTGGAATAAGTAAAGGGAGTTTGATTCTAGAATATATTGCAACGAGTTACATCAAGTACCGACAATCGAGATGTATAAATTACATCAATGACATTAAACATATTTGTATAGTTTGTCTGTCTGTAGAAGGTGATTTTGACAGATGACGTTTAGTGCTTGGGTGTCTTTAAGCCATAGTGAAAAAAATCGATAACGGTTATAAATGAACGATCATCAGTATAATATATGCAGCATCGTTAATCGTTTTAAAATTGGAATAATTTTTTCTCTTATTTTTAAGAATTATGTTAGGTACATAAACAATATACATGTTGTATTCCACAAATATAGTTAAGAATCGCGGGAGTATTTCTCAAATTGAGCTAAAATTAGACACTATTATGGCTACGTATTGGATTCAGGAATAGAAATTAATTTGGTATATGTCTAGATATAACATCGCGCTGCCAAAGATAAAAAAGAGGCAAAGTGCGAATCAACTCGCCCATGAAGGGTTTCGCAGCAGCAAGTAACATAATGTAATTTTATTTTATTTTTATATTTGTGTTGATTGAATGAAAGGCAAATTGCAGTTTACGATTTATGACGTATTAAAAAAACTACTTACTAGTTTTCGTTTAAACCAATTTTCGGTGGAAGTTTGCATGGTAATGTACATCATATATTTTTTTAGTTTTATCATTCTCTTCTTTTAGAAGTTACGGGGGGGGACACATTTTACCACTTTGGAAGTGTCTCTCGCGCAAACTGTTCAGTTTAGAAAAAAATGATATTAGAAACCTCAATATCATTTTTGAAGACCTACCTATAGAACCCCACACATATGGTTTTGATGAAATTTTTTTTTTGAGTCTTAATTCTAAGTATGGGGACCCACAAAATTTATTGTTGTTTTTCTATTTTTGTGTGAAAATCTTAATGCGGTTCACAAAATACATCTACTTACCAAGTTACAACATTATAGTTCTTATAGTTTCGGAAAAAAGTGGCTGTGACATACGGACGGACAGACAGACAGACATGACAAATCTATAAGGGTTCCCTAAAAAGAAATGAACTTACTTGTCGATCATTGTATGTTCTAAATTGTGTTGAGTGTCGATACTAATTCTTATCCAAACGTTTTGTTCTATAAGTGACATTAGTTTTTTTCACACACATTTGACCTCAAACTAACTCAAATAAAATGACGAAAAATTTGGTATTTAATTTTAGAAATAATTCAATGGCTTATAATGCTGAAACAGATATAAAGAATGATACTTTCGTATAACGCATTAATATTATTTAAATTGTTCTTTATAATATAAAAATGAATGATATAAGTATTAATGTTTGTTCACTTCAGTTTCATTATACGAAAAGCATAAAATGAAAGTAAAAAAATGAATGAATAAGTATCAGCTACTTAATTATAACGAAAATGATTACTGGCTAGCAAGTCGATTACATCCGATTTGTAAATCAAAACGATTATTCTTAACCTCCGCAACGATCAAAATGTCACTTCACTAAATTTAAAAAATAAAAATCATAGAATGTAACTGTTTTAGGACACCATGCAGAAGTGAAGAATCACGCGACCATTTAATTTTATTTGTGGAAATTAAAACTGAAATATGTCCCATTACATTCATTCAACTCAGTAGTATAAATTATTATATTTATAAAATTTATTTGACTTAAATTAACATAGTTTTATGGTCACTTCCATTAGTGCATGGTTGCATTCTGTCGTTACGGAACGTCAGTCTCACCTGTCAAAATCTACTTCTTAGATCGGACAAACTTTAGTAATCTAATTAAGACGATAACTAGTTTACGACTTTTCCTGATTTAAAGCTAATCTACAAAGAACATAGTAGTTGGTATACAGTAAATACTAGAGATTCCAACTAATAATAGACTTTAATGAAAATACTACTGCACAAATGCAATTATAAATCCCAACAGTGCAATTTATCAAAATGTAACACTGCCTCCTATGACGTCAAACGTCGTCGGTTACCTAATTATAAATAACAGGGATGTTGTTTACTGCGTGTTGTGTAAGGTCATGATCGTAAAGTCAATGCCCAAGTGGGCAATAATAAATTTCGCTGTACTCTAATTATTCATTGTTTTGTGCCCATTTCAGTTCACCTACACGATGGTGTTTTAGAACTACTCTTTACAGACAATTGAAGTTGTGACTGAAATTGTGGTATCGGAAAAAGATTGCTTAACTCGTCACCGTCTCCAGAGCTGCCCTCGAGTCACTGTAGCTGCCGTAGCTCCCCGCACTGCAGTTGAGGATTTCGCTCGAAGTAATGCATATGGCTAAGAGCTCGGCCTGGTACTCTGTGCAGTACGCTGGCAAGCTCAGTTTCCGGCTCAGCAGCTCCGCCCGACTGTCCCATATAGAGAGCGCGGAGCTGACCTTGCCCTGAAGCTTGCTTCCGTCTGTGAAAATACGGAGCGACTGCACGTTGAGCTGGTCTACCAGGCTTTAGTCCTCCAGACTCTGGAACCTCAAGTCCATACGTAGAGCCGAATGCGGTAGTTCCGCAAATCGCACGCTCTATCTCTCGGTCTCCCAGTACTAGCCGGGTCGACCCTTTGCGAGCTTCGCGCTGAAGCTAGAATTAACTCGGAATCCTGCGACTTGAGAACTCGAGGACCCGAAATTTCAACCTCACTGGGTCCTGGTTGAGGAGCAAAAGGAAATATTTAGGTAACCTAGCGCCAAGCAGACGGCGGTAAGATCCGTTATGGAAGATTTGATCGGGAGGAAACACAGAACTCTCTCATACCGGCTAATGCAGGTGTTCATCGAAAAAGGATGCTTCGGAGTCAGCTGTGTCTGATCTGCACGAAGCTAACGGCTGGGCGCCAACTATACTGGCACCAAAACAGAACAGTCTGGACGTTTTAATAAAGCTGCTATCTTCTATATCCGACAATGTTTACGCAATACGTGGTTTTAGTCGGCTCGATTCCGATACACCGCAAACCCCCAATGGCTCAAAAGGGGTTTCACACGTAAAAAAAAAATAGTGAAGATATGCCAATTGCCAAGATAGAGACATTATATGGATGCTAGAATCATGAGGATCGCCGAAGGGATGGTTGCCTAGGGCGCTTTTGTAACTTAATCCGCCCCTGAGAAGCCTATTTTGTGTGCAATGGGAGTGGCCTACGTCCAGACGTAGACTGTAACGGGCTGGTAATGAGGCATATTTTGCTAGAATGTGACTAAGGTACTTGACTTATAGTCCTATGTCCCCTAGATGGGGCAGAGGACGTCCACAGCATTCCATCCGTTAAGTCGTGAGCTTCACATTGCATTGCAAGAATGTAGGCGTTAAAAAATATCGGAGAGCAACTTCTACATCTCATAATCATAAGGGAAATAAATATTAGAGTAATCAAAGCTTGTGTATTTATGTTGGTGTCTACTAAAATATTAATTGGTTTCAAAATATAAACAAAACGACTCTTGCTTTTACGTTAAGTACTGTATTTTTCTTTCTATCGTATTTATCTAATCATTACTTAGTTTATGAATGAACAATAGTAAATTAACTACCATTATGAAAATTAGATTAATAACATACTAATTAAGAAATACTTAAAATGTATGTAAAGTGTAACATAAGAACAAACTATTATTTGTTTACGGGTATATGTATGCACAAACATTGCTATTAATTTCCTTACCATTTTAAAGGCGTAAATAAAAAAAACATAAAAAATATCTATTACTTCTTTATTTACTGGTTATATTGCTTTTGAATCGGGCAATGTTCACTATTTCATTGATTTTAATAAATTGATTTGTGCTCGCGTAATAATATATTAATACATACACAATATACACATACATGAATTCAATAGTACCTACTTAAATACACAGTCGGATACCAGCGTTGTGACTGTACTGCTAACTCTTTTATCTTAATTATATGGCGGTTTATGGATATCCGGATTTCGGCAGGGAGTGCATTCTAGAACATAATGGATTGCACATAGAAGGCAGAATTGATGGAGGTGTTGAAGAGAGAGAGATGGAGTTTTTGGAGGTGTGTGTGATTGAAGAAGAAAATTTTTGGTTGACAAAGATTTCAGTCCTGATTAGACCGTAGATTAGAAAAATATGCTAAGGTTGACTTTTACGTAACTATTTTCCCGAAACATTAAATAGATTATAATACAACAAAACATTTGTATCGGATTCTCATCAATAAATATTTAAAGTAAGTAATTATTATACTATGCAAGAACCCACAGACAGTCAGTCAGCCAATGATTGATGTTTCTTTGAAGTTCTCCCAGACAGCACGGCACCGCACTGTATTGTTACCAGGAATTTAAACCTGGTATCGATTCTAACAGCAATCAATCACTACATTAGTCGATTGTTTTCAAAACAAACATAAACCGCTTCTTTCCAAAGAGTAAACACACTTTTTTTTCCGCTGGAATTATATTCGAAATTTGAATAAACTCGTTACATTATGGTCCAGTTTCTTCGATGTTTAGCAAACCAATCAATAATGCCTATTATAGGAACAATTTTCTTCGTTGTTTACGCAAAGATTGAATAGAGTTCGATATTTACCATCTAAGTTTATATTATGTGCCTACGTGAGTCACTCAACGAGTCAAGTTACGGATTCCTAGGTATTGCTAACGACCCGCACGTGGTAGAAAACATGGCGTGATTACTCCTGAAAAAGTCAATGAATGCGTAATATTGCATTGTAGACAATCGTTTCCAATAACGTTGCGGCACAAACAACATAGGAAGCTTTTAACGCAAAACAAGTGCTTGGATTTCAGTTGTTTTCATAGATATTTGTTTACTGAAAACATGTTTGTTCATCTATCGGCTGAGATTGGTTATCATCACGAAAAATGCTTAATATAATTAGGTGGTTCTCCTAGTAGTACATACTCGTATACCTGGGCTACTATTTATCGACGGTAATATTTATGTATATTATTCTCCCAGGTGACAGAGCGTCACCACAGTGATACATATTTAAATATACATAAATAAAGGCACAAAAGATTTTTATTGAGTCAGTAATATGGGTTTTAGCTGGTTACTGACTTCAGTCACCAAACAAACCGGTAGTGGGCCGGGCTCGATCGTGATGCCGCGGTCCCAAACCCGTGCTAAACAGTTATTTCGGCGCTTTCCCCTTATCGCGTAAAAATGGTCACCTAAAATTAATACATTCCAATCTAAAACGCTGCATTAAAATATAAACGGTAATTCTTACTTACTTACTTCTTCTCTATTTTTTTATGTATGGCACCAAAGTTTTTTTACTATACCTAATAGAAAGCATGAGCAGAATCCAAGAGTGGTGGTCACCATACTCATTGCCAATGCAGACAATGCAACAATGCAGCATGGTGACCCACACTATGGCCCGTATTTTAAAAGGCGTCTCAAGTAACTTGTGTGAAAAATTAACTTTAAGTAAAATTTCCAACGGGAATAAATTATTTATAGTGTTCAGAACACACCATATTTTTTTCGAATTAAAAAAAATTCAATACCTTAAATAAATTAATTAATGTGCCGTTCTCCGACCTAGTTACGACCGAACGTACGTACCGACCTATTTTCAGCGTTAAATTAAAATTATAAATAATGGAGATAGATTTCCGGGAGTTAGGAGTTTTTTATTGGAAATTTCCTCCTCTTTCATAATCTTTTTTTGAAATTTCTTAGATATTAATAGTCTATGAAATATTGGCAAAAAACGAAATGCCATTTTTTATGTGCAATACACGTTTTTGGCACATTTTCCAAGGCGTCATACCGGATCCAATGAGCCATCGCACATACTTTTAAGAGCAGTATATCTATTTTGTACCATTTTCAACTTGTCGACTAGACTAGACTATAGGTTGTACTTCTGTGTGAGAGTAGTACCACCCCGGTCGAGCTGGCCCGTTCTTGCTGAAATCAGCGTGGCTCTACTGTTGTACTGTCGTACTACTGTAGTAATCACATTAACAATATTTATCAATTATATTAACTTTTATATTTACAAGGCTTGTAGTTAACATTTTCTCGATAAGAATTATGTAATATGTGTTCTTATGTGCAAACGGAAGCATCTTGAGAACTATCAACGCAATGAGTAATAATTGTAATTATCGTAAATGATTAACATTATTTACAACATATAAGTCAGCACATTGCACAAACAATATGTTGTCAATGTAATACTATTTTCTATCTATATATATATAAATGAATCGCCGAAATGTATGTACGCGCATAATCTCCGATCGACTGCACCAAATTGGATAATTCTTTTTTCTATATGTTCGTTATTGTTAGGACAAGGTTTGTATAGAAGAAAATCAAAAGTTAATGGATTTTTTTTCCACGACTGCACCGCAGGAAGCTGAAGCGGACATAACTACTATTACTAAAAACAAGTTTTTCAGTAATGTGGAAAATATTTACCAAAGAAAAATATGGCGGTACGAAGTTCGTCGGGTCAGCTAGTTTTATATATCCATAGATATCTTTACGTACACACGTCTGTCTTTTACGTACACAAAACATTGAAACGCACTTTCTTTGCTGAAATTTAACAAAAACGATAGCTAGGCAAAAATGATAAATAACTTTGTACTTATATAATCAACAGTGTCTGTTACGTTTAACTGTTAGAAAATCTAGGAACTATAGCTAACTAATGACGTCAACAGTCTTAAAAAATTCCCCTGCTAGGGTAAGGCCTCTTTGTAGAAAGGAGGCTTAGGTCTTTTATCACGCTGGTCCTTAGAGCATATAAAGCGTGATCGGAGTAGAGAGTATTCGATGTTGCACGTTAGGCATGTTTTTTAAAGACTTGGCGGAAAAACTTTAGGGTAGGTAGGGTACTCTATAGGATCTAGAAACTAAAACACGATAATTGCTGTTACAAAAACAGAAGGTTGACATGCTGGGCGCTTCTTTCAGGTTAAAATACTGTGTCTTCATATCATTGCCCGCAATAGTGCCTTACTATGGTGTTGTTGGTGGCTTACTTTTTAATACTGCATATCTAAAGTGTCTGCAGTACCTACCAGCGAGAAAAGCAACAACGACACCTCTCCAGTGAATAAACTAGGTTCAAAAGATGGTATTGTGCTATGTATGTGAACCTGAAAGAAACTTAACAAGACTATTTTTTTCTACCTAACTATCTATCTATCTCAGCCTCTTTCTATTCAGTTTTGGACGGACATCCAATCTTGACCTGCATGTCCTTTGATGTCGTCCTTCCATCTCATTGGTAGTCTACCCCGCGGTCTAGTATGTGCCCTTGGGCGTCACTCCATCAGCCTTAGGGTCCACCTTTCGCTACTCATCCGTCCAATATGTTCTGATCTTCACTTCCGATCAGCAATAACCTCAACGACTTCCCGAACCGTCGAACGTCGATTTTCCTCTAAATTTCTAATTTAAAAATAAGTACATACGCACAAATATTTGACATTCACCATCATCAGCCTATTGCAGTCCACTGCTGGATATATGTCTCTCCCATAGCACGCTACTTAACTTTTACTTATCCAAAAAAAAAATACAGAAAATGGTCCAATATTTTTATTGGAACCAAATCCGGCAATAAATAATTATTTCGTTGATTTTAACTGAGTTAGGTTACCGGACCCCAAACACCCCCTATTTCTGGGCAGGGAGGGATCCAAAAGGTAACAATCCGCTTCTAACTCTTGCAAATTAAAATGTAATTTAAAACATTTTATGATACAAAAAAAAACACACATAAATACTCCGATTTACTATACGGTAGTTTGTAGTTAAATGCAAAATACGTGGTTAAAACACTGTAATAAAAATATCGGACGACACTGTTGTTTCTTATACGGGTATTACGCAACAAAGTAGTAAAATAATATATGTAGTAGAAAAAAGATAGATAGTAATAAGAAGTGACTAAAGGGATCGAGTTTATAATCACCTGGCTTTAGCCCGCGGCTTCACCCGTGTGTATGTCGATTATTGCGATAAGGAGCAGCCTATGTCCTTCCAAATTATAATATTAATATTAAAAACGAATACCAATTTTTTGTTTTAAATATTTTAACTAACGATATTTTTAATACAACTTAGCATAATGATATTTTACTTTATGCTTTAAAACTTACTTTTGATTACAGCTAGTTACATATTTATTATTCATTATCCTAAAAAATACTTCAGTACCCAATGTAAGAACAGAATGTCAGAAAAAAGTCCACAATGCATTTTGTATGCAGTGGATAAAATTCACTAAGTGCTGATATTTATATATTTAACTTCGTAATGTTTGAATGTGAATAAACTAACTCAAACCTAGGTTATGTTTATTAAAACATCCAACATTGTATTACATTCTAAAATAAACTTGCTAAAACGCAAATCTGCTGTAAAACACGTAGGTACAAGCCGTTCTAATAAAAAGTAACGCAAACATAACGTCCTCGACATCTTAAAAAATCAGTTTCATATACATCACTAGCAGCTACTAGTAATTCTTTATAAGATAAACAATGTCTCGATGGCCAAGGCTCTTATTTCATAGATCAATCACTATCACAATATTATTAATAAATACGCACAAAAAACTTTACATAAATTAATTTTGCCCGTAAATTACAATATATTTTTTATGTTACCAATGGCCCTGCCAAAATGACTCTACTCTGCCTGATGGAAAGCATAATCAGAATCCAAGAGTGGTGGTCGCCATACTCATTGCGAATGCAGATAAGGCAACAATGCAGCATGGTGACCCACACTATGACGGCCAAGTGATGCATTTGCATCATTGGGCCTCCGGTCTCGCACTCACCAACGAAACACGACAGCACGAACGCTGTCATTATTACGAGGCCTACGACTTACGAGGGTAGTACCGCCCTGGTAGAACCGGACCGTTAGTGAATGTAATTTCACATTCTGTATCAAAATCCATACTATATCATAAATTCGAAAGTAACTTTGTCTGTCCATGAGCTATGTTTATGTTTCACGGCTAAACCGCTGCACCAATTTCAATTATATTTGGCATGTAGATCCTTTGAGTCTCGAGGAAGGACATAACCTTTTTTTAACCGCGAAAACCGACATACACCTCTGGTCAAGGACCAAAACAAACATCTTTTTTTTTTATTTGTCTAAGCGTCTAGTGACCGTAATTTTTAAATTTAGATGCCGCCAAAACCGCTTCGGATCATTCAACTACATTTTTTGCGATCAACTTTCACCGGCCAAGGAGATGAAACGTTCGGCCTAACGGTTCGGCCTACTTTTTCCAGGATAACAGAAAAGAAAGACGCAGTGTAAATGACCGCCAAAAATACTTTACCGTTGTTCGTCGATAAGTAGACTTAATACATTTACAAATTTACATTCCTATTATTAAAATTATTTTCGTGTTTGAACTTGTTCTTTGAAACGATAATTACCAAACTTTCCCTCTCTTTGTTGTTAATTAATTTTGCGATTGGTATCCGTAAGCGTTATATTCTTGCTCATGACTTCAAAAGATTATGTTTAATTTTTAGGTTTAATTACATATTATTAAAGTTGAAAGTTCCGTAGTTCATTAGCAAATTGTATACTTTTTAAAGTTGACATAGGACTGCGGTGTGTTGAGCTCCAGACAGTTCCCATGAAGTGTTAATGCGTCCCATGTAGCTGTCACTAACACTCTTTTTTCCATTATTTTCAGCCGTTACAACTTACAACACTCACACAACAAGTTTTTTTATTAAATGATACAACTATATATTGTTATAGTTTCAAAATAATATATAAGCAATGTTAAAATAAGAAAATACCATAGAGTATAGCCTTAGTATAGCACATTGGTCGCTAAAGAATCTTAATATATATAAATCTCGTGTCACAATGTTTGTCCTCAATGGACTCCTAAACCACTAAACCGATTATAATAAAATTTTCACACCATGTGCAGTTCGATCCAACTTGAGAGATAGGATATTTTAAATCTGAAATTATATCACCATTTTTTTTTATTTCACTTTATACGTAGCGAAGCACGTACTGGGCAGCTAGTATATTATAGGTATTACTAAACGACCCGGCCCGGCTTCGTACTAGGGTTGCCAGATAGAAACTTATCAAATCCGGGACAGTTCTAAAAAAAAAAGAACAACTCTGTCGGGTCGTCGCTCGGTCGTGAGTCGTGACCATAGTAAAAATATCTTATTTATCACTGAATTTTTCCATTTTTATTAGTTTTTTTTTCTCAAAGCTTTGTAAAACTGATAAAAGTCTGCGGTTCGGACTTGATTAAATTCATGGACATTCGGTTTCACTCTGTAGTCTATAAACTATTCAGTTGGTCAAATAGTCTTTCGCAAAAGGCATTTGCTTGTTGGAATTGAAAGATCAAAACAAACTACTTTCTTTAAATTAGTAAAATTTGTGGACGTTTTATTTCGAAAGTGCCTTACATACAGTTTTCAAACATGCGAACTAAATATATCGTGGAAAATTCGTTGTTAGTTTATGTTGTTACAAAGTTTGTAGGTTTTCAGAATCAGGGACAACAAGGTCTAATTACTGGACACGGGACAAGACAGGAAAGTCCGGGAGAATCCCGGATTTCCCGGCCATCTGGCAACCCTAGTTCGTACTGAAGTCTTTGAAATTCGTATTACACTTAAAAACCTTCCTCTTGAATCACTCTATCTAGCGCTGACAAACTGCATTGAAATCCGTTGAGTAGTTTAAAAGATCTACGTGAACAGACAGCGGAAGCGGCATCATTTTATACTATGTAGAGATGTGAATGACTGCCTCGTTGGTCTCGCGGTTGGCGTGTGCGACTGCTGATCATGAGGTCTGGGGTTCGATTCCCGGGTCGGACCAAAATGTTTGTATGATCTACAAATATTTGTTTCGGAGTTTGGGTGTTTTCTATGTATAATATGTATGTATTTACAAAAGAAAAAGTATACATGTATTTGTATCAGTGGTCTAGTACCCATAACACAAGCTCTGCTTAGCTTGGGACTAGATGGCGTTGTGTGTTAGATGTCCGAAATATTTATTATTATAATTTATAATGAAAATTTTAAAATATATAATATAGTACGGTTTGCAAAACTTTTTCACTTTTGTATCAACCAATCGCCGTCCATTGCTACGCCTACGGATAGTAGGCGTAGCAATGGACGATTTTGTACTATGTGCAAAAATATACATTCCATTATTAGAAACTATTGTATTATATACGTATGTGTGAATGTAGATTTAAATATACATATTATACTTATATACCTATGTATATTTTAATCTACATTTAGCACCAAGCTAATATGCCTATTGGGATTGTATCTGGTGGTTACAAATATAAGCCGAAAGAGGAAGGAATACTCAAAAATACAATAGATTCTGAGGCCTGAACATAAAAAAATGCCAAACTGAGAATCTCCTTTCTTTGTAGATAATAATAAAAAAAGAGGAACGCAACATGTAAACTCAAACATTGCAGTATTACACACATTCCCAATGACAAGATAAGGCGTTATTTTGTTATCTGAAGTCAGTAACCAGCCAAAAACCAACACAACTGACTCAAAAATACCTTTGGTGTCTTCACATTATATACGTCTAAATTCTAAATGATAACATCACATATCATTGTTCGTCGCAGCTAATCTAAATATCCATGTGGTGATGGATGAAGAATATAGTGACACTCGGTACGGTCGGCCGGTCTGAGGAGGACCCGGACCATGTTATTTCAGGTCCTCCCCAGAAACGACGCCGCGTCTATAGTGACTCTATCCTGGGGGAAGCCTGGGCTTCCCTCTGCCTTTCGGCCCAACCGTTATATGTTACGTGCGGCCTGATCGCAGTTTTGCGACCAGACTGCCACCCTATCGCTGACCACATTAATTAATCAGCTACCAGAGATCTCCACTATCTGGCAGCTTGCGGTCCTATCGGCGGCTGGTGTCGCCGGCAACGTCGCCTACGATCGGGATCGCCCCTCTCTCGATCCCGTTCAGCCATTCCCCCCCTATTTATTCCTAGGGTGCCATAATAGCCGACTAAGGGGACAAACTGGGCACGAGAACAGCACTGAAAAGAGACGGAAAGCTTATTACAAACCCTACACCAACTCATCTGGCCAGCATGGTATAGAAGTCCAAAACCTCCTTATATCAAGTAAAATTTTAACAAAATAAAAACCGACTTCAAGGTTCAACTCGATTTCTCTTGGATGCCGTCATCAGATCTTAGTGTCCTTATCATGGTACCACTGTTGGGATATCAGATATCAAAAAAAGAATCATCAAAATCGGTTCATAAACGATGAAGTTATCCCCGAACATAAAAAAAATAATATACGGTCGAATTGAGAAACCTCCTCCTTTTTTTGAAGTCGGTTAAAAAACTTAATGTGGAGACCGATGAAAAACACATTCCACAGGCGTTGCAGGAGCCAACTAATGGGACAAACTAGACACCACATGCAAATAGAAGTAAAGCTTATCACAAACCCTATACCAACTCGTCTGGCCAGCAGCGTGATATTATATTAGGCCAAAAAGTGTTATTGAGTTTTTCTGAATAAAGAAATAGGTAGCTTAATAACAGCTCGGAATTTGGAAGTTGGAGTCTAAACCCCCGTGCCTCGGAGAGCACGTAAAGCTGTCGGTCCTGCGCCTGATTTCTCCCCGGTCGTGTCGGTTAACCGTCCCATCGGATTATGAGAGAGAGGGAACAGAGAGTGCACCTGTGTTTGCGCACACACTTGTGCACTATAATATCTTCTGCGTAGTTGGCTGGTCTCCGCTGAGACTTGCCGCTGAGGCCGTAATCGGCTAGGAGAACATCATCATCATAATAGAAGTAGGCCAAAAATTACTTTCTAAAAAGAAGCATATTTCCAGCAGTGGACTATTAAAGGCTGGTGATGTTATTGATGAATCTAATTCCCAACTAGCGTTAGTACTGCATGACAAATATTGCTCGATGACCCATTTTGTAATCTAATGTAACATAGTTAGATATTAATAATTTATCGGAAATAGATCGTTTGATGGCCTACATGCCACAGATAACGTATGTACTCAGGTAACCTTTTCACACTATCTATGTTATTTTGAAAACATCGTGCATTCTGCAGTGCATGACAACCAATAGTTGTAATTTTTATGAGTGTGATATAAAATTCTAAAGATGTATTTACAATAGTCGTTGTTATTTTGAAAGGCTGATGTTCGTTTTAGTCTTTTATATTTATTTTTTAATCTTTCTTCTATAGTAGAACATAATAATTAATCAAGTTTTAAAGAATAATTCTGTAACAAATCATTATCGTAAAACTTTAGTTAACGAGGTGTAGGTAAACTCAAGCTTTCAAATTACCTAATATGGAAAAAAAATAAACAAATCCTTAATAAATTACAAAAAAAACTATCTTCACCGTGTCGTATAGATGAAATAAAACAGTGAATAAGTAAAATCCATCTAATATTTTTCGTGTTTACTGCAATAAGACATAGGTAGTAGAGCCACGCTGATTTCAGAATTCATGAATGGGCCGGCTCGACCGGGGCGGTACTACCCTCGCACAGAAAATCAACGTAAAATGACAGCGTTCATGCTGTCGTGTTTCGTTGGTGAGTGCGAGACCGGAGGCCCAAATAGTCTAGTCAACAAGTTCCGTACTTGTTAACTAGACTAAAAGATGCAGCAGCATCACTAGGCCGCCATGGTGTGGGTCGCCATACTGCATTGTCTGCATTCGCAGTGAGTATGGTGACCGCCACTCTTGGATTCTGCTTATGCTTTCCATCAGGCAGAGTAGAGTCATTTTGGCGGGCCATACATAAAAAAAAAAAAAAAAATAGGTACAGAAACTTAAAAATACTTTTTCGAATAATTATCTCACACTCATTCTCATTTATTAACCGACTTACAAAAAGGAGGAGGTTCTATGTTCCACTGTATGTATTTTTTTTTTTATTTTTTTTATGTATGTTACCCGATTACTTCGTCAGTTGTGGACCGATTTTGAATTTTTTTTTTGTATTCGACAGGGTATGCTTCCGTGGTGGTCCCATTGCCAGCATATCAGGATCTGATGATGGGATCCCAGGGAAATCGAGGAAAACCCTCATTTTTTATAGGCACATACTATGTTTTTCGTATATTTTCTGAAGTTACACCGGTATTTGCGTCTGGTAGTCATCATTTTATGATGATGAGCTGATGATGTAAGGTACCACTCCTTAACGGTTAGGAGTTGGAGGATAAATCTTTGAATATCATATGTATATAAAAATTTATTTAACAATTAATTTACTTTACAATTAAAAATACCTTTAGTCGTATTCTTACAAATTATTTAGGTAAGCTGATCATGGAAGGTGGAAGGTGCAACTCCTCAACGGTTAGGAGTTGGAGAATAATTCTTTCAATTTCATACGTATCTAAAGACCTTCAGTCGTATACTTTCAAGCTATTTAGGTGAGCTGATGATAGAAGATTAAACTCTTCAACAGTTAGGGATTAGAGGATGATTTTAATATTACACGTACCTTAATTTGTATTCTTGATTATGAAATTTGATTAAATAGTTCAACTTACTACTTACCTACGATTGTTTGCACTAAAATCTGTAAAATAAAAACTTTTTATAAAAAAAAAACCGACTTCCAAAAACATCCAACGAAAACTCTCTGTCAAAAAACACTTAAAAGCGTAAAATAAACTGGTTCTTCATAAATTGCCTATACCTAATTCTTTATTCATTTAAATAGTAGTATTATAATGGGTGCTAGGTACCTAAAATCTGTTTGAAGTCGGTGCTAAGCCAAAAAGAATACAAACGAACAATTACAAAAGTCTAAGCGATAGTCACTTGGCACCGACTTCAAACAGATTTTAGGTACCTAGCACCCATTATAATACTACTATTTAAATGAATAAAGAATTAGGTATAGGCAATTTATGAAGAACCAGTTTAATTTACGCTTTTAAGTGTTTTTTGACAGAGAGTTTTCGTTGGATGTTTTTGGAAGTCGGTTTTTTTTTTCACAATACTAGAGATATCTAAAATTTAGATTTCTGTGCTAAACCTCAACTACGACAAAAAACGACGCTGAAAAAGTATACAAACAAGTTTGAAAAGCCGTAGTGACGCATTGGTAAAGTGTTATGGTACTTTTCTATGTAACGTGTGACTACGCCTTTTCAAACTTGTTTCATACTTTTTCAGCGTCGTTTTTTGTCGTAGTTGGGTTTTAGTTTTTACTTTTTTTTTAGTGTTCATAGAAAGATATTTTAGGACATAATGCAGTCCTCGCTACGGTATTGTAAACTCTCCTTTAATTGAAAAATTTGCTGAAGTTGCAATTTCTTCACACGCAGCCGATGTCACATAGACCCATGTAAAAAACATTGAGTGTGTCACTGTTCTTAGAATAATTTGTGTATCATAGGTATTTAAAACGAATTAAAAATCTAACCTATCAAAAATATGAATGCTCAATTGCCGCCTAAATAGGTAAATGTCAAATCTATCTTTTTAAGTATATTTTTTAAACTGACAGCCTGTTTATATTGCTTGTTTTTTTAATGTCATAAAAGTGCTGATTACTAATGTTACTTTAGTCGGTCAAGGTCAAGTTTGTTTTGGATTTTTACCTGCCTATCCGATTTATTTCGCAGAAAAGGGTTGGAACAGTATTTAGTGAATAATGATGACCCAACCCATTTTTTTTTATCGTAAACTGAAAATCCATTATTAATCTTTGGTAGGTGAGGTAAAGAACCGCACCATATGCCTAAACTCATTAACCTATAAATATATCAATGTAAGGTTCTTAAGTACATCCGTACAGAGAGTCACCACCCCTATTCATGACAGGGATATCGTTAGAGGCGACTAAGAGCGAAAACTACACAGGAAATCACTGCAAAGAGAAAGGAAAACTTGAAACAATTGATTCCTGCCGCCTCTTTCCGCCATCGTCCTAGGCGCGGTTCCAGGGGGGGGGGGGGTCACAGGGGACATGATCCCCCCCAAAATCGTACCCATGTAACTTTTTCCCTGCTACTAGAACCTGATTACCAAATATTATCATCCTAATAACACAATAACAAAATATATCTATTCGTTTTTAATGTGTGCAATAAAATTGTGTCTAATTTACTCGACTTAAATTGATTATATATTAGTGACCCCCCCAAAATTTCAGGCTGAGACCGCTCCTGCGTCCTACGCGACAGAAGTTTCATCCCCATCATCTAGATGGTTGGCAGTCCACAACTGTGCGCTTTTCCAGGAACTTTCTGCCTCGCACAACAAAACTTTGGAATGAACTGTCGCCTGCGGTATTCCCGGACCAATATGACCTTCAAACCTTCAAGAAAAGAGCGTACTCCTTGTTAAAAGGCCGGCAACGCACTTGTGACGCCTCTTTGCAACACTAACGGAAAAATTGTCTAATGTTAATGAAAACATTAGTCATATTAACCGGTTTCGGTTGCCGATGTTGCTTAAGTTTTTCTCTCACTTATTCAGAGAAAGTTTATCATGATCAGGTACTTTCTCAGACTGTTTTAAAATAAAAACAGTCAATACTTCTTCCGTAAACAGGTTTTACTATGCTTATTTTAAAAACATAAACTACATGAACATTCAGCATAATATTATGTAAATAAGTAGCTACTTACTTATCATTTAAAACTTTATTTGAAATTTTGACACAAGCGGAAAGGCGTGTTTTTTTTAAATCAGCAAAAACATGAAACTAAAAAAATGCAAAGTTAAGTATATCTTTAGGGTTAAGGTTAAGTTTAAAGTTTCTAGACAACTTAAAAACCTTAACATAATTTGTACTTAGCACCTTTATTGTTTGTGGTGGGCTCCTTACAGAGTCTATTGCCTGATTAAGAGGGAGTTAGTTCGCCGCTTCTACGGTGCGGTGATACGATCCATGGAACTCTACGGAACGCCGATATGTGCCAAGCGCCTATCGGCCTCCTCCCGCTGCCAAGCGAAACTCAATCAAGCACAACAGGTAGCAGCCATTCATATCGTATGAGGATATCGCACCATCTAGTTGGAGACGGCAATAGTCCAGACTCGTTTCTCGCATTTTGGTATCCTGGCGGATAGTTGCACGCGCGGCTGCAACTGTGCCAGTGTCTGTCAATAAATGCCGGTAAATAAATAACATGGTCCGGATTCTCCCAGACCGGTAGTCGGTAGTCGGGGTGTTTTTAATGGAAACACCATACCTACTCCTCGTTCCTGTGTACCCGATAAAAAAAGGATCTGGTATTGTTATACTTTTTCTTTATTTTACAATCGTTGCTAATTTTAAAATAATCTTAATATAAGTTAAAAGATAAAAGTAACCCTGTTGACTTGACATTCTGACTTGATCTGTCATGAACTTAAACTTAGTTGATAAGATAAGGATTTCCAATCGTTTTTTGCGTACTTTATTTTTAATGATTTACATGTTTACTTAGCGAATATTTAAATGTACTATTCTTAAGATCGGCTTTTTTAAAGGGCTTCCGCCCTGTTTGCCATAGGAATCTTAATAAAAAGTCATCCCACGATGAAATTTTAAATCTGGATCCTGATTGTTGAATGTGTGTGTTGTTGTCTTAGTTTTTGAATGGCAAACGTCACCACCATAGACTAACCTGGCTAAGATTGTTTAACCTTGCCATGTTACCACTACACGGTTACCACCGAGCCAGGTGTCACTTGAGTTATTAGTTAAGGGCATTTTTTTTTACCCGACTACGGCAAAGCCAAAGGAGGGTTATGATTTTGACAGGCTATGTATATATGCATGTTCATTTGTTCCCTCATAGCTCCTTAACTACTTATTAGAACTGGACAAGCTATATGACGTGTCACTGAATCTAATGTGGCGCCCTCTAGCCGACATAAAGTACTGTATTAAAAAATAAATTTGAGATGAATATACAGTGTTTGGTATCATTGGAAAGGGCGTTACTTGTACCTTTCAAATATATATATATATATATTAACTAGCTTTTACACGCGGCCTCGCTCACGCAGACTTTCATCCCCTGATTTACCCCCTTGGGGGTGGAATTTCAAAAATTCCTTTCTTAGATCTCACTTACGTTATATAAAGAACCTACATGCAAAATTTCAGGATTCTAGCTTCAGCGGTTTTATGCTGTGCGTTGATCTCTGGATATGTCAGTCAGTCAGTCAGTCACCTTCCTGTTTTATATATTTAGATTAATAACGGTACCAAAACATTTTAAATAAAAAAAGTAAAAACTAAAACCCAACTACGACAAAAAACGACGCTGAAAAAGTATAAAACAAGTTTGAAAAGCCGTAGTCACGGATTGTTAAAGTGTTTTTTTTTTATATGATAGCCTGTCAAAATGACTCTACTCTGCCCGATGGAAAGTACAAACAGTATCTAAGATGGTCACCATACAATGCAACAATGCAGGATGGACCAGGATGGTGAGCCATACTATGACGGCGTATTGAGATGCTTCTGCATCATTGTGCCTCTGGTCTCACACTCAACAACGACACACGATAGCATTACTGCTATCATTTTAGGTTGGTACTGGTATTTCAAATGGCAAAGCGGTATATATATACGGTACAGGTAGGCGGGCTTGAACGTTGCAACGCCTCCTTTCTCTTTAGTTTTAAGGTAGAGGTAGAGCACTTAATTTTTTTTTCTTGAGTCATAGATGACCATGGACGACCAGACGACCCTACGGTGGCCACTGTCTGTCAGTGATAACTTACTTACTCTTGCGAGTCACCATCTGCTCGAATGGCCCCTATTCGATAAAGCATTTGAGTTGAAGAACAATGTTCACAGACATTAAAAGAGGCTTATGAAAACCGTCGTCTGTAATAAGTTGATTGAAGAAATGCCCCTACGATTTTATGTAGGTAGAGTATTGTGGGTTTCATTTCAACGTAAGCCAACACTTTGATTCACAAATTAATTGTTGTTATGAATCCTGCTGTTCTTCCCCATGAAAAAGATAGGATTATATTCCTAGTGCAAGAGTTGTCTTTAATAATAAGTCGGTTAAAAAAGAAATAGGACTAAAGGTTAATTCTTTTTGTTCATGATTCACGTTGATGGAAGGCAAAATAAAGCCGTAGTCTTTATTGTTATCAGATTACAAATAGGCGAGTTTTATTACCCACTTTTATTCTCATGACTAAAGACTGACTAAACCAGAAGAAACAATTCACCAGGCGCCAGTTTAAATATTTTTCAGACTTCCTTCCGGTTTAATAGTAGGTACGTTGCGATTCCGAGCGACCCCTATCTTATCTTACTGTCTATGAACTGTCTGTGTTAATCTAAACAGACGTAACCACACACTGTGTTCTCATCCTTCTTCTCGAGTTATTAGATACTCTCTGTGAAGCATGTTGTTTGAAGGCACGCAACACTAAAGCTTTCTTTATTTCTTGACTTCATATTTTCTATTGTATCACCTCGGAAATTATGTGAACCATTGTAACTAATACTAGGAAAATTAAAAATCATCGGTATAGTATGTATAGGCTGATTCATTTTAACATTTCGCTATGTCAGAATAAATAGTTTTTATGTGGGCAACAAAAGAAGTTTTTGTAACATGTAAGGTTTAATAACTTTATTGGAATAATGAGTGTATACAAATGCACATAGTGCAACTTCAACACCGTACGTGAGTCAAGTCAAACTGTCTCTTTGTGAGTCACTAGAGCTCCAGTTTCTTCGCCAAACATACTCATTGATTGTTCCGAGTAATTACATGAATGCAATCAAGATAATCAGTAATCATAACTCTTCATACAAACAATAAAATACATACACTTCAAACGTATCTGTAATGATTTCTCAAAGCCTTTCAGAACGTTTTTGAACCGATATCATCGGTTGATGTCATATAGCTAGAAGCCTGAGGAGCACGTTAAGCCATCAGTCCCAGTTGCCATACAAACATTTGTGGTAATCGTTTCTGGTAGCTGGAGCTCATAGAAAGTCCGACAAAAGTATTTCTGCGATACTTCGATATCTCTTGGGTCTGGTGGCAAACGGTCCACGTAAAAAGTCAAGTGCATACATAAAGCAAGACTTAAAGCCAACCCCGACTTGGTTTGGAAAAAGGCGTAGCGAAAGCTAGAAGCCTGATTTTAAAATGTGTAAATGATACATTTTATCGAATTCCATTTTGTTTAAACTGTTAGAAAATATATTGCAAATCAAAATTCTTTATTTTTGACACTGACTCACGCTCTCGCAAATCATAATAATTTGTTTAAAATTTAAACACAGTTTTCAGCATTGACGAAATACTGATATTCATGTAAGATACCGCAGTTTTAGTTAAGAGAGTTAAAATTGCAGTTTAAAGATGCAAATTGCGTTTGTGATATCCTCTGGCAAGATGACGCTATGACTTGCGTAAGATAGCTGGCAGCTACTGGATGAATAATGCAACAGACCGAACTCTGTTGTCTTCGTTGGGACCTATGTACCAGTGGACTGCAACGGGCTGATGATGATGATGCTGATAAATTAATATAATCATATTAATTAACTAAAATTACCAGCTTTTGTATTTCAGTTGTAAGTGTACTACATAAATATGACGTTGTAAGGTACCTTTAAGATCTCAAGCCAAATAGAGAAGAAAATTCTAAATAAAAGAATTTTCAGAGAATTTTTGAGAGAACCACTGGGTTCAAATATTCTCGAAGGTTTGTGGGAAGTTTATCAAACCCGTAGTATTTCAATACAGCCTTCGTCCATTTCCAGTACTAGGTCAGTTTATAGTTAGGTAATTATAGTGAATAAAACTATAATACATAATAGTACTGTTTAAAAACAATATTTTTGTGGAATCCAACAACATCTCTAAATTTCAGTTTTATACAAGCAGACATACATATGCCCTAGCGTCCTATTAAGCTTTAAAACACATAATTTCCTAATGGAAAGCAATTTGTAGGGTATTACTGGCTAAAAACAAAACCATAATAACGAAAGTATAAATATAATATCCAATAAACTCACACTAATAGACAGCATTCATGGAATAGGTATAGGTACATGTCGCATGCCTTATGGTAGAGGCAAATAGAAAACTCGAGAAACGCAAAAGATATAGTTAAATAATTTAAATTATCATCAGATAGATGATTAAATATTTAAAGAAAATATTTAAAGATATATAATTAAATAAAAGCGCCGCATTTTTTAAACTTGACCCTAGCATGAACCTTAGTTCCCTGAAATCCAGTAAAATCTGAATCTATTCCCGCCAGTTGCTGTAAAAACATGCACGCAGTGTGCAATGTGTGCATACTTCATGAATCAAATGGCGCGGGCAAAAATAACCCGTCGGTATTTAGGGTTGAACTCGTCTTAGTTTACAGTTAAAATCTTCTAGTGGAAAAGTCTGAAACATTTATGGCTAGAACCATGGGCGCACCCAGGTTCTGGGCCAGGGGGGGACAAATCGGGTTTCTTAAAAGCACCTCGTCAAATATAGGACCGTACCTCAAAAGGAAAAAACGGAACCCTTATAAAATACCTTTTTATATCCATTCATTTGACGAGGTGCTTTTAAAAACCCGATTTGCCCCCCACTGGCCCAGAACCTGGGAGAGCAGGGGAGAGCGGCTGCCCCTCCCTGGATGTTTACGTTCCTACTATCTTCTTGTGTCGATAAAAGCACACTCAGAAGCGTAAAAACGTGACTCAGATCGACTATGGACGAAGACAGTTTTATTTTTGTGTTGTACATTGTAAGATCGGCAATCAGTCCTAGGACTATGAGCAGATGTGATGTTCGAGCGTAGTGACGATCAGAGTGTGTTCTCCAGCGAGAAGAACTATTAATTCATGGTGGCTTTAAGCTACTTACGGGTCTTTAATCCTAAGATATCAAATCTTTTAAGCCGGTTTATGGTCAACTGATATGCCAATTCATTTGGAAGGTATTTTAGTCAATACATATAATTCTCGAAGGCACAGCAGGTAACGAACCGAGATACATTTGCTATCGACCTTAGGATCTTGTTCTGAGCTCTCTGTATGACATTTATATTGGAGTATTTTGCGGAGTCCCACAATTGAATGCCGTACATCCAGGTTTAATTATCGTCTGATAGGTATATCAGAAGTTTGCTGTCCAGTGATAATTTGGACTTTCGTCCTAGCCTAGTACAGGTTTTTGTCCCGCATAGATATATCATCTCGTTTTTGCTTTTGATAAAATTTTTCACCGGTCTATATGGAAGCCCAGGTTCACAAACTCGGTTGCGGCAAGATATTCTTCTTGGGCACTAGAAGTCAGGGAAGCAGGTGCACCCTCGAAAGGAAAACCCTGGAACCCCGACGTACCTCGCGGTTTGTAGATGGTCCCCTCCTGTGCAGAAATCCCGGTGTTCCTTTTCTGCGTAGAAATAAGCGCTTGCGCCGCGACCTCGGCCTGCTTACGGACAGATAACCTGGTGAAGAGTGAATGTTATTTGGGCTGATTTAGCGGCACTTGCTTTTATCCTCCAGTCTTGTAGCTAATTGTGGACTTCAAGAATCAAGTCTGAGGCTCGCTTTGAATATTTGTAACTCACTAGTACCGTTGTGAATGTTGCTGTAGTGACACCAGTCCAGACAAAGATAGAACAAATGGACTTTTTTGCTCAGTGTTCATAGAAACATTTGTTATCGTTATGGGCGATTCTTTCACTGGAAATATCTTAAACCGTTTTGCCGAAGACTCTTGAAAGTTACTTTTAAAATGTGAGAAGTCGATGATCGAACCAAGTGGCGTGCAATTGGAGAGGTCTATGTCCAGTAGTGGACTGCGATAAGGTTTTTAAAATAGCTATTCTATAATTAAATAATTTATTAAAAAAACCGGCAAAGTGCAAGTCGGACTCGCGCACCGAGGGTTCCATACAAACCTGTAGTTATATTACATGATGTAGCTAAAAATAATTATGCTTTTCGTAATTTTTCGTTTATCTGTGCTTTAAGACGTTGCTTCGTACCATATGTAAAGATTCTGAGTTCACGGGAAGTACCCTGCAGGTTTTGATTCCCTTTCGAGTATCGAAAATTTGCAGCATAAACGGTTGTATCTTTTGATTGCGTTGGCTTATAAGTTTGATTTTTTCACAACTCCAAGGAACAGTAGACCTGAGTATTTGATGTGAATTACAGCTTGATACCTCCACGCGTTCCTGAGAAAAAGGGTCTTGACAGACAGACGGACAACAAAGTGGAAAAGTCTGAAACATTTATGGCTAGAAAATATTTTTTTTAAAAAGCTGAATTTAGGTCATATAGATGGCAGATATTGACGCAGTCGGTTTTTTTTTTATAATTTTTGTTCGTTGATATTACGACCCCTCCATCATACTCTAGAAGTCTGGAGACAATCAGGTTTTTTTTACATTTTTTTTAAATGTTTTATTTTTATGCAGGTAGCCAGTGTCACTCTCACGACCAAGACAAATATATTGACACCACTCACACAAGTATACGACAAGCCGTTTAGGCTAGGGCTAGGGCGTGCCAAAGAAATATACATACATACCTACTCTCGAAAAACATAACCCACCTTCTTTCGCAGTCAGGTAAAAAGAGGAATAATTTGTAATGAAAATGTGTTGAAAGATATTAACAAAGCAACTAGTTAAGTATTGCTGAAAAAAATGACGTGATTTAAATCAGTCTTTTTATACCGACTTCAAAAAGTAAAGGTTCTCCACTCGATCTTTCATGAGTCTTGTGTATTTTTTACTTTAATCAATTGTCCTTAAGAATAGTTCTATCTAAAATTGAAAAAAATATTTCTTCTCCGAGAGTAAAAGTTAAGATTTTAAGAAATCTAAAATCTTGATTTGTACCTATTTTTGTATTTTGTACAATTATTTTTGTAATTAATTATGAATTCAACAATATTTTACCAAGATTTTGTTTTGTCTTAAATCGCTATGATTGAAACTAGGTATATACTCGTACTTTAGGAAGTAATAATAACTTAATAATTACTCACAACTATTACTATTATTATTACAATAATTACTGTCCTGCGTTACTTTAGGTGATAGGCTTTTTCAAAACGGAAACGTAGGTAGGTAAGTACTTAATTTAAATAAAAAATAAAACTAAACGTACTACAGTTGTTTTAGTACCTACCTGCTAATAGAATAGTAATAGCAACATTCAACTTTCTTTAGATTTAAATTTCATAGATAGTATAAGTCCACGACCGAGGAATAGACTAACAAAGAGACATAACTGATATGACTTTAATACCAACGGATAAAGCCCAATTTTATTTTATTGATGAATAGAAACTCATTTTTGTGTATCCTTTGTTCCACTTCCTTATTGTCTATTTTTTAACCGACTTCAAAAAAGGAGGAGGTTCTCAATTCGACCGTATATATGTATGATCGCCATTATAGTTTTGAGGATTTATCATTTTTGTAAGTAGATAAGTTTCATATTTTGTTACATTTTTTGATATGAAATTCCAAATTTATGGTTACATATTTATTTCTCTTCTCTCTGCCAACCAATTTTTCGGTTGAAAAATTTAAAAGAATTCGATTCATTGAAACGTTCTACTAGTAAAAGTGCAAGTTCTACATTTCAAAAATGATTCAACAGAGTAGTATCTCGATAGTGACAGGTATGACAATGCAATCCATGCAGTCCCATCCCTGAATACAGATTGCTATATTCGTCTCGAGATAACTGAGACTGAGATGTGAACATTGAGCAGCTGGCACCCCACATACCACTGCGACAATTTTTCTCAATGTGCACGTCTCAAAAACGGATATAAAGTAAGTACTTGCCGAATCTTTTGTTTAGACAAACGTTTCCTAGTCAGGTAGGTGGCTACCTGCCCAGATAAGGGTTTCAAGAAATAGGAGTAGGTAGGTAAGATATGTAAAAAAAGAGTCCAGAATTTGTTCAGTTGGTCAGCATTTACGAGTCCTACGTTTCGTGTTTTTAAATTTTATATATTTTATTACACTATTACTTAAACCACAGTATTAAACGATGCCCTCATTAACGATGTCTACTTTGTTAATAAGATTGCTTAAAGGATTACCTCCCAAGTAAAACTAATGTACTCATACCTATTAATTTATTTGTTCCTAAATGTGACGCCATTTATAATGTAATGAATATCCTATAATTGCCAAATGAGTAGTTATTAATTAAAATTATGATTATTTTATAATCGAACTTCATTACAATAATAGAATAGGTAGGTATGTACTATTCAGATTTTAATTATTAACAGTCTACCAAGAACCTTTAAAATACCTACTCGCTGATCGCGCAAAATTATTCTACAAATAAGGTTGATATTTAACCAAGAGCGTCACATGCCTGTATCATTTTGTGAATGTCCACCATTGAATATTATTATCCTAGGCCGCCAGTCCGCTAATCGCGGCATTCTGCAATATTCCGCATTCACTCGATAGCAACGCCGCACGCTCAGTTCGAAATTGGCGCGCAGACGAAGCCGGTCAGCGACGTGCGCGCCTTTGCCGGAGGGAGTTGTGTTGTGGAAGCTGCTATAATATATACATTGTACTCTGTGGAAGCTGCATCGAAACGAAGTGAAGGACCTAAACTTTTGTGTTATTTTTATTGCGAATTGTGAACTGGTTTTATTCGTAAAATGTAAAACTGTAATGTACCAGTGCAAGTTCTAAAGTGAAAAAAATACATAAAGTAAATAAATAACTAATAGTGTAGTTGGTATGTTAAATAGTGTGTCGAACTGTCGAGTTTTTATTTATCAACGCGCGATTATCATGTGCGGTCAGCAGTGTTTATAAGCAAAACTTATTTGAGCTTATTATCCTTTGTGTAGGCATCGTCCGCGGCGCGTACGCTTACGCCCGTATAGTAGTAGTATACGATAGTATAAACAAATAATAGTACTTATTTATAATGGACGGAGAACGAAAAATTCACATGAGCGAGGGTGTCCCGCTGAACTCAACAGGTGCGGCAAGCATTTTTTTGAATACTGGTAGAAATACTAAAGTTAATTCACCCGAAGGGACCGTCATACATCTCAACACAGGTGACTTTTGTAATATTGATATATGCAGTGATTTAAAAATATTGTTTTGAATTATAAATATCAACGTATTATTTTTCCATTGCAGAGAAACCATCGGACCTCGGTGTGCACATAAATACGACCTTTTCAATAGCGTCTTCCAAGAAAATAAAGCTTTTGTTCGTGTTGAATTTTTTGTTGAGCGTCATATGTATGATAATTAGTTGTTCAATAGCGTTTTACTACTGGAACGAAATAATATCGATGAGGAGACAGTTGGACCTGATAAAGGACCAGTTCATCATCAGTAATATAAATGATAAAGGGGTGCAGGCCGCGCTGGTTGGTGTTCCCAGGCCACCCTCAGTTATCGAAACACGAGAGCCTCGAATGAAGTACCTGGATGATGATGAGACAGCTCAGAATGCAAGGAAATACTATGTTGAGGATCTTGGAGAAGATATGTTGTTAGTAGACTCTAAGAAAAAGAATTCCAGCAAAGACAATACCCCTGTCTATGACCTGACAATGCTACAAAAAGGTTAGTAAAAATCTATTTTTATCTCTATATTAATCTATAATTATTTGAAAATGTTTCAAAATAGTAATAGATATTTTACTGACATTAATTCCAGAATTGGTAGTGGTTCAGTTCAACGGTGCCAAACGTGAACACAACATGGGAACAGAATGTAAGTGTTATATACAACATATTTTTTTATCATTTATTGTGTAATTATAAGTTGTTTTTTTTTTCATTCAAACTAATTTGGTTTATCTACTGTTGAAAGATATAACTGGCTTGTTATAACAGAACATTTTTTATTGTGAGCCATCTATATCTATACTTATAATAAAAAATGTAACAGGTCCAATTCTGTACATTAAAGATATTTTGAATTTTTTTTTGGAGGCCTCTATATAATCGATACTGAAGCCAAAACTGTAATTTTTTTCATTTTTGTCTGTCTGTCTGTATCTTGGCCGCGCATCACGCCGAAACTACTAAATGGATTCAAATGAAACTTGGCATGATTTGAGTTTATACTACGAGGTAGGACATAGGATACTTTTTATCCCGAAATTCAGCACGGTTTCCCGAGCCCCGAGGTTTTACCCGCGGTACAACAATAACCGCGGTTAACGCCACGGCGTGAAGTAAAAAATCCTATGTAAAAAGTATTCTATGTCCGTCTCCAGATTCTAAGCTACCTCCCCACTAATTTTCAGCCAAATCGGTTCAGCCGTTCTTGAGTTATAAATAGTGTAACTAACACGACTTTCTTTTATAGATATAGGGCTAAAAATATTAAAATAATGAAAAATAACTAATACATATATATTTGTATGATTTCTACATAATTAATATTATTATAGAACTTAAATTTTTCCAAACTCAAATTAATATTATCAAAGGAGTTTAATTTTCTAAGTCTCCTTTATTTTTTTAAAAAAGGAAGCGTATATTTAAATATATAGTTGGCATGATTTCTATAAAACATTCCTAAACAACTGCAAATATGTGTTTAAAATGATAATTTATGTGAATGTGTCACTGGCAGGATACGCACAAACATTTGCTTTGTTGTTATCAATCTAATTGTAATACCATCTTTATCCTCAAGGGAGAAGGTTCATTATATAATATGTCAAACCAGTTTGTAGTTACCATAGTTACTGTGTATATGGAAGTATTCATTTACATCTCTTAGATGATCGGTAGCAATTAGTTACATACTGAACAATTAAGCTCGCAGACAAAGTTAGATAATTCCTTTTGTATCTGCAATCTTTAACAGTGGTAGCACTAACAACTACCAATTTATATCACTTTAATTAATTAGAAGGTCTATGAAGATTCCATATTTATTTTTACTGTCTTGATAGTGTAGTGTGTCTTGGATAGTCTGGCAGAATTTCAACTCGATTCGTGCTTCGGCGATGAGTTTCTTGAGTAAGGAACTAGGTACTCTATCCTACTAATATTATAAACGTGAAAGTTTGTTACTCTTTCACGCAAAAACTTCTGAACGGATTTGGATGAAACTTTACAGTAATATAGCTTATACATCAGAATAACACATAGGCTACTATTTGTCGCGATAACCGACATATACGCGGGCGGAGCCGCGGGCAACAACTAGTTCTGTATGTATCTTTATGGAAATAGGCCTGCCAAGTGGGAGGGCGAAACACCTCCGGATGCCTTTTGTACCATTACTGGTAGGTACTATTGTACGCTATTTGTAAATATCTGAATAGTTTCGCCTTGTTTGGCAAGCTCGAATCGCAAGTCCAATATATTTAGAAATATATTCCCCCTTATTGAAAGCATCGATAGTAGAGTAATGGCTAAGGCAACTTTGAAATCAGACTTGATGATGTAGTTTCGACAAGCCTAACGTCTAATTTTGGAAACTCTATATGGTTTTAGTCGGTTCGGTTCCTCATCCCACCGAAAACCCTGGTACGATAATGTCTCGGTTTCGACCGTTTTGCACTGCCTACATGTAAATAAAATTACAGCTAAACATAAGAAATAATATGATGCTGTTATTAACACAGGCTGGAAAACGAACCTACGAACACTGGCTCGGCTTGTTTACATAATTTGATTTTAAAAAAAATGAAAGATTAGTGTATTTAATCCATCATCATTCATCAGTATTATAAAACAAGTAGCTTTTGCCCCCGAGCTACGTCCACGTGTATGTGAAAGTAGCCTATGTCCTTCTCTAGAGTCCAATCTATCTCTATACCGAAATTCATCAAAATCAGTTCAGCGGTTTAGATACTTTCGAATTTATAATATTAGTATGGATAAATTACGTATACAAGCTTGTTGTTTGTTAAGGGAGATTCCCTATATAGTAACGAATAAAAGTATCGATTAAAATTAATGAATAATGAGGTAAATACGTATGTACGTACGTATACCTACATTTGCAAAAGCAAAATGCTCGTGCTGAAGCATGCAAACTTATTCTAAAGACACTATTGTTTCGATATCAAAAGAGTCCCGTAGTTGACCACTACTAATTTTATTGTAAAGTGTGACTGTAAAGTTCCCTCGGATATCTACCATCCACCCGTGGATTTCTCGAGCTTGAACCGCATACTACCGGTAGTCAGGGAACCAAGTGTTGTCTTAAGAAAAAAATCCTTGGTTCTCTCAACTTACATCGGGCTTTATCCACTTCCAGCTGACCCCTCGTTTAAGGGAACCAAGTTGTTCTCATTCTACTCCCTAAAGGACGCGCGCTCCACAACATTTCCTGACGCTAATCCGACCTGAATCTTCTAGGGTGACTAATGGCCTGACCTGTCACTCCCAGGCCTACGGTTCTAGAGGTCTGAGGTCATTCTATGACCTCCATCGCTTCAGTCGTCTGTGCATTCCGGTGCTTTAGTATTTTGCCGCACCGGAAGAATTCTAAATCTCTCCCGATCTCGACTCTGATTAATCCTTCTCTTGATATACCTATTTTCTCGAAATATATAAAGTCATCCAAATTATTGATTTTCTTCGCCTGAATTGAAACTTGAACCTCATCCAGTATCTTGTTTTTTTATTAGTAAAAATATATTTTAGCTTCATAAGCTTCTGATCACCTTTTAGGACTGTAAAATAATCGGTCCATTTTAAGCGTATTTAGTTTTCTGACAATCAAATATTCACATCACTATAAAAACTATGTCATCTTCATCAGCCTACCGCAGTACACTGCTGGACATAGGCCTCTCCAATTACTCGGCTTATCGCATCAAGCTCGAAAACCATGTAGAATAGGCCAAATTCGTGCAAACTATTCCATGAGCCGGTTATACAAGTGCAGAGACCCAAGTCCAAGACCTTACGTCGATTCTGCGGCCCATTATGGTTTCCGGATCTCAAAATGTTTACGTCTTGTCATTCTCATAACATTTAACAACGTGATAATAGTAGACATATCCTGTATGATAACATTCCATGGGAGAGACTTTATGTATGAAGTAGTCATGGACTTTTGTTTATTTACCATTAACTCATAGGACTGCCCTGCTGACACAACGTCCCCGGAATAAATATCCTCATGTCTCATGGATTCAAATATTTAACCACAAACGTATCAATGCCTTAATAAATATTTATGACTACTACGAATTGTCCAATCATCCTTTTGGGAAATTATGGAGAAATACCAAAAATGGTAAATTATTTTATTAATTTCTACAAAATGGTAATTTCACTGACCAGTCCGCTAAATATGGAGTGCGTATGTAGGTAAATAAATAAGCCTGTAATAGGGATTAACTGTAGTAATCAGGCAAACCGTATTGGTATAAAACCACACGTGTATTTAAACCTCAATTGGTTACGAAACTTACGTACTTTCTGATTTTTGACACAACCTATGACGCATGAAGCTGTGTTTTTTTTTTTTTTTTTTTTTTTTTTTATGGAATAGACCGACAAACGAGCAGACGTATCGCCTGATGGTAGGCGATTACCGCCGCCCATGGACACCCGCAACACCAGAGGCATCACAAGTGCGTTACCGGCCTTTGGGGGATGGGGGGGCGGTAGGAGGTGGAGGGATTGGGGTATGGGCCTCCGGTATCCTCACTCACTCGGTGAAACACAGCGCAAGCACTATTTCACACCGGTTTTCTGTGAGGCCGTGGTATCACTCCGGTCGAGCCGGCCCATTCATGCCGAAGCGTGGCTCTCCCACGGTGAGCGGTGAGATTTTCGGTATTTACACTGATCTTCGAGACTAGTGGTCGAAATTCAAAATAATTCCTTTTTTTTTAGTTTTCTGCACTTCTCCACATACTTATACTAATGTTATAAGTACATTCTAAAATTAAAAGTACAAGTGTTTTTTTTTATGTTTGGCTCTGCCAAAGGACTCTACTCTGCCTGATGGAAAGCATAAGCAGAATCCAAGAGTGGTGGTCACCATACTCACTGCGAACGCAGACAATGCAACAATGCAGCATGGTGACCCACACCATGGCGGGCTAGTGATGCTTCGGCATTATTGGGCCTCCGGTCTCGCACTCACCAACGAAACACGACAGCACGATCGCTGTCTCATTTTACGTTGATTTTCTGTGCGAGGGTAGTACCGCCCCGGTCGAGCCGGCCCGTTCGTGCTGAAATCAGCGTGGCTCTACTACCTTGAAAAATTATAAAAATACCTTTTAATTATAGAATGTATTAAAGATACTTCTCCATTTGCATAATGTTCGTAAAAAGGGTTAAAAAGTTTTTGCATCACGTATTAATATATTTAGATAATATATCTATATAGGACCTATTGTAACGTGGTAGATATATATTAGACGGTATTATTTATTAATAATCGATTGTACGCAAGTTGATTAGTCGAGTTGGTAGGTACACCACTATTTGCGTGTACCTTATTTAATTGCTGTCGGTATATGGAGATTTGGTCATTTCGTGCTACAAACTTAAACCACAAACTGCTTGTCGTTGTGCTGATCTTGGTGCAACTGTTAATTGTGAAACTGTTAATTGTTTACCTATACGTGACCCGAATATATTTCGGGTCCACCCTACGGGTTCGCATCCAACCCTACGGGTTCACGTCCACGTTACGGGTTCCAAGTCCCCTACGGATTCAAACCCATCCAACGGGTTACCAGTTCACCCCACGGGTACGAAGCAACCTTACGGCCAGCGGCCAGTCTGCGGCCAGAGCGTCGGGAGACTCCACTGCGCCGCGTCACTGCCGAAGGGGCCACCACAGGCACGTCTTATCCAGTGTGCGACCCCGATTCGTTAAAACCCTGAGACGAAATACCCGCGACCCTGACTTTAAGCTACCGGAGCACTATCTTCTTTTATATCTTATTATACTAAGTGTTACAATAATATATCTTTTATTTATTTATCACCTGAACAGAGGTTACACTATGTCTAGTAGTGGACTGCAATAGGCTGATGATTTATATTACATATTTTTTTAAAGACAACTCCCAACTACATAAGCAATAAGTCTTAGTCGCGGGGACTTTACAAACATACAGTAACGGACACAAAGAACACTCTCTCAGAGACTCAGAACAATAATTTGTGGATTACACAAAGTGTTGTCCCATGTAGGATTTGAACCCACAATACTTGGCAAAGTAGAAAGCAGGCGTCGCGACCACTTAAACCACAAGGCCATACATGCAGTCAAATATTGTTACTACATTTTGATAATAAATAATTTTATGACAACGAAAAATGCCGTTATCATTATTACTGTCTATAAACTTAGGTATATTATTATTACATATTCAAATGCACATAATATCAATAAATTAAAAACCTAAAAACTTTCGTAATCATAGTGAATCAAGATGATTTAAAAAATCCTTTTTTAAACACTTCATATAGACGTGATTCCAATCGAAGCTCGCGTATTTTCGATGCATTTTATTATCAGAGCATAAAAAGACCCAATAAGTTAAGCACAAAGGAATCAAAACGCGGGGTCAATGTTTCCACCATAATGCGTCCTGCGTGTCTTTCGGATTATTTTGTTTACATTAAGAATGTTATGGAGCTAACCGTATCCGCAGATATCCTAAATGAAAAACTATTCGAAAGCGTAAGAAATCTCTTAGGAAAAACGTCGAATAATTTCGGATAGACGCGGCTTTTAAATAATTTGGGTACTTAAGATTATATGGGTAAAACGGTGTGTGTATGACATTAATTCCATAAAATTCTAAATTTATCGTAACTAATACTGTCGGAATAAGTTAGAAATAATTATTCGTGAATGTGTTCGTATTTATATCCGAAGCTTAGTATCATAACTTCCTTCGTTAAAATTAATGATCCCAATGAAAAAAGAAGTACCATATATAATTTCGTTTCGAAATACATGTATGTGGTGCTTTCAACACATACCTACCTACCGGCTACCACCTTCATTTTGCGACATCTGTGTTGTAACATTTAAAATATATATATATATCGTTCCCTCGATCTACTTATGATAAGAATTCGATAATTTTTCGAACTTCTCAGATGAACTGAGAGGAGTTTTCTACACCTCGTTTGATTAGCATTAGTTAAAGTTACCCTTCGTATTTATCGTAATACCATTTATATTATACCGTCTTTTTTTTCTAATTTTATGGCCTGGTAACAAGACCTTTAAGCCAAGTCTTAATTTTTGTTATTTAACTTCACTTTAATTTACTTCACCTTAATGTTCAATCAAAAGGGCATTTGTTTATATCCAGTCCGTAATATAATGACATTGCCAATTTATTTTGGTAAAATAATACATGTTTTAATGTTGCGAAAAATTACAAAAAAAGAAGAAACACGGTGGTCGGTTTTCAGAAAAAAAAAACAATAATAATAAAAATATTATTTGCCTCTTAGGATTTGACAACCGTTAGCATAATAGATACTTTTCGGGTTCGCTGTAGATTACGACTAGTCTACAAATTGCTTTTTTTTATCGTAAATTTGAATGTTTTTTCTTTCTTTTCAGCCACTGTAGGCCCGTGGATTCGCGATGAGGAAGTATCTTCCAAAAACAGCGAAGACAAGATAAGTCTCGACAATAATAATCTGGTGGTTATCAAAGAAAGTGGGCTGTACTTAATTTATGCACAGGTAAGAATTTTTGTGATCTCTCTTGAATCATTCAATCTCTTCTATCATCATCATCATCTCAGCTGAAAGATGTCCACTGCTGGACATTGGCCTCCCCAAGCCCCCCCTTAACAACCGGTCCTGTGTTGCCCGCATCCAACGGAAACGAACTCTATTCGTAAATATTTTTGTAAGAAGTGAAGCTAAAATTTACTTTTTTAGTTATCTTGCACATATCAAAATACGTTTTAACAGTAATGCCACCTAGAACTCGAGTATAACTTCTACCTTTCTTGCAATCTGTGTGATTGATTCTGAGAAAAGGGGCGGGAATGTGTAACAAGAAGCTAGAAAAGCTCGCACTATTTTATTTGATTGACATTGACACGCAGAGTAGGTGATAAAGTCGGATGGTAGGTCATCATATGGCTCGGTTAGACCTCTGAAGAAGATTAACTTTTTTTTTTGCTACTAAAATGAATATAAGGTTAATGTACTAAACCACTTGATTAATAAAATTGTAATTATAAATATGTTACACCTATATACAGCACTGTTATAAATACTCTGACTCATTGACATGACGTAAATCGCAATGCGGTTAAATATTCCACAACGAGGCCTAGAAAAAGTAGTGTGTGTGTGTGTATTTTCCGATTAATATATGAAAAATACTAAAGTAAGTATGTTAAGTTGTGTACAATGTAGATCTCAAGGGTTATGATTGCAATCGGATGCAATATAACACCAACGTTCCGGCCCGTCTTTGAAATTTTCAACAATATATATATATATTTTTTTATGGAATAGGGGGCAAACGAACAGACGTATCGCCTGATGGTAAGCGATTACCGCCGACCAATGACACCCAAGCAACACCAGAAGCGTCACAAGTGCGTTGCCGGCCTTTGGGGGATGGGGAGGGGTTGGGGTATGGGCCTCCGGTATCCTCACCCACTCGGTGAAACACACCGCTGTGTCACACCGGTGTATTATCCGTATAACCTCTTGAATCATTCTATCTATTGCCAAAAACTACATAAAATCCATTGAGTAGTTTAAAAGATCTAAACGATCAGAACGGAATTGGCTTGATTTTATACTACCTATTAAAAAACGCTAAAAAGTGGCATGGGTATACTGCACGTGTTTAACTCAAGTAGGTAAATCGGCAAATACACACATCAAAAGTGTCTAGGGATCAAGCATTTTTATGCGGATTTCTTGAGATTGAGATGTGGCTTTGGCCCTGGCCTGCTCAGTCGCCAGACTTGAACCCGATTGAGCATGCATGGGATATGCTACAGAGAAGAGCTCTGCCGAATATGGAGGGTATCCAGTCGCAAGAAGACCTTTTTTTGTTGTTGCAACGAACATGGGCGGCCATTCCACAGCGTGTTTGGATGAACTCATTTTGAGTATGCCAAACCGATGTTCTTGCGTTGTTAGTGTTCGCGGTAGAAACACGGATTATTAATTGTTTAAGTTACCTAATAAAATTTTAAAGAAAACTGTTATTTCAGTCTTTTTTTCGAACTTTAATGTTAGTGGTTCAAATGTCAAAAATCCTTTTATTAGGAAAATGGCAAATTTCTTTATTAATGCAAAGGTGACTTGGTTTATCGTTACTGTGACAAACGAAAACACTTTATTTGATGAATCCTTAAAGAAAATTTTAATTAATATCAATCAGGAGAAAAGTTATTGCAAAAATATATGTTGATCCCTAGGCACATATGTTGATCCCTAGACACTTTTGATGTGTGTACATGCTTACCTGAGTCTGTGCCCGACCATTTACCGTCAGAACTTTACAATAAAACTTCGGCCATTTCTATTATAAAACTGCCGAAAAAAGGAACTAACTCGACCAACTCTACTTTATTATTGTTACTTCATGTTTTCATGATTTAACATAAAATTACATAGACACACATTACAATACTATCTTTCGTCTACAATACATGGCTGTATTAAACCAAAAACCAATTTCACGAACCATAGTAAAGCCGGTCGTCCTAAACCTTGATGCCTCAAATCAGTTCTTTACACTTGTTTTCTATCTTTGCAGTTAGTATACCTCACTCAATCGCCTAATTGTTACTTCATATGGGCGAGGCGACAAGCTACAAAAGACGCACAACTCCTAAGCACATGTTCAACAGGCGACGACTCAAGCAACCGCCCACTCAACAAATCTCAAATGTCGTGTTCTGTACAAACTGTGGCGAGACTACACAAAGGTGATACCGTGAATATTGCTCAGAGAGAACCGAACCGGACGGTTTGGCTCAGGCCAGGTTACAGCTACTTCGGGTTTGTAAAACTTAGTTCCTAATAGGCTGTGAAATTATGAATAAGGTTAAGTAGAAATCCCCGATGCGGTCGAATGTGACTCAAAACGAGTAATACCCAACTGTTGATCTACTTAGGTAGTACATTTTGGACCTATTTAAATGGGCAAGGGATTTCTTTCAATGGTGATTCAATCAAGAAAAACTTCGATAGAGATATACCTATATAATACATACTATGTTGTTCTGCGTTTTGAAGTAAAATTAATAAGCTGTTATGATACTCTACTGTAAAGAAACAAAGAAAGATTTAGTCTTTCGGGTTATTGCGGTTGACAAAACTGCAAGACCTCTCTGCTACTTAAGACCATGCAGTATATGTTTGAATCTGTACAATTATTGTTCCTTACAATTGATTCAATATTTAGGTCAATGATTCATCATTGTATGTTTAAACGAAATGTGCGAGCGATTTCGGGGTTATGAATGACTTTACTACTGCCTGTGAGAAGAATGGTGCTAAATAGCTTGATTTAGGAATTGTTATATTTGTTAAATGTTGAAATTACCCTACAACTAGGAAAGACGTTGTTTATCTATTTCTCTATGTAATAAAGATCTTTAAGCCACTACAGGTAATTCAAATAACAAAAACTGGCATTAGTTAAACACTCTGTGAAGACACCTTTTTGAACAATAAAAAACATTCCTTTGTATGACAGAATAACTTTAAGCGAGGATTTTAAGATCTTAAAGCTGTTATTTACATAAAGTCTGGCCAATAAAAAAGTATAACAGAGGAATGCCGCGCCAGTATTTATAAACTCGAGGTACTAAACTCGAACTACGGCACATGTTCTGATTTTTCAATGACTGGCTCCAAACTTGAAAGCACGTGGTTTGCAGATGACAACAATCGCATGTGCGCACGCGAGCAGTATTATTAATACTGCAAAGAATACAGAGAGCCAGTGTATTGATATTTCTTTTAATATCTATTAAATGTATATTACGTAAACTGATGTCTTAAAATTAATCAGGGGTTAATTCATTCCTCGTGGCAAAAATGATAAAAAGACATCTTTGACAAATTGATAGGTATTTTGTGACTGATTTATCGGCACAAATGTTTTCGAATTTTGCTCTGACGCCGTTCCTTCAGTTGTAGTGTAATATTGGTGTGTGTATATGAAAGAAAAGATGGTTCTAAATATTTAAGTGATCGCACGTGCCATATCGTATAATGAACTGATTACGAACACATCACATTTCATGTGTATTGTACTTATTTCATAATATTCGTTGTATAAGAAATTATTGCTTCCATTTTTAATACAATCAAAGTGCACACATAAATATGTATAAACATACACTTAGGTAAAATTTAAGGAGTTGATCTCTAGTTTGATCAAGGACGCCATTTTGTTAATTCTATATTAAAACATCAAAATGGACGTACTTTTAGTTTCTGTTTAAACCTCGTTATTGTTGCTATTATTATTAAAATATGTGAGTTACATCTTTTATATCATTGTTTAGTTTCCAAAAATTGTGTATCTAGTTAAACATAAATGTTTATAATTTTTGGGCCATTCTTAAAAGAACTCAGTTTAGAATATAACTGTAAATATGATATTTAAGACAATTAATGATTGCTATGTTAGTATTGCTCAAGATACGACTCAGTAAATACTTATTGATTACACAATTTATTCTTGTTTTTTATGTAGTGTTAATATGCCACATAAATACGGAGATAATACATAAGTACTAGAATATAAGTTACCAACATGTGGCCCGGATATTTAAATTAGGCGCTTGAGAATTACTTGTATCTGGTGTTTTTTTATGATACATTTGATTATTACTCTAAGTGACATAATTTTTTGATTTTTTTGACATTTTTTGAATTCGAAATAAAGCAATACTTATCGTAAAACATAACTAAACGATCATTAATTTTCATTAGCAGATTGTGTTCTTAATGATAGTGGAAGTTAATTCCTAAAGTCATTAGTGGCTATATTGTAGGTATTTTTGGTGCTCATTAGTAGTAGTTAGTGTCTATGTATCAGTAGAAAGGCATGACCCCTCTATATATGGTCATATTATGGACGACACATGATTTTCTTTACAGAAAATGTGTAAACGTAGCAATGATTATTTTGTGATTTTTCTACTCAGTGCTATACTATACGGTAGATGTAATATAGATTTCGGAATTTGAACGTATGAATAATTACGTTCTGAAATAAGTAGTGTAATGTGAAGAAAAATATGAACAAAAAGTCTGGTGACTAACTTTTTTTAAATAATTTTAATGTTATAATGAGTACAGCAATGGGCAAACATTAATATGTATTTGTTACATTAAGTAGTGTAGAGACCTTTTTAAAGCAATGTGATATATTAGTGGTAATAAATTTTAAAATGTATGATTTGATTTCAGAATAGTTACGTTCGATGTTAATTTCGTTTATTGAAACATATTTAGATACGTTTGTACAATTAAGTGTAAAACTTGGAGATAACACCCGTCCAAAAAATAAATATCGACAGTGAAACTTTATAATGGTCTTTTTCTTATTTTTTCCTTTGCAAGAATAATTGGCTAACATTATCAGGACGAAATTGTATCGACGATTAAGGTTGATTGTCAAACTATCGTCTGCCTGCCGTACGTAACTTAGGTAGCCCAATTGAAAAGATGATTATTTACCTACAATTTGGACAGTCGGAATTCGTTCACAATTTTGAACAGCCGCAAAAAAGATTAAGATTTAAATAATATTCTAGGACAACATCGCTATTAAGACCCGAATTCCTATACATAATCATGTTACTAACTTTTAAATTACAGAGCCATATAAATTATTTCCGTAGTACATGCATCAGGTAGGTAATATTAGAACATAATTGTTATTCGAACATTGACCTTCAGAGACCAGTGGCGTAGCTAGGGAGGAGCGGTCCGCACCGGGTGTCACTAAACACCAACTCGAGGTTGACACCAGACTGAACATCCCCGTCACCCTTAGAATTGGTAAAACTGGTAGATTGCATAACCCTCACTAAGACCATAGTATAATTATAAAATAATAATATGTATGTAGGTGCCTAGTAATATAAGCTTTTTCATTCGGGACTATTAACAGGCTTGAGGGTGCTTATTTGGTTTCACCGTGAGCTCGAATGGTATCACGAGGATATTGTATTGTTAATTACAATAGCTTTTTTCAGTGTTGGTCACAACGTCGGTCTTGGCATTCCCCTTGTAGTTGTTTTTATCTACGAATGTCACTGTCACAAGCCAGCCCTCCTAGCCGATACATTTAGTGAAAAGCTGTTATTTTGAAATTACGAACAGGTCAGACACTTAATTTTTTATTAATTTGTGTAGATACCCATCAGCTGCTAAATGTGATAAGAGTTGTAGCAAGCTATAAATAAACAAAAATTACTTGCGGGCTACAATGAGTGAAATCAAAAACAATCTCATGAAGCAACATAAGATACTTTGATGACGTGATTTAGGAGTTTGCTAGTGTTAAGGCTAAAGGAAAAAATAATAAATAATTACATTTGTGTCACACGTCGTTGATTAATAGTAAAAAAATGTTTATTAAATAATTTGTAATTTTTAAATAAAACTTGAATCGTCATTACTTTTTATTTTAGCACATTTGATTAATTTTTGGGGTGACAGCTACGCCACTGATCAGACCCTTGGTGCTTTTTGAAACAAAGAATGAATGCTGTATTGTCCTTTTTTACATTGAGGATGGTGACCACCGCTCTTGGATTCTGCTCATACTTTCCATCAGGCAGAGCAGTTAATTTGGCAATATAGCAATATGGCAAATAGGCGCTCATAGCCCAGTTGCACTCGGTGATTAGAAACAATCACTGAGGGTAAGCAACAACGGCGCGGTCAGTACCTGGATGGGATACCGCTAGTGGCACGATAACGTGAGCGTCTTTGAGCGTGATTCGAAGGTCACGTTCAGCAGTCGGTCCCGGTTGTTATTATGATAACAGTCGTGAAGCTTAGTTGGAGGCCTTTAGGCGGCTTAAAAACATCCAACGGCAAGATTACGTAGGTAGCCACAACGTTGTCTTGCCCGTCCCCAACCTGCACTCGGCCAGCTTGGGGATGTATGACTACGTAAGTACATATTCTTATCTATGTGTATGACCTTAACCCTCTTCCGAGAGGAGAGCCGAGCTCAGCAGTGGGACGTTATGGACTTATGGGTTGTTGATAATGATGATGAAATAATATTATAAACTAGTCAGATGATTTTCGAATAAGTACTACTAACTACGGATTGTGAACAATTATTATTACAGGTTCATTGCATTTTTACTATACAGTTGTGCCATTTGACGAGAATGTCGGTTGCCTTTTAATAAGCTCTGCACTCAGTATGAATTACATATCCAAATAATTCTAACATCGAATCGAAACTATTGGAATTGGACGTTATTCGCTAACTATCTGCTGCCGATCTTATCACTGTTGACAGAATTTATCAGCAAGTAACGATAATCTGGATATTCTTAATGTATCTTCAAGCAAGACTTTCATTTCATAAACAGTTTAAAGAAATAATATTTACAAAAACAATCAAACAGAGACTGGTATAGCCAAAATAATCAGTAAAATAATATTTATTTAGTGAAGTCAATTTTTTTATGAACAATATGTTAGTTCCGTTTCACTTCAGTGTCTCTATGAGTTTTAAGACAGAATTCTGTCATCTGTCAGTTTTGTTTGCGACATGAGAAATTGAGAACCCTAAAATAACCTCAAAGTATTCAAACAAAATTATTATCTAAAATGTTAACGAGGTAAACATAACTTTAATTAATTGTTTACTAAGCATTCTATATACATTCAGTTTTAAATGTAAAATAAACATAATGTTTATTAAACTTACAGATTCAACTTCCGGAAGAATTTTCGGGTTATAGGTAGATTTCTCTCTGATAAACCTTCAGATAGTGATGGAAAGGTTAACGATGCTAAGCCCAAGGGATCTCACCCTCAAAATAACTCATCAGAGTCTTCTAAAGAAAAAATTCAACAGCTTCTGAAGCTGATGTCGACTGAACCAAAGATCAAAGAGAGTGATTACAAAGACAAGTTTGCAACTGCACGTGATATACCAAGGAGGCGCAAGAAAAAAGATGAAATAGAAATCAAAACAGAAAAAATTGGTATGTCTGCTATTTTATAATAATACTAGCTGCCCGGACAGACTTCACTCTGTCAAAGGTTATTGGCATATCACAGTCCAATAGAGAAAATAAATAAGTGTTGTTTTTACTATTTTCCCCTTTTTTCTTTACGTAAGAACCTTTCTTATGCCTTAACAAAAATATTTTTTAAAAATAACCAAATTGGTCATGCAGTTCTCAAGTTTTGTGCTTAGCAACATATTGGTGATTCAATTTATTTATATAGATAGATATATAACATTACGATTTTACTAACGAAGTTGGTCTGTAATAATTAAATAAAAATATATAATAATAATTAAATTAAAATAATTAAAGAAACAAACCATTTTTGTTAACTTTCTTAAAGTTAACAAAAATTATTTGTTTCTTTAATATAATTAGAAAAAGTGGAAATAGGTATAGAATATTTAATTAAATTATTACTTATATTTTTTCCCCTCAGTATATTCTTATTGAGTAATTTAATTGGACCAATAGTGAAACTGTTGAAAAAAATCTTAAAATACTTAATATAAACATAGAAATTGTATTTACGCACTAATTTTGCTTTGTAACTCCCGCAATACAACTATCACCTAGACCAACACTGTCACACAGCAAAGTCAAAAATGATATATACATATATTCCAGCTTTAATACATTCAGGTTGATATCCTCAACCAATAATTAATATTAAAGTAGGAATTAAACTCCCCTCAAAATATAAATAAAGGTTAAAAGACTGTAATTTTCATTATCATGTGCGATATGTTCCAGAGGAAAGCTTGACAAAAGCAGCTGGTGATGTTGCCCAAGCTATTGGTGGTGATGTGAAACAGACTGAAGCGGAGCTATTGTCCAGGGTGCTGGGCAAAATTAATCAGACTTCAACTAATCTCAGGTACCACTATGATATTGCATTTAGGTACACTATGTATTTACACTATTGTCCACTGCTGGACATAAACACCTCTTTAGGCAGGAGGTTTTGACCTACCTTGCTACACCAGCCAGACGGATTGGTGTAGAGTTTGTATCAGGTTTTCCCCTTCATCCGCTTCTGAGGCCAACCGCGAGGAGGCAACGCTTGTGCCTTACTATTATTTTTACCAATAAATCAATTTTCATTTAATTCAATTTTTATTTGCCAATATGGGTTGTACAAAAGTATACCTCTAATATATTACGTACTATTATAATTTATTATTTTCTTAAATTCCACTCTTTTTAGGATCAAAATTCAATCATTCTTGTATTTATTCATATTTGTACGATGGCTTTTTTTAGTGACCTGCTTGTTGGCATGAAAGTAGATCATTCCAAGGAACAGGACGATTCAAGAAAGCAGGAGACCAGAGGGCAGCAAGTAAAACGTCTTGTCAGTAAGACGAAGCAAGATGTTCAACAGACTCGGTTTGTACAGCGGAAAAGTAGTCAGTCATCAGAACAACGCACAGATCGCAGAGAGTTCAAGAGAAGGTAATGGATATGTATATATAGACCACTATTTTCATTAATTACCAATTATGTTTATAAAATTTCTAGGCCTCTGTGAACAAACTAACTTAATCATGAAAAGTTTCGGTGGCGCAGTGGAATGGCGTATGCAACTGTTGTGCTTGAGGTCTCGGGTTCGATTCCCGGATCGGACAGAATGTTTGTATGATCTACAAATAGTTGTTTCGGAATTTGGGTGCTTTCTATGTATAATATGTATGTATTTACAAAAAAAAGTATACATATATGTATTTATATCAGTTGTCTAGTACCCATAACACAAGCTCTGCTTAGCTTGGGACTAGATGGCGTTGTGTGTAAGGTGTCCAAAAAAAAGCATTGGTTTGTTAGATGTTTTTCTTTGTGATTTATTTATGAAACACAATGCAAGTATTTTTTTTACTAAATCTATACTAATAATCTAAAGTAATATTAATAACTGCCTCGGTGGCGCGGTGGTAGTGTATGTGACTGCTGTGCAAATCTAGGGTTCAAATCCTGAGTCGGATGAAATGTTTGTATCATCTGCAAATATTTGCTTTGGAGTTTGTATGTACCTTTTAAGGTTGGCTCACTATAATCTTTTTACTATAAAACAAAAAATTGTTTTATTTATGGTTCACATAGTTATAATATCACATTATGGCCAATAGGAGACGCAGACGATATTGCGTGGGTCAGCTAGTTACAAATATGTGTTGAAGAATTGCTATAATTTACCAAAACTGGCTATTTAAGATGTTACTTTTCTCTCTAAACCAATCAAGACTAAAGACAATCAAGATAGCGGAGTATCTAGCTCTATTGCCTGTCAAAACCTGACATAAACAAGAATACCATGGTTGGGATCCATAACAATATGATGTCCTGTACATACTTTGTGCTATTAAATTTTATATATGTATCATATAAATGCTAATGATACACTATCAGCGCAGATGTTTCCCTCCCACTATAAACCCGGGTCCTTTAAAAACGACTGGTAGGACATCTCACTAGCTCGCCATAGTATGGATCACCATGCTACATACTCCACATTCGCAATGAGGATGGTGACAACCACTCTTGGATTCTTGTCATGCTTTCCATCAGGCAGAGTTTGACTGCACATTTGGCCTAGTGGTTTAACGGTCACCACGCCGTTTCCTACTTCGCCAAGTGTCGTGGATTCAAATCCCACGTAGGACAACACTTTGTGTGATCCACAAATTGTTGTTCTGAGTCTGGGTGTTCATTGTGTCCATTTCATGTATGTTTGTAAAGTTCCCCGCGACACAGGATTTATTCCTATTGCGGGAGTTGTCTTTTTAATACGATAAAAGAGTAGAGCAATTTTGGCAACTGTTATATTTATATATAAAAAATTTCAAAAAAATATTCAATTGGTCTATTTTCCTACAGTGTATCAGGAAAATCGGCCGCATTGACTACTGTTGATATATTCAGCGGAGAGCCACTGGGGATTTTCACGAAGCAAGAGCCTAATTATGGCACGAAACTAGACGTGTGGGAGAACTTGAAACAACGTGAATTGACGCTGGCAACTGCTCAGCCACCTGCTAACTATTTCCAGAAAATGATCTTGTGGACTGAACAGGGAAAAGTCTGGAAGTTTCCTATCGATAATGAACAAGGTTGGTATTGGGGAAGACTAGCTTTGTATTCCACGTGTATGTCCGTTTATTTACCGTGGGAGAGCTACGTTTCGGCATGCATGGGCCGACTCGACCGGAGTGATACCACGGACTCACAGAAAACCGGTGTGGAACAGCGCCTGCGCTGTGTTTCACCGAGTGAGTGATATACCGAAGGCCCATACCCCAACCCCTCCCCCCTTCGCTCTCCCCATCCCCCCTAAGGCCGGCAACGCATTTGTGACGCCTCTGGTGTTGCGGGTGTCCATGGGCGGCGGTAATCGCTTACCATCAGGCGATGCGTCTGCTCGTTTGTCCCCTTTTATTACATTAAAAAAAAACGATTATCGTAAATAATAGCCTATATCCTTCCCCAAAATAAAAGAATCTCCATGAAAAATTTTATTGAAATTGGTGCAGCGGTCTGGCAATGAAAGTGGATAGTTACTTTTCAATTTATAATATTAGTATGGACTTTAAATGGGTGCTAATAGCATAGGTGACATAACAAGTACTACATTATTAAGACTAGCATAATACCGATTCATCTTTTGGTAATAATACGCTAGTTGGTCTAAAAAGTTACCGACCTAACGACGATGCAAGACATCCATTTCTTTTCTTTTCTACATAGTCTCCTTGAGAATCCTTGCTAATGCAAAGATGCACGACTACAATTATTAAGACTAGCATAATAATGATGCACCTTTTACGATACGATACGACTACATTACTTGGTGGTCTAAAAAGTTACCGACCTAACGATGATGCAAGACATTAATTTCTTTTGACGTGACAACGTCTTATAATTCGATGGAGCCGGCTGCACGCACGACAAAACATGACTCATGCGGCGTTACCTCGCTCTGAGGCGTTCCATTTAAGGCTTGAAGTGCAAGCGAGAGCGCGGAATAAGCAACAAAGAGGTACAATCGGCCACAATCCTTCATATTCATTTCTTATGACGTTGTCACGTTCAACTATCGACAGTAAACCGACTTTACAGACAACCGATTTTTTTATTTTCTACATAGTCTCCTTGAGAATCCTTGCAAATGCAAAAATGCAGGACTATATTTAATAGTTTTCATTAACAAGAGCTTCTTAATATCTTCATGTTGAGGGCGGAAATTTTTCAGACCACCAAGTAATGTAGTCAATATTGGATGTTTGTTACTTAACGAGAATACGTTTTATGAAACTTGGAAGATCAAAAGTAGAATTTTGAATCTCCTCCTTTTTTTAGTCGGTTAGTAAATGGATGGATTTAAGTTATGTAGAGTTATGCCATGTCGCTCAGTGATAAGGCATAACTCAAGTAGCGACATGACTGATGCCTGCTTAACTCGATCCAAATAATAGAGCAGACTGACGATTATTTCGTTTTAAGCTTAATTTGAGTTTACGTGCTATATTCTCATTTTCCATCTTTTAACCGACTTAAAAAAAGGAGGAGGTTCTCAATTCGACTATATTTTTTATTTTAAATCTAGTGCTTCCCGTGTGGCCCCTTTTCAATTTGGTCCAGTTCTTAAGTCGTTTTTTTTTCTTAGATTTTTTGTTTATTATAATTCCTTATTTAAATGTATGTTATGTGTTGAAATTAAACAAAATGCTTTTTCCAGGTTTGGAATCCGAAAAAGAAGTTCACTTTTCCGAGCACGTATTTCTGGACACTCATTTAGAAGGCTGGTGTCCTAAAAAGGGTCCTATTAGACATTTCATGGAACTGGTCTGCGTTGGTTTGTCTAAAAATCCTTTCTACACAATCGAGGAAAAGAAAGAACATATAATGTGGTACAAAGAGTATTTTGAATCTAAGAAAGATTTGCTCACTGAAGTCGGCGCTTGGAATGTAAAACCGGCGAACACTGAAGCCACACAAAATTAATGTTTAGTTATTTATGGTTAGAATCAAATATAATTAGTATTGTACAAAAATATGCTTTTTATTTTTCTATCAGTGCCTCGCTATCCCTCGTACATTATTCTGAACATATTGAATAAACAATTTTAGTCTCTTTCCTAAAATTACTGCTTATGACAATAATACGACGGTAATATGTGGCGGTAATATTATTCTAGTACCTTCATTAAAATTTGTCATCTTTTGAGTGTGCGTGTGAACTGAGGGACCATAGTGATATTTTTGTTTGAAATTTTTATAAGATTTAGTAGTAGGCTCAAAACAATTGTAGAACAAATATGAGAATTTGTAAAAAGATATGTTAAAAACTACAGCCCTTTAAGTGTGGTCCCTCAATCCTCACATACCATCATCCAGATCTCGGCAAGTAGGTAAAAAAATAAGGTATTGTGACTGCAGACATTTAGTAGAGAATTTGTAAAGATCTATACTTAATAACTGAGCACAAATCATCAACAATTAAAAAAATACAACGACTATACTGTGTGGTCCCTCAGACCACACACGAAAGATTTTGTTAAACTGAATATTACCACATCAACGGAATAAAATCTTTATTTTCTTACATAATGTTTTAGAAAAAGTCTTATAGCAATTTGTAAAAAATAAATTAAAAAAAAATATCGACGCACTTTGAAGATATTTATAATTAAAACTGGTCCCTCAATCCTCACGTTCTCAAACATACTTGCATGTCTAGCTGCTAGACGACTAAAGTATCACAAAGTGTAGTGTATTAAACTTTTTGTTAAAAGTTTCTACAAAATAATAGGTATCTTTAATTGTGTGTATCTTACCTCTAAAATGAGATTATAGCATTTCAGTGATCTTATGAACAGATATACGAGTAGTGTGACCACACAATGAAACAAAATGTAGACTACCAATATAATTTTTATTGTAATAGTCGAAACCCAAGGTTGTACGGTTGATTTAGTGTTATGTTACATTACGTATCTTTACAAAGCATGAAATAAAGTAGCTTTTAGACGCTTATCACCATTTAGGCTATGTTTCAAGGAAGCTTTATGTACTTATAATACCCCAGTATTTTACAAACCATTATGGTAACATAGTGGTATTATTTATACAGCTCAGTTATACGTTCTATTAACACATAAAATTGAACATTTAAAAACACACGATTTTGTAAAATATTTACAAAAAGTCCGCGATAGTACCTATCGCGATCTTTATTAATATTATAAATTTGAAAGTGGCTTAGTCTGTTTCTCTATTACGCTTTCACGGCTAAACCAATAACAGTGCCTGCCCTCAGTTCACACGCACACTTTTGAATGTTACTTGAGAAAACGAACCTGCTCACCTAATGGTGACCACCCTCGCCCACAGAATCAAGTCATTAGAGCGTTGCCGGTAGAGACCGACAACGCTCTAATGACTAATGGTTTTTATATTGTTATTATATATATTGTTGTTATATAATTTCACCGCATGAGTGGTTACTGGAGGTCAAACCCTCAGCCTCTCCGTGATTTTGGGGGGAGAAACAGAGGTTTCATGCGGTGAAAGCAAAGCATTCATAACAGTTTCTTGTCGATGTCGTGTTGATGTATAATCACTGCAGTCGACCCAGTCCTACATGTCGAGGCCTGATATCCTACGATAACGGCATGGCATTTGCCCAACTACATTACGTTACCGTGGGAGAGCCACGCTTCGGCATGAATGGGCTGGCTCGACCGGAGTGATACCACGGCCTCACAGAAAACCGGTGTGAAATAGCGCTTGCGCTGTGTTTCACCGAGTGACTGAGGATACCAGAGGCCCATAGCCCAACCCCTCCCCATCCCTACCCCCCAAAGGCCGGCAACGCACTTGTGACGACTCTGGTGTTGCGGGTTTCTATGGGCGGCGGTGGTCGCTTGCCATCCGGTGATACGTCTGCTCGTTTGCCCCCTATTCCATAAAAAAAACTGCTTACAAAAGTGGCACATACGAATCTTCAACAGCCTTACAACCAACAGTTCTAAATGTCCGTACATTGTAGAAATGAAACACAATAATTAATTTTACTTCACTTTATTGCACCTATGGAAGTACACTTCGTTGCTTATTCGTTGTATTGGGTTTGGACGTGACCCACAAGTTAGTTTACATTAAAGTCAAACGACCCGGTTAAGATTACATTGGACGTAAAAGTCATAATTGACTTAAAACTAATGCTTCAGAAAATCGAACAAATTATTTGCTCCTGAATTTCTAAGTGAGAGAGCATTCAGACACTACAAATTGTATATCATACATAGTAACAATTATTTTAATAATATTATTATTGACACAATATTTTAGTACAAAAAACCTACCCAATCGTTCGTTTAAAAACAAGGAACTCGTTATATCTAAGTACATATTCTTACGTTAATCTTCGTATACTTTAAAAGCCTCCAAAAACGTTTCAGATTAAAGAAAATGAATAAATTTCCAAAAAAAAAAGTACTAATAAATCACATCATTTTGTACAAAATGCGCTTAAAACACATTTAAAATGTAAGGAATGTAACGATTATAGTTTTAAAACAGAGGGTATTATCTTAGTAAATTGAAAACTGGAACTTATTATGAAACATTTTCCACAAACAAAATGGTGTTAAAAAAAATGATATCGTTTTTATAATGATTTTTTTAACATTTAATCGATTCATACCTCGTACGTAACAGTACGTTACTTACACAAGATGTTATCATAGATCATTAAACGTTTTACTGAAATTTCATATTAAGAGTCGACAAATGATACTTAGTTCGATTTCAGTTTGGAGCCACCTGACGGAGAACTAAGTTAAAAAAAATTGCTAACTCAGTACTGTATGAGCACCTACAAAAAGAAATGTTTTTTCAATAAAAGCATTATCATTAATCAATAAAGGAACCCATACTTGCCTACAATATGATGGTGTGAGCTGTATGATTAAAAGTTTCAGGGCCAGTTTCACCAGTTCCTGATAAAGTGTCAGACAGTTATTTGCCATATAACACTATTTGACTGATAAAAGATGCTGCACGGGTCAATATGTGTGACATATAATAATATGTCTCTATCAAAGACTTATGAAACCGAAATATAATAGTCTATCCGGGCTTTTATCAGTAGGTGGTGAAAATAGGCCTTAATACATTAAAATGAGCTGAGTATTAAAATTACAGGAAAATTGACACACGGTCGGACAAAACGATCATTTAATTTACTTAGTTTCTTACATATTCTGTTTCAATTCAAAACTAAGCATTACTAATTAACTTATCAATATTAACAATAACCAAAAGCATCTTAATTAATTTGTAGAATCATCAGTAATCGAAATAAAATTCATTGTTATTTTCATTCATCAGTTTAGCACCTCCCTATTGTATAATGTGCGTATAGGAATGTGTTAATGCTAAAATAGACCTTATAACCTATGTAATAGAAAACAAAACACAACAATCACAACAAGGAGTATAGAGAATAGGAAGACAGAAAGGAAGCAAAGAGGTCCTTGACAAATACCTAATTTATGTTACTAATTATTGTTTAATTTCATTAAATTTAAAACGCATATAATAATACCACTAGGAAGTGAGACGAATGACTCACGAGCAAGGGGGCTTAGTGTGAGTTTATTTCACATAAACGAGCTCTCAATGGCAAACGCGTACGGCTTTGCGATTGGCCCGCACTGTTATCTTCGGACCCGGACGCTATCGAGAGCACTAGATTAGCTTTTTCGCTTACTCTCGTCTAGGTCTAGTACTAGTTGTAGTTGCTAGTGCAACTAGCAATAAACTCGCACTAGGTCCCCAGGCAGAGCATAAAACAGTGAGTCTTGGCGAATCCTAATATTTTAGAATTTAGTGCCCGAATAATACTTTTTTCCAACAAAAAATGAAACTTGAAATTAAATTCACGATCTTTGAGCAGTTATCATTACAAATTATGAATTATAATATGGGCTTAGGGATGGACCTTACACATACCGAAGAACATACAGGGATGGATTACATCCCGACGAGTCGATACGACTTGTACACACGGTTAACACAAGTGTTAACCAAGAACAATTACAATTGGGCTATTATAGAAGCCTATGCCCAGAAGTGGACAGCGATATGCTGATGATGGTGATGAACCACCAATGCGGTGTACAAAAATAGTGAGAAAGCAGATAGAACGATTTTTTTACATAATATAAGTATTACATTACAATCCAATTATTTTACATGTCGTTTAAGTTTTAAACAAATTTAATATGGAATGTTATATGTTGATATGTAGTTTATATAATAATGATTTTTAAATGCTGGTTCTATTTTCACGGGTCAAGTACAGCGAAAGCAGGATTGGTTTTAAGATACAGTATGTATTTCAGTAATACCATGACAAGATATCGGCCTAGGTTTTTTCAAGATTCAGATATTGTGGTTACAGCTAAGTTAAAGATAGGTTATCTGACAAATGGCATGACAAAATCTGTCACATAAGCTATCTGAAAACTTATCTGGTGAAACAGGACCTTATGTTACTACTTACTTACTTTGATCACTGAAAGAGATGGGACGAAGTGCTCGAAGTTTATTTAAGACTACGCCCTTACTAACAGATGTTGTAAAAAGTCGAGGATTATATTACTTGAACTGGCTTAAGTGGCCGTACAGGTTTTGATAACTCCGATTCTCAGTAGAATAAACGATAGTTCATGAATTGTAATCTTAAATACGTGAAAATATTAAAAACAATATCCACTGAACGTTAAAGCTATAGGATCTTGAATTAATGTTTAAGTAATTATGGTACAAACGAAAATGTACCTAATATACAACTGACAACGGTCGATTACTTATTGTACCAAAATTGTATTTTTTTTAAATTTCGTGCAGCTATAACAGAAACTTTAAACATTCTTTTAAATTAAAAAGTCTGCAGAAGAATATAAGCCAACCTATTTGCTTTCGTCATAGTTCAGTGAACAGTGACGTAAGGCAATGGCTTTGAACAATGATCCAGTGTTCCAAAATTAAAAAAAGAAAATGTTGTTACAGTCTATTATGTGTTGTCCCCAGCTACTCGTTAATATTGTCGCCTGTTGTGGCTCTCGTCGCATTCGACTTGGCTTCAGTGGACGGCTGTATTGTGATGTGTTTCGTTAACTATTACATCACCTGAAATACAAAGTCAATCTTATATATAAAATTCTCGTGTCACAATGTTAGTTACCATACTCCTCTGAAACGGCTGGACCGATTTTTATGAAATTTGGTGTGCATATCGGGTAGGTCTGAGAATGGACCAAAATCTATTTTTTATACCCCATTTTTTTTTTTGGCAAAACAACTTTTACCCGGAGCAGCTAGTACGTTTATAAAATGGTTTTAGAAATCCTGACCTGACCTATGTAGGTTTAGTGGTGACCCTCAGAGCTAAACTTAAATATTTGACTCCCTCGGTGGCACAGTGGTATATATGCGACAGCTGTGCTTGAGGTCTCGGGTTCGAATCCCATGTCAGACCAATTGTTAGTATGATCTGCAAATGTTTGTTTCGGAGTTTGGGTGTTTTTTATGTATGTATAGTATGTATGTATTTAAAAAAAAGTATATAAGTATTAGTCAACCTAGCTGTTATAGTTCAAGGCTCCGGCTTAGTTTGAAGCTGGATGGCGTTATATGTGTTACGTCAGAAATATCCAAAATATTTATTTATATTTATTAAAAAATATTCAAATATGTTTCTCAAAAATTTGGTTACCATAGTAGGTACAGGCTTTCGATTTGAGATCAGCTTGCCGTGAGTGAGATGTGTGAAATTATTATCTTGGAATGAGAGTACAAATTGTTTTAAATGAACAATTATAAGCATTTATGCGCAGCAAGAAATGGTTAAAATTACCCAGAATGTATTAATATTTAGGACATATTTAAAAATCAAAAAACTATATATAAATTTATACCAGCGACCCGGCTATACTTCGCACGGAGATCTTGCAAATTTTTGGATTTCTTCTACTATTGAATTACTCTATTTATTGCAAAAAACTGCATTAAAATTCGTTGAGAAGTTTAAAAGATCCAAGCGAACAGACAACGGAAGCGACTTCATTTTATACTACGCATAGATGCCAATGTTATGCTAACACGCCTGGCCAGTGTTTTGTAATAGACCAATCTAATAGTAGGAGAGCTGGTACCATTTTTGGGTAGGTATTTGAGGCAAGCTGAAAACTTGTCACACACCTCTCCTAATATACCCCAACACGAAACTGCAGACCTGGCTGGTGAGTAGCGGGGCAAATTTTGACAACCAGCGATAGTGATGATGACGTAGGCTTGTCTCCCACGTGAGCACTGTTTCTCAGAGTGCTATAACTGGCGAAGTATATCGTTATACCATGGCTATTGTAAGTCACGTGACCTCGCCAGAGGGGGGGGGGGGGGTTGATTTAGCCCCGCTTCTCACCAGCCAGGTCTGCAATTCCGTGTTGGGGTATAATAGGAGAGGTCTGCGACAAGTTTTCAGCTTGCCTCAAAATCCTACTCAAATAATTACAAGTTTAACAAAAAAAAAACCGACTTCAATCTGGACCAAATTTAAATGGGACCATTCGGGAAGCACCAGCTTTCAAATAAAAAAAGAATCATCAAAATCGGTTCACCCAGTCCAAAGTTATGAGGTAAGAAAAAAAAAAAAAATACAGTCGAATTGAGAACCTCCTCCTTTTTGAAGTCGGTTGAAAATGGTACCAGCTCTCGGACCATAAGGAGATTGCTGTGACCAGGAGACCACTGCAGAAGGTAATTTATTATATCGATTATCATAAGTATAAGGTCGTGAGTAGTGTATAAGGCGTATAAGGAGAACTGACCTGCAGTATCTGGCTGGCCTCGAAGGCGGTGCCGGGGAGCAGCACGATGGGCGCCGCGACCCGGCCCGCCTCCACACACACCATGTTGGGGAACTCGTCGTCGCCGAAGTCCGGGATCTCTTTGGCGTACTCCGACCAAGGGTTCCAAATCACTGCCGGATAAATCAATTTATTAATCTTACTTTTGAAGTGAAAGTGCTATTTGGATTTGTTTTTCAAAAGTTGACCTCACAAAATAAAAATCTTGCAGTTTTGAGTAATAACGGCGCATGATTGGTTAGCTCATGGCTGTGCAGCAATGACTCCAACCTTTTTGTTTTGTTTTCTTTGGTCGATTTCGTTCTCATTCAAGTCTCATAGTAAAAAAAAATGTAAACACTTTTTTTTAAAAGGAGCAACAATGGAGTTTCTTGTTAGATTCTTCTCCATGAAGGGTAGGCTGCACTTGGAACTGGTGACTAGAATCACTCGATTTTTAAATATTGACTATTCTTAAGTGCCTGTAAAATAAGTGCCTATTTGAATAAAATCTCTTTGTCTTGACTTAAAGTGATAACTTTTTATGGGAGGGTAAACCGCTTCGTTACGTAACGCGTTACGGCGACAGTCTGTCTGGCTTCCCTTTCTCTCACGCATACGGCAGCTGTAGGCAGTCTCCTCCTCTCTCACTCTAACCCACAGAGCTGACCGTAAATAGTTCAACTTGGATTAGTCACTTCTGTGGGGTGTCCCGAGATGCACACGTTTTTTTATTTATTTATGTATTTATCATACATTCGTGACATAAAGAACAACTAGCTTTTGCCCGCGGCTCCACCCGCATGTTTGTCCGTTATCACAGTAAAGTGTAGCCTATGTCCTTCCTCAAGAATCAAAGTATCTCCATGCCAAATTTCATTGAAATTGGTACAACAGTTTGGCAGTGAAAGCGTGACAGACAGATAAGAGTTACTTTCGCATTTATAATTTAAGTATAGATATGATTTATTATTCATTCAAATGGGAGTGAATACGAGAACAACACACGAATATTTTGTTTTGTTTTATTAATTTTAGTTTTAGCTAGGTCTGAATGTCACGTAAGAAAACAGCAACAAGGTAAAAAAATAATTACAGCTACACCTGTACTAATAACTTCATTTACTTGGAAATGTTAACGAGCAATCATATATCGAAGCGCCGTCAATGGAATAATATTATGCCATAAAAATTAAACCTCCCTAATAAAGTATGAAAAATCGAAAAGGTGCATTCGCAGTAAACAGGTATTTAATATTCTACACATTCCTGAGCCTATAGAGTCATTTAGATGATAGTTGTATGGCATTTCGGAAACTGCATTTAACGCGACCACGATACTAGACGGAGCTTAGCACTTTGATTAATCCACCAACATTATTGAGACGGATTAATTGTCTCGTAACTAACTCTGTCTGTCTGTCTATATGCCTGTTACGCTTTCAAGTTTAAATCATCGATTTCAATGAAATTTGGTATGGAGAAACTTTGACTCTCTTTGAAGGATATGCGACATACACGCAGGCGGAGCCGCGAGCAAAAGCTAGTATATTATGTATCCACAGGTGTGTATGTATCCGACTAAGGGAACAAACTTCGTGGAACAATAGCACTGCAAAAGAAAAACAAACCAATTGGCAGTCATAAGGACTGCCGATAGAAGTGAAAACTTTATATCTTAGCATGTGAATGCGAACCCATAACATTTTCCCGTACCAAAAAGTGCTCAACGCGGCTAAAGAAGTTTCCACTTAGAAAATTGTCAGGTCTGCATGTCGGTGACGCGATCTCATAAGATTTTCTCCTACCAAAAAGTGCTCAACGAGGCTATAGAAGTTTTCACTTCAAAAATCGAAACAAAACCCATCCCAATCCGTCTGACCAGTATGGTATAGTAGGCACAACATCCTTTTAAAGGAGAGGCCAGCAGTGGACCACAAAAGTCTTTTAATCATGACGAGTGAAAATTATGAGTTTAATGTGATGTTTCAACGAAAAACTGACACATCATACGACTACACCTTACAAACTACTACAAGCTCGATTTCATTAATATTTAATAATGATTTATTTTTATTAAAATACACAACTTACCTGTATCAGGGAAATTGTACTTTTGTATCCTCATCTTGCGACCGCTGACCACATTGGTGATGATATGCTCCTGCATTGTGTTCTGATAGATCCTGTCTGTCCACTCGTTGATCGTTACCACTTCTCGCGTCTCTTGGTACACGGTGCCTTCTCGTGTCTGTTAAAACAGGTAATACTTGGACGTTATTCACGAAATTCTTTGCAATCAGTTATAGGGAAAAGTATACGGTGCCCCCAACACAATAGAAGATGGCGTACTAGATTGTGCGGACTGCTAAGACAATGTTCGCGGAATCGATTTGTATGTTTGATTTGGTCCGAATGTTTCTATGTGTATGACTCATAGTCACTTGATGTGGGACTTGATGGTGTCGCATATGACACCATCAAGATGAGGTAGAATATTTTTATTAAATATTAATATTGTCGCCTGCCACTCATGGACATCAAAATAGGAAAATTGGGAGTGCGTTAAGAGAAAACAAAAGGGTATTCTCATAAAGATGGATAAGTGAGTCTCAGGCTTCTCATTCATATGTGGGGAATCACGTTACCACAACGGCATGGAGGGTAAGATTACAAATCCCAGTGGAAGGTTCTATGAGAAAAATCTGTCGGCACTTCCCCCCTGTAATATTGGGGCGAAATCTCCCAATTTTTCGTGACAATGCTTACCTTATCGATGAACATACAGCCGTGCATGCCAGTGATCTGACAGCGCCGCACATCCGGCACTTTGAAATAGGTGTGAAGAAGCATCTGACAGCTGAATGTCAGCTCCTTGCTAGGGTTGTACACGCCTATGTTGAAGTGGAGCTCCTTCTCACGGAGTATCAGCCGGTATGTTAATCTGAACCTGATAAAATTAATACATTTATTTTAAAAGTTTACTATGAACAGTATAACAATATATTTTATTTTATACAAAATGGCATCATTCCTCATGGGTGAATTTAAGTACAATAAATATGCGTACTTAAAATCTTTATAAATTGTCCTTCATTATCATTACACACCTACATTACGGAATTACTTGAATTCTTAGGATATCAAAACTATTGTCACCGATTTACGTAATTTGTTAGTAGATTATTGTGATATGGTATGACCGCGGTTAGAGCTCGCATGTGTTTAATATAGTCCAAGTAAGTTTAAACAGAAGTGTTTGTAATATCTCAGCGCTATTTAAATGTTGAAATTTTCATTTTGTTGACCTAAGATAACGGCTTAAACAAGTACTTCTCTTAACTACTTTTGATTACGGTCGAGAAATCAAGAAATTTTATTTCTGGAATATTTTTAATCGTAATGGTACTTGGCTTCTCTCTTATCCAGCATGGGGTATAAAGAGCAGCATTTTTGGAACGAAGTTCCTTATGGGGCGTTGCGGAGGGGTACCGTCAAAAAACAAAAGGCAAAGGGGGGCAAAAAACGTCCATAACGTAAGATTGACGCCTCGGTGTCAAAATAGTAGCGTATGAGAATAATGTGAGGTCTCGGGTTCGAATCTCGTCTAGGATCTTTTTCTTTTTGACCTGCAAATGATTGTTTTTGGGAGGTTGGATGTTTTCTATGTATAATATGTATGTATTTACAAAAAAATGTCCAAAATATTTATTTCTTTATTTCGTGAACGAAAATTTTATATAATCTGTTTGTATGTTGCATGTAACAAGTACGGAGTAACTCTAGACAGAACTTGTTTCAGTAGAGATTACTAGGTGGCAGCACAAGCTTAGTTAGTTATATTTTTTTTAACGTTAAAAAATCATAATAAAAATGTATACCCGAATAGTTATTTTCTTTATACCTCGCATAGAACTTTTATATATTTTTATAAATCTAAATAGTAGAAACATTACAAAATATTGTATAAATTTAGTCATTGACATAAAGTATTTCTATTTCCATAAATTTTTAATGTAGCTGAAGGAAAAGCTTACTAACCCACAAGTAAGACCACTATTATCACATTAAACAATCGCCTCCTTTTTTTTTATCGATAAAAAAAATCATGATAAAAAATGTATACCCGAATTTTCTTTATATATTTTCTTTATACCTTGAATAGAATTTGAAATAAATATTTTAATGAAAGATTTTTTTATGATAGACTTTTTTATATTGTTATATTCGAAATGAATACTTACTGGAAGTGCCACATGGAGCGTGTAAAGTCATCATCCATGAGGCTGAAAACTGCCTCCACATCGCCGCTTGGCAATCGATCCGGCATCTTCTCTACGTGCCAGCGGGCTATCCGCGCAAATCCATGTTGCGGTCCAAACGCCCATTGTCCAAATTGAGCTGAAAAAGGAAGATACATTTTTGGTGTACAAAAGGCATACACTGAATAAAACATATTTCTTCATCTGTGTCATTATCAACAACCCATAACGTCCCACTGCTGGGCTCGGGTCTCCTCTCAGGAGAGGGTTAAGGCCATACGTCCCCACGCTAGCCGAGTGCGGGTTGGGGACTGGCAAGACATCGTTGTGGCTACGTTGTAATCTTGCCGTTAGATGTTTTTAAGCCGCCCAAAGGCCTCCAACTAAGCTTCACGTCTGTTATCCTATGTAAAGATTATGTTTTATTTATTAAGAATTAGAAAATATAATAAAATTAAGTACTTACGGAACACGAATGGTATCCCTCCTCGTATCGCTCTCTTGCCGTCGAATACTGCTTGTTTACTGTAAACAAATAAAGCTACAATTAGGTAAAAGTGCAAATGAACCCAGTTCTATATTATTTAAAGAAAAACGTAAACGTTTCGTAATTCGGAATAAAAATAAAAAAAACGTTGATATTCATGACCAATTACACGGTTTTGTACGAAATTGTTTAAAGAAAGAAAAATCCATTTATTCTGACAATCACAAGACTACCACTTTGTCATTTAGTCATTAGTACCTATACAAATATTTTAAAGAAAAACGACAAAAAAAACCCTATTATAATTGTGAATATTAAGTATCTATGGAATGAAAACAGCAAAACTTAATTGTGAGTTTATTTTACCCTGTAGTCTGCAAGTAGACAGTTGTTCTGTCCGTCAAAAATTTTAGGATACAAAAATTACGGTATTGTCAATAGTCACTTTTTAATTTACACTAGCTGTTTCCCGCGGCTTCGCCCACGTGTATGTCGGTTATCGCTGCAAATAGTAGCCTATGTGTTATTCTGATGCATAAGCTATATCACCGTAAAGTTTCATTTAAATACGTTCAGTAGTTTTTGCGTGAAAGAGTAACAAACATCCATACATACTTAGAAACTTCGCGTTTATAATATTACTCGTAGTAGGATTTTTATGTTACCCTAGTGGTCGCCCAGAGGTCAAAATTCGATCATAATTAATGTAATTATTTATTATTATTATTTTAGCTTTTTGCAATTGCACTCCTCCTCTATACAAAAGTTAACTGTGCCTTCATACTCCTACGTTCGCATAATTTTCGTGAAAATGGGTACTAAGATTTTGCTTTACGTATTACCTAATCCTACTAATATTATAAACGCGAAAGTTTGTAAATATGGGCATGCAACAACTAGTATATTTATAGATAATGTACTTATATCACATTTCCTCAATTTAATCTGGTATTTTCACACATGTCATGTTGACAATGTGCTAACTTAATCGCTAAGACAAATACCATTGGTACATTTCGTAAAGGCTATCAAAAGCCAAATGAATTTCATAAAAAGTTTTATCTGAAATACCTCTAAGGTGATTTCAGAATGTACGCGTATGCGACTACTGTTGAAGAATAGTACCTATCACAAATGCAAATTTACGGTTATTTTCGACTTAGGATTATTTCGAGATGGCCTAGGTATGTGGTTATATTGCTTGAGGACAACTTTAAAACAATTCTAAAAGGAATTATTTAATTACCTACCCAATTAAATATGTTTTTCTTGTAACTTGTACGAATGATAGTTAGTTGACAACAGAGAGCAATACAGAAAACGAAAGCAAAAAAAAAGTATACGTGTAACATCTGTTTTATATTTTTATACCACCTATAATTATAAAGTACCTATAGGTAATTGGCATACTATAAACTATTAAGTCAGTTAACATTGTAATCATCAAGACAAATGACTAGGTAAGTTTGAAAGTTCAATGTGAAAAAAAAAGGAAAATTGATGCGATGACAACAATTCGCATACATTGTAGCCAAACGATTATACATTTAGACATTTTAAACATTTAGAATAATATAATAAGGATTATTGTCAACAGTTTTATATAGAAGTAATACAAGTAATTTTTTATTGGTTACTTGCATTGGAAAACTAGATAAATTGTTCTAATACAGTTATGCTAAAGACTTTGCGTCCTTTCTGTTCTGTGTAAAGAAACGTTAACTACTTATGGGTCTAGCGATTGAAGTATGTGACTGCCAATTAAGAGGTCTCGGGTTATCCTATATATATCCTATCCTATGTATCGGTCTATCCATAATATCTCTTGCGTAGTTGGCTGGTCTCCGTCGAGACTGGCCGCCGTGGCCGTAATCGGCTAGGAGAACATCAAAGAAACGTATTAACTTACCACTATCTAAGGTAAGGCCTTTGTCCAGCAATGGACTATTTAAAGCTGTTAATGGATGTCGCTGATCTAAATTTCATCTCAAAGTATAAAATATCAACCGCTTTCAAAGTTCTGCTATATTACCTCTGTTTTCAAATATTCTTAAACTTAATAAAAACTTTACAGAAACTTTACGTTGGTGTCTGATTTTCGACGCGGAAAAACAATAACTAAAGAACAGAGGGTGAATTTCCAACTTCATAATTGCTAATGAAAATATTTGTACCGAGTTATTATTGTTGAAGATTCAAAGGGTTCTTTTCATTATCTTTCGTAAATTGAGTGTTCATTGTACCGTATTATTTACTTTTATGATGTCTGAAACCTATCTATAACTGATAGAGTACACGTTTCGAGTACATGTAGATATTCTACGCATGGATTAGACGTAACCGCAACAGTTTAACCTAACCACATACACCCAGCATTACTCCTTCAGCTCACGTTTGAAACATGATCAATTTTAGCGGTTGCATTCCAGCGACAGCGGGGGACGATGCAAAAAGCACCCTTATATTATAAATGCATCAGTGGACAGGTCGTGCGCGACAAAAACGGAGCTTCGAGCTTCAAGCTACGTATAAATTATTTATGCCATTTTTAGCATTTCGGAGTTTGTGAAGCGCGCGGACGCCGCATGATGACTACGGCGGATGGACGGCTTATCATCGAACATGGTATATAAGCACTTTTAGTCAACGTTCTTGTTGCTACCAAAAGTTAAACATGTTATACCAAAAACGGCCAAAATTTTATGTAGATTGTTATTGAAAGTACAAATAAGACATTTAAACGAAATATGTGGAAATAAAATTACTCACTCTTTTTTGCTTAAACTTAAATAAAGTCGTAACTGTTAGGGTATGTCATAGGATTGTCCTATTGTAAGAATTATGAGTGAGAAGTTCAAACAAATTAGTTTATACGGAAATTAGCTACGGAGTAATCGATTCGAGAAATTTAATACCTATGCACATAAATCAATTCTCCCACGTTACCATAGAATGGGTGCAGATATTTCACACAGGTAATCTACCGAGTGGAATGTACTTCGGTTTATAAGTACCTACTTACTACACCAGCTCTATGAATATGGATACTTCTCATAACATGTTATAAAAAATATACTACACTTAACCATCAACCGTCATGAAATACGCTAATTGTCACACAAATATTAATAAACGCCTCTATTATAATGATAGCAGCTACACCACCTTTTATACGAGCCATGTATAGACGCTTAACCCTACAGATGCAGACCGGTGCACCGTTAAACATTCATCCAAGAACTAGATGCTACCGTTTAATACCTACCTCACAATATTTTTACGATAATTGAGTTTTGCCATTGATAAACGGTAAATGGTTCTGTCCATAAAAGAAGACCTTGATCAAATAAGAAAATGTAATAGAGTGGATAAGCTTTTATAACTAGTCATCACTTTAAAATCGAAATACAATTGTGCGTTTTCCGCGAAACCGACTAGATAAAGTTTTAATTAGAGATTCCGGATGAAATTCCTCGATGAGTCGCCGGGAGCCGATACATTCCCGTTTCGGCATCAACAGAGTTTTTACCGTCACGCAAACTCGTTCCACGTCGTCCGCAGCCAGATAAATAGCAACAATAAATATACCATCGGAGTCAATTGGTCTCTCTTTACAACCGCTACATTAAAATACCCAAATATGTGTGATTTTTAACTAATTAAAGACAACGGCATTTGTAATAGTCCATTTAAATCAACGTTCTTGCTCATCGACGTTATAACTATATATTTTCTTTGTTTACATATTATGAAGAATTAGTTAAATCGGTACTTACGATTTACTTAATAAGTAGTAAATTAATCAAAGCTGTTTTACTCTGCGCAAGTAACGCGTTACCAACGAACAGTATATTTATTTACTAGTTGTTGCCCGCGGCTGCGCCCGCGTGTTTGTCGGTTATCGCTGCAAATAGTAGCCTATGTGTTATTCTGATGTATAAGCTATATTACTGTAAAGTTTCATCCAAATCTGTTCAGTAGTTTTTGCGTGAAGAAGTAACAAACATACACACAAACTTTCGCCTTTATACAATTAGTGTGATAAAGCTATTTAAAACAGCTACTGACACAATACACGAATTTTCTGCAAGACAGTGCAGAGACTTGACTCTCTTTCATCTGAATATAATTGATAGGTATTGCAAAAGAAAAAATGTTAATCAGTGAAGTATTGGGACACGTTAACACAAGTGAACTAATCACATTATTGCGGAAAAAGCATTATGATCCGCGAGTTTCTCGCAGCTAGATATCTTGTTCATTGTTCGTGCGACTTTCGTGTGACTATTGATATCACCGAAGAGCGTTGCATTTCTCAACATTGTTATGTGTCGGCTAAGGATTTCGATCTCGATTCGATCTAATCGATGAATGATCATCGATTTGTCGGTGGATAGATTTCAAGATTAAAAAATTATACATTTATAATGAAATAACAAGCTGTCTTAAGACTGTAGTCCTTGAGCGTGGGAATTTGTGATTGAACACCCACATTCATATTTTACATGCACACAAACGCATCGGCCACTGTTGCATACTAACTCTGGCAACTAATAAATTTACTTTCGGTTTTTTCTTCTAGTTACATATTCATTAACTGTTCGCCTTTGAAGAATGTTTAGAATGTCCTACAAAGCACGCAATGTATCTTAGTCATATCGGAAAGCCCGCGGGCTTTAAGTAACTCGTCAACGGCCGAGAATGGGGTTCAAGTGTACCTATTCATTTTTAATTCATTTCATGGACAAATAATATATTTTTACACAGTATAAAATTAAGTCGCTCGCGCTATCTGTCAGCTTAGATCTTTTACAGTAATCAACGGATTTTAATGCTATGTTATGAAATAAAATTTGTATGATATATGTTATATTAATGGAACATAATGTTTCTTATAATTATAAATTTTGAACGCTTTTATTGCTCATATTGACTAAATTTTACTACATAAATCTTACTTACGTACTTTTTTTTTTACAGATTTTACAGATTACAGATATCAGATAATATAAGGGATAGGGCATCTATTATTTTACAATTCACCAATTGATTAAATTCGAACATAAGGGATGAATAATAATGGAAATGACGTAAAGTGTAGATGGGACCCTTTTTTACAATTTTTGTCTGTCTGTCTGTTTGTTTGTGCCGGCTAATCTCTGGAACGGCTGGAGCGATTTTGACGGGATTTTTACTGATAGGTAGCTGATGATATAAGGAGTAACCGCGGTTGGTGTAGTATCGCGGGTAAGACCGTGGGGCTCAGCTAGTTTTTTTTTCAAAAAAGACAACTTCCGTATATATCCAATAAATCCTGTGTCGCGGGGGACTTTACAAACATACATGAAACGGACACAATGGACACCCAGACTCAGAACAACAATTCGTGGATCACACAGTGTTGTCCCATGTGGGATTTGAACCCACAACACCTGATACAGTAGGAAGCGGCGAGGCAACCGCTTAAACCACTAGACCAACCATGCAGTCAAAAATAAAACTGTAATTTTAAGGTCTTTCATTATTTCAGTAGTAGTTATTCAATTCTAACAGAAATCATTAAAAAAAAATTTTTTTTACTTTTTTAAAAACAATTTCTCAAAGTGTCTCGGTCTGTCAAAGTGCATTCAAAGTACTCGTCAAGACAAATCAAACGACTCCGAACTCGATAGGTTCCGTCGTTACAAAGTTCCTATGACCACCTTCCAGCTTCAACATCAGATCAGCTCCATGTCATCATATTAAAGCATTGTCACGCTATATACATACGCCTACAAAAATTCAACACAATCGGTTGAAGATATCTGCAAAATTGAGTTGCAAGATTCCGTCTTAACAAATATAGTTAGATATATACATACATAGCAAGTTAAAAAAAACATAAAAATAAGTTCTGTGTTAATAAAAAAATACTAATATTTTTCTTTGAAATTATTCTTTAAAAAAATCAAATTAAATTCAAGAATACAAATTAACAATTACAATTCGACACTCACTGGCAACCCACCCTAAAACTTGTCATTTACGTATTATGGAGCTCAGTGCGAACTACAAACGGACGTGGTGTCACCTTGAATATTCGGCGGGCACTGAATTTTTTGAGCGCGATAAAACTTATTTATTGCAATTTACGGGAGACGATATCTACGTACTAAAATGTATGGAACTTTTGTCGCTAAAAATGAATGATGTTTAGCCTTAGATTATGGCTTTTTGGTGAGAATTAATAAAAAAATAAACCGGTAAATCTTTTCTCCATAATTTTTTCTCGCGAAATAACAAAAAAAAACATTTAAAATAGAGCACGAAATAGGGCAGAGTGTGCTAATTAAAAAGGTCGATTTCGATGATTTTGATCTTTGTTAAAGCTTTTTTTCACAAAAATAAAGAATTATTTCATAAATGTCACTCGGTAGATTGGTAGACTGATTTATTAAACTACTGAGATATATTTTTTAGTGTCAAATATGAATTGAGTTGTTTGTGTTTTGCAAAACTGCAAGTGCCTTTTCGCGCGTTTTTAGGGACGCGCCCCTTAAGAATTGCCTTTACCGTTTAATTCCAAGTGTATTTATTTATAAACGAGGAGGAGGAATTTGATTAGTATTTTCGCGAACACACATAATATATATATATATATATATATATTTTTATGTGTGTTCGCGGATAACTTCGTCGTTTATGAACCGATTTTGATGATTCTTTTTTAATGAAAAGGAGATATCCCAACGGTGGCACCATGATAAGGACACCAAGATCTGATGATGGCATCCAAGAGAAATCGAGTCGGACCTTGAAGTCAGTTTTTGTTAAAATTTTATTTACTTACAACTCAAAGTACCGGTATATTACCAAGGCGGGTGACGTTTCTTTTTAACCTACCACCATAATCAAATGCACATAATAAAAAACCTTTTCTGTACATTGTAGAAATTTCTTAAAAATTGGTTTAATGCCTGCTTCCATTTATCTGTCACTTTGGGCCATCTCAGTCTGTTTTCATTAGTTGTACCTTCAACGCTATGTTATGGCAGATTAATCAGAAATGAGGAACAAAACTGAAGTAAATATTATACAAAAACCATTTTTGAATCGTGTTGTAAATATCCTGACAAATTTGACTTCAATTGTACCGAAATTTTTGTGCTATTGAAACGTATATAAATCAACTTAACATTATAATATATTAGCTTTTGTATGTATGTCGGATATCTCGGTATAGAGTAGACTATGTCCTTCTCCTCAAGAATCAATTTCATTAAAATCGGTGCAGTGGTAACAAACTAACAGAGTTACATTCGAAATTATAATATTAAGTATGGATACAGATTACAAAGACAGTACGCCATACTTGAACTTGATAAAACCACACGGTGTTCTATCTAACGCCGCGAGCTGATGAAACCAGTATTTTATACGAAGACTATAATTTCTAGATAATTAAATAATTACCGTATAATAAAGTCCAAGCAAAAAATTAAGTCATTATTCTCTTCTTAAAACTACTTTAAGTTTCAGTAACTCTAGACAGGTGAATACTTTTCTATCCATAATTTAATCTAATAATTACCTTCATTATTATAACGGTCTTAGAAATATAACTTAAGGACACAAGTTATTATAATTGGTCAGTAAACCATTTTATTGGTTTTTAAACTATATGCGATAAAAATAAGAGCGTCACGTGGCGTCATGTGGTCAAGTATGGACATTATTAAATACAAATTGGCTGCTAAAAATGTATTATATATCAGGGTTTAACAATCTACTTTAAGAACGGTATACGGCTTAATATTCGGTGTTACTATTGAGAAGGAATCACAAATAGTCAATTTTAATCACTTTTTGATATGATTGTGATTATTAAATAGATATATAAAATACCAGTGAGCTTTCTCGTATGTTTAAGCGAATTCGAAGACATTCGTACTTGTCGTGTCTATTTTTGTGGTTCTGGAGAACCATTAAATTTTTTTAAAAAAAAACAAGCGTAGGAAGCTTTACCTAACAGCAAAAATATCTCACACCAAATTTAAAACGTTAGGACGTTTTTTAAATATTTTTTACCTCGAAACTTCGTCATTAATTGAAACGATTTAGAAATTTTTTGTTCCGGCAGATATATCTCCCGGTCGACCTCAAATTTAAAGAAAAATTGAAGTTGGAAAATGAACGTATGAATAATAATATAAAATAATAAATATTTTGGACATCTAACACACAACGCCATCTAGTCCCAAGCTAAGCAGAGCTTGTGTTATGGGTACTAGACAACTGATAGAAATACATATATACTTTTTTTTTGTAAATACATACATATTATACATAGAAAACACCCAAACTCCGAAACAAATATTTGTAGATCATACAAACATTTGGTTCGACCCGGGAATCGAACCCAAGACCTCATGATCAGCAGTCGCACACACCAACCGCGAGACCAACGAGGCAGTTAATGCTGAATAGCATTAAAGTCAAAAATTATATTATAACAGTTAATTCCTAAGTTGTTAGAATGCAAGACGATGATTAGAGTCTGGCCAACGAAAGCTGTCCACGTATTATTTTCAGAAGTTTTGATATGGCAATAATTTAAGACTGTCAAAATTGACACTTTGACGTTTCGTACTTGAGTCATCTTCTGTTTACGTTGGTTTATGTGCATCATATTTTCATTGATTTTGTTTAAAATAATGCCGAGAACAATTAAAAGTTCGACGAGGAAGCTTCTATTTACTATGATTGACAAATATAAAGACATAAAAAGTGATTTAAATCAGAAATCTGCAGAGAAAATACTACGACTGGATTCAATCCTTTCACTTTCAGGTTAGTTTATTGAATTTCTAATGAAACATTTTGATACTTTTAGACTATTTAAGACAAATCGCAATATTTTTCATGGTGTATCTACTTTTCAGGAAGTATTAACAACGAGGAGACAAAACTTAAAATTGTGGAAGCAGTAAAGAAATTGAAAACTCTCGAAAAAAATGAAATGGCGACTTCTGAAACACATTATTTAGAAATAATAGATTTTAACAGTTACTTCGAAGAGTTATATAAATTTATGACAATGTATGGATGGCTAAATTAAATAATATAATATTATTGTTTTGTAATAATGTATTTGTATATTATTATGGTTTTTGACTTTAATGACTGATAATTAATAATATACTGTTACATACATAATTTATTTTATTTGTTATCTTCAGATGTCAGTGTGAAGACTCTAAGAAGAATTAAAATTGAAGGGTCTAAAAATCAAGGACAGTGGAATACTCCGGGGAAAAATCGTCCACATTCAGCAACAGTTTCCAATTTGGATAATTTTGATATTTCAGCTATAAGAAACAAAATAAACGAATTTTATGGAGTTAGAAAACAAGTCCCAACACTGAGAAGCCTGCACAATGAGCTGAGGGAAGCAATTGAATTTAAGGGATGCCGTGAAACCCTTAGAAAAATTTTACACAAGAACGGGTTTGAGTTTCAAAACAATAAAAATGAACGGGCTTTACTTACAGAAAAATATGAAATTGCGGCATGGAGACATAGATTCTTGAGGACAATACATAAAAAGAGGCTAGAAGGTAAACAGATTATTTACCTTGATGAGACATATGTACATCAGAACTATAAAGTTAAAAAATCATGGCAAGGACCTTCTACAAGCGGTGTCACTACTAATATATCATCAGGAAAAAGACATTATTGTGCATGCCGGATCGGAGGAAGGGTTCGTGCCAGGTGCATTATTGGTATTCAGCACAAAATCCAAATCAGCTGACTACCATGATGATATGAATGCTACCAACTTTATGAAATGGTTTGAGGAAATGTTGATACCTAATCTCACTAAACCTAGTGTAATCGTGATGGACAATGCAAGTTACCATGTGAAACAAGTAAACAAACCCCCTACTATGTCTGATTCTAAAGCTAATCTCCGAATATTGCTTCAAGAAAATAATATTCATTTTGAAGAATATCACACCAAAGCTGAATTAATGTGTTTGGTGAAAGATAATAAACCTGCCGTTGTTTACGAAGCAGAAGTGCTTCTAAAAAAACACAGTCATATCCACAATCACGAAATTTTGTTGCTGCCACCGTATCATTGCGACCTCAATGCTATTGAGCTTGTATGGAGTCAAGCGAAGAGAAAAGTAGCAAGCAAAAATATAGGAATACCAGGGTCTGAAATGCAAAATTTAATAAAAGAATGTTTTCTATCCATAACTGCTGATGACTGGAAGAAGTACACTGATCATGTACTAAATGTGGAAAATCATTACAAATTAAGGGACCGTATTACTGAAAACGAACTTGAACCATTCATAATACATGTTGGGGACAGTAGCAGTAGCAGCGAAGAAAGCAATGAAGCTGATTCAATATCAGGTGTAGAGTTTTTGGAATCCGATTTTAACTATGACTCATAGCTCCTATATTTGTACGGCTCCTCGGGGTCCTCGACTGTACATAAATAATGGATTATTTGAAAATAATAAAAAGACAGAATTAAAAGTAATCTTTTATTTGATATTCTTCATAATACATTCGAAAATTTCAACAACAGTTGCTAACAAAACAAAATTTTTACAACTCGAAAAAAATGTACTTGCTGAAAAATAAATAGTATCAACTCCGTTTATGCAGTGTATAGCCAGGGTTAACAGCTCTTGATTTTTTAAAATTCCCGCCTTTTTTCTTGGACAGCTTTCGTTGGCCAGACTCTACCAGTTAACTATTATCATAAGCCATCTGAGACAAGACACTTAACTTATTGAATAGTTTACAAGTACGTTTGGCTCTCTAAGCTCAAGGCGAGTCAATAATTCTTCAGAAGGTACATATTTTGACAGTACTTTAGATCGCCAACGCGTTCTTCAAATTACATAGGTCTGTGTATCTACGTAAACGAACAGTTTCTCGTTTGTACTTTAGACATTAGGATTTATGTGATCTCGGGTCAAATTACATCATCTCTAGAGCCTTTCGAAAACATTTATAGTCTACTATTTCCTAGCAATGGTAACACTGAGCTTTAAAATTAATTGAAGTTATATTTTTTATGTTTAATACACAAGTAATAAGTAAACCAACATACTGGGAAACAAGATCTTTGATGGTAATCGGGTCGTCAGGAATTCAATGGAAACATTAACGGCCATTTTCAATAACCTATCTTTAGCTACTGGTGATAGTCTATATATTTTTTTCGTCTATATATTTGTATGCAACGAAAAGTCAGAAGTTCAGAACTAGAAATTGACGGTACAGTAAGTCCGAACTTTCCAATCGTTTAACAGTATTTTTTGAAATTCGAATTCTTTCCCCATATAAATTATAAATAATTTAACAGTCGACATTCTGAAATATTGTTTCTATTAACTTTAAAATCTATTATTTTAAAACCAATGTGTTTTCTTACTATACGTACAATGAAAATATACTGTCCAGTTTCTTTTATTCTCTGTACACCATAGAACGAGTACTGTTTTACTATATGATAGGCGGTACCGGTAACCTTGCGTGGACAAACCAGGGCCACTAAATGAAAGTGTGTTCCGACGGCTGCCGGAACACGCGTAGGTGCCGGAGGCTGTCAAGCGGACGTACTTAGCATGTACAGTACTTTAGTAGCTATTGAATAGCAACTAAAAAGCCTATGATTAAGGTTAAATATAGTCTAAATAAAATTTTAACAAAAAAAAACCGACTTCAATCTGGACCGAATTTAAATGGGACCCATTCGGGAAGCACCAGCTTTCAAATAAAAAAGGAATAATCAAAATCGGTTCACCCAGTCCAAAGTTATGAGGTAACAAACATAAAAAAAAAACAGTCGAATAGACAACCTCCTCCTTTTTGAAGTCGGTTGAAAAAAGAAAAACCACGCTTAGAAAAGTCGGTTACAGACAAACTTAACAAACATACAACTGTAACTTCAGTTGTGCAATAGAGCGAATAAAAGCGTGTAAAAAATTGCTTAAATCATGTTAGGAGCTGTATTCTTTACTTCTTGATTTTCTCGCTTTAGAGGTAGCACATTTTCTTCAGATTCTATATGAACGCAGTGTTGATTACTTCGTTTTCAAGTTATTCGAAAAAAAAAACAATTACTGAAATGAATTCACATAATTTTGACGAAAATATGTAATACGATTCTAAAAAAAGTTTAGTCAAGTTTGTTTAACCCGAACAAATCCAAAAAAAGTATAGTCCAATTTGTTTAACCCGACCAAAAACCGAATAAGCTCTACTTGGTCTATGTAACTCTGAGTAATTTTCCATTTAGAGAGATACTTTTTTACCGTGGGAGAGCCACGCTTCGGCATGAATGGGCCGGCTCGACCGGAGTGATACCACGGCTTTACAGAAAACCGGTGTGAAATAGCGCTTGCGCTGTGTTTCACCGAGTGAGTGAGGATACCGGAGGCCCTATACCCCAACCCCTCCCAACATCCCTTTCCCCCTTTCCCCAAAGGTCGACAACGCACTTGTGATGCCTCTGGTGTTGCGGGTGTCTATGGGCGGCGGTAATCGCTTACCATCAGGCGATACGTCTGCTCGTTTGTCACCTATATCATAAAAAAAAAAAAGACTAGTCAAAAGTATGAGGCTTACTCTATCGTAAGTCGTGAAAATGCGTTAAAACTATGACGTAAGTTAATATGAATATTACTTTGATTTCATCTAACTTAGTATCTTAAAGTCGTCCACGAATATTTCGTGATGAGTTGCTTTCATATTAAAGTTTGTCAACATTTTTTAATGAATTAAAAAATCCGTGCTTGGTCTATCAAAGTAAACACAAATATAAGAGTCTTAAAACTTCAACAAATACTAAAGTTGATAACTTCACTGAGGCTAACACTCATATTAGTTTTTTTATGGAAATCCTATAATATTGGAACTATCCAATAAAACAAACTGCGTTTAAAGAAGTTCCAAATTAGTATGTAGGTAATTTATTAGTCAAACCAAAAGTACGTATTGACATTGACTAGTGGATTACATAACGTTTTTTACTAGCGAAATAGCGAAAGGTTTAAAGAAAAAAAAATCGTAGCACCACGTGCATCAAACAGACAAACAAGAAAGCTAACTGCTTTCTGCCTGTCTGTATGATTGTGATGAAGCTAACTTCGTAAAAATAATGAAAAAATACCTAAATCCATTAATAATAAATATTAAGCAACTAAACTTTTTGGTTATAATTGTAACTAAAAAACCATCCATTACATGATTCAACGAAAACTAATGAATAATAAAATATTAAGCACAAGTTCATTATTTGAAGCAACATTTTTCATTGATAATAATACGAGCATTGATTGATAGACGTAAAACGCTTCCTTTAAACTTAGGGGCTAAAGTTCAGACGGTTTTTTTTTTATAAAATCTATTTAAGTTCTCGCGCACTGAGCATTTAAAGCTACGCATCAGAAGTACCTCTCAGATAAATAAGATTCGAGAATAAACACTAAGACACTAAGGAATAACTTTTATTTATAAATAGTATCAACATTAACTTACTTAACTAATCCTCATTCTAAAAGGCGGTCCACACTACAACTATATATCGTAGCGATTTAACTGTGCAGTTCGTTTGTGCAGTTTTTGTATGATCGTAGCGATTTAACTGTGCAGTTCGTTTGTGTGTGTGTGGACGGGAATTGGTTTAGATATCTGAACCAATTCCCGTCCACACGTACGATAAAACTGCACAAACGAACTGCACAGTATCTTAACCAATTCCCGTCCACACGTACGATAAAAAGATAGTTCGTTTGTGCAGTTTTATCCACACGTACGATAAAACTGCACAAACGAACTGCACAGTATCTGAACCAATTCCCGTCCACACGTACGATAAAACTGCACAAACGAACTGCACAGTTAAATCGCTACGATATATCGTTGTAGTGTGGACCGCCTATAAGCTATCATTATTGTCAACAGTCTTTAGTATTCCACTTCTTGATAGGCTTCTTACAAAGAAAGTTTTGGCCTACTATACTATGTCACCGTGTGGTGACGGATTGAGAATACGGAGTGTCACCACCCCTACTCATCCCATGGGTGTCGTAAAGCCGGGTCTCCACCGAACAAAAGTTGTCAATTTTTGTGTTATCAACACGTGCTGGTGACAAAAGTTTCTGTAATTTCCTTGTGTGGGCAACAAAAATTGTCAACAAATGTTGGAAACGGTGTCTCTGTTTTTGGCGTTAAACGTCAAAAGAATACGCTTGTTGCAAATAATAGGTCTTTCTTTACCTATGAAATTGCCGTTTTGTATGCAATAAGTGAAAGTACTTATTTTTTCAAACTTTTTTATTTCTGTTATTCGAAGTAATCACCCATGCAATCGACGCATCTTTGCCAACGCATTGGCAGTTTATTGATGCCCTTCTTGTAAAAATCAGCTGGACGGGAGGCAACAAACTCTTTAAAGGCATTTTGTACTGCCTCACGGGAATTGAATTTTCTTTTTTTTGCAGCTGCTTCACGACAACGCGCGACCCCATACTGCGCAACAGACAGTCTCCAAGCTGCAAGAGCTGGGGTTGGAAGCTCTCCCTCATCCGCCATACTCACCAGACCTTGCACCTACCGACTATTACTTTTTCCAAAATTTAGACAAGGTTTTAGTGGGTAAAAAATTCAATTCCCGTGAGGCAGTACAAAATGCCTTTAAAGAGTTTGTTGCCTCCCGTCCAGCTGATTTTTACAAGAAGGGCATCAATAAACTGCCAATGCGTTGACAAAGATGCGTCGATTGCATGGGTGATTACTTCGAATAACAGAAATAAAAAAGTTTGAAAAAATAAGTACTTTCACTTATTGCATACAAAACGGCAATTTCATAGGTAAAGACCTATTATTAATTGGCTCTGTGGTGACGCTTAGTTCGAATATTTTTCAAATTGTTGGTGACTCGGTGTAGACACAATGGAAACAAAAATTGGCGATTCTTTTGAAGTGTTGCAAACAGTTGGAAACTCTGAAATTGCCAACAAATTTAGTGGAGACGCGCCTTAAAAGGCGACGGAAGGAAGGAAGGAAAAATCTACGCATAACAACATCACTGCAAAGAAAAGGAAAACTTGAAACAAACCCTGTACCAACCCGTCTGGCCAGCGTGATATAGTAAGCCAAATCCTCCTTTCTAAGGAGAAGCTTATGTCCAGCAGTGGACTGCTAAAGGCTGTTGATGATGATGATACCACGAGGGCCAGACGAGTATAGGGTTTATTTCAAGTTTTCCATCTATTTGCAATGCTGTTGTCTTGCTTCGTTTGCTCCCTTGGTCGGTGTGGTGACACTTCGTGTTTTCCGTCACCACATTAACTTTTTTCATTAATATAGCCCCAGTATAATTATTCAGTCTCTTTAATAGGAATAACCAAAAAATTGAACAAAATCTATAATCGCAATTCTTGTATTAAGAATTTTCGCGGCGTCTAACAAAGGTTTTATGTACGAAAAGTAATCTTTAAAACAAAGGTGTAGTATTTTGTTGAAACAAATTTTATATAGCGATTACGGTCGACTATAAAACTTTGACCTTAAATTAAATTAAGAATTCAATGGTTACATAGTAAGATGGAATTTGTACATACTCACCGTGTATTGTTTCGTGTAATTCTCAGTAACAAATTATGAGGTGATCAAAATTGTTAACAAAAGTTTGTTGGGCTTAGAATGCTTTTGGGATAGTTTGCTTCGAATTACGTGATAAACTGAAGACCACAGATCATATAACTTATTTTTATGATCCGAGCTGAAGACCTTTAAAGATACATTTTCTAAAAAAAAACATCTGCGTTATAACGAAATTTCGTGGACGTTTTCATGGGTTATGGTCACGACTTAGATCAATATCATACATTTCATTTATGTCTTCTCTAAAATCTACCTGTGTCTAAAGCGTGACTGATAGATAATGCCGTGTGGCATTCCGTCTAGAGCACCTTTTAATGCAAGAAGTGTAAATTAAATTAAATAAATCTAAGTGAAATTCAAACATAGAGCAAATTGGGATTTTCTCAGGAGGAACACGACATATCGATTCAAACTTCGTCATTTGCACTTGATAAGTTATTAGAAAAGCGATTGCCCTAAAACCTCTATTTTTTTATCTACACCATTATATAAAGAGGTAAAGTTTGTGCGTTTGTCAGTTTGTGACGTTGTAGGGGGTAATCTCTGGATCTACTGAAACGATTTTGAAAATTCATTTACCAATAGAAGGCTGCGTTATTTGTGAGTGACATAGGATATATAATAACCCGAAAAGTGGAAAGACTTTTTCGTGGTAGCCGAATTTGCAAAGTCGGAGAAAAAAATGTTTACCGCCCAACGAAGTGGGCCCGGGTCAGCTAGTTATAAATATAGAAATAGATGCCAGGAACGGGCTTTACAAAAAAAACAGTGAAGCTCGGACGCCCAGGTACTTAGCACAAAACCGCGTTGTTTCACATCGGTCACATTCCAGACACATCACACATTTTTAGAATTTCGGTGTACGGCTGACAGACTTCATTTCGTATGGAATACAATCCTTTTTTTGAAGGGATGTGAGAGAAAGAGAAAGCTGTGACAACAGTATACTTGGAGATTGGTTTGCTCACTGGCTCATAGTAATATAGTAAGTTACTTTTTTTATGTCAAGACAAGACGACCGGTGTTAAGTGGCTACCGATATCTGGAGCCCCAGATTTAAGTGAAATTTCGTCCTTGAGTTCAATTCAGAATCAGGGTTGAGGATAACCCTATTCTCTGAAAACAACAAAAGAAAATGCTGACACCGGTTTTCTGTACAGCAGTAGAATCCCTCCGCTTGCGCTGGTCAATTTGTGACGAAGCATAGCGAGATAGCTATGCTTCGTCACAAATTGACCAGCGCAAGCGGTAATATTAGTTTAAATTTCAAGTTTTAAATTAATTAAAATTTACAACACTTCGTAAAACTGTTATAATGCCAAATTAGAACAGGACCTTTGGGGCACAAGAGCAAATCATTTTGTGTAAGTAAGACCACATGTTATTCCAATGCAGTTTTGTGAACGAACTCATATAGATTTATACTTGTGCCGTAGAAAAACGCAGACAACTGTCTACTCTATAGTTATACAGCATGGTCATAGGATTATGGTATTCAAGTATTTGTATTTGGCAATTGTACTTAAAATTAAAGCAACAACCCATGCCTATTTCAAAATAGTTGTGTTGTTTTCTCGATTTTTTTTTTTGCAATTAAATTATAAAAATAAAACATTAAAAAAAACAACGCTTACAAAGTCGACTAAACCCTTTTGACAAACAACAAAGCATAAAGTAACTAAAAGCACAAATGGTAAGGCTGGTCCATTAGTTTCGGAGAATAACGCAATCAAGCATGTACCGTTTTTTTACAATACAGATTAATTACCAACGATTGCTCGTGTGTGGATCAATCTTATATGTAAATGCAGGCAGAATCTCTATCAAAAACGCCCATAAAATAAAGAACACATAGAATATATCTAGCTTTCAAATACAGAACATTTATATACCTAACTACATGAAGATCCTTCAAGGCACAGATTTACGATGCTCCGTTAATTAAAGTAACGTGTTGTTACAAAGCCGGACAAATACAAACGTCGAGACAAGAACTAAGTGGTCTTGCAACAAAACTCCTTTTAGCCCGACGACAGGGGTCAGTGTGGCTGTAAATAGCGCCAGCAGATGCTCTAGACAGCCGATTAATAAGACAGGGACTCCGCCCCGGGCTGCGGTGGCAACTTAACAGCGCCAATTTAACAACCACCCTGTAGATAAGCCGATTACCCGAATCTCAGAGACAAACACAGTGGGTACAGTCTTATAAGCAATATGTAAATGCTAATTCACAAGTTGATATCTAAAGGCTACATATTCGGGTTTGTTTTACTATGAAATTATTTAAATATACATAAATACATTATTAGTAGTATGCTTTAATAAATGACATGCCCTTCTAAATAGCAAAGTTGAGGTACCTACCTATTGTTTAAGGCTAACATATTATTTACCTACCCAAAGCTTCGCCGTTCATTACTAAATTAAAATTAATTAAAAGCCTATGTTACATTTGCAAAAAATGCTTTAACGTACATTGTGGTAGGTACATGTTGTGTAAATGTTATAAATTAATCAGTTACCTGTAATGTTAATATTACAATAATAGATTCTACAACATGTGTTCTATACATAAAAAAAACAAATTGTAAGTAATTATTATCACATATTTACATAAATTATGTCTGAAATGACGAAGTAAATTATATAAAAAAGCAATTAAAACTCACATTAAATAATTTCAATTCATTCAACAAACATATATGGTGTTGCTGACACACTCGATAAAAATACGATAGTCAACAGCTATTCGAATGTTTCTGACCAAATTTGGTCAGATACCGAACTAAATATCGCGTCACGTTCATATTATCAGCTGTTACAAGTATCTATTAGTCAATAGATCATACGCGATGCGACCATGTAAGGCCGCACGAGACATTTTATGATGATGTCATGCACGATAGACACCAGTAACTATGGGTCCGTACTTACGGCCGTTCAACTGCAAATCTTATAAAAACACGATTAGATTGACTCTCTGATCATTTAAAATTAAACAGTAAGATCTCCGAACAAAGAGATTAAAGTGAGAACGACTTATGTTAAAGACACCAAAACCAATATTCGTAATCATTTGCATTTCAAAGATAAAACAAAGGCGGGGGTGATTGAATGAAAGATACAAATGAAATGTGACAGTTTCCCACAGCTTTGTAATAAAGAACTTCACCAAACACGTAAACTCGCAGCAACTCTATTCAGACAAGTTTCGATGGCGTATCTTATATGGAACTCTCAATTTGCCCAAAAACTTGTAATCTAGCATAAGTTAAATAAATATTGGTATTTTAAGCTGGGTTATACAATACATCCTGGGTGTTGCATATAATCTCTTAAAACGATCTGAATTTCATTTAGTGACAATATGGATGTTATATCCACGTTAGTTCATAATGCACTATTTCATAATATTCGTTCTGCAGGAAATGTCAGTCGCGTGCACATTCCTACACTTAGGAACATAATTACATGCCTAAACAAAATCAGGCAGAGCCATCATGACCAGACGAAAATTGTGATCACCACGCGATATACGCGTAGGACGATAATAAGATAAGTAATGGTACATCCACAGATACAGCTACACAAAATAATTTCTTTCATACTCTCAGTAGAAGCTGTTTTATTTACCGTTAGGTACCGCATTACTTCCAATACAAACGGTGTAATTCATATTTAATAAAACTAATCTTTGGAAATTCCAATACACAATTTGTTAATTTCAAAGGTCAAGTTTATGCTGTTCAAAAGAAATTACGTCAAAATTGTAAAGATGTCTTAATTGTGATAAATCATCCAACGCTAATTACACGTTTAGATTAGCCAACTAATACGAAGTTACAGTTGGATATAAATCACGTCCGAGTTAGCAAACCTGTAGGATAATTATACTAAATCATAGACTAAACAATCAGACAACAAATATTGTAAGTGGGTGTAGCTTGGATTACTAAATTACATATCGGTCCTCTAAATCTCGCTAGGAGCCGTTCCATGCCGTATTTCACCACAACTGTTTAAAACGTGAAACAATCGATGTCTTGGGTGTCATTTGAGACGACACAAAAAAAAGCGCAACATGTGTACACTGTCGGCTTTAATGGAGCTAGCACGTGCAGTGGCCAGTTTGTGTGACGCTTCCATATTATTAATGACAACAAAACGAAACTACTAGAAGATAACTTAAAGAAACTTTGTTAAAAGCCTTTATGACGTTCTTGCTTCAGTTTTGTACTTTATATGTGTGAACTGGGGTTAAGTATAATTAGTGTTGGTCGACACCCAGAGCGTTCAAATCAAGATTTATCAAGTGAGGCGAAGGCGGGAGATAATGTGACGGTCGCTGAGCGGGCCTGACTATTCAGCGGAGTCAATGGCGTGTGACCGACGGCGGTTCTAGAGAGGTCGCCGGGCGCTGTCCGCTGGGTGACGCTGACATTCTTTACCTACGTCTTGTTTCATTTTTATTTTCTTAATAAAAGACCATTCAGTTGTTGAGCACGTACTATCGCAAGCCGCTACCGGTAAGAAAACGTTAAAAGATTGCTCACGATGCAGGAAGACTTAACAAGGGCATTGAATTTTGCTTTAGAAACGTGGAGCAGAAGGAAATAATTGCGAGCATCATCAATTTCCACCTAATGGAGCGATAAACCCGTCTCAGCCATCGTTGATCCGTGAAGCTGAGCATAAAATAAAGCCTGCACTCATTGACGCGCGTCGACGACGATCGATGGGGTAATCTCGCGGTCATCCCATCCCGGTTTTGTCTGTGCATCGGGAGCGGCATAAAATTATCTGGGCATTAGCGGGCTGGGGAGCGAGCGGGGTGTCCGGGGACCATTTGTCATCGGCGGTGTGCAGGGGGCAGCGGTGGGAGGGGCGGGAAGAAAGTGGCGGCGACTCGGGGCGGCTGCAGACGCGACCACAAAAACAAGACGCGGAGCAGGGGCGGGCTTGGCAGCCACCGCGCGCTGCCACTGCCACCCGCAAGGATGTACGCGCTACTTTATGTCACGGCTGTGATATTTACCACATTATGTTTATAAACTAACTTCGTTATTTAGCTGTAATGTGGTATCATAAAACATCTACCGATATACTGATATAGTTTTTTGTAATCAACTATGTAATTTGATAGAAATTGAACGACTTGTACTGGTCAATTTGCTACTACAGAAAATGTTCGCATTATGCAAATAGATATTATGTATTTGAAAGAATAAAATAGATAAGTTGTATTGTTATTTTTATGTAATATGAGGTGTAACAAGCCTTAAGTTTCAAGTTATGAGTATAGATTAAACTACTTTAGTTTTCAATTTAGTTTTTTTTTTGGGGTCTACGAAGCGAAATCGACAGGTAGCCAGTATAGCTGTCTCTGAAATCGCAGATCACGAATGAACTGATATTTTTTTGTTTTGCAGATGAATTGATTCTTTTTTTTTCTTTAATTAAAGAAATCTGTCTAATACACCTGACATAAACTTTTTCAATGCTTGTGCACTACTTTTATTTTTAACCGACTTCAAAAAAGGAGGATGTTCTCAATTCGACTGTAGTTTGTTACCTCATAACTTTCGACTGGGTGAACCGATTTTGATGATTCTTTTTTATTTGAAAGCTGGTGCTTCCCGTGTGGTCCCATTTAAATTTGGTCCAGATTGAAGTCGGTTTTGTTTTTGTTAAAATTTTGTATTTTTGTATCACAATTAATAGGCATGTACTTACATTATGCATTTTTTGTTTCATAATAGCTGCCAAAATGGTTACTCAGCCTTATTTAATGCATGAGTAGAATCCAAAAGAAGTGGTCACCATCCTCATTGTTATATATTACTATCTTTTGCGCGCGGCTCCGCCCGCGTGTTTATCGGTTATCGCAGCAAAGAGTAGCCTATGTCCTTCCTCAAGAATCAAAGTATCTCCATGACAAATTTCACTGAAATCGGTGCAGCGGTTTGACCGTGAAAGCTGGACAGACAGAGTTACTTTGGCATTTATAATATAAGTATGAATTATAATACGCATTTGTCGAATATTTTAAGTGTTTCATAAATCAAAAGTTATTAACGAGATGACTTCTAAAATATATTAATTATGAAATAATGACTTTCAAGAGTCCAAAAACTATGAAGGGTCTCATGACTAAATCGGTTAGACGCCTCTGAAAAAGCTGTCGTCTCCATACTATATGACCGGCTGTTCCAAAGTTGGGATCGCTCGAAAAATCCCGCAGTCATAAAGGGTCAAGCGGTTGCGTCACGTTTGGCCAGCAACGGAGGCGCAAAAACACCACGAGTACAAACTATATTGGATATTAGAACAGAAGGCGCGTGCCGACAACTTTTTGTCGTCGACCAGGGAACCCTTGGACATCGCTTATTTAATTTACTGAATAGAACGCTTGGCACAAATTAAAATCAATGAGCACTAAACAAAAGGACCTTACTACAATAGAACGCCATATGTAACAAAATTCACTATAAAAACTTCTTAATGTGCATGGAGAACGGTAGATTCTATGCAAAGTTTAATTATCCTACTAATATTATAAATGCGAAAGTTTGAAGTATGGATGGGTGGATGTTTGTTACTCTCTAACGCAAAAACTACTAAACGGATTTGGATGAAACTTTACAGTAATATAGCTTATACATCAGAATAACACACAGGCTTACTATTTGCAGCGATAACCGACATATGCGCGGGCGGAGCCGCGAGCAACAACAAGTGAATTAAATGAATTAAAATTGAATTGGGATAAGCTAGTCTAAAATTAAAGTAGCCTAAGTTACTCCTTATATCATCATCTACCAGTGAAAGTCCCGTCAAAATCGGTCCCGCCATTCCCGAGAGACCGACAAAAAAAAATTGATGTAATTACCGTACATTTATACTTTCATACGCATTTGAACAGCTGTTAATTAGAAATTTATTGACATATTGATAATAGACTAGATGATTCATATACCTTTCAAATTACGCTCTAGGATAACTATTTCCAAAACCTCAGTTTCACAATGTGTAATCAAATCAACTCCTTTACAAAATCAAAATGTAATCATCATTAACGATTACGATACACTTATTAGAGTATAGGATGAAATTGGTTACATCCGTTGCTGACCCCAAGAAATAATTTTGCCAAAAATAAAATGACTTCATTAGGCGTTAGCTACGAATCAATTTGCTAGTAATGAATATGTAATGTTACAGTTGCTACTGAAAGGTACATACATAATAATACTAATATTATAAACGTGAAAGTTTGTAGAAGTATGGATGGATGTTTGTTACTCTTTCACGCAAAAAGTACTGAACGGATTAGGATGAAACTTTACAGTAATATTGCTTATACATCAGAATAACACATAGGCTACTATTTGCAGCGGTAACCGACATACACGCGGGCAGAGCCGCGAGCAAAAACTAGTAACTAATAATAGATAGTACCTGGATGAAAGAGCTTTGCTCAATTTTTTTGTAAATTTTCTGAAAACCCCCTGATTTATCGCCCCCAAAACCCTCTGTATACAAAATTTCATGAAAATCGTTGGAGCCGTTTCCGATATTCAGATTACATACATATACTAGCTGACCCGTGCCCACTTCGTTGGAAATGTGATAAATGAAGAACCGCTCTACCGATTTTGTGCAAACTTCACATAAACCATCTACTAAATAGTCCGAACAAAGCCTAAACATTTGGTTTAGATAGGTGAGCCCGTTCTTGAGTTATAAAATTTCAACGAAAAGTGGCATTGATTTTTTATATATATTGATGTATATTCAGGAGACCCGAGCCCAGCAGAGGGACATGTGGGTTGTAGATGATGTATATTTACAAGTATTGTTTGTTTAATGGTATTCGATAATAATAGTATAAATCCAGCAATCTAAATTTTTGATTTTTACATATAAAAGTTACTTTTTAAGAACTTTCAAACTTAGAAATAAAGGTACGGACTCACCGTTTAAGGTTTAAATTCAGAAAAAAAAGGTAGTACACTAAATGTACTAAATGCAATATCAGAAGTGACTGCTAAAACCATTCCTCAAGAATATATTATTTAAATACATAGACATACATAAAAAGGTCTTACAAAGAATAAATCACTTGAATATTTTCAACAAAGAAGAATTGAAAATTGAACCGTATTGTTTAAAAACAATTAATTGCCGGTTAACGAGGCCCAATGATGCAGAAGCACCACTAGGCGGCCATGGTGTGGGTCACCATGCTGCATTGTTGCATTCGAAATGAGTATGGTGACCACCACTTTTGGATTCAGCTTATGCTTTCCATCAGGCGGAGTAGAGTCATTTTGGCAGGTCCTAACATAAAAATAAAATAAAAAACGATATGAAATAATAAGTAGTTTTCGTATGAAAAGTGTTCTGATACATAATATTTATTATCACTTCTTACAATTAAATCCATACTCAATAAATTCCGTATGATTTATCTATCCTACAAATATTATAAACGCGAAAGTTTGTAAGTTCGGATGGATGGGTGGATGTTTGTTACTCTTTCACGCCAAAACTACTGAACGGATTTGGATGAAACTTTACAGTAATATAGCTTATACATCAGAATAACACACAGGCTGACTATTTGCAGCGATAACCGACATATACGCGGGCGGAGCCGCGGGCAACAACAAGTGAATTAAATGAATTAAAATTGAATCGAAACATTTTGTTTCATTTATAGAAGCAGTCGAAGTCTTAAGTCAATTAATGTATTAGTAAAAACCCGTTAATTTAATACAATGGAGGCATGCTGTACACATAAATAGTAAACTAGTTATATGATACAAAAGAGAATAACGCGCCAGAATACCGAGCCACGTTAATGTGTTTCTGCCTTTACGTACATGGCACATAGAATCATTAGCAGCACTCGGTCGTTTGTTAGAGCCATTCGCGGTCCAGAGACGAGTTTTTGTCTCTACGCCAAATTGCATCCGCACAATACGTGTTGTCAGTAAATTGATTTAGAATTAATTGCGCTAAGAACACACGAATGTTACCGGTACACCGCTAATCACTATGAAAAGTCGTTTTTTTACTTCGACTTTCGTCACTCGATTTAATATGAATAAGATATATATCTATCTCATGAAAAATCTTACAAGGTATAAAATGAAGTCGCTTCTGCTGTCTGATCGCTTAGATTTTTTAAACAACTCACCGGATTTTAATGCAGTTTTCAGCAATAGATAGAATGGTCCAAGAGGAAAGTTTATATGTGTAATACACGTATATTATAGAAGGGGAAATTCGAAAAATCAAAGGGTTCCGTGCGAAGCCGGGTCGGGTCGCAGGTATAACATAAAAAACCCCACAAGTATTGCGCATAAATTACAAATCGCCGGTGTCAGAAAATTCAAGCATTAGTTTTATCGACAACCAATTAGAGGGGTTTCAAATTTCAAAGTGACCTGAATGATACCTAGAATAAGTTGTTGCTTTTTTCTTGGCTGGAACACAGTCGTGTCATATGCGCATATCTTGGCATATTAAATATTGGGTGCTTATTGCCTGTCATACCAAAGACATTAGTAAAATAAAAGTACCTGTTAGCTATGCCATTCTTTATATTTAAGTTATCATTTTACTTCGTCTACTATCAGCATTTATATGGTGAATGTGTAGTAAAAAACAAACCTATGCCTATAGTGCAAGAAATAAGCTATAATGTTGAAACTTGGTAAGTAGATGTATTCTGTAAACCGCATTAAGATTTTCACACAAAAATAGAAAAAAAAAACAATTGGGGGTCCCCATACTTTAAGACAACTCCCGCACTAGGAATAAAATCCTGTGTTGCGGGGGACTTTACAAACATACATGAAACGGACACAAAGAACACCCAGACTCAGAACAACAATTTGTGGATCACACAAAGTGTTATCCTACTTGGGATTTGAACCCACGACACTTGGCGAAGTAGGAAACGGCGTGGTGATCGTTAAACCACTAGGCCAAACGTGCAAGTCTTGCCAGCCAAACTTAGAACAGAAACTCAAAAATTTTTTTTTCATCAAACCCATACGTGTTATAGGTCTTTGGCTTTTTCTGTGCCATACGGATAGGTCTTCAAAAATCATATTGAGGTTTCTAATATCATTTTTTTCTAAACTGAATAGTTTGCGCGAGAGATTTCCAAAGTGGTAAACTGTGTCCCCCCCCACCCCTGTAACTTCTATAATAAGAGAATGATAAAACTAAAAAATAATATGATGTACATAACCATGCAAACTTCCACCGAAAATTGGTTTGAACGAGATCTAGTATTTTTTTTAATACGTCATAAATCGTAAACCGCAATTTATCGATCAAAGTTACAACGAACTACAATAACTTTTATATTATGTTACTTGCTGCTACGGAACCCTTCATGTGCGAGTCCGACTCGCACTTGGCCGCTTTTATCTATAATAGTCCACCTCCATTTCCATTTTTACACAACTATGTTATAAAACAACTACGCAATATATACATTTTTCTAAATATGCCACGGAAATTATGGGGTTTTCATTTTGCCTATTCATCGAAAATGTTTAGTGCGCACTTACACCACTACCAGATAAGTACATGGTTTGTTAGTCCCAGACGCGTATGTAGAAAAGCTACTTCAGTACGTCCAGTAGTATTTACGTGTGTTAACCATTAGGAAATGCTAGTTCGGTTAGTCGAAAACGTAATGAAGTAGCTTTTCTATATACGCTTCCCAGTCCCTGAGTCTGGAAGAACCTAGCTAGAACCTTCAAGTTTCGAGCAATGCTCAATCTATCTGTATGAGACTTTTTTCTATTTCAATCCATTCTTATCTTATATCTATCAATTCCATCTTTAATACTAAAAATGAGTGGTCGGCAATAGACTTGCACCCTATTACGTGAATGGTAACTAATTATAACCTAATTTTTTTAATAGGTACAACACTGCCTACATCGTGAAATGACCTATTACATATTAGCGACCCGGCTGGCTTCGCACTGAAATTCTCAGAGTTCTTCAACTATAATATGCATGTATTTCACATGTAAACCCTCCTTTTGAATCACTATCTGCATTAAACACTGCATTAAAATCAGTTGAGTAGTTTAAAAGATGTAAGCAAACATACAGCGGAAACAACTTCATTTTATACTAGGTTTGAAAGGATTTAATGTGTGAGAAGTATTTAATGTGTACCTGTGTGTGAGAAGGTGTTATCCTACAAAAAGAAATAAACGCGTTCAATTGTTTTAAATAATTACTCAGTTATACACAATATAGGTACGAAAGAAAAGCTAATTAATTGAAAATACAAACCTAATATTTAATAATACAAATTAAACATTGTATAAAATTGTTAAACATTATAAATACTTGTTCGTTAACTTAAGTAATAACGTTTTACATCATAAGCGACTTGAAACAAGAATGTTCCGAAAAGAAGAAGACTTCCAAAAAGGAGGAGGTTCTATGTTCTACTGTATGTATTTTTTTTTATGTATGTTCACCGATAACTCCGTCAATTGTGGACCGATTTTGAAATTTTATTTTGCATTCGAAAGGTTATGCTCCCGAGGTGGTCCCATTGCCACCATATCAGGATCTGATGATGGGATCCCAGGGAAATCGAGAGAAACCCTCATTTTTTATAGGCACATACTATGTTTTTCGTATATTTTCTGAAGTTACACCGGTATTTGCGTCTGGTAGTCATCATTTTATGATGATGAGCTGATGATGTAAGGTACAACTCCTTAACGGTTAGGAGTTGGAGGATAAGTCTTTAAATATCATATGTATGTATGTTACCTTTAGTCGTATTCTTTCAAATTATTTAGGTAAGCTGATGAAGGAAAGTGGAAGGTACAACTCCTCAACGGTTAGGAGTTGGAGGATAATTCTTTCAATTTCATACGTATCTAAAGACCTTCAGTCGTATACTTTCAAGTTATTTAGGTGAGCTGATGATAGAAGGTTAAACTCTTCAACAGTTAGAGATTAGAGGATGATTTTAATATTACAAGTACGTATGGACCTTAATTTGTATTCTTGATGATGAAATTTGATGAAATAGATCTACTTACTACTTACCTACGATTGTTTGCACTAAAAACTGAAAAATAAAAACTTTTTATACAAAAAATAAAACCAACTTCCAAAAAACATCCAACGAAAACTCGCTGCCAAAAAAACACTTAAAAGCGTAAAATAAACTGGTTCTTCATAAATTGCCTATACCTAATTCTTTATTCATTTAAATAGTAATATTATAATGTGTGCTAGGTACCTATAATCTGTTTGAAGTCGATGCCGATGTAGGTAGTAGAGCCACGCTGATTTCAGCATGGATGGGCCGGCTCGACCGGGGCAATACTACCCTCGCACAGAAAATCAACGTAAAATGACAGCATGAACATGCTGTCGTGTTTCGTTGGTGAGTGCGAGACCGGAGGCCCAAATAGTCTAGTCAACAAGTTCCACTTGTTGACTAGACTAAAAGATGCAGCAGCATCACTAGGCCGCCATGGTGTGAGTTGCCATACTGCATTGTCTGCATTCGCAGTGAATATGGTGACCGCCACTCTTGGATTCTGCTTATGCTTTCCATCAGGCAGAGTAGAGTCATTTTGGCGGGCCATACATTAAAAAAAAAAAAAATGCTAAGCCAAAAGGAATACGAACGAACAATTACAAAAGTCTAAGCGATAGTCACTTGGCACCGACTTCAAACAGATTCTTGTTGTTGGCCTGACAAATGGTTTTGGAACCTTTTTGCTGGAATGCGTTTTGGTGCTATACTGTAGAAAGAGGTGTAGTTCAAGTGTGGGTTGGGTCATTTTGTCATCAAGTGATAGGTTCCATTGTAAGCAATTTCGGTCTGACGCAAAACAATATAGGTAACCTATCATTGATATTAACCTATAATCAATAAAGGCAACGACTTTGAATAATTTATTTTATGAATAAACTGTATGTAATTATCTTAATGTCATAAAATGTCCGCAATTTAAACTTATAATACACTATTAGCTTTTGCCAGCGGCTCCGCTCGTCTGCATGTCGGATTTCGTGGTAATCATAGTATATGGATATCGGCTTAATATTTAGCATGTGACACTCACAAATAGTGGCTTTCTATTAGAAAAAAAAAATCAAAATCAGTTCAGTAGATTCCGACCATGCTCACATACATTAATTTCTTCAACTAGCCAAGAGATGTTAATCGATGTAAATAAACTACATGTAATATGAAGAATAATATTTAATTAATACGTAGAATGAAGGTCCGCCATTGTATTCAATTACCTAACGGATATAGAAGAATCGCATTGTCCTATACATACATCTATAAAAGATGCAACGACTGCTGTTCTTGAGGTCTTGGGTTCGATTCCCGGGTCGGACCAAATGTTTGTATGATCTGCAAATATTTGTTTCGGAGTTTGGGTGTTTTATTTTATTTTATTTAAAAACTTTATGCACAAATGTACAATGGCGGACTTAATGCCACAGGCATTCTCTACCAGTCTACCGTCGGGTGGTGTGGAAATGAATGAGAAGGTGCACTACACTTTGGTTAAGGATTCTAAAATAGACATAACAAACTTAAAATTAAGAAACAAATGAAAAAAAGAGAAGAAAAAAAACAATGGATTACGATAAATCTAAACAACCATACAAAAATACATAATATAAACATACACACATACAGTTATACATATTGTATTTGTTTGGTGGTGGATATTGGATATATGGTGTTTTCTATGTATAATATGTATGTATTTACAAAAAAAAAGTATATATGTAATTATATCAGTTGTCTAGTACCCATAATACAAGCTCTGCTTAGTTTGGGACTAGATGGCGTTGTGTGTTCGATGTCCGAAATATTTAAATATTTATATTTATTTAATGTTTTAATGAATTTCCGATTGCGGTAATCATCGCTGTTCCGAGAGCTTTTTGACTTTGATGAACTCATAATAGCTGTATAAATAAAAGGCAACATGTAACAACACTATTTCTTTATCTAATTGCGTATAGATTGGATTGTGAGATAAGTTGAGTTTAATTATACAGATATTGTAATCCTGAGTAGTAGGATCTAGAAGGTTCTAAATTTGAATCATAGCAATAGGTTTATTTATTTATGTTCCGTTAAAAATTTTGATTAGATGTTAAGATTTGTTGAAGTGAAAACTTCTTTAGCCGCGTTGAGCACTTTTTGGTAGGGGAAAATCTTATGAGTTCGCGTCACCACGTCACCGACATGCTGACGTCACAAAACTTCTTTGGTTGCGTTGAGCAATTTTTGGTAGGGGAAAACTTATGAGTTCGCGTCACCGCGTTACGGACATCCTAATGTTTGATGTTGATAATTTTAATTTAAACATGAAAACACATTATTTTTACAAATAACATTCTAAGTTGTAAATTTTCACTTCTATCGGCAGTCCTTAATTTTTTTTCACACAGCGCTAGTCCCAGTATTTTTTTTATTTTCAATTGTTTGTGATTGTTTCACTTTATTGTGTGGAGATAAATAAAAATATACTATATTTCAGTAAAAATCTTTAAAAATTAAATGCTAGTCGTTCAGTATAAGTCTTTGGATAACATTTTATCGAGAATTAGCTTTAACTGCGGCTCGGCCCGCATGTGTGTCGTTAATCGTGATAAAGAGTAGCCTATGTCCTTCCTCAAGGATCAAAGTATCTCTATGGAAAATTTCATTGAAATCGATGCAGTGGTTTAACAGTGAAAGCGCAACAGACAGTCAGAATTATTATCGAATTAAAACATTGTGGTATGGACTTATGCATTGACAATATTTATAAGAGACTATGATTGCAGTCGCAATATATATTTTTCAAAAAAGATGTAACTTGAATACTTTACAATACGATAATTGTGATAGAAGCGTCAAAACACTAGACTCGTTTGTAATTGATAACTTGATTTTCATTTCATATCATATCAGAAGTAAAATTGACATGTAAACATTTTCAATACCTGGTAGCTTAATAAAAGGTAAAGTTTGTGCCCTTTTGAATTTAGAAGTAGAGACTCATTGCCGTAAAAAAAGAAAACATTGGTCGGGGAAAAACCTAACATAAGTTAGCTTGAGAGTACAACATTCTTTGGTAATTAAACCTATTTATACTAATGTTTGAAGCTTAAAGCTAGCAGTTTCTTTGAGTATAATCTAAATTTAACGGGAGTGCAACCGCGAAGTTCTTGATTACCCAACTGGCGCTGGAGTGTGATTCATTACTTGCAGTGTAATGTTTAATATGTTAATCAAACTAATTAACATATAAATCGGCAATAAGATCTTGCTTCTTACATAATATTACAAACGTCTATACAAAAAACTTATTTCAGAGCACGGGCCGACTTTGATAAACTCCGACGAAGCTATAAAGATAGCAACAGATATTTAAAGCAATAAAAAGTAGTTTTACTATTTTTCTGGACATCATCATATTTAGTACACAGTGGTTTGGAAGATAATGGCAGACAAGGTCAGGTATATTTTACTTAAACTCATGTTTGATATGTTTTCTACAAAGCGCTATATTCAATTCGTGTGGGTCTTAAAAAAGTCTATAGACATTCTAAAGAATTCTAAAGATATTTTTTTATAGAATAGGGGCAAACGAGCAGACGTTTCACCTGATGGTAAGCGATTACCGCCGCCCACTAACACCCGCAACACCAGTGGCGTCACAAGTGCGTTGCCGGCCTTTGGGGGATGGGGAGAGGGATGTGGGGAGAGTTTGGGGTATGGGCCTCCGGTATCCTACTCACCCGGTGAAACACAGCGTAAGCGCTATTTCACACCGGTTTTCTGTGACGCCGTGGTATCACTCCGGTCGAGCCGGCCCATTCATGCCGAAGCGTGGCTCTCCCACGGTGACGATACCACATTTGTTAAATTTTATAGGTAGTTCAAAGGTTAAGCGTGAAGAAATGAATACACATCGGACGGACTAGAATATTAACCGTCCTTTTACATTCTTCATTGTGGTGAATTGGTGATTTAAATTTTTCGAAATTGGTTTAGTTCTTTAGCCCTTAAAATGTAGCAAACAAGCCGACCGATCCGATGTATATAGCAACTTTAAACTATATAATTATATAGTTCAAAGTTGCTCTATTTAAAAAATAGTAATTCGATAAATAACAGTAATTTACCTACACAAACTGCTCCACTAAACCATCTTAAAAACGAGATCAATTTTAAAACAAAGTTCCACGTCGTCCGTCAATTTCCTATAGCTACTTAAAAAGCAGGGTGCCGGGGCCGAAATCCTTACTAATCGACCATATCTCATTAACTGGAGTGAAGGAGGCTCACTCGAGCTCACTGTTCTGAGGCAGTTACATCACAGACGACTTTTTTTAATCGGCACCCCGACTTGTTAAACCCTTGATTGTCATTTGACCGAAAATCTATCGATTGAAAAGGAAGGTGTTTTAAGATGCGCATTAACACTAGATCGATGATGCCTTTCTTTTTTATAATGATCAATTAATGAAGAAGAAATATTGAAAGCAATTGAAATTAGCTGCAGCCTGTGGTATTACGGTAACGAACAGACAGATAGACAAAATAAAAAGATTTTTTGATGTAAGTGCCGTATATAATTTCACATACATTTAGTAAAAAGCTGTTAATTTGAAATGACAACACCTATAATATAATAATCATATCTTATTTTAAAATACATCTGAGTGTTTATATAATTTTTCTTCAAAGGCTTGTTTGGTCCGGCTAATTTTAGTTTGTCAAGAACAAGGGCACTAATTTTCAGGATATTTTCTAGGAACCTTCGAATAGCTGGTAATTACGGGTTTTTTTTGTTTTATATATTAGTAGGTATAGTTGTCAATATCACTATTCTGGTTGATGAAAAGCATGAGTAGAATCAAAGAGTCATGATCACCATCCTTATTGCGAATATGGACAATGCAGCATGTTAAGGTGACCCACAATAAGGCGGTTCCTAACTTAGGTTGCTTCTATTTTAAAAAAGAGGGAAGTGAATACTGCTTGGTAATTACAATATGTATAATACGATTAAACTTCCCGCCTTCTTTTATTAAACAAAGAAGAAATTAACATAAATGTTGCTAAAACTGAAAGAACATAACAATAACAAAGACATAAGGGACAAGACAGATGCACTCTAAGGACAAACTAACAATATAGACAATTTGGATAGATGGAGATGACATATCTCTCAGATCTCATAACGTCCATTCACGAGACACCAGACGTCATTGAACATCTTCACGGGCGCTCCATTGTCTCCGATCTAACCTTACTCATTATGAAAGTCATTTGTTTTGTAATTGTATTCGAACAGATGAGCCTAACAGATGTTTTGTTAGTAGTTGCCATTTTATAACGTGTTTATTAGGGGTACATTTTACATGTTTGCGTCTGATTTCAAACCAGGCTGAGTCTATGCTATGATAAACAGACTGACTAAGTACACGTATAATTCAAGATACGAAGAAATTCTATACAGTTTACGATATTCACTACTACTAAGTAATACACTACTAGAAATAAGAATAGAAGAAATATCCTTGCTAATGAGTTTGGTACACCAAGCACCGTACTTTGTTAGGAAAAATATTCCTAATTATATTATTTTACCAGATCTTTTTAGAGCGACGAAAATTAGAATAATTATATATTTATTTTAAGTAGATTAGACAACATCACGCAGCACGCTACAAACCTTAGGAGTAACATATGTGACACGGTATACTTAAGGCATACTTAATTTTTAATACGAAAACGGGTATTTATTTTTTTTTTTTTTTTTTTTTTTTTTTTATGTATGGCCCGCCATAATGACTCTACTCTGCCTGATGGAAAGCATAAGCAGAATCCAAGAGTGGTGGTCACCATACTCACTGCGAATGCAGACAATGCAGTATGGCGACCCACACCATGGCGGCCTAGTGATGCTGCTGCATCTTTTAGTCTAGTCAACAAGTATGGAACTTGTTGACTAGACTATTTGGGCCTCCGGTCTCGCACTCACCAACGAAACACGACAGCACGAACGTTGTCATTTTACGTTAATTTTCTGTGCGAGGGTAGTACCGCCCCGGTCGAGCCGGCCCATTCGTGCTGAAATCAGCGTGGCTCTACTACCTACATTACGTATCACATTTCTTTGAATTAACTAACGTTGCCACGAGGTGCATTGCATGTCATATCAGCCTGTGACCACGGAATCTACGGCCAGTGTAAACTAGAAAAAAGGTCACTCAATTTAAAGGTATGATAATCGTAAGTATTAATAAATGATAGTAATCATTGAACGAGATACGTAAAAGTTAGCATAAAATACTTTATTCAAATCGTCTAATCTTAAAAAAGAACCGTGTTTTCATCCGCAATGCAACTTTGTGGTGTAATCGACGCGTGCTTCCGCTTTCGTGTCTATGAATGATCAACCATAATGACCAATTTGTGAGTCTTGCGTCTGTGTATAGCAATTTTTTTGCTGTAAGTATGAGCCTAAGGCGGGCTCTAATTACTACTGTGAGTCATCAAATATTGCAAATTGCTTAAAAAGTCTAGTAGGGTTAGGAATCGGCACACAATCATTTAATTCTCATCATCAACCTCCTTTCACAGTCCACTGCTGGACATTAGTCTCTCCTAAGAAAGGAAGCTTTGGACCAATCATTTGAAAAGTGTTAATTTAGGCCATAGTTGCCGCTCCTTGATGTTCTCCGTTCAATTGCAATGTATATAATAATATGTATGTACTTCTAAAAAGAAAATAAAGAATCTACATACGCAAAGTATTTTGGAAATAAGGCGGCCCGACAATCAGAGATCCGCTACTTGCAAGAATCTTCAAAACTAAGCAGAATGTATTACTACTACATTCGTCCACGGATCACATAAACATTATTTGGTTTAAAATGTATACTACCAGTTCAGTGCTTTATCTCAAGTAAAAAAGACGAAGGTCCAATTAACAGGCAAGAAGCAGCATTATTTTACGACTTTTAAATTTTGTATTGTGTTCAACTGAGATATATTTCTGTAGCTTTTACAAAGACCAAAGGAATTCATAGGTCTTTGCCTTTAAAGTTTTGTAACAATAATGTACACAGAGTACTCTTTGTTTCGGTATTTTTCGAGTGTACTTAAACCTTAATTTCTAGAAGTGTGTCAGTATATACTTTAGTGAATGTACTAAAATAGTTAATACAAAGACGTTAGATAGCGGGTCTCATTCATACAATTTCATTAATCAAAATGTTATAACTTTTCAACATCTTATAAAACGCGATCTTGTTTCATTCCCTGTTCATCATGGAGATTCTAACATTCGGGCTACTGATCCGGTTTATTGGATTCTTTTAGAGACTTTAGTTAGTTTCATCTCACGGACTGCACTTGAACATTAATGAACGTATATTTGGAATAACTCGTATTATTTGTCCAGTACTGTCACCAAAAAAAGATCACGTAATCCGAATGCAGTACGATAATTATATACCTTAAATTATTAAATTGCCCGTGATAAGATTATACATCGGCAAATAATAATATCAATAGTATTACATTACTATCGCATTTTAACGGTATAAATACGATCAGGTTTTTTTTCATGTTTTTTCAAAAGTATAGTTTACTAGTTGTTGCCCGCGGCTCCGCCCGCCTATATGTCGGTTATCGCGGCAAATAGTGGCCTATGTGTTATTCTGATGTATAAGCTATATTACTACTCGTACTGTAAAGTTTCATCCAAATCCGTTCAGTAGTTTTTGCGTGAAAGAGTAACAAACATCCATCCATCCATCCATACTTACAAACTTTCGCGTTTATAATATTAGAATAGATAGTTGTTGCCCGCGGCTCCGCCCGCATATAATAATATGTCGGTTATCGCGGCAAATAGTAGCGTATGTGTTATTCTGATGTATAAGCTATATTACTGTAAAGTTTCATCCAAATCCGTTCAGTAGTTTTGGCGTGAAAGAGTAACAAACATCCACCCATCCATCCATACTTACAAACTTTCGCGTTTATAATACGAGTATTACTATAGATAGATATAGAAGTATAGATATAGATGGGCGCTTTCTGGTTTTAATCCCATGCTGACGTTTAGACTCTAAACGATAGCATGGGATTAAAACCAACCAGCCGTTATTCTAAACTTTAGAGGAACGGCTTTGTTAGGTGCACGTCTGTGGTAGACCGTGTTCAGTCTATTGACAAATTTGCCATGATGTTGACCATTGTGATTGTTGCACATATGAGTAAAAATAACAATTCTAGTATGACCCAGGAACTGAGTTGAGTTTAATAAAATCTCTACATTTTACTTGTACAGTCTGTAATCAGCATCTACTATAAAATTATAAGTTAAGTTTTATCACATTTGTTTTGATCAATTGACTACATGTTTTTGGGCCATCATTGCGGGTTTTTAATACTATCCGAATATAAGAAATGAGAAAATGGCTAATCTTTTCAATATGTCAAGAGGAAATTTCTTAATTTTTTCAATAAACCTACCATTATTTTCTATTAACCTAATAAAAAATCACAAAGCAGTCATGAGGACTGCCGACAGAAGTGAAAACTCAAAACTATAAACAAACAGTTGTTTAAGTTCACCTGAAAAGAACCTCTTTGCTTTTTAAATAAAAGCCGCGATAAAAGCTGTAAAAAAAACCAACTTCCAAAAAACATCCAACGAAAACTCTCTGCCAAAAAACACTTAAAAGCGTAAAATAAACTTAGGTTCTTCGTAAATTGCCTATACCTAATGTGTGCTAGGTACCTAGAATCTGTTTGAAGTCAGTAGAACTCACAGTGCCCTGGGAAACGAACATCCCTAAAGACCACGCTTTAAAAAGAAACAAGTACTTTGACTTAACCAAGGAAATAACTAAAAATGGTTATGTCGTTGCGCTGTATGCCGTGGAAGTGGGTGCGAGGGGTATACCAGCTAAATCCCTCTATAACCTGCTTAAAGACCTTGGATTGCCACGAGCTTCAGTAAGCTCTTTTCTTGAACGAATATCCAAAGCGGCATTGCTAGGCTCATTTCAAATATGGTTAGGTAGAGGGGGTAACACGGCGGACAGTGGAGGTGAGCGTTGACGCGTCGTAAGGAGTGCTCCTTAAACCTAAACCTGGGTCGCAATTCCCAGGCACTGTCGAAGCCGCATGTGTTGACCCCATCTATCACGCGATGGACCCGGGACCCGCACGGTGAATCCATGGAACGCTAAGAAATAGGTCTCTCTAACTCTTGTAGAGTTTAACCTTCTATCATCAGTTCACCTAAATAACTTGAAAGTATACGACTGAAGGTCTTTAGATACGTATGAAATTGAAAGAATTATCCACCAACTCCTAACCGTTGAGGAGTTGTACCTTCCACCTTCCTTCATCAGCTTACCTAAATAATTTGAAAGAATACGACTAAAGGTAACATACATACATATGATATTTAAAGATTTATCCTCCAACTCCTAACCGTTAAGGAGTTGTACCTTACATCATCAGCTCATCATCATAAAATGATGACTACCAGACGCAAATACCGGTGTTACTTCAGAAAATATACGAAAAACATAGTATGTGCCTAAAAAAAAGAGGGTTTCCCTCGATTACCCTGGGATCCCATCATCAGATCCTGATATGGTGGCAATGGGACCACCTCGGGAGCATACCCTTTCGAATACAATTTTTTTTTTTCAAAATCGGTCTATAACTGACGGAGTAATAGGTGAACATACATAAAAAAAAAATACATACAGTGGAACATAGAACCTCCTTTTTGGAAGTCGGTTAAAAAACATAGCTCATGATCTCACAGCTCAAAGCGTTTGGTGACGATGACGCTAGTTTTATGGTTTTGTTCACCCCAAAAGTGCTCAACGCGCCTAAAGAAGTTTTCACTTCAAAAATATAAATATCGCATTGGTTTTTTTTGCTGACCGTGTTTTAAATGTACATAGTTTTAATATACCCCGCATATATTGCATCACGGGACGAATGGGTACTAAACCAATATGGGGCAAAATTTGCAGAGTGTATGGGCTCGCAGTTATAGTAACATTACAAATGAGAAAGTGGGATCACAGATGTTGTCAGAGGGTCAGGTTTCGGAAAAAAAATGTGCTGTTCCCGGGGGATACCGGAATTGTTTGAGAGTCGACTCTCACGCGAGCCACAAATACGAAGCTGAAGTTAATATAGAATATTTCGGCGTGGGAACATAGCGAGATAAAACGCTATACATAATTACAAGTAGTAGATCTACACGTTGAGCAACCAACGAGTACACGGGTTACTAGATGGTAAAAGATTAAGCCGCCGATTGGCAACTTAAAGTAGCAATAGCACTTCTGTAGTGATACTCCTAAGCTACAGAGAATATCAGTTAGGCCATGTTTAGATGATGAGCGCTCAACGCGCTATTTGCTAACGCGCGTTTACAACTAGGTACATGTGATTTCATTCTTGAAACACGCGTTAGCATGTTTACTCCTAGAATGAAATTATATGTAGTTGTAAATGCGCGTTAGCAAAACGCGCGTTGAGCGTGTGGAGGAACGGGTCATCATCTGAACATGGCCTTACACTGTTATCCATTATTTACGTGACAAACTAATGGGGAAGGTTAAAGAAATTTAACATTGTATTAGAAGGCACAAGAGTGATCACAAGCTTCGTGATACTAACTTTTAAACTATCGCGTTCCATATTATGTTATTAAGTATAATACATCCTTTGGATTTGCCTGATCTTTCAACTAGGTGGCACTGGCCGTGGTCACAGGCTGACTGTTAGCCCGTGACCACGGTCGGGAGTGTAGTCATACATCACCACTGAGATGCGTCGCCACAAACATTTCTGAGTGTATGATTGTAAGTTATATTTTATTAACAGACATTAGAACCGAGAGAAGGGTTCAGCAAATGCGATCACACGTCACTAAGATTTCAGTACGTATTTCAGATTCAATTTTCGAATGGTAACTAAATAGCTGGCATTAAGATACAACCACCAACAATGTACGATAAAAAAGGCCTTCATTAGTTTGTCTGTAAACTTTCCGACACATTATCAGTGATGTTCAATGTGTAAGTCATTCTTATGATGAAATATAAAAGATACCTATTTTATTTCAAACATCACAATCAATCAAAATCATAGCAGGAACGGTTAAAATTGTGAATTACGATTGCCTCATCCAGCATCCAGAGAACATAGGTAATGCAAATTTCAATGTAATTATGAAAACCTTAATTACCGAGTTGTAAATTACAAACAGTCAAAAATGAATTAATCAGTCAATGGTAGTTAAAATTGAAGAATAGATGTGTTCTTCTCATAGAATATTTTGTTGCTGATAACTGACATAATCTCTATTATTATCTGTACATAAATTTCAACGATGTTTGCAAAACACTTGATGTGATCTGTTGAAGATAGTTTTTTTTATATTTAAGATATAGGTACTAGTGGTCGCCCATTGGTAATTTTCTTAAATCTATTAGCTCTCAAAATGACTCTTCTCTGCCTGATGGAAAGCATGAGCAGATTCCAAGAGTGGTGGTCACCATCGTCAATGCGAATAAGGAAAGTGCAGCATGGTGACCCTTACTATAGCGGCCTAGTGGGATGCTTTTTTACGCCCCGCTTAAAAGACCCGGGATCATAGTGGGAATGAAACACGTAGGCTGGTAGTGAGTTCCAGGTTTTAACCGCTCGGCACAGAAAGGAAGAACCGAAGCTATGAGTACGAGATTATATGTTTACCACTATTAATTTATGTAGGTACTATACCTATACCTATATTTAAAAAAATTCATACAGGAGTATGAAATTTTGCCAAGTTATAGTTAGTTTTTAATTTTTTTAAAATTTAGTTACGAAAATATGTGAACGGAGGACCGTTCACATATTTTGAGTTGAGTCTTACCTTACAAATAATTGTTCTTGATTATTCACCCGCCATGATACTACTGTAGCACCTACAACAAATAATTAAATATTAATTAACACAATATAATATACTAGCTGAGCCCTGCAGGTAACGCAACAGGGCGAAGGTAGTCTAAAAAGAAGTTGCCTGTGTTACTCCATATGTTATGAGCTATCTGCCAGTGAAAGTTACGTCAAAATCGGTCCCTCCAGCTGTTCCAGAGATAAAAAAAAACAAATTGTTTTACTATCTTATGTCTTAGCTGCGCCAAAATGACTGCTCTGCCTGATGGAAAGCATGAGCAGATTCCAAGAGTGGTGGTCACCATCGTCATTGCGAATGAGCACAGTGCAGAATGGTGAACCACCCACCCACCTAAGGACTTAGCTTCATAGTGGTTTTTTGCTGAAAGTACCATTTATACTACATACTTTCATACGCATTTATTTAGTAAAAAGCTGTTAATTTGAAATTAGAAACAGACACTTCAATTTTATTCATTTGTATAGATTACTGATGTTTTTGAATTATATTTATCTATCATGGGTATACTAACTTTTAAACTTTCGCGTTCCATGATATAACAATAATTATTTTTACGGGAATTAACGCGATCACTTATTAAGGTATTACATACCTCTGATTTGCAAATCACTAAACTAACACATTTAGTCAAAATCCAGAAGACCCTCCTACAGCCCTGCACTTCAGTAGCCTGGCTGCTGATAAACTTACTCTTTGATTTTACTTACGATTTGTAAATCAGAGGTATGTAATACCTTTTAATAAGTGATCGCGTTAATTCCCGTAAAAATAATTATTGTTATATCATGGGTATGCTTTATACTATTGTATCTATTTAGTATATACGAGTAAGTTTATCAGCAGCCAGGCTACTGAAGTGCAGGGCTGTAGGAGGGTCTTCTGGATTTTGACTAAATGTGTTAGTTTGACAGTTTTTCAGTTTTCACAGTGTGAAGATTCTCAAGTTATTATTAGAACCAACTTTTGTTAGAAATTAGTTTCAGAAATCTATACAAATAAATAAAATTGGAGTGTCTGTTTGTAATATTAAAATAATCGCTTTTTACTAAATGCATATATGTATGTATACACGATACATATTATTATACCAAAATAACAGTTTTTACAATTTTTGTCTTTCTACCATCTTTTGCCAATTTTTGTCTGTCAATTCTAAAAAACGTAGCCTAAGTACTCCTTATATCATCAGCTACCTATAAGTGAAAGCCCCGTCAAAAAAAAGTCCAGCCGTTCCAGAGATTAACAGGAACAAACAGACAGACAAAAATTTAAAAAAATGTTACTTTGGTGTATACATACATATGCATTTAGTAAAAAGCGGTTATTTTAATATTACAAACAGACACCAATTTTAGTTATTTGTATAACCACTCAAACGTAGATGTGAATATGCAGAAATTAATGTTTTTTTTTTTTTTTTTTTTTTCCTCCCATTTGGCAGGGAACTTGGCTCGCACTTCTGTGCATTTGCCAGCGTCAAGTTTTATTTTTGGCATTTGAACTTTGAATGACACAAAGTAAAGTTAGGGAAACAATTTATCGCGAAAAGGCAATTTCACGGAATTTGGAACAAAGTTAACAGGATCAGGAATGTGTATATATTATAATACTTACATACTTAACATTAAATATTTTGATTAGATAGCAGGCACGTAAATATTAATATTTATATAAATATTTATACAGTTTAAAGGCGAATGTTATTATTATGAATAAAATTCGAAAGAACACTATATATGGAGGGGTTAGAAGAAAAAAGAAGAGACTTTATGGAAGTGGGGAAAGGAACACGGAGTGATATCAACTCATTATAAAAGGAAGTACGGTCATGAATCGGACAGGAAAGGAATATGTGGTTCAGATCCCCAAAGTCATATCCACATTCACATTGAGGACTATCTATAATATGAAATCGTGCCAGATGTGCTGGACACGTGGTGTGACCTAACCTCATTCTTATTAGAATGGTTGTCGCAATCTTGCCAAGTTTGAGGACAGAGAACCAAGGTTTACGAGGAATTTTCGGTTGTATACTAAAGTAGTATTTCCCTTTTGAACGGACACTTTCTTCCCAAACTCTATCCCAGGAATCCCCAAGATAAAGTCTAGGGAGAGTAGCCAAGTCCTGAGTATAATTTTTAAACGGAACAGTATCACCACACACCACAGCCTCATTGGCAAGTCTGTCAGCTCTTTCATTACCATTTATTCCACAATGGCTCGGAATCCAGATAAAAAGTACAGAAAAGCCCTTCACAACACAGTCAAAAAGTTTACTCCTAATATGCGCTATAAGAGGGAATGGTGGTTTAGACTTAAAAGGATATCTCAAGAGCGCCTGAAGGGCACTCATGGAGTCGGTTAAAATTAAACTATTTTTAAGTTTTAAAAGTAAGACATATTCCAGAGCCTTCAGGATGCCAAGACATTCCCCAGTGAAAACTGTTGCTTCAGGTGGACACTTTACTTTCTGAACGATATTATACTGAGCATGATATATTCCTACGCCCACAAAATTATCAGATTCATGCTTGGATGCATCAGTGAAAATACGGTGCCACTCAGGCCAATTTTGTTCAACAATGAAATTAAAATGGGGGTTAGCATTATTTTTATCAATATCTAAAATGTATTTAATAGATGGCTCATGGATTAAGGATTCGAATTTATTATTAAACAAATCAAGTTTTGAAGATCGATGTGTCGGGGCATTAAATGATTTAAATCGAATATAACTTTTAACTAAACAAGGAAGAGATTTGTGATTCCAGTAATTTGACGACTCAATGAGATCAGCAAGTATCTGAAGTTTTTGAATTAAATGGCTATTAGAAAACTGTAAAACACGGAAAAACAATCGATCAGCTAAAAATTGACGTCTCAGTCTAAGAGGAGGTTCACTGCATTCGGTTTGTAATGCATTAATAGGACTAGATTTCATAGCACCTGTGATTATTCTTAAGGACTATGATTGGATGGAATCCAATCTCCTAAGGGCACTCACGTTACAAGGCTCCAATAAGAAGATTCCATAGTCAAGAACACTTCGAACTAGAGCATTGTAAAGAAGTTTTAAGGAAAACGGATGCGCACCCCACCAAACACCTGATAGGCATCTCATCAAATTGAGAAGTTTTTGACATTTATTTACCACATAATCACAGTGCGGAACACCTGTAAGTTTAGAGTCCAAAATAATACCCAAAAACTTGACTTGTTTTTTAACTGGTATTTCGTTATGATCGAAATCTATAGCTATTGGGATGGGAATACGTTGTCGAGTAAATAAGAGTAATGAACTCTTACTCGCAGATACACTCAGGCCATTTTTGTCCATCCAGATTTTTAAATAATCAAGAGAGTTAGATAGCTGAGAACACAGAGAACTTGCTGAATTTCCAATAGCGTATAAAACTAAGTCATCTGCATATTGTAGGATATTTGATGTATTTTGAAGTGAAGAATCTAAATCAGACGTATACAAATTAAATAATATAGGGCTTAGAACTGAACCCTGCGGGAGACCTTTCCATACTAGTCTACTTTCATCCTGTGTTTGATCTAATTTTATTGTTCTACCTGAAAGGAGGTTAATTGTAAAGCAAACCAAAATTTCAGGGATGCGAAGTATATCTAGTTTTTGTTTAAGGACATTTAGAAGAACATTATCATATGCTGATTCTATATCTAAAAAAACTGCAATTACAGATTCGTTTTGTGAAAATGCAACTCTAATATCTGTTACCAAGGTAGCCACACTATCCAACGTACTCCTGCCTTTCCTAAATCCAAACTGAGATTCTGGTAAAATTCCACGGTGTTCAGCTATCCATTCAAGGCGATTTTTAACTAGGTTTTCAGCTACTTTTGCAATTACGGGTGACAAAGCTATTGGTCGATAAGATGAAGGTTCTGATGGTGTTTTCCCCGGTTTCAGAATGGGAATAACAGTTTGGGACTTCCATGTTGGAGGAATATTACCCGACATCATAATCTTGTTAATTAAATTCAAATAATATTCAAGTGAGGTTTGATTTAAATTAGCCAGGAATGAATACGGAATGCCGTCATCACCTGGAGCAGAGTCTTTAACCGATGATAATACGCCCTGTAATTCTTGCATTGTAAAGGGAGAATTTAGTAGACTTTGGTTCTGAGAGATAGAAGAAGGAATGTTGTTATAAATAAGGTCATGTTCTGGAACAAATGGTGGAGCTAAACGATTAAGAAAAGAGTTCTTCAGAATAGGGGGAATGCCAGAAATATTAGAATTAGTAACACCATTTCTAAACCTTCTTATGTTTTGCCAGACAATAGAAGGATTTACATTGGGGGTAATGGAAAGGCAAAATTTTTTCCATCCTTCAAATTTCTTTTCTCTGAATAATTTACGAGCTTTCGCTATAGCATCAGTTACAATTTCAAAATTATATACGGACATATTATTTTTATATTTTTTTTCAGCTTCCTTTCTAGCTTTTACCATTCGCGAGCATTCAGTGTCCCACCATGGAGGTGGAACAGGAATACAGGGAAGGTTTCATCTGCAGCTTGTATAAGTACGTTTGTGAAAATATTATTACAATCGATAAGTTCGTGTGATAAATTATTTTGTAAATTAGAAAGTTTAAACTCTACAAGAGTTTTAAACTTATCCCATAACCCATCTTTATTAAGTTTGTACTTCATACGAGGTTGCCTTGAAGGATTAGGAGAACTGCTATGATGAGTGGGCGTTATAAAAATTGGGAAGTGGTCACTTCCATAAGAAGATGGTAAAGTGCACCACGCAAGAGATGAAGCGAAATTAGGGGTACATATGGAAAGGTCTATTGCACTAACATTTTCATTTGGCCCTGTACGACGAGTTGGGGACCCGGAGTTTAACACACAAAGGTTATGTTGGTCAAATATATCTAATAATATGTCACCACTATATGATGAAAGAGTACAACCCCAAGAAATATGGTGAGAGTTGAAATCACCTAAAATTATGAAAGGACGAGGAAGTAGAGAAACGAGATTGTTGAACTGTTGAAGAGTTGAAGAAGAGGGGGAAGGAATGTATATTGAAACAATACAAGTATTATTTATTTGTGCAGCTACTACGGAAAAATTATTAAATGTTGGAAGAGAAAGGGGACAGTAAGAGACAGTGTTTCTAATGAGTAGAGCAGTCCCACCATACCCATCAGACCTGTCATCTCTCAGACAAGAAAAACCACTGATTTTGAAGATGGAACCTGGTTTTAACCAGGTTTCTGAGATTGCAAACAAAGAAGCTTTATATTTATTTATCAAGTGAAATTAATGTTTCAAAATTTAACTAAAAATTTTGATGTGACATTAGGTGAAATGACTGTTTTTGCAGGGTTTAATGCTTAAAAAAGTTTTAGGATAGAAGGGAAAATGCATGCACATTTTTAAATAAATGTTATCTAATTATTTATGAAAGATGACAATAATCCTACTTTTTTAAGATAAGAATTTTAGCTTACAATGACAGAAAATTTGGTGTATTTAAACTAAATCTATTTTATATCTGCATATCAGTGCATTTGGTTAATAAATATAAAACTTTATACTTTACAGAACATGTTAAAATAAACATTAACTTAAATTTAGTTAGTTGTCAGTAAGTTGTTAAACTAATGTAACTTAGATGAACATACTCATTTCCTAATGTATTAGTCAAAGCCCCAGTCTACTTATGATATTTTTTGTGAGTACATCAAATACCAACCTACAATTTAAAAGCAAGTATCTACAATTTACTTCCTACAATCCAATAGCCAAGGTCAGAGCCACCGCAGACAACTTTATGCTATTCACTATGAAAAAAAACTAGTTACCAGCCAACTAATCAACACGCACTAAACTACACTTGTATTACAATTAGTGTACTCTTACTTGACCCTAAAAGCCAGTTTTTATATTTAAATAATTTCCTTCAAAGTTTAAAAAACATAATTTTTAACAAATCCCGCGCGTTCAATTTAAAAAAATAAATAAAGAAGAAGGTTAGTTTGCCGCTTCGTATTTATTCTCTGATAATCTAATTAAACATAAAAAGTTGTAAGTGTAATATTACAGGTGAGTTTTAATAAATATTTTATAATTACTTACCGAAAAGATTTACGGTACAAGTCGTATTGTTGCCTCTATCAAGAACGACAACACTCGTCGCTGCCATTTTCCGTTTGACAGCGAAGCCAACTGACAAAGAGCTTTTTTTTGTGATGCTAGTGTTACCATCAACAATGTTTGGTACTACCACATGTATTTAAAATCTACTAAAAAGGTTTTTTTTGTATGGTATTATAATTTTTGCCTTAATTGAGAAAAAAGAAAAAATGAAATAACCGCTCGCTACTCATTTAAATAACAAGAGATTAGAACCTGGTATTTAAAAAAAAATAAACTGCCTCGGTGGCGCAATGGTAGCGTATGCGACTGCTGTGCTTGAGGTCTCGGGTTCGTTTCCTGGGTCGGCCCAAATGTTTGTATGATCTGCAAATATTTGTTTCGAAGTTTGGGAGTTTTCTATGTATGTATTTACAAAAAAAAGTATAATATGTATTTATATCAGTTGATCTAGTACCCATAACACAAGCTCTGCTTAGCTTGGGACTAGACTAGACGGCGTTGTGTGTTAGATGTCCTAAATATTTCTTGGGGCACGGTCGTGCCCCCGCCAAGACGAGCCAAGCGAAGCGCAAGGGCACTACCTACCTTTTCTCGAAGTGTTTCGTCGTTTTTTCGAACCCTCATAACTTTGGTTCCCGATATACCAGATCGTTCAAACTCTCAGGATATGATGCTACCAATAGACTAATGAGACGTACTAAGTTTCCATTGCATAGCTCTAATACTTTAGATTGTATTGATACCTAAATAACACCAATTTCGTCACTGACACACTGATGATCATCAAAACTGTTAGGGTACTTCCTGAAGTGCTAGAAAGCTGAAAGGCATGTATACTAAGTTTAGTATACAAACAACAAAAAAATTCATAAACCTATTACTTTTGCCCCTCAACCCCCAAATTTGGGAGGTGAAAGTTTGTATGAGACTTTCTCAAATTTTTATGCTAGAGGTTTTATTTTTGGTACACGGACTTTTTCGAAAGAAGAAAGAAGATGTACAAGAAATACAGCCCAAAAAAAAAACAACTGCCTTAAGCAACTTCCAAAAAGAAATGAAATCCCACCAAAAACATTTTCATGTAAAATGTTGCCAAGACGACTGCATTTGGCTTACCCTGTGTGTGAAAAAGATATCAGATCTCATGTAGAGCCAAGGTTCTGAATCTACACGCCCTAACCCTACCAACCCTAACTTCATAAACTGTACATCTCAGTAAAAATGTATGGCTTGGCTGTTTTGTTACTTCAGAAACTAGATATTTGCAAACACAAAAGGCATTTGTTTCCCCTTCGTGACGGTATGGTAGCGAAACGGCGAAGCCATACATTTTTACTGAGATGTAAAGTTTATGAAGTTAGGGTTGGTAGGGTTAGGGCGTGTAGATTCAGAACCTTGGCTCTACATGAGATCTGATATCTTTTTCACACACAGGGTAAGCCATATGCAGTCGTCTTGGCTACATTTTACATGAAAATATTTTTGGTGGGATATTTATTTATAATCAACAGCCTTAATTTTTTTTATTATATTTGCCAATATTTTACTAACAAGGCATTAAAGAAGTTAAAACAAGTGGTCACAATTTAGTTTTAAAATTACTTTACTTTGAATATTTGTGTTCATGATGTCAAATTAATAACTGGTTTTCGAACTTATCCGAAGCAACCAATCAGAATGAGCCAACGCTGTACCGGCTAGTGTCATCATCGGCATCATATCATACGTGTATTTTTCCGGTCCTTGTCCTTTTGTCGGTCGTTTCTCAGCTTGACTTGGACAGCGAGGAATCTCGCACGGTTTCACTGAACAGGTGGCTGAAACGAAAAGATGATGGGTTCACTGAAAATTGTTTTATTATTAGGCGTAATTTATTTATGTAAAGCAGCCGAAGAAGATGTGCTTGATCTTACCGACTCAGACTTTTCTACAGTTTTGGCTCAACATGATACCGCTCTAGTTATGTTTTATGCGCCATGGTAAGTTATTAAGTGTAACTTAAGGATAAACTAAAGTTTGTTGCTTAACAAGGTAATTGTTACATTCATATATGACGATTGTTTAGGTGCGGTCATTGCAAAAGACTGAAACCGGAGTATGCGGTTGCTGCCGGCATTTTGAAGAACGATGAAAACCCAGTCGCACTTGTGAAGGTAGACTGCACAGAAGGTGGCAAGAGCACATGCGAACAGTTCTCGGTGTCAGGATATCCCACATTGAAAATCTTCAGAAAAGGAGAAGTGTCACAAGAGTACAATGGCCCTAGAGAATCAAGTAAGTTCCAGAACAAGTCACTAGAATATAAGAGAAAGGTGAATAAAAGTATCTTTCGATAAATAATTTATTTGAAGGTATTTCTAAAATTATTAAGTAGGCTTTTTGAAATCAAGCAAACATTTTATATGAGAAAGTTTGGATTTTAGTACTGTGGTGTGTAAATATGCTTTTCAAAGTAACTTAAATTATTAATTGTTAACCTCAACTTCAAATGAATGAATTCTTCTGAAGTTAGACAACTTTCTTTTTTTGAAGACCTGAAGTTGAAATGAACTTTAGTTCAAACATATATATTAATTGACTTTAGTAGTCAAATGATGATGAAACATAATTAAATCACTTTTACTTGTTATAACAAAAAAATCTTGAGTTTTACCTACTTAGTTTTATTAGATTCTTATAAGAATAAAATCCTTATTTAAATCATTACTATTGTTGTATTTGTTAATAAAATCACTGTATAGTTGAGCTGTTTAATTTGTATGACAAACTTTTGAAATGATGTAAATAACTATTTAACATCAGACTTCTAACATGTTGCTGGATTTAAACAATTTTATGCTATCAGTAATCTTGAACTCTCATGTACATGATAATATAAAAATAGATAATCTTGTTGCTGGATGGTTTTTTAAATACAGTAAAAAAAATACAGGCTTAAAACTTATATCTTTAAAAAAAACTCGAATTAAAAATCTAATTGAAAACATTAAAGTATGTGAAACTTTTAATATCCTTCTTTTTAATTTATTGGTGATATGGATCTTTTAGACTGCTAAATTAATTTTAAAAATCGGTCGACACTTGACAAAGGTGTTTACTTTATAAAAAAAAAACCAATGAAATTGAGAACCTCCTCCTTTTGGAAGTCGGTTAAAAAGAACATACACAAAAACTTACAATCAAATTGACGAATCACTTTTTTTTTTGTAGTCAGTTTAAAAGTTAACTTGGTCATTATTATGGTGAAGTTACATTCAGGTAAAATAACTCGTACTTTCCTTATGCAGATGGGATCGTCAAATACATGCGTGCACAAGTGGGACCTAGTTCTAAGGAGCTCACATCTGTTGAAGCCTATGAAGCATTCCTGGCTAAGGATGATGTTGTTGTCATTGGATTCTTCGAAAAGGAGACTGACCTTAAGGGTGACTTCCTGAAGGCTGCTGACAAATTGCGTGAAGAAGTTGTTTTTGGACATTCTTCCTTTAAGGATGTTCTTGACAAAGCTGGATACAAGTAAGAGTTTTAATTTATTGCTTATTATTTTTATTCTTATACAGGTTTCTATTACCTTTACACTTTACATAATAATATTATCATCATCACCAATTCCTTGCATTACCAAAACATGTAATATTGCATAGAATATTGGCATTATTTTTCCTGTAAAAAAAGCCAATAGTCTACTGCCCAACGTCAACTGCCTTGGGATATCTGTCAGAAAATCGATCTCGAGTAGATTGATCCATCTAGCAACCAGGAACATGCAGGAATATAGTACCCATCTTTTTGCGTCGGGGGTTAAAAAATATCAACTAGCAATCTACTACTACATCTAACATCACACACACAAAGAAAGGCGAGACTACAGTCATGACCCAGTTTTAGCTAAATAGGCATATTCCAGTAACTGTTTGAATTATAAAAAAAAAAAAATGTTTTTAAATATAATAAGTTTTTTAATTTAATTAAGTGTTTTGTCATTTTTCATTCTTCTGAAATTAATAATGGCAGAGGAATACAAAATGAATCATTGAAATTGCCATTTAAAATCCATTATGTTCCACTGTTTGAACAATTGGTAATGTTTCATTCTAAGATACCAAGCTGTACACACAAGCTACATAATGCATTTTACGTAACAAATAATAAATACATTTAATTATTACCGTCATAAACCTATTTTTTTAATAAATAGCAGTGTTTTAAATGTTAAAACGTTAGTTTGTACCAATCGATAAGGAAAATATTGAATTTGTTATCTGTAACATCAACATTTGAAAATATGTGTATATTTATGGAACTGGTGATATGAGTTACATGAAAAAAAAAGATTATTTTGTTGCAAATTAAATGAGATTTTTTTGTTTTACTTTAATTAAAATCTTTATTCTTCAGTCGGCAGTATTAAGTATAATTTAATTATATAATTTAGATAACAGGAAAAATTCAACAGGTTATTATGGCATATTATGTCAAGCGGCTTACCTTCATAGATATTGATAAGATGAAAAATTATATTGAAAACTTTTTTAATGATTACATTGACTGCCTCGGTAGTGCAGTGGTAGTGTATGCAACTGCTGCGTGATCTGCAAATATTTGTGTCAGAGTTTGGGTGTTTTCTATGTATTATATGTATGTATTTACAAAAAAAAAGTATATCAGTTGTCTAGTACCCATAATACAAGCTTGCTTAGTTTGGGACTAGGTAGATAGCGTTGTGTGTTAGGTGTCCGAATCTATCTATATATATAAAAGAGTAAGGTGACTGACTGACTGACATACCCAGAGATCAATGCACAGCCCAAACCGCTGAAGCTAGAATCCTGAAATTTTGCATGTAGGTTCTCTATATAACGTCTTGAGCACTAAGAAAGGATTTTTTGAAATTCCACCCCTAAGGGGGTAAATCAGGGGATGAAAGTCTGCGAGAGCGAAGCCGCGTGTAAAAGCTAGTATAGTATAATATATATTTATTTGCCCTTGGCTTCGCCTATGTTCTTTCTCAAGAACATAGGTGAAGATAAAGGACTAGACAATTTAATCCAACCAGAGAGACAGACAGAGTCACTATCGAATTTATAATATTAGTATTGTATGGATTTTTTTTGAAAACCTAATTGGGTAAAACCATATTATTTATCGCCAGTGAAAAACAGCAAGTTAACTTGATTAGGTTAAAAAAGAAGAAATATATATTACACTAGCTGAGCCCCTCGGTGTTACCAAAAAGCAAAGCTAGACAGGAGCCTAAGTTACTCCTTAGATCATCAGCTATCTGCCAGTGAAAGTCCCGTCAAAATCGGTCCAGCCATTCAGAGATTTCCCAGAACAAACAGACATACAAAAATTTAAAAAAAAATGTTTTTTTTTGACTTGACGTTCACTGGCAGATAGCTGATGATCTAAGGAGTAAAATAACCGCTTTTTAATAAATGCATAATTATGTATGTAGGTATATTAAAAAGCGGTTATTGTAATATTACAAACAGACACTCCAATTTTTATATTTATTTGTGTAGATATATAGAATGTATAAATTAAAGTCAGCTACAGTAAATCATTTTTATTACCAAACCTAATTTGAACATTAGTCTTTAGTCAGTCGTAATATTAGTTAGTTAATGAAACTGATTATGTGTAAAACTACTGATATTTTAAAAATCAGTCACCGAGGAAAAATATAACTTGTTGGTGACGCAAATAGCGTCCATTTATCGAGGAAGGCTATATTTTCCGTAAGAAAATTGCTAGTTCGTAACCCAAGGTGTTAAATCCAAAACCTATTTCTGCGTGCGCTGCAATAACTATTGACAATAGAACAAAATAATGTAAAACGGGTTTGTAGGTCCTATTAAGATCTACAAAAAAGTCCGCGAGAGCATATATCTAACTATCATAGTTTAGTTACAATAACCGCTTTTGTGTTCAAAAAAAATATTAAATATTATATCGTAATATTAATCCTTATCCAAATTAAGAATTATGTTATCAAGGGCATTTATGTAGAAGTAACATACTTTTTGTTTCATCCCAATCGCACATTTCGTTGAGAAGTTATCTCCAATATAAGACGCTAAGAGTTGGTACCTATAATGAGTTATTTGCCAAAGAGTTTTTATCAACATAATACCTAATATTAATCTTTATCCAAATAAATGTGTTGTTGATTATGAGTATTAGATCTTAGAAGAGTATAATAAATTCATCTATACTAATATATAAAGCTAAAGAGTTTATTTGTTTGAACGTGCTAATCTCAGGAACTACTGGTCCAATTTGAAAAATTCTTTCAGTGTTAGATAGCCCATTTATCGAATAAGGCTATATATCATCACGCTAAGACCAATAGGAGCGGAGCACCAATGAAGAATGTTTGAAAAACGGGGGAAAATTATCACGCTACGGGCAATAGGAGACGCAAACGACGTTGCGTGGGTCCGCTAGTCTAAGATAAAGACAACTCTTGGATCATTGATATTTTTAGATAGATTTTCAATTCTGTAAGAACGTAAAAAAATAGTGACCAACGTTAGTGACTCGTTCATTTCCGAATGCGACGAAGCCGAGAGAGAAGGGTTGGCACTTGGCAGTCTTGAGTATTTTCCACCCTAGCACCCAATCTACTCTAGTCGGGTTATAGTTTTCTTTAAAATTTTCTTGTTTTGTAGTATAGTCTGACACAGCATCTAGGCAAATACAACTTTTCTAAGATAAATAGATTTAGAGAAATAATCAATGTCAATCTCTGACAAAAAAAAAACTCTAATTTTAAAAGATCTGCGATTCTACTGTACTGCTTGCTTTATCTTAGTTAATTGTATCTTTCTCACATTACCATACCTACTGTATATATTTTCTTTAAAATTTTTATAACATTAAAACAAAATTACGCGTACATATATAAATCATTATTATACATACAAATAAAGAAAAAAGGGATGTGCCACATCCTGTATTCTAACCGTTATTTAAAATAGAAATGTACGTTAATTTAACGATACGATAAGGACGTCCCTTCGTCGTTTATTATTAAATCATATCTATTTATATTTCCTCGCTGGAAACAATACGATTTGAAGACTAAAAACAGCCCCTAAATTATACACTTCCTTCCGACCACTGACGAAATATATACTAGACCAACACTCTACTAGGCGAGACCTGTACGCGGAATCATAGTAAGCTTAATGTTCCCTAGATGTCACTAAGTGCATCAAATCGTGAATTACAACGATATTTTCTGACCCCCAACACCAATACGAACCCAACAGTCAACTGTCAAGTTTATTGTCATTGTATTATTGCGAAATGTACCACTAGATGTCGTTTTTTAAATAATTAATTATCTTAGTACCTACATAATTTATGTAATATTTTATCGTCAGAGAGATCTACACAAATAAATAAAATTGAAATGTCTGTTTTTAATTTTAAAATAACCGCTTTTCTCTTTACAATCTTTTTTTTTTATTAATTGTTTGAAACTTTTTTTATTTTCAATGGATTCACTTTAAACTTTGTATGTATGTTTCTCAATTGACATAGGTAAGGAACTAAGGACTGACATTTTATTTTTTTAATGGATTTAAAAAACAAAATAAAAATTGATGAATTAATAAAATACAGTTGCATGTTGCAGTTGCAATTCCCGTCCTTAATGACACATGTCTAAAAACAGTTTTTGGCGTTTATAAATGTTGTTGATCGTGAATGTATGCAAATAAAAAATTTGATAATTATGAGTTGATAATGTCGAGAATTGCTTGCACATATTAATTAACAACTGTAGATGACAAAAAGGTGTAATTAAGGATTTTCGTTCGGTTTGTGTCTTATCAATAATCCTAATGTTAAAAATGCGAACGTAAGTTCCTTTGTTACGCTTTCCGGCGAAAACTACTTAGCTGATCAATCTGATCATCATGAAACACATATTCTTGTAGAGGTATTAGAAGTAACATAGGATACTTTTTATTAAATGCGAACGAAGTCGCAGGCGAAACCTAGTTATTAATAAAACAATCAGAAATGTTTTTGGAACGAAGTTCCCTAACGCGCTTTTCGCGCCAAAAGTTGTAGCGACACTTAACATTGAGTTGACGTCATAGTGCTGGATACTCAACGTTAAATATAACAAACTGATTGCTAACGTCCATACCGTGTTGAATGCACCGGTTCTCGTCCGATCACCGAAGTTAAGCCACATCGAGCGTGGTTAGTAATTGGATAGGTGACCGCCTGGGAATACCACGCGTGTTGTTGACTTTTTGCATTTATTTACAGAAAATAATATATTGTTTCATAGTATACAAGCGACCCGCCCCGGCTTCGCACGGGTGGATTTCTGATAGCCCCCGCCGACGACACGATTCGTGCATTTTAAATCTGTAATATCTTCTAATATATTCATTTAAATTAGATACTGTAAAGGGTCATTTTAATTTATATTAAATGCACAATGTATTTAATTTACTTAATTGTATAAGGATTAATTCTGTATTGCTTAAAATCACTTCGTAAATAAGCCATTATTTCTCGTAAAAAGAAAGGAATAAAAAATGGTTGTTGTGGGTTATCCCTAAGAGATAGATATATACTGTCGCAGATTTTTTTGTAGTACTTTATAAGGTGTACAATACTGTAGTACATTATTTTGATCTATCTCGTGGGGTGCAACCAGCGTTTGCAATGTAAGCGCAAAAAAATGTGTTTATTTGCTACATCACATTAGAAACCTCGAAAATTAACTGTGTTCCATACTATATTATGCATTTATTATACATAAAAACCTTCCTCTTGAATCACTCTATCTATTAAAGAAACCCGCATCAAAATCCGTTGCGTAGTTTTAAAGATTTAAGCAAACAAAGGGACATAGGGACAGAGAAAGCGACTTTGTTTTATACTATGTAGTGATTTTGTAAAGTTTGATTATTTCTAAAATAATTTGACAAATGCGTTACCGGCCTTTGGGGCATAGTGGAGTGGGAGGGGGGGAGAGGTTGGGGTATGGGCCTCCGGTATCCTCACTCACTCGGTGAAACACAGCGCAAGCACTTTTTCACATCGGTTTTCTGTGAGGCCGTGGTATTACCAGAGGCAGGGGTCATATTACGTCGCGTCGCGCGTAACCAAGTAAAATAATATCCAGAAACGGTTAAATACGTATCTACTCATTTTTAATCAGTAGCCCAAAGTTAAAGTTTCATGTTTCTAACTTAAAAATGACGGACTTTCGTCCACACTTTCAACCCGTATTTCACCCCCTTAGGGGTAGAAATTCCAAAATACCTTCCTTAGTGGATGTCTACTCAATAAAACGATCCATATGAATAACTGAAAGAATACAACTTAAGGTATATACGTACGTGTAATATTAAAATCATCATCTTATCCCTAACTGTTGAAGAGTTTAACCTTCTATCATCAGCTCACCTAAATAACTTGAAAGTATACGACTAAAGGTCTATAGATACGTATGAAATTGAAAGACTTATCCTCCAACTCCTAACCGTTGAGGAGTTGTACCTTCGATCATCAGCTTACCTAAATAATTTGAAAGAATACGACTAAAGGTAACATACATACATATGATATTTAAAGATTTATCCTCCAACTCCTAACCGTTAAGGAGTTGTACCTTACACCATCAGCTCATCATCATAAAATGATGACTACCAGACGCAAATACCGGGTTAACTTCAGAAAATATACGAAAACATAATATGTGCCTAAAAAATGAGGGTTTCCCTCGATTTCCCTGGGATCCCATCATCAGTTCCTGATATGGTAACAATGAGACCACCTCGAGAGCATACCCTTTCGCATACAAAAAGAATTTTCAAAATCGGTCCACAATTGACGCAGTAATCGGTGAACATACATAAAAAAAACACAGTGGAACATAGAACCTCCTCCTTTTTGGAAGTCGGTTAAAAATCAAATGCAGTCGAATTGATAACTACCTTCTTTTTTTGAAGTCGGTTAAAATAAACATTCATATTAATTAAATTTTTGAACTGAGTACGCGGCTCAAGCGACGTTGCCGTTCCGTATTAACTACTGGAAGATATGAACGATTTTTGCAATGTTGCCATTCATGAGTGCATTGTTTCTCTGATTCAACCAAATAACTTATAAATGTGACATCTAGCGTAGTAAATAGGTCATTATTTTCAAGTTTATTTAAATCGATTGCAACGACATCTCCTAAACATAGGTGATAACTTTTAGTTAAGCAATTGAAAATCATTTTTTTAAAGCAAGCAATACAAAGCAAGTTTTATATTTGAAAAATAATAATATAGTTACTAGAATTGAAGCACATCAATAAAATACTGTTAAACTTTGTTAAACTGCTTTTTAGAGCTTATTTTGAGCGCCATCTAGATTTAGTTGAACTTTTCTAGCTTTTTACGGCGTACAGTATTGGCCAAGGGAGGGACGGTCTATAGTATATTGTGTCATTGCTTCCGACTAAATAACAGTTGAGCTTGAAAAGTATACATTAGTATACTTTTCAAGCTTATTGTGTTACGAGCCATCTTCTTTCTGAAATCGATAGTCGTTTCTGATTATAATTTCCTATTTATTTACTACACAGAAATAATTTAAATGTGTAATCATAATTGCAAAATCTTATAAATACTTGGAAATAAAGATTTTCTAAGATAATCAGTAATATAATATACGCAACCTCGTTTGCGTCTCTTATTGCCCGTAGCGTGATAATTTTCCCCTGTTTTTGAAACATTTTTCATTGGTGCACCGCTCCTATTAGTCATAGCGTGATGATAGCCTATAGCCTTCCTCGATAAATGTACTATCCAACACTGAAAGAATTTTTCAAATCGGACCAGCGGTTACTTAGATTAGCGCGTTCAAACAAACAAACTCTTCAGCTTTATAATATTAGTATAGATTTGATACGAATTAGATTATACGTATATTTACTTGCGGAAGAAGGAAGAAGACAATTTCACATGCTCTATTCTCTCATTTTTAATAGATTGAATTTTAAATAAGGTTAAGACTGTAGTCCTTGAGCGTGGGAATTTGTGATTGAACACCCACATTCATATTTTACATGCACACAAACGCATCGGGCACTGTTGCACACTAACCCTGGCAACTAATAAATTTACTTTCGGTTTTTTCTTCTAGTTACATATTCATTAACTGTTCGCCTTTGAAGAATGTTTAGAATGTCCTACAAAGCACGCAATGTATCTTAGTCATATCGGAAAGCCCGCGGGCTTTAAGTAACTCGTCAACGGCCGACAATGGGGTGTGCCTATTCATTTTTAATTCATTTCATGGACAAATAATATATTTTTACACAGTATAAAATTAAGTCGCTCGCGCTATCTGTCAGCTTAGATCTTTTACAGTAATCAACGGATTTTAATGCTATGTTAAGAAATAAAATTTGTATGACATATGTTATATTAATGGAACATAATGTTTCTTAAAAATATAATTTTTGATCGCTTTTATTGCTCATATTGACCAAATTTTACTACATAGATCTTACTTACTTACGTACTTTTTTCACTTTTTGACAAAAAAAGACGCTGAAAAAGTATGAAACAAGTTTTAAAAAGCCGTAGTCACGTGTTTTTAAGAGTTATGGTACGTTTCTATTTTAATTAAAGTTTTTACTTTTTTTTTTTATTTAAACTGTTTTGGTGTAGTGATAATAATAATTTATATGCAAAGTATATTTTAAATACCTAACATAGAAATATAAAAAAAAAATGAATAGATACGAACAAAGTCACCAGCAAATGCTAATAATACCTATATATATATTTGAAATGTACAAGTAACACCCTTTCCGATGATACCAAACACGGCATATTTATGTCAAATTCATTTTTTAATGCAGTACTTTATGTCGGCTAGAGGGCGCCACATTTAATTGAGTGACGCGTCATATAGCCTATAAGCAGCGGACGATCAAGACACTTCTAACGATACCTCATTTATCCAGTTCTAATTAGTAGTTAAGGAGCTATGAGGGAACAGATGAACATACATACATAGCCTGTCAAAATCATAACCCTCCTTTGGCTTTGCCGTGGTCGGGTAAAAAAATAAAAAAATACAGTTAATTTATAAACTCCTTCTTTTTTTAAGACGGTTAAAAAACAAACTATTTACCTTAAAATTAATATTAAGAGTGTAAAACTTTGAAATGGAAACTTCCTATATATGATACTAGCTTTTACACGGGGCTTCGCCCACACAGATTTTCATCCCCTGATTTACCCCCTTAGGGGTGGAATTTCAAAAATTCCTTTCTTAGTGCTCATTTACGTTATATAAAGAACCTACATGCAAAATTTCAGGATTCTAACTTCAGCGGTTTGGGCTGTGCGTTGATCTCTGGGTACGTCAGTCAGTCACCTTCCTCTTTTATTTATATAGATTACAGATATCAGATAATGTAAGGGATAGGGCATCTATTGTCTTACAATTCACCAATTGATTAAATTCGAACTTAAGGGATGAATAATAATGGATATGACGTAAAGTGTAGATGGGACCCTTTTTTTACAATTTTTGTCTGTCTGTCTGTTTGTTTGTGCCGGCTAATCTCTGGTACGGCTGGAGCGATTTTGACGGGATTTTTACTGATAGGTAGCTGATGATATAAGGAGTAACCGCGGTTGGTGTAGTATCGCGGGTAAGACCGTGGGGCTCAGCTAGTTTTTTTTTCAAAAAAGAAAACTTCCATATATATCCAATAAATCCAGTGTCGCGGGGGACTTTACAAACATACATGAAACGGACACAATGGACACCCAGACTCAGAACAACCTAGTAAGGTGGGGAAAAGCTACAGAAAAGGCTTGTACGATGTGCAATGCGGCAATAGGTACAGCCAGGCACTTACTGACAGGTTGTAAGGCGCTATTAGGCCGGGGTCATTATTCACGTCGCCATGATAGGGTATTACTCATCATACGCGAAGCTATGAGTTTATCACTGGCGAGAGCGAAAAAAGGAATAACAACAAACATAAAAACTAACATCGCGTTTGTAAAGGAAGGCTCGACAAAAAAGATTTCACTCACACAAAAGCCGTACTCAATTATAAATACCGCCAGTGACTGGACATTATTAGTGGACACGTATGAAAATCACTACAGAATACCGGAGGATATCTGTGCCTCGGCGTCCAGACCGGACATATTTCTTTATGCAATGTCAATTAAGCGTGTAGTACTAGTAGAACTCACGGTGCCGTGGGAAACGAACATCCCTAAAGACCACGCTTTAAAAAGAAACAAGTACTTTGACTTAACCAACGAAATAACTAAAAATGGTTATGTCGTTGCGCTGTATGCCGTGGAAGTGGGTGCGAGGGTATACCAGCTAAATCCCTCTATAACCTGCTTAAAGACCTTGGATTGCCAAGAGCTTCAGTAAGCTCTTTTCTTGAACGAATATCCAAAGCGGCATTGCTAGGCTCACTTCAAATATGGTTAGGTAGAGGGGGTAACACGGCGGACAGTGGAGGTGAGCGTTGACGCGTCGTAAGGAGTGCTCCTTAAACCTAAACCTGGGTCGCAATTCCCAGGCACTGTCGAAGTCGCATGTGTTGCCCCCATCTATCACGCGATGGACCCGGCACCCGCACGGTGAATCCATGGAACGCTAAGAAATTGGTCTTTTATACATACATAGCAAGTTAAAAAAAAACATAAAAATAAGTTGTGTGTTAATAAAAAATACTAATATTTTTCTTTGAAATTATTCTTTAAAAAAAAAATAATTAAATTCAAGAATACAAATTAACAGTTACAATTCGACACTCACTGGCAACCCACCCTAAAACTTGTCATTTACGTATTATGGAGCTCAGTGCGAACTACAAACGTACGTGGTGTCACCTTGAATATTCGGCGGGCACTGAATTTTTTGAGCGCGATAAAACTTATTTATTGCAATTTACGGGAGACGATATCTACGTACTAAAATGTATGGAACTTTTGTCGCTAAAAATGAATGATGTTTAGCCTTAGATTATGGCTTTTTGGTGAGAATTAATAAAAAACTAAAACGGTAAATCTTTTCTCCATACTTTTTTCTCGCGAAAAAGAAAAAAACATTTAAAATAGAGCACGAAATAGGACAGAGTGTGCTAATTAAAAAGGTCGATTTCGATGATTTTGATCTTTGTTAAGGCTTTTTTTCACAAAAATAAAGAATTATTTTATAAATGTCACTCGGTAGGTTGGAAGACTGATTTATTAAACTACTGAGATTTTTTTTTTAGTGTCAAATATGAATTGAGTTGTTTGTGTTTTGCAAAACTGCAAGTGCCTTTTCGCGCGTTTTTAGGGACGCGCCCCTTAAACATTTTAGACTGTGTGAGCACAAATTAAATATAAGTACTTTTAAAAGTACAATTTTATATATTTTATTTGTAGATATGCAATTAAGCGTAACATAACCCAATTTCATATTAATCGTGGAAATTGCTTCACTATCGTCCGGTTAAAAACCAATACATTTTGATATTAAAAATTTAATATGTGTGAAACTGCGGAAAATTGCATGAGCGGTGTGAAACCAGCGGTAATTATCCCCATCCGTGAAACATGGCAACACAATACGTCACCAAATGATACTATAAAGCGCGGGCACGCGACCGTGTTTTTACTTGACACCTTTTTTTTTATAGACATAATGTTAACTTATCAAAAGATTTTTACTCTTTCTGTTGACCTCCATATCAAGTAACAGTTACAGTGGACATACACAGAGCATTAAACTCTCATTGATCTCACAGAGCAGGATACATTTTGACAGTTTGATATTAGCTACTGCTGATAGTACTGTGATCGACATGGCTCATATTTGTTCCCTATTCTTTAGCGTACTACCTGTAAATGTACATTATGATATGATGATATGCAGAATAAATGAATTTCGTTTCATTATGGAATGCAGTAGTTTATTTTAAATAAAAAGTAATTGCTAAGTTTACATACTTTAAACAATATATTATTCACTTTTTATTTTACATATAATTTTCTATCGACTGCATTCACTGATAAGTTTGATAACTTATTAACCGCCACGATTCCATATAGCATAAATTTGTTTCAAAATTAAACATAAACTGTTAGAAGGCATTATATTAAAGATTCACAAAAAAATCATAAACAACAAAAAACTATGTCGCATTAAAAAGTAAATGAAATTCCACTACTATAATAATACTTTTACATTTGATAATGTTCTAACTCCCACTATCCCTTGCGGGTAGGCTTCGCAGTTCGCCTTTTATTCATATTCAGTTGATAAATATGGGTTTTAATTCGCTAGGTAATATTAGCCATAGGTACATACATATACCATAATAACAGCGGAGAGATAACAATACTTCAGCCCTCTATAACGTGACTAAATTAATTAAACTGATTTACTGATAGTGTACTTGTACATACCTACATGGTACAATTTTAAGTGTATAATTTTTTTTATGGTGTCAATGGCAAACGAGTAGACAGTTCACTTGATGATGCTAGATGCTAGTCGTCGCTGGACACATCACACACATCCACACACCCTACAAACACACACCTATCCCCCTGAGAATTATTCGAATTGAGGAGAAAGAGGTTTCCTCTATCACTCTCTGACAAAAAAACAAAAGAATCGCTTAATACCACAGTATTCTATGAAGCTGTGTTATCACTCTCATGATCGAGGTGTTAATTTGCAGCAGCAGCTTTAGTCTCGTTTTTTTTTTGCGGTATTCAAGGTTGTCGGTAAAGCTGGGGGTAAACCCTGTCAGCGTGGGGAGATCTAAAACTCGTAGGTGTGGTCTTACAAGTTTCATCGCTCCAATTTACCTTCGAATGACTGGAAAGTCTGGAAAATATTACATTCCCAAAATGGATTGGCGACAGGCAGACGACCGGCCATTACACAAAAAGCCAACTATTCCCAAATAAAATTTAGAAAAAGTATGCAGAGAAAAGATAATGAAGACCTAATTTTCTTGTTATTTTAAACTTATATTTATTTATTGTGTTTTCAAACAGGAACGACGTGGTATTGTTCCGTCCCAAGCGCCTGCAAAATAAGTTCGAAGACTCGTTTGTCGTGTACAAGGGCAACGATGAGTCCTACTCGCTTAAAGCTTTTATCAAGGAGAACTAGTAAGTTGATACTATATAACTTAAAAAAAATATGTTTTCAAAAACTTGAACATCTGTCCAAGAAAATCAAATATCTTCTTTCTCTAGCTGTACCGCTGCGGCAGTGTCGTCCATAAAGGGATTAATTCTTTTGAAAAACAATTTTTTATTAATTTTTATATTCATAATATACATTTTAAAAAGAAGAAATGTTATTACTATTGTCTAATAATATTTCACGGTAAAAACAATCTTCTGCTTTTGATGCCAATGTAAAGAGTGTACTAAGACCGTAAAGAAAGGTTGATAAAACCATAGATATATTGTGGTTAACTGATTTTGAACAATTTTGCAAGAAAATTATCCAAACCATTGTATGTCAGACGACACATAAAATGAAACTACACGCCCTATAAATAGATTATAATAGTCCCAATTTTGTTCTTTGTAAAACTGAATTTTGACTGCACGTTTGGCCTAGTGGTTTAACGGTCACCACGCCGTTTCCTGCTTCGCCAAGTGTCGTGGGTTCAAATCCCACGTAGGCCAACACTTTGTGTGATCCAGAAATTGTTGTTCTGAGTCTGGGTGTTATTTGTGTCCGTTTCATGTATGTATGTTAAGTCCCCCGCGACACAGGATTTATTCCTAGTGCGGGAGTTGTCTTTTTAAAAGAAAAAAAGAAAAAGAAATTTCACATTCTTGTAATTCGCTACATGATACATTTTCTCAGACTCAGAATAAAAATTTAGCATAGAAATTGAATAAGAAACATAACATTTATGAATGCAACCGTTTTAACTTTCTTTAACTTAAATAATTCTAATTAAAAGTTGCAAGTGTTAAAAACTAATGCCAACAGAAAATAATTTTGTGAATTTTACTTACACTTTTTAGTACAATAAAATGTTTATTTCGCTAATTACTTTTTTTTTTTTATTTAAATTATTTAATTATAATAATCGTTGGACATTACAGCGCTAATTAGTATATTTTCTATTAATTAGTTTTATTTAATGGTATTGTTTGTTCTTTTTTCCCATTTTGTTTTTGCTTTGTCTATGCTAATCTCAGAAATACTTATTAGTTACATACTTCTGATGATAAATTAATCCTAGATTATTTTGACAAAATTATTATTTTACAGCAATGGCTTAGTGGGCATTCGCCAGAAGGACAATTTGCAAGACTTCACCAACCCCCTGGTCGTCGTGTACTACGATGTAGACTACGTGAAGAACCCCAAAGGCACCAACTACTGGAGGAACCGTGTACTTAAGGCAAGTCCACAATCTTCATAATTAAAAAAATATTTAAAAGCTAGTGTCACTATCCCTATTCATCCCTTGGGTGTGGGTGGGTGAAAGAGGCGACTAAGGAAGCAAACTACTTATGGTCTGTGATCCAAATAGAAACGACCTTCACCCATCTGTTTATTGGATGAAAAGTATTTTATATCAAACTAGCTGACCCGGCGAACTTCTTACCGCAATATTTACATGTCTGTATCAGCTTCACACAGGCAGTATACAGTCGCGGACAAAAAAAAAAGACTTTTCCCGTTATCTTTAAATTTTTCTTGTACACAAACCTTGTCCTAACAATAACGAACACATAGAAAAAAGAATTATCCAATTTGGTGCAGCCGATCGGAAGTACATTTCGGCGATTCATTTTTATATATAAATAGATTTAATATATTAAATAATATATCGGCTCGACCGGGGCGGTACTACCCTCGCACAGAAAATCAACGTAAAATGACCACGTTCGTGCTGTCGTGTTTCGTTGGTGAGTGCGAGACCGGAGGCCCAAATAGTCTAGTCAACAAGTTCCATACTTTAAATGCTATGAAATATATTTAGCTTTAATTCCGCGAGACAAATATCCAGGTCTGAAAGCAGGGCACAAATCCCACCGTCATGCATATGTACACATACAAAACAAGTGAGAAATAATTAGCATGCCATGCAACCAAACCTATACTCGACACGTGTTTCGCCCCTCCACGGGGCATCCTCAGGAGATGTTGACTCGTCGAGCGTTTGAGCTCGAATGTTGCAAGTTCCATACTTGTTGACTAGACTAAAAGATGCAGCAGCATCACTAGGCCGCCATGGTGTGGGTCGCCATACTGCATTGTCTTCATTCGCGCAGTGAGTATGGCGACCAATACTCTTGGATTTTGCTTATGCTTTCCATCAGGCAGAGTAGTCATTTTGGCGGGCCACACATAAAAAATAAAAATAAAAATAATTTATGTATAGAAAACTTGCTAAAGAGAGGCCTATGTCCAGCAGTGGACTGACTGTTGGCCTTGATATTGATCAATTTTAAATTTTACACTGGCAACATTCAAACAAAAAAATGGTAACACTAACTCGATATGTAGATTTATAATAGAAGTACCTACATAAAGCCATTGTCTTTGAAGCGGCTGGCTTTATATTGTTTCTCTTAAAACGAATAATAAAAATATATACAGTAAAACAAAATAGTATATTCGTATAAATTTACTTTTAATATTACCGACTGAATTAGAAATCATACATTAAAAGAGATATCATGATACGGTAATTAGTTTTTCTAGTGTAAGACATCTTGAGTTTGGTTGCTTGATTAAAAGATAATTCAGGATGGATCAAATTTATTTTATAGACGACAATTACACCGTGCAATCCGAAGTTCCGAACCAAAGAAAGTGGTCTTCCATGACAATTGTAGTGACGTTCTACAATATACTAATTACAGTTTGTAATTTATGGATGTGACATCCCAACAAGGCACACTAATAAAGCATCTTTGTCCTAAATTTAAAATGAGAACTTTGTTATTATATTGACGGTATATCTTTTGGAAATATAAAGTTTATTTGTAGTTATTCACGAAATAATTTTTAATATTTACATTAAACACTTGAGATAATTAATTAGTCTACTTTTACAAATAATAATCTATCGGCTACAGGTAGCCAAGGAACAAACTGAGGTGAACTTCGCCGTGAGCGACAAGGACGACTTCACCCACGAGCTGAACGAGTACGGCATTGACTACGCCAAGGGCGACAAACCCGTGGTAGCTGGACGTGACGCGGACGACAACAAGTTCGTCATGAGTGCTGAGTTCAGGTGTGTTCACTTATATAACTAACTTAATAAATGTATGTGTTGTCTATCTTTGTAAGTATCGACTTGGTAGTAGCAGAAAATAGTGAACCCTCCCTCAAATTCTTGACCAATCGGGTTCCAGCGGCCTTAGCCAAGATGCAAGTGTTTCGCGTCGAATCTCTACAACCGCTAACGCATATTCTTTGTATTACTCAAGATGACGTCATTCCCATACATTTGTAGAATGTCAACGTTTACGTTTGTAGAATGCCAACTCAGCTAGGTTCGTACAAAATGATAATTTCTCGGTACCTGATTGGTCAGGGGCCGAGGCTTGATCGATGCGTCACTGTTCTCTAAACACGAACAGAATATAAATTTATAATAACTACTAGCTGACCCGGCAAACGTTGTTTTGCCATAAAAATCTTATATAAAAATCAATTGCTGTTCGTTTGTCTCGCTAAAATTCGAGAACGTCTGGACCGATAAAGCTGATTTTGGTTTTGAAATGGTTGTCGTAGTCCAGAGAAGGTTTAAAAAGTGAAAAAAACAACTTGAAAATCTAAATGTCACGTGTACGAACTAGCGGGCACAGCTAGTAAAAGATATAAATTTTGGGTGGGTCACCCTTATCATTTAGGGGTATGAAAAATAGGTGTTGGCCGAGTCTCAGACCTACCCAATATGCACACAACATTTCATAACAATCGGTCCAGCCGTTTCGAAGGAGTTTGGGAACAAACACCGCAACACGAGCATTTTATACATTAGTTAAAGGCACAAGTTACAAAATCACAAATCGTGTTCGCATTTTCAAAGAATCTGTTTGTACTTTTACTTAATGGAACTAATTCCGCTTTTAGATCACTGTCTGTAATAACTAGTATTCCTTACAACAAACACGGCTTCTAGACTACACTCGGGATGTGAGCTGTAACACAAATAAATAATACGAGAAACTCCTACCCAGATTCCTACTAATCAGAATTACCGTCAACTTCATTACTTACAAAGCACTGTAATCTTATCAAAGTCTAAAAAAAACATAAGTGCGTAACGCATTTTTTATTAGGAAAAATAATGAAGATTACATCGTTGAACCAACAAAACACAGATTACATAGTTATTTTTTTTTTTTGTAAAAACTGCGCTTTAGAAACTTTTTGGTGACATATATATTTTTAAAGTTATACAACCTCATTTCAATATACTGTCATTATTGACTTTAAAGTTCATTGACATGCAATTTGAAGGTAAAATTCATAAAAAATTTAAGTGTATTATAGTTAAATTAGCATTTTGAAAAGTAACAATTCAACAAAGATGTTTATATTAGACATTGTTACGAGCGCGTTATCGACACGGTACATAGTTACTTACGTTCGTTTCGCACTGTAAACTTCATTTTGCTCATTTTCTTACTGATACCAATAATGATAAGCAGGGTACGAGATTTTCACTTTTTTTTTGTTTTAATTCAGAGTGGATGATAACCTTTCAATCAAATACTGTAATAAATATTTTGTACTAGTTTTTGCTCGCGGCTCCGCCCGCGTGTATGTCGGTTATCGCGGCAAATAGTAGCCTATGTGTTATTCTGATTAGCCTATGTGTTATTCTGATTTATAAGCTATATTACTGTAAAGTTTCATCCAAATCCGTTTAGTAGTTTTATCACGCGAGCAAAGTCCGCGTGATAAAAATCCTAAAATAAAAATCCTACAAGAACATATTAAAATTACCAAGAAGTATAAATACATATAGACTGGTTCTTACATTGTTATCTGATTTCATTAATCTTGTTAGAAACTGGTATCTTTTGCATTATCCTGTAATAAAATTTAGATACAAAATATACAAAAATAAAAAAAAAACTATATATAGCTAACATAAATTTTTAACCGTGTGAAATAGGTGAATTAAAGATGTAATTATATCCTTTCAGCATTGAGAACCTGTCAACCTTCGCAAAAGACCTGCTTGACGGTAAACTAGAGGCCTTCGTGAAATCAGAAGCCGTTCCTGAGAAGAACGACGGCCCAGTCAAGGTAGCTGTTGGCAAGAACTTCAAGGAATTGGTGACTGACAGCGGTCGCGATGCCCTCGTCGAGTTCTACGCGCCCTGGTGTGGACATTGTCAGAAACTTGCCCCCATATGGGAAGAGCTTGGTGATAAGGTAAAATTTTCGTCTTCTGTATATTCTTATTTTTAACCGACTTCAAAAAAGGAGGAGGTTCTCAATTCAACCGTATTTATGTGTGTTCGCGGATATCTTCCTCGTTTATGATCCGATTGTCTTTTTTTAATGGAAAGGTGATATCCCAACAGTGGTACCATGATAAGGACACTAAGATCTGATGATGGCATCCAAGAGAAATCGAGTCGAACCTTGAAGTCGGTTTTTATTTTGTTATTTTTTTTTTATATTTAATAGAAACATGAATAATAGGTAAAGGTCGATATGTCTCCAGGCTATGCCTGAAGATGGAAAGTACAGCCAAAAACCGCCACAAAAAGAACCGTGATAAACTCTGCTCATACTACCAGTGCTTATTTAAAATACATACTGCTACATAGGGACGAACTTTTCATTTTTTTTTAAATTATGACATGAGATTACTGTAGTAAACCAATATATTTTTACCCAACAGTTGAAGGACGAATCTGTAGACATCGTGAAAATTGATGCCACGGCCAACGATTGGCCTAAGTCTCTGTACGACGTATCTGGCTTCCCCACAATCTTCTGGAAATTTGCTGACAACTCCAAGAAACCTATCAGATATAATGTGAGTAACATTATTTTATTTTCAAGTTAAAATTAGTATGTGAGGAGTGTTTAGCCTATCTCCTACTCTTCCTAATAGGTAAAGTAATCAGAAATATACAATAATTAATTCACTTTTAATAAGACGACGGAAGGACGGAGGAATTAAGTGATTACGCAGAGGACGAGCGGGCGATGACGTAGTATCTTCTCCACACACTCTTACCGTGGGAGAGCCACGCTTCGACATAATGGGCTGGCTCGATCCGAGTGATACCACGGCCTCACAGAAAACCGGTGTAATATAGCGCTTGCGCTGTGTTTCACCGAGTGAGTGAGGGTACCGGAGGCCCATACCCCAACCCCTCCCCCATCCTCCTCCCCATCCCCCAAAGGCCGGCAACGCACTTGTGACGCCTCTGTTGTTGCGAGTGTCCATTTGCGGCGATAATCGCTTACCATCAGGCGATACGTCTGATCGTTGCCCCCAATTATATATATAAAAATACACATGTGGTCTCCCTGGTGGATTATTAAATTATTTTATTTTGCTTGTCACTACTGGTAGCTTCCCATAGCATTTATTCCGAGAAGCTGTGACATTCCTGTTAGGAATTTTATCAGGACTACATATATATTGTATGTAAATTATTGGTTTTTTTTAAATGCTACCTGGTTTTTTTATATTCTTATTTCTATCTTTGTATCGTATCAACAGCGTCAATATGAGTACAGACATCTTAATTTAAATAAATGTTGATATATATTCATAACACAATGTTTGTGTCACAGGGTGGCCGTGCTCTTGAAGACTTCGTCAAGTACGTAGCAGAGAAGGCCTCAGTCGAGCTCAGCGGTTGGGACAGAAAGGGCCAGCCCAAGAAGGAAGAGTTGTAAACACTTTGTGATGCAAAACTTTCAATGAAAGATCTGTGTGTGAGCGGAGCGCGGGTGTGAGAGTGTCTGTGACGCTGATGCCCCTCAAACTTGTGTCTGTGTTCTTACTCCACAATTCCATTTTTTCTTAAAACACAATTGCAAGTTTGACGTGCCAGTTTTATAAATCTATTCTAGATTTATCTAAATACAGTAATTTTGAGTGCATTTCTTTATATAGTGTCGGTGGAATAACAAATAAATTAGGTTGTATTTATAATTTTTTGTTTTATTTTAATCCTTAACAAACCCTTGGATGATTTACATGCTTGCGTGTGTTGTTATTAATGTGTTCTGGACAGGCAAAACATGCAGATGTGGATTTTGAAGTTATCGGCTTGACGATATTTTATGAAAACTCTTTTTCCCAGTCAAGCAGATAAAGGGCCATTTCTTATTAAATAATCTTTATTTTGATACCAATTTCGATTCGATCGAGCTCTTTATAGTTGCCTGCCCTATATTGTTCAAGCCTATCTAGGCATATTCTCTATATAGAATATTAACATTTGGGACTGTAATCAATAGAGTGAATGTGATGAAGATAAAATAAAAACTTTTTATAAAAAAAAAGAAACCGACTTCCAAAAACATCCAACGAAAACTCTCTGTCAAAAAACACTTAAAAGCGTAAAATAAACTGGTACTTCATAAATTGCCTATACCTAATTCTTTATTCATTTAAATAGTAGTATTATAATGGGTGCTAGGTACCTAAAATCTGTTTGAAGTCGGTGCCAAGTGACTATCGCTTAGACTTTTGTAATTGTTCGTTTGTATTCTTTTTGGCTTAGCACCGACTTCAAACAGATTTTAGGTACCTAGCACCCATTATAATACTACTATTTAAATGAATAAAGAATTAGGTATAGGCAATTTATGAAGAACCAGTTTATTTTACGCTTTTAAGTGTTTTTTGACAGAGAGTTTTCGTTGGATGTTTTAGGAAGTCGGTTTTTTTTTATATAAAAAGTTTTTATTTTACAGTTTTTAGTGCATACAATCGTAGGTAAGTAGTAAGTTGAATTATTTCATCAAATTTCATAATCAAGAATACAAATTAAGGTACGTGTAATATTAAAATCATCCTCTAATCCCTAACTGTTGAAGAGTTTATAATTTTTTGTTTTATTTTAATCCTTAACAAACCCTTGGATGATTTACATGCTTGCGTGTGTTGTTATTAATGTGTTCTGGACAGGCAAAACATACAGATGTGGATTTTGAAGTTATCGGCTTGACGATATTTTATGAAAACTCTTTTTGCCCAGTCAAGCAGATAAAGGGCCATTTCTTATTAAATAATCTTTATTTTGATACCAATTTCGATTCGATCGAGCTCTTTATAGTTGCCTGCCCTATATTGTTCAAGCCTATCTAGGCATATTCTCTATATAGAATATTAACATTTGGGACTGTAATCAATAGAGTGAATGTGATGAAGATAAAATAAAAACTTTTTATAAAAAAAAAAAAACCGACTTCAAAAAACATCCAACGAAAACTCTCTGTCAAAAAACACTTAAAAGCGTAAAATAAACTGGTTCTTCATAAATTGCCTATACCTAATTCTTTATTCATTTAAATAGTAGTATTATAATGGGTGCTAGGTACCTAAAATCGTGTGCGTGTGAACTGAGGGACCATAGTGATATTTTGGTTTGAAATTTTTATAAGATTTAGTAGTAGGCTCAAAACAATTGTAGAACAAATATGAGAATTTGTAAAAAGATATGTTAAAAACTACAGCCCTTTAAGTGTGGTCCCTCAATCCTCACATACCATCAGCCAGATCTCGGCAAGTATGTAAAAAACTAAGGTATTGTGACTGCAGACATTTAGTAGAGAATTTGTAAAGATATATACTAACTAACTGAGCACAAATCATCAACGATTAAAAAAATACAACGACAATACTGTGGTCCCTCAGTCCACACACGAAAGATTTTGTTATACTGAATATTATCACATCAACGGAATAAAATCTTTATTTTCTTACATAATGTTTTAGAACAAGTCTTATAGCAATTTGTAAAACATAAATTTAAAAAAAATATCGACGCACTTTGAAGATATTTATAATTAAAGCTGGTCCCTCAATCCTCACGTTCTCAAACATACTTGCATGTCTAGCTGCTAGACGACTAAAGTATCACAAAGTGTAGTATATTAAACTTTTTGTAAAAAGTTTCTACAAAATAATAGGTATCTTTAATTGTGTGTATCTTACCTCTAAAATGAGATTATAGCATTTCAGTGTTCTTATGAACAGATATACGAGTAGTGTGACCACACAATGAAAAAAAAATGTAGACTACCAATTTATTTTTTATTGTAATAGTCGAAACCCAAGGTTGTACGGTTGATTTAGTGTTAAGTTACATTACGTATCTTTACAAAGCATGAAATAAAGTAGCTTTTAGATGCTTATCACCATTTAGGCTATGTTTCAAGGAAGCTTTATGTACTTATAATACCCCAGTATTTTACAAACCATTATGGTAACATAGTGGTATTATTTATACAGCTCAGTTTTATACGTTCTATTAACACATAAAATTGAACATTTAAAAACACAGGATTTTGTAAAATATTTACAAAAAGTCCGCGATAGTACCTATCGCGATCTATATTAATATTATAAATTTGAAAGTGGCTTAGTCTGTTTCTCTATTACGCTTTCACGGCTAAACCAATAACAGTGCCTGCACTTGGTAAGGCATATAACTTATTGTAATACTTTTGTTTAAGTATGTGAAAAAAAAGCTAGATAGAACTTTTTTTCACAAAACAGAGTCATTCGCATTTTTTGCCAGGGCGTTACAGTACGGACCAACAAATCTTCTTACATTCATTAAGATATAACCAAATTTTACGTACTTGGTAGTAGTATTACAATAAGTTATATGCCTTACCAAGTGCAGGCACTGTTATTGGTTTAGCCGAGAAAGCGTAATAGAGAAACAGACTAAGCCACTTTCAAATTTATAATATTAACATAGATCGCGATAGGTACTATCGCGGACTTTTTGTAAATATTTTACAAAATCCTGTGTTTTTAAATGTTCAATTTTATGTGTTAATAGAACGTTTAAAACTGAGCTGTATAAATAATACCACTATGTTACCATAATGGTTTGTAGAATACTGGGGTATTATAGTACATAAAGCTTCCTTGAAACATAGCCTAAATGGTGATAAGCGTCTAAAATCTACTTTATTTCATGCTTTGTAAAGATACGTAATGTAACATAACACTAAATCAACCGTACAACCTTGGGTTTCGACTATTACAATAAAAATTATATTGGTAGTCTACATTTTTTTCATTGTGTGGTCACACTACTCATATATCTGTTCATAAGATCACTGAAATGCTATAATCTCATTTTAGAGGTAAGATACACACAATTAAAGATACCTATTATTTTGTAGAAACTTTCTACAAAAAGTTTAATACACTACACTTTGTGATACTTTAGTCGTCTAGCAGCTAGACATGCAAGTATGTTTGAGAACGTGAGGATTGAGGGACCAGCTTTAATTATAAATATCTTCAAAGTGCGTCGATATTTTTTTAAAATTTATTTTTTACAAATTGCTATAAGACTAGTTCTAAAACATTATGTAAGAAAATAAAGATTTTATTCCGTTGATGTGATAATATTCAGTATAACAAAATCTTTCGTGTGTGGACTGAGGGACCACAGTATAGTCGTTGTATTTTTTTAATCATTGATGATTTGTGCTCAGTTATTTAGTATATATCTTTACAAATTCTCTACTAAATGTCTGCAGTCACAATACCTTATTTTTTTACATACTTGCCGAGATCTGGCTGATGGTATGTGAGGATTGAGGGACCACACTTAAAGGGCTGTAGTTTTTAACATATCTTTTTACAAATTCTCATATTTGTTCTACAATTTTTTTGAGCCTACTACTAAATCTTATAAAAATTTCAAACAAAAATATCACTATGGTCCCTCAGTTCACACGCACACCCTAAAATCTGTTTGAAGTCGGTGCCAAGTGACTATCGCTTAGACTTTTGTAATTGTTCGTTTGTATTCTTTTTGGCTTAGCACCGACTTCAAACAGATTTTAGGTACCTAGCACCCATTATAATACTACTATTTAAATGAATAAAGAATTAGGTATAGGCAATTTATGAAGAACCAGTTTATTTTACGCTTTTAAGTGTTTTTTGACAGAGAGTTTTCGTTGGATGTTTTTGGAAGTCGGTTTTTTTTTTTTTATAAAAAGTTTTTATTTTATCTTCATCACATTCACTCTATTGATTACAGTCCTACTCTACTACTAATGAATAAAGAATTAGGTATAGGCAATTTATGAAGAACCAGTTTATGTTACGCTTTTAAGTGTTTTTTGACAGAGAGTTTTCGTTGGATGTTTTTGGAAGTCGTTTTTTTTTTTTTTATAAAAAGTTTTTATTTTACAGTTTTTAGTGCAAACAATCGTAGGTAAGTAGTAAGTTGAATTATTTCATCAAATTTCATCATCAAGAATACAAATTAAGGTACGTGTAATATTAAAATCATCCTCTAATCCCTAACTGTTGAAGAGTTTAATCTTCTATCATCAGCTCACCTAAATAGCTTGAAAGTATACGACTGAAGGTCTTTAGATACGTATGAAATTGAAAGAATTATTCTCCAACTCCTAACCGTTGAGGAGTTGTACCTTCCACCTTCCATCATCAGCTTAGCTAAATAATTTGTAAGAATACGACTAAAGGTAACTTATATACATATGATATTTAAAGATTTATCCTCTAACTCCTAACCGTTAAGGAGTGGTACCTTACATCATCAGCTCATCATCATAAAATGAGGACTACCAGACGCATATACCGGTGTAACTTCAGAAAATATACGAAAAACATAGTATGTGCCTATAAAAAATGAGGGTTTCCCTCGATTTCCCTGGGATCCCATCATCAGATCCTGATATGCTGGCAATGGGACCACCACGGAAGCATACCCTGTCGAATACAAAAAAAAAATTCAAAATCGGTCCACAACTGACGGAGTAATCAGGTAACATACATAAAAAAAAAAAAAAAACATACACTGGAACATAGAACCTCTTCCTTTTTGGAAGTCGGTTAAAAATGTGATTAAAATTAATTGAATGATGAAACAAATATTTCGGACATCAAACGCACAACGCCATCTAGTCCCAAAACTAAGCAGAGCTTGTATTGTGGGTTAACAACTGATATAAATACATATATTATATTATCTTGGATCAATATAAGTACATTATTGATCGAAGACATATAAACTTTTTTTTTGTAAATACAGTGTAAACTCTTTATAACGTTATCCTTTATAACAATAAACTCCCTGTAACGTTGAAGTGAGCCCAACTTGGTTGGTTTGCGTTAAAACCCACATATTGAAACACTCTTTATAGCGATACGCCATTCTCTATTACGAAGAAATGTGTTCATATTTGTAGACAGTAAATATTTATTATCGGTATTATTGTTTATGTTATGTTATCAGGTAACAAAAGACTTTAAAGCTCCGAAACATCCGAGGTCGGTCTAGCTTTCGTTATCCTTAATTGCCTTGAACACGTGCAGTATGACGCATTTTCTCGGAAGTGATGGTCTTCGACCAAGCAAACTGGGTACCTATCGTATTATTAGTCGTAAACCTACTTTGAAACTGTTAACAAGGCCAGTAAAAACAAGTACTGGCATAGCAAAAAACGTCAGACAAAGTTATCAGACTATATGTGTAAACAATAATTTATAAGCATTTATTATCTAAGACATACATATTAAAAATTCTTGTTAATTTGGTTGTTTTTTTGTTCACACCATATAACGATAACTCTCTATAGCGACAAAAAATGCTCAGTCCCATAAGTTTCGTTATAAAGAGTTTACACTGTATGTACATACATACTATACATAGATAACTACAAGCTAATAATAAACAATTTCAAAAACCCCCTACGCAAGCACTTAACCAAGTAATCAAACGCCAAAAATGCCTTACATAATTTGGAAAACAGCTGATGCTCTTACACTGCTGGACCGATTTATACAAGCTTTTTATTAACTTGCAATGTATGTATGTATGCTTGTATGTTCGGCCACCCAAGATTCCACAATCTTGCAATTCAATTTTGAAGCTGATTCTTCAACCGATTTTGCTGAAATTTTGCAAGCATATTATTATGTATACAGCGTGACAATACAATATTATAATGACATGGAGCTGATCTGATGCTGGAGCTGGAAGGTGGCCATAGGAACTCTGTAAAGAAACGTCGCAACATCATAGAGTTTGTACTCGTTTGATTTGTCTCAGTAAAAGCTTGTTTTTAAAAAAAAAACTTCGTTTAAAAAAACCGACTTCAAAAACTGAAAAGTATAAAATAACTTAATTTGTATGTGCTACCTATTCATAGGTTTGAATTCGGCGTCAAGCCAAATGTAATAGTACCTAGGTACCACACTCGCTATATTTCGAGACGAACGTCAACGACCTCATCGACGCTTCGGTTGTTTTGTCCTACGCGAAGAGCAGCTATCCCGCTCAAGGTAACGCGCGGCGAGTGCGGTACCTACTATAACATTTTGGCTCGGCACCGACTTCAAACCTATGAATAGGTAGCACATACAAATTAAGTTATTTTATACTTTTCAGTTTTTGAAGTCGGTTTTTTTAAACAAAGTTTTTTTTTTTCGCTTTTTAGTCTTTCTCAAGTCTCTCATCATCATTTCACCTAAATAACTTGAAAGAATACGACTAAAGGTAACATACAACATACTGTATAGAATAATAAATAAATATTTCGGACATGATGTTTACAGAATATGAAAGCATGCAGACAATTGCCTTAACTTTATTGCAGGCGCTCACGTAAATTTGAGGGTTTCCTTCAATTTCCTTGGGATCCCATCATCAGATCCTGATATGGTGGCCATGGGACCACATGGGGAGCATACCCTTTCGAATACAAAAATAATTTTCAAAATCGGTCCACAATTGACGAAGTAATCAATGTACATACATTAAAAAAAAAACACCTTTTGGAAGTAGGTTAAAAAAGCTTTTTAATTTAGTTTATTTTATATATATATATAAATCTCGTGTCACAATGTTTGTCCTCAATGGACTCCTAAACCACTTAACCGATTATAATAAAATTTGCACACCATGTGCAGTTCGATCCAACTTGAGGATAGTTTAAATCTGAAATTATATCACCATTTTTTTTATTTCACTTTATACGTAGCGAAGCACGTACTGGGCAGCTAGTTTTATATAGTTACAAACATGCGCTATCCTTAGGCTCTCAGCTCAATAAGATAGCGTAGTTACATAAGATTAATACGAGTACTAATCACTTACACACAATCAATAAAAAACAAACATGGCACTAATAATTACCTACAAATTTTACCAAAAAAAACCGACTTCAATCTGGACCAAATTTAAATGGGACCATTCGGAAAGCACCAGCTTTCAAATAAAAAAAGGATTATCAAAATCGGTTCAACCAGTAAGTTATGAGGTAACAAACATAAAAAAAAGCGGCCAAGTGCGAGTCGGACTCGCCCATGAAGGGTTATTTTTATATTTGTGTTGATTGAATGAAAGGTAAATTGCAGTTTACGATTTATGACGTATTAAAAAAAACTACTTACTAGATTTCGTTCAAACCAATTTTCGTTGGAAGTTTACATGGTAATGTACATCATATTTTTTTTTTAGATTTATCATTCTCTTATTTTAGAAGTTAAGACACTCATTTTACCACTTTGGAAGTGTCTCTCGCGCAACCTATTCAGTTTAGAAAAAAATTATATTAGAAACCTCAATATCATTTTCGAAGACCTATCCATAGATACCCCACACGTATGGGTTTGATGAAAAAAAATTTTTTGTGTTTCAGTTCTAAGTATTGTGACCCCAAAATTTATTGTTTTTTTTCTATTTTTGTGTAAAAATCTTAATGCGGTTCACAGAATACATCTGCATACCAAATTTCAACATTATAGTTCCTATAGTTTTGGAAAAAAGTGGCTGTGACATACGGACGGACAGACAGACAGATGGAGGGACAGACAGACATGACGAATCTATAAGGGTTTCGTTTTTGCCTTTGGCACGGAACCCTAAAAATGACTTTGTGACACTGAATAAAGGACAAGATTAGAACTGTGACATTGCCGTGTCAAGTTGATTTAGTAGCTTTTAAAAAAGCTCAGTGATCATAGTAACTTTTATTGGAATAAGAGTTAAACATACATGAAAAAATTTAGTGGATATTTAAACATGTATTTGCATATTCTATGATTAAAGTACGTATAAAATATATTTTTTTTGTTTTGTGTCATGAATATGTCTTAACTAAACAAATACAGTATGTCATATGTTAATCATACATATGTTAAACATAAAATCAATTCAATTCGATTAACGATGGAATTAAGGGCAGCGAACTGAGCCGGCCATGTGAGCGTGTGAGCACGAGAGAGTAACAAATTATTTACACTCATTCGAGTTTCGGCGCGGCCGAAGGTTGGGCCATTTTTTGGCCGAAACCGAAACTATGGCCGAACCTAGATTTTTTGGCCGAAACCGAACCTTCGGTCGGTCACTAATGTAAACAGATCAGTATGATCTGCGATTGTGTCGAGCGTATTTAGAGGCTTAGAGCCCTAGTCAATGGCGTGTGTTGCAAAAGATTAGTGCGTGCGGCACCGAAAACAGCGCTGGGTGCCGTCGCCGGCCTCGGTATCCGTCTAGGACACAAAATCGAATATCTTGCAGGATGGCTGGGTTATTTATTTCACCACATAATACTTTAAATAAAGTACCTGGATGACCGAGCGTCGCTCGGTATTTTTTTTTTATAAATGGGTTTGGGACTATCCAAACGCCAACTTTTTGTTATATTTCTTCCAATAAAAAAATAAGTTAAGTGGCGCCCTATCTTGGTACGCCCTGATACTGTTTATTCTGCACCTTATTCCAGTTTAGTTTAATGTAGTTTGCTCGAGTTGCGATAGATGGCGCTAGATGTACATGATTTTATATATTTGATTGTTAAAAACACGAATAAAACAACATTTTCTAAAAATGAATCCTAGCTAGATCAATTTATCGCCCCCGAAACCCCCTTGAAACAAAATTTTATGAAAATCGTTGGAGCCGTTTCCGAGATTCAGATTATATACATATATACAAGAATTGCTCGTTTAAAGGTATTAGATAGATTAGATAAGTAACCAAGGCTAATTCTCTCCATACCTCTAATTTGCATTATGGTGGTAACCGCTTACCATCAGGCGATACGATACGTATGCTCGTTTGCCCATCTATTCCACAAAAAAAATAAACCTACCATTCCGAGTGTAAACAGGGTTGGATACAGTAGTGGATACCTCAGGTAAACTCCATACGATGTCAAATACATACCAAACATAGCTAATAACCACCGCAAGGAAACTGGCTTTCAAATGAAAAAAAAAACGCATCGTAATCGGTCCATCCGTTTGAGAGCTACGATGGCACTGACAGACACACACAGTCATCGGCACAGTCATAGACATCGACGTCAAACTTATAACACCCGTCTTTTTGCGTCGGGGGTTAAAAACACCCAAACTCGGAAACAATATTTGTAGATCATACAAACATTCTGCCCGACCCGGGATTCGAACCCGAGACTTTAAGGACAGCGGTTGCATACGCTACCACTTCACTACCGAGGCAGTTAATGAATGGTTATCATGACAGTTTTGCGATAGGCACGTCGTCATATCATAAAAAAAAAGAAATATAACACATGTCTCATCAGATGGGTGTAAGTGTAAAGGCACGTCTCCACCGAAATTTCACAACACAAAAAAAGGTTGAGAACACAAAAATTGGCAACTTTTCTTCGGTGGAGACCCGGCTTACACTTCACTAGCTCTTACGCCACCATAAACATAAGCATATAAATGGAGTGTTTGACATGATGAGGTGTGTATTGTACTTGTACTATAGACATTTGTCTAGATTTGCCAGGTGGGGCATGGTAGGAGTGACAGGTTAATAAAAACAAAACATGTAAATTTAACTATATATTTTCTTCCTTCCATCTCTCTATCCACTCAACAATTGAGTCAACATTCTTATACAACTGATCTTCAGTGTCATTTTGCAGTTCTATAACAATCTCTGGTTTGTATGAAGCTTGTGCTTCATCCAGTAAAGTTTCAAATATCTCGCACTGTACATTATCCTCTAGTTTCTTGCCAGTATATCCCCTGAAAAATGAAGTAATTATGTAGTTAAGTGCGGTTTACACGTATTAAGTTGACAAGTGGTTAACTTAAATTTACTAAATTTTAAGAAGTCGAGTGTTTACATGTGTTTTAACTTAATTCCTATTTAGTTTGGTTACAATTAGGGCTGCCCTTGACCATGATCGGTGCAATTCGGTCGAAACGTCGGGAAACCAAAAAAGGAATTGTACATACCTTGTAGATATTATCGCGATTAAGTCCCGATCTACAGTGGAATAAAAAGCAGTAATTTAAGTTTTTTTCGTGTTTTAGAATACTCTGAATATTCATTGACATGAAACTTTCTCTAATTTTAACTACATTTTAAGTACCTAGTCGAGTGTTTACACGTGTTTAACCTAATTCCTATTTAGCTTGGTTACAATGGACTATGTAAATCTGGAGTTGATAAATTCAGTGATTAGATTTATAGTTATCGAGATTGAAAAAAACTTGTAAACTTGAGAAAACTCTCCATCAAACTCTTATCAATCAAACATCAAGGACTGGGTTAAAAGGGGTAGAACCCAGAGTCGTAAAATCTAGTTATAAAAAAAACTCGTACAACGGGCTATAACCCAGAGCCGTAAATGTGGGAAAAAATAAATTCAGTAGGCCACGCCTACCGGGGAATGCACGCGGCGCGGGAAGGGCGGTTGGTTACTAACTCAAAAAATAGACTCCGTTCTATTTTACTTTTTCACTTACTCAGTAACTTATGACTTGTGACTAATGAGCTGTTAAGTGATTGTTTACACGCGTGAATCAAGTTAAAATCAAGTTTTTTAGTTAATTACTTTGTCACTTAACAAGTAGTTATTGATGTGTACATATTTATGTTTAGTTTGACTTGATTACAAATCCTATAATGTTAGCTGCAAGTTGACTGTGTGTTTATAGATAGTATGTGTTTGTTAATTTTATAGCTGGAACTAAAAAGCTTTCAGTCTAAAAGTCTTTAAACTAAAGAAGTTTAGTGTTAAAGTCACTCAGGAGAAAAATTAAAATAATTATGCTGCCATCTACCAAATTAGAATAAAATTTTAATTACCTGGCCGTTAGTCTGTCAAATAAGATTGTGTTGTTGGTTCTCACAACAAACACTCCATCAAACCACCTTTCCGGGAAGAATTCACAGCCGTGGTAGTCCACTATGTTGCCACCTTTTGGCATCATGCCTTCCAAGACATCAAGGAGCTGAAATTTTAAAAGCAAATTTACTTTTTTAACTTGTTTTCTCATCAGCGACAGCCTTTAACAGTCCCCTGTTGGATGAAGGACTCTTCTTAGTAAGGAGGTTTTATCTAGCAATTAGTGACCGACCGAAGATTTGGTTTCAGCCAGTTTCGGCAGGTCGGAATTTTTTAGGTGTTCCAAGTACAAAAAAACACATTACACCCGCCATATTGATATCAATGTACCTATCAATATTCAACCTATATTTATGAATTGTGAGTGAGCCAAGTAGTTCGCTGACTGAAGATTCGATTTCGGCCAAAAAATGGCCAAAACTAGATTTTTTTGCCACACCGAATCTTCGGTTGGTCACTACTAACAATACCATGATGGCCAGAAAGGTTGGTCGAAGGTTTGTTTTGAGTCTTCTTTTTCTTTGCAGGTGATGTTGTCCTGTATAGTTTGGTCCCTTACTCGCCTTACAACATTCACAGGAAGAATGTGGGCAGTCACACTTCATATTCTTAATCTATCACTACAAGGAGTTATACGTAACTTTAAATCACTTGGAACTCGTTTTCTAATCACTTAAATAAAATGAAAGTTAAAGCTTTCCCTTTATATAAATGAGGCAGGCATTATGATCTGATGATAAGTGCTTACCTCTGCACACTGACACATGCTACTCATTATTACAGTTGTTATTGATGTTAACGGATATGTATGTAATCCGTCATTGTATACAATTCCTAGGAAATGTATGTAATTCCTAAAATCGCACGGAAATGTGTGAAATAAATTATATTATACTTACACATTTCCTAGGAAATCTATACATTTCCTAAATAGCAATCGGAAATGTAAACATTTAAGATATTGGTGGGTAATTATTTTTAGGTTAGGTTAGAACATATGAACATATTATTATTATTTTAGGGTATTAAGATAATATGAGTGCTATAATAAAAAAATATTATTAACAATGTGTTTTATTACAGAAAGCATTTACTTTATACATTTCCTAATACGATATTGGACTTATATACAATTCCGAGGAAATTTATACATTTCCTAGGATATCTATGTATTAAATAGTTTTCAAACAATATTTTATACATTTCCTAAATAGTATCGGAATTTTACACATTTCCTAGGATTTGTATACAATTCCTTGATTTCATACATTTCCGGTAACATAGATAATACTCAACATTCTAGAACACATTGTTATCCACAGCTAAACTAAGCAGAGCTCGTACACATTTGGACAACTTTCAAATAAATTGAACCACCCAAATTAATGCTAAGAGACATGTGCTACATATTATAAATTAATTTAAGTTCATCAATGTCCTTGTAAGGGACTAAAAAGAGAATCGTTATCCTACCTTATCTTCGTTCAAGAATGGGCACTCGTACTCAGGATCATATTCATCTAAGCAGTTGTATTCTTCTGCCAGTTTCGATACCTCCCTCCACGTGAACTTTGTTCTCTCGGCAAGCAAACGACAAATGGTAGACTTACCAACACCCGGTGTGCCTAAAAATTTAAAAGTATAAGTTACAAAACAGAAGACGTATCCTATAGGAGTATAAACAAAACATGTGATTAAATTTTAAGTTATTGTATTTTTGCTTACCTGTCATAAGTATATTAGGTACAGCTCTGTTAGCCATTATTTTGATCTCAAATTATACCAAGCAATCCAAATAACGTCAAAAGAATAACTTATTTGTTGTAATTCATGCTTTACTTTATGATAAATAGGTTATTTTCTACGCTCAATACAGGCTCGCATTCTGACAGGACGACAGCGACAAAGAGCGAGAGCCAACTGAGCCAAGAGTAGGGATGTTCGATATTAATCGATGTTGAGAAAACATTCGATGTTTAGCAGAAAAACAAAAATGATTTGATTTCAATTGAATCGATAAATCGATGTTCTGGCTTCGATAACATTGATACATCGTTGTAAAACATTAGGATTTAAAAAATTAGCTGTCTTAAGGACTGCCGATAGAAGTGAAAACTTATAACTTTGAATGTTATTTGTAAAATTAATTTGTAAAATTGCATATTTAAAATTTTTTAATTAAAATGATAAGATGTTGATACATCAATGATTAGCATGTCGCCTGTCGGTAAACAGGTGACACGAACTTATAAGATTTTCCCTTACCAAAAAGTGTTCAAAGCGGCCAAAGAAGTTTTGTGACGTCAGCATGTCGGTGACGCGAACTCATAAGATTTTCCCCTACCCTACCAAAAAGTGCTCAACGCGGCTAAAGAAGTTTTCACTTCAAAAAGGCCATTCGCAGTATTTTTGTTGGGCACTGTTAGCCCGAATGACCTTCTTTTTTCATTATCAGTACTATACAGGGTGGATATGACAAAACGACAATTAACGAAACCGCGGGCCATTCAAATATGTCTATTGTCTTTGGGATTGTTAAATTTATTTGAAAATTGAAATAAAAAAAATGAAATTTTCAAACAAACTAAATACCTAAAATATTAAAAACGATAAGAACACCATTAGCAATTGACGTTTACTAACCTGCGTGCATACAGCTGAGGCCAGAGGGGCATCGCATGGCGGCACGGCAACGTCCAACGGCGCGGCGGCGCCCACGCTATGCTGCCGTGCACGCGCGCATAGGTATTGTAATAATACTCGTAATTTACATGTATTTACACAATCACAATATTTCACAATAATATCACAAAACATGAAATTAAATTAATTATTAAATAAGCAAATAAGTAAGTAGGTAGGTACAACAAATAGCTTTGCAAATAAATAAGTAATAACAAAAAGTAGGTCTTACGGGAAATGTCTTACAAAAAGTGTATCTCGTCGATCTAAATTGACTGCACGTTTGACCTATAGTAGAATTATTTTATCCGTGCAGTTTGGGTCATAAAACATAGCTCGGCCTCGGCCTCGGCCCGGCTAGGGCGGTAAGCATGTTGCGCGGGCGCAACGCCATTATCGATAAAAACAAATGAGTCATCGAAGGCAGGCACACGGCGGCGGTGCGGAAGTAAGAAAAATGAAGTTGCCACCAAAAACAGCAATTTTGAAATTTCAGACGTCGAAGTGCATGAAGCAATTTCGAACGTTTCGCAAAATAACTGGGAAGATTGTGTGAAGCATGCAGAAAAGTTTGTTTATCTCAAAGAGTTGACGTTGAGAGACTTGAAGAAATCTCATCTGGCAGAAGAATTCGTAATTCATGCGGATGACGATGACTCTGATGATTCTGATGTTGAATTTTAATGTAAATAGTTTTAGATTTAATTTTAGATATACGTTATTATCATTATTATCTTTCTGTTCATTATAAACTTAAGTATAAGTACATATGTATATTTATTTTTAACATAACTTGTTACATTCTAAACTATTGTTTATTTATTTATTGAAAACCAACAGCGATACAATATTTTAACATAATAACATACACAGAAAGTGTGGCCAATAACAGGTTTTCCTCGGTTAACTAAAACTATGTATCCAGCATGCGAACGAGAACATGAAATATGACATATGTCTAAATACATTCAAATTACATATTATAAACGTAATCATTAACACTGTCCATTCAGAACGTCAGTGATTTTAAATTTAAACAATTGTTTGGAACATGAGAAGATATCTACCTCATGGAAAAAAACATTATATGTACGCAAAATACGGGTAAATACACAGTTCTTTGCATAGTTAGTTGCATGACGGGGTACATGAAGCATGGGCGTATGTCGGGTGCGACGGGATGGGGTATTAAAAACTATTTGCGAAACCAATTCGGCACTATCGATATTTCCATTTATGACATCATATAACACATGTCCAGGACCACACGTCTGTCCTCAAGAGTCAACAAGCCATGTTCTTTACAACTTTGACGGTAAGTCATGACTGGTTTACAGAGACGATAATTAAAGTGATCTACCAGTTTTTCTTGTATATGTTCTATTTGATTCAAATAAATTAGATAATAAGGGGACCAAATAGGGCAACTGTACTCGAGTGTGCTACGCACGTAAGCAAAATAAACAGACTACAGCGATTCAATTGTTTTAAAATGTTGACAAGATCTTAGAACAAACCCAAGGTTTTTATATGCTTTAGAGCAAATAGTGTCAATATGCTCAGAAAACGATAGTGTACTGTCGAATGACATCGCGAGATCACGTACAGCAGTGACTCTTTTTATCGGATCGCCGTTAAAATTGTAAAAATAGTGTAATGGTTGTTTTTTACGTCTGTAAGTGACACATTGGCATTTATTAATATTTACAGAAATGTACCTTACTGTATGTATTATGTACTTACTTACCGTAATAATCAAACAGATAGTTTAGGTCAGATTGAAGTGCCAAGCAATCAGTAAGGCACCCAATCTTTAAAAATATTTTTTTATCATCAGCATACATTAAGTATTTAGAGTTTCTGATGGCATCATTAATGTCGTATAAATACGCGTTATACAATAACGGTCCCAAATGTGAACCTTGTGGTGAAACTTAATCCACCTCAAAAGATCACCACGTATACCGAGTCTGAATAATTTGTTAAGCAGGATGACGTGATCCACCCGGTCAAATGCTTTTTCGAAATCCGTATATACCACGTCAACCTGGCCCCCATCATCCACATTTTTAAAGACATAATTAGAAAAACAAGCTAAATTTGTGACGGTGGAACGTTTTTTTAAAAATCCATGCTGTGAGCTTGGAATTCCAGCCAGTATCTGAGGGTATATGGCATTATATACGAGTTTTTCGAAAACTTTACCCAAGGTGTTAAGTATAGAGATGCCTCTGTAATTTTCTATCTTAACCCGTGAACCTTTTTTATGTATAGGAACAATATGAGCCTTTTCCATACATCCGGGAAGACTCCTTCCTCCAACGAACGATTATAAATAGTTGAAATAGGAGCCGCTAAGGATCTGGCACAGCCTTTCCAGAATATAGGGGAAATGCCATCGCATCCAGGACCCTTGTCAGTATTTAGAGCATCAATTGCTTTTTCTACAGTGCTGGCACTCACTCTCAATTTACATATGATATCGGAACATAATGTCGCCAGTGTTAGAGCTGTTCTCAGAATTATCCTGAGAGGATTGAACTCCAAATACGCTATAAAAGAAATTGTTGAATGCTTCACATATATCCCGTCCGTTAGAGTAAACTTCTTTATTATGAGTTAACATTTTAGGGTAATTAGAACCACCGCGCATATGTTTTATATAAGTCCAGAACCTCTTAGGCTCACATTTGAGAGTTTTTTCGGTTGTTTGTACATAGTTATCGAAACATTATTTTTGTACATTACGCTGTCTAGTTCGTAACATTGCAAACTCATCGTAGTCTAGAAGGTTTCCATATTTTTTCCAACGCGTATGTGCCTTAGTTTTTTAATTTATTATTTTTATTAGTGAATTACTGTACCAGACGGGATACTTACGAGTGCCTGGTCTATAACACATTGGTACAAACTTATCAATACCTATTTGCACCTGATTGTAAAAGGTGTCCACGGCCTCATCAATGGGTACAATGTTTAACAGTGGCTGCCAATTAATTTCATTATAGAAACTGTTTAGTGCTATGAAATCAGCTTTACGGTAATTTGGCTAAGAAGAAGATAACTCTTTAAACGGGGAGACCGATAAATCGTGAATTTCGAAATTAAATATAGGATGGGCTGGATCAGGCTTCGATAGAGGCAGCAAACATTCATTGATCTTGAGGGGTAAGTTACAGAAAACGAGGTCTAATGTGTTACCTTTATAGTTGAGAAGGGTGTTGTATTGTGTTAAGCCATGAAGGTACAACGTCTGAACTAATCGCCTACCAGCAAGTTGGACCTCTACAGCACCCTGTTTTTTAAATATAGGAGTACTGTGTTGCCACTCGATGCAAGGAATGTTAAAATCACCCGCTAGCACGTAATTGAATTTTTTAGTTATGCTAGTACTAATTTTTGTCATGCATTTAAGCACACAGTCAACATCTGTAGGTACGCAATGCGCATCAGGTGGTATATACACAACACTGACGTAAAGGTCCAAAGCAGCAGACAGAGTACGGGCCGGTATTACAACGGTCACGATTTCAGTGGTAGATATTATGTCGTGATCGATGCACCATGACCCGAGCGCGCGCTTAACCAGAATCATAACACCTCCACCGGTTTTCTTGTTGCAAGCCGATAAATCGCGGTCATTACGGAACACATCATATCTGTAGTTACAAAATTCCCCGTCGAGTATGCCACTATATAACCATGTCTCAGTTATAAGAACGATGTCATAGTCATTACACAAGATATTTTGATAGAATTGTGATGTCTTAGTTCTTAACCCACGACAGTTCTAATAATATTTTTTTTAATTAGATTCAACCATCATTACAAATAATGAAGCACCAATGTTTCACTATAAATACATACAATGACATACTAAAATATATTAGTTGGAGCTCGTATACTTTGACACACAAGGCGCATATACCTAGATTACAACAGTAGCTATAAAATCGTGAGTAAGTCGCTATCAACAAGTTATGAAATAATTTACAAATGTACATGATTATTGTTACTATTACAGAAAGTGGGTAAAACAAGAAACGTACGATTGTGGTGCAGCGCTGTAGATTCATAACAAATATTAATCTACGTACGCTACGTACGGCTGCTACCATACTTCGCACAGTAACCCCCCTCATGCACCCCGCCTCAGACCCTTTTATTGATTTTTGCGTTGGTATAATATATGCATATGTTAATTTTCTGTGTTTCTTAATAATGTTTAGTTTGTTGACATGTATAATCGCGGCACATACGCACATATACCAATGCATTGTAGTGCGTAATGCTTGGACTCATCGAATACATCACGGCAGTGAGAAAACAAAACATTTTGTGCGCGTATAGATTAACGGGTTGTGTTGAGAACATTAGCACACTTGAGCACAACAATGTGACACAGACCCAACAGCGCATAGAGTAGACAGTGACAAAAGATATTACTGTAAAATGATAACAATAAATTACAACAAAATATACTCTTTCATAGTAGTTATTTGAGATATAAAAAGTAAATAATAATACAAAAATAATGAGAGCCCCGTGTAGGTTCAAATAATTTTCTTTAGATCTTCCTTGTCCACGACCAGAATAGCAGGTGCGGTGGCAGCTTTTCTTACAAAGATTCGACCGTTTTTTGACCAGGTATACTGATATTCCTTGAACTGGGATATTTCTTTAGCTTTTTTTAGAAGGTTTTTATTATAGTTTGTAAGATGTTCATTCACAAATATAGGAGTGACTTTGCACTAGATCTGTAGATCGGAAGTAGTCAAACGGCACTTACGCGCTTTTGAAATTAGATTGTCTCTCAGTTGACGTGTACTCAACTTGATGATTATATTTTTAGGCCTACCTTGTATTTTTGTCTTGGACGCCACTCTATTTACGTGTAGTATATCCTCCTGGGTTATTAAAATACCAGTATGATTCGCAAGTTTTTCAATTAATTGTGTTAAGTTTTCCTGTGGCACTTCCGGCACTTCGACAATTTCGACGTTCAACAACCTATCTCTCTGCTCGCGTTCATTTATATTAGAGTTCAGTATCTTGTTCTGAATTTTTAGCTCAGTTATTTCGCTTTGCAGTTGACTGATATTACTTATTTCTTTAGACTGAACCTCGATTATTTTTGTGATATCGTCCTGGTTATTGCTGTGAAATTGAAGTGACTCCTTAAAAGAAATTATCTCCTCCTGCACTTTCCTTTGAACAGTATCCAACTTCTCAAACGACCTCTTCATTGCACAGTATTCCTCACGGATCTGGTTTATCTCACTTTTAAGTTCTTTAGTGACCTCATTGAGAACTTTCAATGAATCCTTAATCTCTGAAGTTTCACGACTCATATCCGACTTCCATTCGAACAATGTATCCATGATTTGCTTCTTAAATTGTTCGAATGCCTCGGTAAATTCATCATTTTGACCTCGTAGGCGGCGCGGAACAGTTTCCGAACAGCCTGGAGTTTATCCGGTGTTTGATGGATTTTGGTGACATCGTGCCTATCTATTCGTTCTAAGCTCTATGGAGGCACAGGTATAATACAACTGAGTTAAGAAGCGCGTAAAGAAAAATGCACAATTGAAAAGAATCCTAATGTCGGAAGGTTAAGACTACTTTTGAGTTGTTAACTTTACTGCTATTGAAAGATACTAAGTAGAAAAATAGTAAACACGTCCGCTTGTGCTGGCTTGCTTGAGTGTTCTGTGTACTTATACTTGTATTTATAACTTTGTATTGTACTTATAACTTTTTTTAATACATACAAATAATTTATATTTATTTAATTATTATCTTTTTTGCTCTTAATTTTAAACATAGATATTAGTATTTATATTTATTTTTAATACATCTTGTTGTTTTCTAAACTTTTGTACTTATAGTTTTTTTAATACATAGATACCTAATTAATAATTAATTTATTTCAAATCGTTATTATTCTTATTTTAATAAATATGTTGTTTTATCTATTTTTTTATCACTAACACACACCCACATAATGCCAAACTAAATACACTATCGATAACGCATATCGACAACAATAATGCGCATCACTATTTCCGCCCATAAGGCCCATGAGTGGGAGAGAGAGCGAAATACTCGCTTTACCGCTCCGACGTTTTATGACCCAAACTGCACGGACAAAATAATTCTACTATAGTGGTTTAACGGTCACCACGCCGTTTCCTACTTCGCCAAGTGTCGTGGGTTCAAATCCCACCTAGGACAACACTTTGTGTAATCCACAAATTGTTGTTCTGAGTCTGGGTGTTCTTTGTGTCCGTTTCATGCATGTTTGTAAAGTCCCCCGCGACACAGGATTTATTCCTAGTGCCGGAGTTGTCTTTAAAAAAAAAAAAGAAAGCCTGTACTTACTTGTATTTAAAGGTTTACGCTTGTTTTTTTTAGAACTTTGTGAATAGATCTATGACTTACTTAGTTGAAAATGACGAGCAGTGAAGAAAATGACATGTTAGTGTACGTAAAGCCAGAACGGCGATTCCTCGGCATTCTCCATAAATTAATATCATATCCGAGTATTCACTAGCCGTATAACCAAATCGAGGCATTGTTTCATTTACACTCACACAATGTAATCGTTAAATAACAACTAAGTAGTAAACTAAGTACTAACAAACCTAACTAATGTGTCCTGTCACTATAAAAGCAGTTTTCGCACTAATCACATTAAAATACCTATTATTAATAATCAAAACAAACACGACACTTACGTGCCGGCTACTTCAAACGTGCAACGACGAGATCGAATTTGCAAAATGTGCAACACGTCACGGGTTCGCGTACTGCGACACACTGACCCACTAATCAAATGCAGTTTTTTAAGTTTGAAATTAGAAAAGGATAGAAAAAATATTTTCGGTTGACCCTTTTACTCTAACGGGTGATTCCTTCCAGCAATACCTACCTATTGTTTTAACTATTATGTGATTACGTGTGTGAGGGTCTTATTGCTTAGACACAAGGTATATTTTAGAGTGACAATTATTTGAGTAGTTAGACCTAAGGTCGTTAACCCGTTGATGATAGCGTTGCATTGAACACATCGTGTAGTAGATTTCAAAAACGAAAAGTAGTGTCCTGTGGCTAAACTACTGAACCGATTTCATTGAAACTTTGTAGATGGACTTGTAACGTGTGTAGGTATAACTAGTTAAAATAACACTCGTTTTATGGTATCCACCTTGTATACTCATATCTCAGAACAAATTTTATTTGCATCGACGATTTATTTAAAAATCGATATTTATCTTACATCGATTCTTTTGAATCGATTTAAACATCGATTTTTTTTAACACCAACATCCCTAGCCCAGAGGGAGAGCTGGGGAGAGGTCTCTCTACGTCCACAGATAACAAACTCTATTTACTTTATTCAACTCATTGAGTATATGTGTTCTGTGATTCAACTTCATTGACTTTTGATGATATCAACCTTAGAGCATAATTAATATCTCAACGTACATACTACATAGGCCTTTCTCAACGGTACATATTTGACGTATTATATACAAATCTATGTAATTGACTACGTTTATAAAATAATTGTTTTCTGAGTGAAACAGCAGTAAACTTGTAGTCAGTTTCGCACAAGGTTGCCATTTTCAATAGTTTCTTTAGACCTAAAAAAATGTTTATTCAATTGTTCAAGTACTTTTCAAAGCAAAATAGTAAGTAGGTAGAATAATAATCTAGCAGTTAAATATTTAATGAACATCACAGTAATTTACTTTAAATAAACTTTCTGTAAACATTTATTATATGAATTGTACTCTGTGTTAATACGAAACAACAACACTGTCTGTCTATCAGTGTCTGACTCTGAATGTGACGTAACATCTAACCTAAAATGTTTTGATTGGGAAGTATTCTCATGATTCTCATTTTTGTTTACAATTTAGCGATATTTTATGATGCGTATTCGTAGACCCAAATCGATAACAAAAGGTCAAATTGTTTTAGTTACTGTATTAGGCGTTTTTAGTGGTGTGTATATTTGGAGACCACTTTTTGACGATTATTTTCAAAAGAGGAACCCGGTTACGAAACCATTACCTCCAGCGGAATAATGGAACGACTTTCAATATGGTTCAGAACTTCAACTCCTATAATGAAAATGTTAATGGCTATATCGGTTACATCAGCGGTTGTGGTCGTTCACAGAACATTGTATGCACCTCACGTTAGGCGACAGCGATACCGTCGAGCTGAAGAATGGGCCAACATGATTATAGAGCAAGAAGAATCAGGAGAAGAAGGCTCTAATAATATAATATATTAGTTTAAAAAAATTAAATATTAGCATGTAATATAAATATTAATAAAAATATAATTATGTAAAATTGACACTTAATTATTTGTATTCATTGACATACACACGCGCCTGGTTGATTAAATTATATGCAAACTAATAGGGCCACTAGCTACTAGCTAGGATATTAATTTACTTTGTGGAAACCACTAGCTTCACTCTTGCTCAAAACTCTAAAGACAAATGCACTATAGTGTCAGTAGGCAACATACTAAAGACAATACGATTGATTAAAAAAAAATACCAATGAAATTGAGAACCTCCTCCTTTTGGAAGTCAGTTAAAAATATCTATACATATAATAAAATCATGACTGGTCGCTGTCTGTGCATGGAAGATATATCAGGAAAACTATTTTATTAATTAGTCTTTATGAACGCAAAATAAAAACTTTTTATAAAAAAAAAAAACCGACTTCCAAAAAACATCCAACGAAAACTCTCTGCCAAAAAAACACTTAAAAGCGTAAAATGAACTGGTTCTTTATAAATTGCCTATACCTAATTCTTTATTCTTTTAAATTGTAGTATTATAATGTGTGCTAGGTACCTAGAATCTGTTTGAAGTTGGTGCCAAGTGACTATTGCTTAGACTTTTGTAATTGTTCTTTTGTATTATTTTTGGCTTAGCACCGACTTCAAACAGATTTTAGGTACCTAGCACACATTATAATACTACAATTTAAATGAATAAAGAATTAGGTATAGGCAATTTATGAAGAACCAGTTTATTTTACGCTTTTAAGTGTTTTTTTGGCAGAGAGTTTTCGTTGGATGTTTTTTGGAAGTCGGTTTTTTTTTTTATAAAAAGTTTTTATTTTTCAGTTTTTAGTGCAAGCAATAGTAGGTAAGTAGTAAATTGAACTATTTCATCATCAAGAATACAAATTAAGGTCTATACGTACGTGTAATAATAAAATCATCCTCTAATCCCTAACTGTTGAAGAGTTTAACCTTCTATCACTAGTTCACCTAAATAACTTGAAAGTATACGACTGAAGGTCTTTAGATACGCATGAAATTGAAAGAATTATCCTCCAACTCCTAACCGTTGAGGAGTTGTACCTTCCACCTTCCATCATCAGCTTACCTAAATAATTTGAAAGAATATGAGTAAAGGTAACACATATACATATGATATTTAAAGATTTATCCTCCAACTCCTAACCGTTAAGGAGTTGTACCTTACATCATCAGCTCATCATCATAAAATGATGACTACCAGACGCAAATACCAGTGTAACTTCAGAAAATATACGAAAAACATAGTATGTGCCTATAAAAAATGAGGGTTTCCCTCGATTTCTCCGGGATCCCATCACCAGATCCTGATATGCTGGCAATGGGACCACCTCGGAAGCATACCCTTTCGAATACAAAAAAAAATTTCAAAATCGGTCCACAACTGACGGAGTAATCGCTGAACATACATAAAAAAAAAAAAAAAATACATACAGTGGAACATAGAACCCCCTCCTTTTTGGAAGTCGGTTAAAAAGAAGCCAAAACTATGATTTTTAGAATTTTTGTCTGTGCGTTTGTGCATGCTAATCGGATCGGCTTAATCGATTTGAATGCGGTTTTTACCAATCTGTTGCGGTTTGCTTCACTTAACATTTAGTGTTTGTTTCATCTTAATCGGTTCATTAAATAAGAAAAATATGTCGGTTTGAAGAATCACTGCGATATCCGACCTTACGCGGCCGGAGCCGCACAAAAAAGCTAGCATTAAATACCTATATGTTTTACTAGTTGTTGCCCGCGGCTCCACCCGCGTATTTGTCGGTTATCGTGGCATATAGTAGCCTATGTGTTATTCTGATGTATAAGCTATATTACTGTAAAGTTTCATCCAAATCCGTTCAGAGGTTTTTGCGTAAAAGAGTAACAAACATCCATCCATACAAAATTTCGCGTTTAAAATATTAGTATAGAAGTATAGATTCAATTGTGGGATCTAGTTCTAGGGATCAAAATCTGTACCTGTATATTTTTGAAACAGTAAAGAGATTAGTTTAATAATTGAGTTTATGTGAGTACAGAAAAATAATACAGAAAAGACCCACCTTAGTAGGTAGGAAACAAGTTTATTTTTCTGTAGCTTTAGTATTTATGAGCTTTCTTTACGAAAAAGCAACCGAACATTTCTAAGGAACGTTTGCATTCTAAGTTTTTTCTCGAGTCTATGTTATTATTATTTACATCTCTCATATTCGGTAAGTAGGTTCTTATTACCTCCAAATGGGGCTTGTAGGTGATTTATTAGCGCTCTAGGGTAATAATGTAGCTAGAAAAGCCCTAGGGCGGTAAGTAATTAAAAAAAACACTTCTTTCTTTCAAAAAGTTCGCGTACATCTAACCATCATACTGGCAATAGACATCATGTATTCAAAGAGGTCGCTTTGCAATTCAGCCTTGTCTTCGTGTGAGTATAATAGTCATCAATTTTAATAACGAAGCGCGAAGCTCAATTTCGTTCTTGAAAAAAAAAATTAAAAGTTCTTTACTTGATTCTTTTTAATAAAAAAAAGCGAGAATAGAAAACTTTTACTTTTAATATTGTTTACTCATAAAATGCCGGTTTTTTTCTACTTACCTCACAATAGAGATGTAAAGCAGCATAGTTACCTCGGGTGTAAGCTTCAATTGCACCCTCGAACTCGGGCTGCAATTGGTGCCATACAGCCCTTGGCTACTAATCTACTATTACTTACTACACAATTTACCAAGTGTCTTAAGTCAGCTAATGATTGGATTATAACTTAAATGGCATTTTAGGTTGCAGTTATTTAATTTCAATTATCATTTAGTACATTACGACTACTAGATCGAATGTATTTTGAGAACACTTTCTCTTAATGCCTTTCTCTCTTTCTTTACTCTGTCAGATACATACCTTTCACTTTTTTTTTTAATTTTTTTTATGTTTGGCCCGCCAAAATGACTCTACTCTGCCTGATGGAAAGCATAAGTAGAATCCAAGAGTGGTGGTCACCATGCTCACTGCAAATGCAGACAATGCAGCATGGCGACCCACACCATGGCGGCCTAGTGATGCTGCTGCATCTTTTAGTCTAGTCAACAAGTATGGAACTTATTGACTAGACTAATTGGGCCTCCGGTCTCGCACTCACCAACGAAACACGACAGCACGCTGTCATTTTACGTTGATTTTCTGTGCGAGGGTAGTACCGCCCCGGTCGAGCCGGCCCGTTCGTGCTGAAATCAGCGTGGCTCTACTACCTTCACAGACTTCACTTCTTTTATTTAACAATACACTGTGAAAGAATTCGAGATATAAAGAATGAACTGTATATTTTATTTGTCTTTATTGATTTTTTAACTGAATATGTTAATTATTATAATATGTCGTAAGTACCATAGCCATGAAAAGTTGTAGGTATTAATAAAATAAGAACTGGTTCAATTTTTTTTACTTGGTGTAACAAGTTATCTATATATTATTATAAAAAGAGGTAAAGTTTGTGAGTTTGTGACGTTGTAGGGAGTAATCTCTGGATCTACTAAACCGATTTTGAAAATTCTGTCACCAATAGAAGGCTACGTTATGTGGAAGTGACATAATAACCCGAAAAGTGGAAAGACTTTTTCGGGGTAGCTGAATTTGCAAAAGTAAGTCGGAGAAAAAAATGTTTACCGCCAAACGAAGTAGTAGTCAGCTAGTTATTCATATTGCCCGGACACTCAGATCAAATAAAAAAACGTAGATAACGCACCACCTTGATCTTGTTGAAGCAAAAATAGTATCGTAGTTCCAAGTAAACACACGCGTTAACGCACACACATGCTAAGAAACCAAGGGCGTCGCCAGCCCTTGGCCTAGGTAGGGGCAAGTTGTCGGAGGAGATCTCTCGCTACCGGTGGTTCTAGGGGGGGGGGGGAGGCACAGGGGACATGAGCCCCCCCCCCCCCCCCCCAAAATCGTACACATGTATTTTTTTCCTACTGCTACTAGAACTTGATTTTTTTCTCTCCTTGTTCTAATTGTTCAATCGAGATAAGAAATCAAAGGATAGGAATTGTTTAACTCCTATAAATTAAAACTGTAATAAAATCTGGATAGCAAAACTTTACCCTCCAAGGCTGTCGTGATTCAGGCCTGCTCTGCCATAAAGACTCAGATGACACTAGGTACTAGTCTGGACCGGAGTTTCTAGGAAGAGTGCTAGACAGACACGCTCTGTCCAAGGGTACAGGACAGTCCTCCGATCCCTCCCACGCAATCGGACCGGCAATTCTGGTCCGACGGCCATTCTGACATTCTGGCCGTATGGCGGCTGGCTTCCCGCAACACCGCTCCTGGACCTGATGGTGATTTCCAGGTCAGGCGCTGGTGATCACTCTATCGGTGCTGGGAGACAAACTAAGGCAGATTTTCATTGAGTATATCGGCCTCGGTATCTTCCCCCTTGGCTAGAAAGAAGCAAGACTGGTGCTCCTCAAAAAGTAAGGAATGGCTGCAGATTTTATCTCTGCGTTACAACCTGCGTGAACGAGTCGGGGAAACTCTTTGAAAGAGTTATCTCTAATTGACTCTAATATCATTGTCTCTGACCGTATCAGCGGGCACCTGTCGCGAGTGGGCTCTGATCTATCGGACTGCCAATTTGGATTCGGATAGGGGTGGTGGTGTTGACAGTTAGCCTTGATATCGTTAACGCTTTCGGCGTCCTTCCCTGGGCCGCGATTAGGGCGGCTCTTGATCGCGGCAATGCTGGCGAGTAGTTAGAGATGGGAGGCCGAGTGGAGTCTGTGAAGACGTTATGCTCCAGAAGGAATCCGCAGAGCGGGATCGGGAAAAGACCAATCCCGCTCAAAACGGGCGACGAAGGGGGTGCGGTAGAAGCCGCTAGCTCCCCAATCGTCGGTTAAGAGTCGTTTTAGCCACATACAGGGGAGATGTGGTCACTGCAAACGACCCGAGACCGGTGACACCTCGGTGCGGCCGGGAGATGACTTCTAACTGCATAGAGCTGTGAGAGGCTCAACAGCAACCTGCCCCAGGGGTGAATCTGGTTACCCCTGGATGTACCTTACTCGTGAGGTACGGCAGGGGGTACTCCAGAAGCCGCTGATGCGTTTCTGGAGCTCTTCTTGACTGCCGAGTTAGGCCGCCGCGGGGTTTAGTTTCAGGCAAATTTCAGGATGAACCGCGCCTGCACGTTGTCCTACAAATTGCGTAGTACATTATCCAGCCCCTATGCTCAAAAGTTGAGAATACCAATAGAAAAACGATTGTGACAATAATTCTTGTCGGACTATCGATGTACGGGTGGATACGACAATACGATATTAATTTGAACTAGACCCACCTACACATGATACAATTCTACCAACAAAATTTCAATAAAATTGGTTCAGTAGTTTAGCCATAGGACACTATTTTTCGTTTTTGAAATTTACTACACGATGTTGTTGGGTTAATGACCGAGGGCGTCGCGTCCTCGCACGCGCTGCGCTACCTTTGAACCTTTGAAGTAGCCGCCGACATCGGCGCGGGTGCCCTGTGTCGCGTTGTTGTACCTATTGATTATTAATAGATATTTATTTGTGGTGATTTTACAGTGACACGACTCATTAGTTAAGTTTGTTAGTTATTACGGAGCGTTGTGTTATTTTGTGTGAGTTTAGACAATGCCTCGACTCGGTTACACTTATACGGCTAGTAAATATTTTACTACGGATAAGATATTAATTTAGGGAGAATGTTCATTAATCCTACCTACCAATAGTCGGATTATTGTACATACTATCCAGAACATACGAGAAAAATCAATCTTTTATTCTTATTAGAGATAATGCTCTTCCGGTTGTAAACTCGACACGAGATGATCAAATTTACGTAAATACATAATAAATATTACTAGTGTTATTTAGCTTACGGCGATAAAGTTGGTATCTACTTTGTAAACCTACATCGCACGTCGTTTAGGTAACTATTTTACAGCCGCCAGCCGGTACCGTGGCCACTCAGGTTAGTGACCTTAAATTACAAATGGTGTCCTTATTGGTTTGTATTTTTAAAATATTTAGTTTGTTTGAAAATTTAATATTTTTTGTATCCGTTTTCGGATAAATTAAACAATCCCAAAGTAAACCAACACATATAAATAGCCCACGGTTACATTTAATATCGTATTGTCATATCCACCTTGTATATCTGTTTTCATGTAGGACATTGTTTCATTTGGACAGAGAACACTTTAACCTATTATTTAATATTTTTGTCCTACGGTTAGTAATAAAAAATATGGTCTTGTGGTATTAACAATTTCTGAGCGTAGATCTGTTAGGATGATCTAAGTTCGAACATCGATTGATTGATAGCTGGCATTATTTTTCCATGCTCAATATGTTTCTTTAAAATTCAAATATGCATCTAATCAAGTCTCTAGGGAGGGGCAGCTGCCCCTACCTGCCCCCCCTTGGCGACGCCCTTGTAAGAAACTACGCTACTTGTCGTCAGTATCGTACAAGTATCGACAACATTTTTGCTTCAACAAGAACAAGGCCGTGCGATATCTATACTAATATTATAAAGCTGCAGAGTTTGTTTGTTTGTTTGTTTGAACGCGCTAATCTCAGGAACTACTGGTCCGATTTGAAAAATTCTTTCAGTGTTGGATAGTCCAGTTATCAAGGAAGGCTATAGGCTATATTTAATTTTCAAAAAAATTAGAGATCCGTAAGAAAATTGCTATTTTGTAACCCAAGGTGTGAAATTGAAAACCTATTTTTGCGTGCGCTGCAAAGAGTATTGACAATAGAACAAAATAATGTATTACGGGTTTGTAGGTCCCATTAAGATCTACAAAAAAGTCCGCGAGAGCATATATCTTACTATCATGGTTTAGCCACAATAACCGCTTTTGTGTTAATTTTTTTTATTAAATCGTCTGAAGAAAGAAACTACGTTAAATGTGTATCGTAATATTAATCCTTATCCAAATTCAGCATTATGTTATCAAGGGTATTTATGTAGAAGTAAAATGCTTTGTTTCATCCTAATCGGACATTTCGTTTAGAAGTTATCGCGAGTATAAGACGCTAAGAGTTGGTACCTAATAATGAGTTATTTGCCAAAGAGTTTTTATCAACATAATACCTAATATTAATCTGAGACGCAAACGACGTTGCGTGGGTCAGCTAGGGTACCTATATATTTGATCGGAGCCCGGACATACTTGTATAATGTAAATGAATACATGATGGTACTTTGGTACTTATCTAACAATGTTTCCCAATTTATTAAATACGCACTTGTTATTGTATGAGCACCTTGTCGACTATGATTATTATTAATTTCTTTGATATTGACCTGATGATTTGCTGTGCGGCCTGAGTACGCAGCTCAACTATGGTTGAATAGGTCGATGGCTGATCCCTGGGTCTTACTCTATTTTACATTTGTGACATTTATTGATTATATTATATTTATTTATATTTGGACATATTACATCTTTTTAAATTTGACTGTGAGTAAAAGTGCTATTTGGATTTTATTTTCCATAAGTGGACCTCACATTATAACAATACAATGTCACAGTATAACAATGTAAAAATCTTGCAGCTATCAGTAAGAACGGCGCATGATTGGTTAGCTCATGGCTTTGCAGTGCTGTGCAGCAATGACTCCAAACCTTTTATTTTGTTTTCTTTGGTCGACTTCGTTCTTATTCAAGTCTCTTAGTGAAAAAAATATTGTAAACCGTATTATTATTTTTTAAAAGGAGCAACAATGGAGTTTCTTGCCAGATTCTTCTCCATGAAGGGTAGGCTGCACTTGGAACTGGCCACTAGAATCACTCGATTTTTTAAAATTAAATATTGACTATTCATAAGTGCCTGTAAAATAAGTGCCTATATGAATAAAATGTTTTTGAGTTTGAGTTTGACATTATAGTCAGTGTTATCACGTTATCAGTATGTTAACATAACCTGATTAAAGTATAAGATAGGTATTTAATTATTTCGTGTAGAGTATCCTAGAAATGAAGAAGAAGATGACCACACCGAACTGTTTTGTATGTTATGTCCTTGCGCACTGTAACTACTGTAAGGATTTCAGAACACGTTTTTATTTTTTCCCTTAGTCACCAGAACTCCGTTGAGCTTATTTTATATTCTATCCTAAATGGATATTCCACATAATCTATGATCGAATGGAGCAGTGGTAGCGTATGCGACTGCTGCACAGCAGTCGCAGTCGCATTGGGGTCACGGGTTAGATTCCCGGGTCGGACCAAATGTTTGTATGATGTGCAAATATTTGTTTCGGAGTTTGGGTGTTTTCTATGTATAATCTATACTAATATTGTAAACGCGAAAGTTTGTGGGTATTAATGGATGTTTGTTACTCTTTCACGCAATAACTACTTAACGGATTTGGATGAAATTTTACAGTAATATAGCTTATACATCAGAATAACACATAGGCTACTATTTGCCGCGATAACCGACATATACGCAGGCGGAGCCGCGGGCAACCACTAGTATATAATATGTATTTACAAAAAGAAATATATCTGTAATAAAATATGAAAACGTGATCATATTTATTCTGTGAATGGCAATGCTGATTCTCTGTGCTAGAAAAACGCCGGCCTGCTGGTCTCGAGAAGCGTCAATCAGTTGCTCGGCTAGTTTATTTAAACATAGCGCGAGCACTCGGACCCTATGAACCTAGCGTCTCTACCCCAAACGGTTCAAAAATGTAATTACCTATTAAATTTTGGTACTTACGCCGTTTGAGGCTTTCCGCAGAAGCAGCAGCAGCGCCGGCATAACCAGCTGTACTTGGAAGATAAGATGGCGCGAGGGTGTCAACGCAAGTTGCGTCCCACACCAAAGGCTTACCCATCTTCCATGGCAGTAACGACATACCATCTGGTCTCTTGCCATCGTCCCGTACCAGACCATTTGGTTCGCGTACAGCTGGAACGCCGGCGGTAACAAGAGCACGACGGATAATGTCGTTAATCGTCCTGTTTTGTGGATATTGATGTACCTACTCTATAAAACTATAGTAGGTACATTATTTTGCTGTATCCATATTTATATCAGTTGTCTAGTACCATAACACAGGCTCTACTTAGCTTGGGACTGGATGGCGTTGTATGTTAGATGTCCGAAATATCTTAGGCTACTTTTTTCGACTAGTAAGGGGTAACACCGCGGGTCTCGGCTAGTCACAAGAAACAACGTAATTGCGTTCACAACTGCATACTGCAAGGAAACGTAAGCATCACTTCAGTCAACAGTTCTAGATGTGTCAGTGTGTCATGTGTCAGAGTTTAAACATTAGGTAAATTGAATTGATGGTACTTCTTTATTAATTTCCAATTTTTTTTTACCAATATTCATATGTTACATATATTTGACTCAATTACCTACACTGTATTACACATTATTAAAATTGCACATTATTTCTTTATCTTCTGAAATTCGTTTTAACCCCCGACGCAAAAAGACTTTAGAAAAGTTTGACGTCGATGTTTGTCTGTCTGTCTATGTGTGTGTCTGTCTGTGGCATCGTAGCTCCCAAACGAATAGACCGATTTAGATGAGGTTTTTTCAATTTGAAAGTCAGTTTCCTTGGGGTTGTTCCTAGCTATGTTTGGTTAATATCGGTTATCGGTCCAGCAGTGTAAAAGTATCAGCTCTTTTCCAAAATGATGTAAGGCATTTTTGGCGTATGATTACTCGATTAACGCGCTCCACGCGTGCCTAATTTTTAATTTATGATTATGTTATAACTGTAATCGTTGCAATGCTTTTATTATTGGTTTCAAAAATAATACTTACTGATTGAAACACAGTAATATAAAAACGTCGGATTTAATAATTGCCCTCATTTTATTAACAGGCACGTTTTTTGTATACTAAGCCCTCAACTAAGCAACGTGAGAGCATCACAGCGGCAACGCGACAATGACACGTGGTTTGTAAATACATACATCAGCATTAGATGTTTTGAAATTTCAAACTACTTTAACTTCACTTATCTAAAAACGACTATACATTAGCATTACCTACAAGTATTTTCACACATCCGTTTGAATTGTATCTTGTGTTATTCATTTATAATTGCCAATATCTAGTAAGAATATTGTTCTCATTAAACGTGACATAGAATTGGTAGGTTGTATTGTAGACGTTACAATGACGTTGTAAACAGAGGTGATTCACCTTATTGTTGGAATTCATTCAAGGAACTGTGGTCCAATGGACTGAGGTTTATAGGCGTCTTTATTAGATTTACTAGCAGCCGGCCCCGGCTTCGCGCGGTAGACATACTTAGGTATTTAACTAAAAATTTAAATATCACTCTCACAAATTTTAATAATAGGTCTTTACCTATTAAATTACCGTTTTGTATGCAAGAAGTGAAAGTACTTATTTTTTCAAACTTTTTTATTTCTGTTATTCGAAGTAATCACCCATGCAATCGACGCATCTTTGTCAACGCATTGGCAGTTTATTGATGCCCTTCTTGTAAAAATCAGCTGGACGGGAGGCAACAAACTCTTCAAAGGCATTTTGTACTGCCTCTCGCATCAATAAACTGCCAATGCGTTGGCAAAGATGCGTCGATTGCATGGGTGATTACTTCGAATAACAGAAATAAAAAAGTTTGAAAAAATAAGTACTTTCACTTATTGCATACAAAACGGCAATTTCATAGGTAAAGGCCTATTATGAAAAAGTAGTTATTGTGACATACCTGTAATACTTAGTTAGGCAATTATGGTACCGCGAACTTTTTTGTGGATATTGATGTACCTACTATAGAAAACTATAGCAGTACCCACGCCATTTTGCTAAATACTTTCCGCAGCGCACGCGATATATGGATGTTTTTGGGTATTTTTCGGAACGAAGTTCCTTATCGCGCGTTGCGAAAGGGGGCTAGACGGAAAAAAAATAAGACCAAAAGTTGTAACGACACTTAACATTGAGTGTCATAGTGGATACTCAACGCTAAGTATAACAAACTGATTGCCATCGTCCATACCATAGCAATAGGAGCGGAGCACCATAAATAATGTTTCAAAAACAGGGGATGAGGGGAAAATTATCACGCCATGGGCAATAGAAGATGCAAACGAGGTTGCGTGGGTAAGCTAGTGAAGTAAGTAAGTATAGCTACTTAGGTATAAATAAATCTATACTATATATTAATATAATATATATACTACCATCTCTATAATCTATATACTAGTATCTCGTATGGTACAGACGTTTGCAATGTAAGCGAAAAGAAATGGGTTTATTTACGACATCAATGTTTCAATCAATCAATACGGTTTCTACCTCTAAAATTATCAATTTTTCTCTACTACGAGTATATTATGCATGCAAGAGGAAGGTTTATATGTATAATATAAACCTTCCTCTTGAATCACTCTATCTATTAAAGAAAACCGCATCAAAATCCATTGTAGTTTTAAAAGATCTAAGCTGTAAGCATTTATAGGACAGACAGAAAGCGGATGCGACTTTGTTTAGTGCTATGTAGTGATGATTCTCGTTTTCTTTCAGTATCTGTAAAAATAATAATAGGTACCTACTATTCTATCGTGGGAGAGCCACGGCATGCATTGCATGGGCCATTCGACCGGAGTGATACCACGGTCTCACAGAAAACCGGTGTGTAACAGCGCTTGCGCGGCAGGTGTTGCGGGTGTCCATGGGTGGCGGTAATCGTTTACCATCAGGCGATACGTCTTTTGTTTACCCCCTATTACATAAAAAAAAGTATGTTATCATATCAATTAAAGTTAGAATATCTTTTTTCGATACGATTCGATGAACAGTTTAAAAATACGTAATTATTGAGCGTTAGTATTTTATTTTAATGTGTTATTTTATTACCTGTACATACTTAAGACTTAATCTTAAATGCATTTCCTTACTTTCACACAAATAGTAAAAAGAATAAAGAGTTCATTCACCTTAAGATATTTTTGACATTAGATTTATATAGGTAGGTACATTTATGTATATCTAAATGGCACAAAGATCGTTACTACGTAAGACCAGCCATTTAGGTCTAGATAGATAAGTACCTACTTACTGAAGCGTCTAGTTCGACAAATAAGACGAAGCGTATCTAATCTTGCTTGGTCCCCTACGATTTTGTTACACTAACTACTACTCATCAGTGTTCGTCCGATAAGAGGATCGAACCCATAAAATCAGCGGAGTAGAAAGTTATCAGATACCTAACAGTATCTGCAATTCCAAATAGGTTTCAAAATTTAATTGCAAATAGGTGTCTACAGCTACCTTAAAGACACCACCTGTGTACGAACCCTGAACTCATCATTAACCACATAATATATATCTATCACAAAAGTTCCAGGAACTAAAGCAAAGCAAACCATGACTGCTTGTTAACAATAGCCTATTTATATTATGTTCTAGTGCAGTACCTTTGTCCATTATTTTTGTATCGTTTTTTCACTAAATATGGTGTTATGATTTACATATTCTATGAAAATCAATAAGGTATTAGGTACTTTCTCACTGGTATTGAAGTGGTAATTCAGGATAAAATGAAAATACAATATTTGTTTCACGGAGGCTACCTTTAATCTATGAATTTACACGTTCGTTTGCAGTTATAACAAAATAGTTCAGATATAACCTTATATAAATTATAAAATAATGTTACAGTATAAGCCTTGTAAAAAATATAGAAAAGGAATGAGTTTGTAGCCCTTCTTTCCTTCTGAACACCTTTCGGTGAATGAAGTATCGCAGTTGAATGAAAAATTGTGCTGTAATGAGCGCTAGCTACTTCTTGCCCTTAGCGGCCTTCTCAGCGGCTTTGGTAGTCTTGCCACCTGATGCATCCTTGAAGTTTACAGCCTTAATTACACCGACGGCGACCGTTTGCCTCATGTCACGCACAGCGAAACGTCCGAGGGGAGGGAATTCTTGGAAGGATTCTACACAAAGAGGCTTGGAAGGTACCAGGTTGACAATGGCAGCATCACCAGATTTGATGGATTTAGGGTTGTCTTCAGTAGATTTACCAGTACGACGGTCGACTTTCTCTTTGATTTCGGCGAATTTGCAGGCAATGTGAGCTGTGTGGCAATCCAAAACTGGTGTGTAACCGTTTGAAATTTGACCGGGGTGGTTGAGTACGATGACCTGTGCGGTGAAGTCAGCAGCACCCTTGGGTGGGTTGTTCTTGGAGTCGCCAGCGACGTAACCACGACGCAATTCTTTAACTGATACGTTCTTTACGTTGAACCCAACATTGTCTCCGGGTACGGCTTCCTGAAGAGCTTCGTGGTGCATCTCCACAGACTTAACTTCAGTGGTGATGTTGGCGGGTGCGAAGACGACAATGGTACCAGGTTTAAGGATACCAGTTTCAACACGGCCTACGGGCACCGTACCAATACCACCGATTTTGTATACATCTTGAAGGGGCAGACGCAGGGCTTTGTCGGTGGGGCGAGCAGGGGGCAGGATGGCGTCAAGAGCCTCGATAAGGCACTTGCCGTCAGCCTTGCCTTCCTTGCGCTCCACCTGCCATCCCTTGAACCAAGGCATTTTGGTAGAGGGCTCTAACATGTTGTCTCCGTGCCATCCAGAAATGGGTACGAAAGCGACAGCAGCAGGGTTGTATCCGATCTTCTTGATGTAAGAGGACACTTCTTTCTTGATTTCCTCGAAACGGGACTCGCTGTAGGGAGGTTCAGTGGAGTCCATTTTGTTTACACCTACGATGAGTTGTTTGACACCGAGCGTAAAAGCGAGCAGAGCGTGCTCACGGGTCTGTCCGTTCTTGGAGATACCTGCTTCGAATTCACCAGTACCAGCAGCGACGATGAGCACAGCACAATCGGCCTGTGAGGTACCAGTGATCATGTTCTTGATGAAATCTCTGTGACCGGGGGCGTCGATGATGGTCACATAGTATTTGGCGGTCTCGAACTTCCACAAAGCGATATCGATTGTGATACCACGTTCACGCTCAGCCTTTAGTTTGTCCAAAACCCAGGCATATTTGAAGGAACCCTTACCCATTTCCTGGGCTTCCTTCTCGAACTTCTCGATGGTACGCTTGTCGATACCACCGCATTTGTAAATCAAGTGGCCGGTGGTTGTGGACTTGCCGGAGTCGACGTGTCCAATGACGACAATGTTAATGTGAATCTTTTCCTTGCCCATTTTTGGTTAGTCTAGAACAAATGAGAAAATAATAGTAAGTTTTAATTGTTTTTATTCGACAAATTGCAATGGGTATTATGGTATTAGCCGGCATCTGCAAGGTCGCAACCTCATGTATCGAGCGGCCGGCAATATGGCGGCCGCATGGCCGCCTCGCCCTATCTTGACATTTCACAATGGATGTCAGCCATTACATCAAATGCACCTTAGTTTTAAAAATATTTGTGTAACATGTGCATTAGAAAGTGCGGCGATTTATTATTTACGTAAACTTTTAAGCGAATCATAGAATGAGGCTAAGAAGAAAGTGCAACACCACGTGGTGGCAGGCTGGCTGGCGGAGCCGGTCGTTGGACAATTATGACGCGTAGGCAAACGCGTCGCTAAATTCATAATTGGAATTTGGATACGTAAATCAATTAAATTGAACAAAAGAAGATGTGTTATAGTTAACAGTTACATAGCAATGTGTAACATACTGTGGGTTTTAAATTATTTAGGTTCAGTATTGATTGTAAAATGGATGAGATTCAATTCAAATAAGAATAATGTATGCAGTATTTTAATGCTTACGGTAATATAAAATCACTGAAACACTACACTAAACAATTTCTTCTGACACTCACCACGGATTACAATCCACGTGTAATATCCGAGATAGACTCCAACAGAATGGAAGAGAAATGGTGATTCCTTCAGCTGGCTCGATTGAAGAGAGTCACTTCCGGCTTTTAGGGTGACCATGCTAGGTTTTTTTTTCTCCATTTTACTCATTTTTACTGGCAATACAATTTTATCTACTGGATCACTTTTTACAACTTTGCCTGGCATCAGTGGTAAAAGAAAGTAAATTTATAAGCCAAGTCTATGTGATTAGCAAACTAAATCATTTATTTATATATTTTTTTTTTTAAACTTGGTAGAATTGGTTAAAAGTAACACAGTTAACCTATAATAATTACACAAATGTGCTTGGCTCACCCAATATGACTATGCAGTAACCACGCACTTAAGAAAAAAAACTTTAAATAACATACTTACAGATGCCTTTTTTGTAAATGAGTACTACAAAACCATATTAACGCTAACGTATTTAGATAAACGTCGATCAATCCCTTAACAATAATGAATCAACAACTTGGACCAACTTTTAAGGATGTATGAAGTATGTTCACGGAGAATGGATATGACAGGTGTTTAAAAAAAAACCGAAGGTGAAAACAATCAGTAAACCGCGACCGTGGGAGAGCCACGCTTAGGCATGAATGGGCCGGCTCGACCGGAGTGATACCACGGCCTCACAGAAAACCGGTGTGAAATAGTGCTTGCGCTGTGTTTCACCGAGTGAGTGAGGATACCGGAGGCCCATACCCCAACCCCTCCCCCTATCCCCCCACCCCATCCCCCAAAGGCCGGTAACGTACTTGTGACGCCTCTGGTGTTGCGGGTGTCCATGGGCGGCGGTAATCGCTTACCATCAGGCGATACGTCTGCTCGTTTACCGGTCTATTCCATAAAAAAAAAAAAAATACTCTTAAAATAAGTAAAGTTATACCGTTCATTCAAATTAAATCAACTGACAATTCACCAAATCAGATCCTCGGATACTAGAGGAAATCAGTAAAAAAGACAAGTACATTATTAATGATGCATAAATACGTTCACTTAGAAGTATATTAAAGATATGAATCAGATTGATTGACAGAAATAATATGAGGTAATGGTAATGAACCATAAGTATATTTATTCAATTTAAAAAAAAATGTTCACCTCTCAGAAAGGGTTTATGCATTTTTGGGAACTTAGCGACAAAATAATTTAAATGTAACAAAAATAATAATATCATTTTGACTGCCTCGTTGGTCTCGCGGTTGGCGTGTGCGACTGCTGATCATGAGGTCTCGGGTTCGATTCCCGGGTCGGACCAAATGTTTGTATGATCTATAAATATTTGTTTCGGAGTTTGGGTGTTTTCTATGTATAATATGTATGTATTTACAAAAAAAAAAGTATATATGTATTTGTATCAGTTGTCTAGTACCCAAAACACAAGCTCTGCTTAGCTTGGGACTAGATGGCGTTGTGTGTTAGATGTCCGAAATAATAATTATTATAATTATTATTTTATCACAGGCCATGAAAATATTCCCCTAAGAAAATTTTATTGTATTAATTGCCAAGGGTTGTGAATATGAATTTACCACAGTTAAGTGGAAATATTTTTTTTTATGGCAATTCTTTAATCAAACCAGGATATGACGTATTGATTCGCGAAATCGTTTAGAAACGTAACGTATAGAGCAGAGTTTTTAAGATTCGTAGTCATGTTACAACAAAAATAATAGCTCAAAATAAATAAGTAACAGTCTATGATAAGATTTTTAAGACTGCTGCTGCTGCTGTTATGAGCTTAAATAATTATTTTGTTAGTAAAAATTACATTAGGAGTATTAGTGTAGAAAATTATACTTTCATCTATAATAATTTAATGTTGATGTAAGATGAGTTTAAAAATAATATCAAAGTAATGTTATACAAAAATATTTCTGATATTATCTTATCAAGCATGTAAATATAATGTTCTACATAGAATATGAACATTTTTGGTTCACAGAAATGTCAAATTTTAGCCCCCCGCACCTCGCTGTCCGCACCCCATTCATCAGATTCTGTAAATCCCGTCTTAAAATTATAATGAATTAGAAGAAATTTAAATAATAGGTTCATAAAATAATACTGTATATAGGTTCAATATGATTATCTTCATGGTTAAAATAATAAGTTTGTATTAATTTATGCATAATTGAAGTAACGTTGAAGTAACAAGCATGTTCAAAAGTCGCGGAGATATTGTTTATAAATGCACAGTGAGACTTTTGGAGGATACAGAAATTTTAGAATGTGAATTTCATGTAAGTTTTACGAAAACAAATTGCACACTAACTTCAAACGTTCAAACTTAATTTAAAAATGGAACGATTGTTTTCAGCCAAGTTATAAAGGAAAATTTTTGTTGGAGCATGTATGTCAACAGTTAAATCTTACTGAGACTGATTATTTTGGACTTCGGTATGTGGACGCCGGTGGACAAAGGGTAAATATTTAAATTCAGTAAATAGTATGTATTGTACAAATAAATATTTATGCATAACCTATGTAATACAATGAATGATATAAATTAAAATAGTAAATGTAATGGATAAATTAGAGTAAAGCATGTTATAAGAGAAATGGAAAATACATAGCTATAGAAATAAACTAGAAGATATTTTTAAAAAACTTAACTATAGGTTTACTAAAAAGAAGAAAGAGGTTGCTCTTCCATATAATTATTTATAGGAATTTATATAGAAATGTAGATAATCAGATGAAGATATACATTCATAGTTTACTTCACTTTTATTCGTCATAGTTCACTTAAATTTTACTGGAACATTTTTAAGTAATTTACAAATGCATCATTACATATTTCATTTTATACTTTGTCCATTCGTTTATTTTCTTTTTGACAGCTCACGCCTATCAATTACCATTTTTTTTTTCGGAATTATGTACTACAGTAATATCGTACTTTATTGACGGTGACGGTACTTTAGTGAAGTGGTCTGTGCATAACAAATAACCACAGACTATAGAACAGTACTTGAAATACGATAAATCGATCATATGATAAAAATAATTTGACTTCATGTAAGTATTTTTTCTGTAAATTTAGTAAAAAAAGGAAAATAAAAATAGTATCTATGACTCCAAGATTGACTTTTTGCAAGGAATTAAGTCGAAATCTTGGAATTTAGGATCAAACCAAGAGTAAAGAACAATAACTCTGTTCATTCATCCAATTTACTGATTTATTATTTATATTTTTGTTTATTTCTTACATAATATAAAAAAAACTAATAAAGGAATAATTAATATTTCAACAAAAAATATTTAATTAAATCGATTGAAAGTTCTTCATAAATAAAATCGCTATTCGTTTCAAATCGAATCGATAATGGGTGAGGGTGTCACTAATTTCAAAATTTCTTGAACTGTCAAAAAGAAATGGACAGAGTATAGTTTACTTTAAATTAGAAACTTCTTATCTCTTTAATCAACTTTATAAAAAATAAAAATAGTTATCTATATGTTTTATTTTTGTAGCATTTTTTAATTCATTCAAATAAATAGATTGTAATTTTTTTATGATGAAACATTTTCAATTTTTTTTTCAGCATTGGCTTCACCTGGCAAAATTAATACTAAAACAAGTAAAAGGTAAATTTTTATTAAAAATTCTAATAGCTAAAATATTCTAATTCCAAAAATTATAACAATTGAAATTCTCATTCATTTCATGAATGAAATGAAATGATCATTCCAATTGAAACTTTAAAGATTCCCATGTATATGTGACACTGGGATTATTAAAATATTAAATATAAAAATCAATTGCTGTTCGTTTCTCTCTAAAACTCGAGAACGGCTGGGTCGATTTAGCTAATTTTAGTTTTGACATTTTTGTCGTAGTCCAGGGAAGGTTTAAACTGTGAAACATTAAAAATAGCTTGAAAATCAAATGTCACATCAAGGCAGTAGCGGACACAGCTAGTCACTCATAATTATGTGAGTAGGTGTAAGCTTTCAAAAGAAAATATAAATATACTAGTTGTTGCCCGCGGCTCCGCCCGCTTGTATGTCGGTTATCGTCGTATAAACAGTAGCCTATGTGTTATTCTGATGTATAAGCTATATTACTGTAAAGTTTCATCCAAATCGGTTCAGTAGTTTTTGTGTGAAAAAATTTCAAAATATCTTTAATGTACACAATTGGACCTGTTACATTTTTATTATAAGTATATAGATTTGGGATGTATGTGACAAGAGTTCTTCCTACCTAGGTTTTATATGTGTTGTATGTAAATTAGGAGTGCATTTTCTTGTTATATAAAATGTAGTAAGTATGGTAAGAAAAAAGTTGCTAAATATTTATTTATTTATCTTTATTGTACACACGTAACAGAAAGAAAAAGAAAAAGAGTTACAATATACAAAATGTGACAATTGGCGGTCTTATCGCTCATGGCGATCTCTTACAGACAACCTTTGTACGGATACTATCGTAAGTGACATTAATTAGGGTAGCAGTAGTAGGGCGCACAAATCATAAATTTATTACGTAAATTATAAAAACAATCACCAAATTCAAAATATCAACTATTTGCATAAGTACTTAAACATCTACTTATATTACACATATAAACATACAAATACATTATAAACAAACTAAAATATATACATACTATAAATAACAAGTAATTATAATGATAGATAATAATCCTTCACTAGCTTTTTAAATACAGTCAAGGTTTTGGCGTGACGGATTGTTTCAGACAAATCGTTCCAGAGTCTTACTGCTTGCACAGTAAAGGATTTATCTGTAAACCGGGTGGAATGTTTTGGCATTTCAAGTTTCAAATTCTCTGATGATCTCAGGTCCCTGCAATGAGTGTTGTGTAAAAACTGAAAGCGTTTTTTAAGATAAGAGGGAGTGTGAGGATGAAACAGAATACTGTATAGAAGAGAAAGAATATGAACATTCCGGCGAAAGCGTATTGGGAGCCACTTGAGTTTAGAACGAAACTCTGAGATATGATCATATTTGCGTAATCCAAATATGAATCTAATGCAAAGGTTTTGGAGTCGCTCAAGTTTATTTAGTTGGTCTTCGGTGAGATCCAGATAGCTGACATCACCATAGTCAAGGATGGGAAGAAGAAGAGATTGTGCGAGCGCAATTTTAGTGTTTGTGGGAAGAAAGTTTCGTAACCTTCGCAGAGACCCCGCTGCCGCGAATAGTTTGCGACTAATTTCCCCAATCTGGGGGCCCCAGGATAGGTACCTATCCATAAGTATCCCCAATTTTTTTACTTTCTCACTGAAGGGAACAATCGAGCCGGTGCAAACAATGTCTGGTATCTGCTGGAAGTTTAATCTACAGTGCAGCCCGGGGCTACCCACTATGACGACCTGTGTTTTAGTCGGATTCACCTCAGTCCATACTCCCTACTCGTCACATATTTTCATCAAATCTCTGTTAATTGTATTCACTACTTCTGTTAATTCATTTGGAGTTCCTTGTGAGTAAATTTGTAAATCGTCTGCATAAAGATGGTAGGAAGAAAGCAATTGATTTGTGATTGAGTTAATAAAAACTGAGAAAAGTAAAGGGGATAACACGCCGCCCTGAGGTACGCCCGCAGATGTAGTGCACCAAGAGGAGTAAACATTTGCAACACAAGCACGCTGCTGGCGACCATACAGGTAACTACGAAACCAGTCAATAGCTGATGGAGATATGTTAAGAGAGCGCAGTATCCCCAACAAGACATCGAAATCTACGGTATTGAACGCGTTGCTGAAGTCTAGCAAGGCAAATACCGTTAGCTTTCCCTCCTCCATGCCCGACCTAACATCATCAGTAATGTGGACTAGAGCCGTGGTAGTACTATGGCCTGGGCGGAAACCTGACTGGAGATGATTAAGGAGACAATTTCTTGAAAGGAATGAGCTTAGTTGTCTCTGAGTGAGACGCTCGAGGACTTTGGAGAGAAACGGGAGGACGATAATCTGTGAGGGCGATTACTTTTCTTGGGGAGGGGAATAACTTGAGCCAGTTTCCATGCAGATGGAAAGGTATTGATGGATATGGAATAGTTGAGGATATGGCTGATCACGGGTAGAATTTCGTCTAGGATGGGAAGAATCATGTTACAACTGATACAGTCGCTCCCTACAGCATTCGAAGTTATTAACACTACGCTCTTCCTAACATCACATGCAGCGAATTGACTGAAAATGAATGGGGAAAAGTCGGGAGTCGGCAGAGATGAAAGATAGTTTAGCGTCGCAATCTTGGTAGCCCCGCCATAATTGGAGGAGGCAGAAAAATATGAATTCATGAAATCAATATCAATATCTTTCGAAGAACAGTCAGGACGTGATTTGCCGACTCCTAATGACCTAAGAAACTTCCAAACCTTGGCTGGGTCACCATCTTCAACAGATTTGTGGATATGTCGGCGCTGAGCATTCCTACACATCTTGTTGCAGTGATTTCTTATGAGTACAAATCTTTCCCAGTTTATTGCTGTGGTTTGACTTTTGTACCTGGACTGAGCTCTTGCTTTCTTCCTTTGTACCGCCCTTATTTCTTCCGTGAACCAAGGTGCAGGCAGATGTCTTACCTTTTTCTGTTGTATTGGAGCATGCTTATCAAATAGGTACGTAAGGTTATTTGTGAAGTGGTTTATTTTGTCATCAATACAGTCCGAATTCAAAAGCAATCTCCAGTCGATGTTGTCGGAGCTCTGCGAAGATCCGAGAGGTTCATGTCACGAAAATTACGGTATGATATAATTTTAGCTTTAGGTTTAGGAATACGAAGGAGATAGGAAAGAAAGAGAAGATCGTGATAGGAAAACGAATCTGCAGAGCATTGGCCGTGTTTGGCAACATGCTCAACAGAGGATACAAAAACGAGGTCAAGAAGAGATGGATTGCGGTTTGGTAAATTGTGTGTAGGATTTAATGGGAGAATGGAAAGGTTACTGGATTCAATAACAGATCGAAGGATAGCAGAACGAGAATTGTTTTTGAGCAAACAGGTGTTAAAGTCACCCATGACTATGGTATGACTGTACGAAGGGGTTAAATTTTCTAACAGTACTTCAAGGGAAGAAAAGTACTACCCTTAACGAAGGACTATAAATTATAATATACACCGAGAAGTATTTTTGTGTTTTGGAGTAATATTTCGATGAATAAATGCTCACCAGCATTCGTGGGTGGGGACTGTGATGAAATATTTACAACGGAGAAAGGAATGTGAGATCGGATGTACATGGCAACTCCACCGCCGCGTCCACAAGTACGATCGTTCCTTACTAATCGAAAGCCTGGTAGCGAATACGATACGGTGGATAGATAAATAGTTACACGAAACAACCTTTTTGGACTTACTGCCCACTTGATTATCACTGCAGATTATGCATTACATTTTTTTTTTTTATGTATGGCCCGCCAAAACGACTCTACTCTGCCTGATGGAAAGCATAAGCAGAATCCAAGAGTGGCGGTCACCATACTCACTGCGAATGCAGACAATGCAGTATGGCAACCCACACCATGGCGGCCTAGTGATGCTGCTGCATCTTTTAGTCTAGTCAACAAGTGGAACTTGTCGACTAGACTATTTGGGCCTCCGGTCTCGCACTCACCAACGAAACACGACAGCATGAACGCTGTCATTTTACGTTGATTTTCTGTGCGAGGGTAGTACCGCCCCGGTCGAGCCGGCCCATTCATGCTGAAATCAGCGTGGCTCTACTACCCACAATTTATTTTTAACCGACTTCAAAAAAGAAGGTGGTTACGTTTCACTGTATGTATTTTTTTTGTAATACTAATTTTTTATTGCTTTTTAATTTAATAAATGAAACATTTTCACATATACTTTTTTAGATTATAAAGTTTCTTTTCATTTACTTATTGACAGATGCATCACCAATATTATTTAGTTTTCGAGTGAAGTTTTACCCTCCAAATCCTTTACTACTAAAAGAAGATGTAACAAGGTTCCAGATATACTTACAACTCAAAAGAGACCTTTTACACGGAAGGTTATATTGCACAGCCAATGAAGCGGCAATGCTGGGGGCACTTATTATACAAAGTAAGCCTTTCATTTACATTTTAATTTCATTATAATAATAATTGTTTCAAAATATTTATCATTTTTTTTTTATATTTAACTGCCTCGGTCGGGTGGTGGCAGTGTATGCGACTGCTGTGCTTGAGGTCTCGGGTTCGATTCCCGGGTCGAACCAAATGTTTGTATGATCTGCAAATATTTGTATCGGAGTTTGGATGTTTTCTATGTATAATATGTATGTATTTACAAAAAAAGTATAAATTATATCAGTTGTTTAGTACCCATAACACAAGCTCTGCTTAGCTTGGGACTAGATGGCGTTGTGTGTTAGATGTCCAAAATATTTATTTATTATTTTATTATTAATTAAATCTATTTTATTATTACTGAGTTTTGTATATAAATAATAATATAGAAATTTTCATCAATTAGTGTATTGCCAAATTGATAATTTTATTAAATAGGGCAAGCAGTCTTATTTTTTTCCGAAATGTATCCATAATGTGTTAGTATATTCGTACATTTTAGTACATGCAATTTACATAAATATTAATAGAAAGACTGTCATTACTGACTGCAATGACTCAGGAGACGGTTAGGACTACCACATATCCTTTGCAGCAGAAAAATTACTCATCATTAGTCATTTACACAAACTAAGAAATCTATAGGTACTTTGAATTTACTACCATTCTCTCTTTCTTTTAAAAAGACAACACCCGCATTAGGAATATACATCCTGTGTCGCGGAGGACTTTACAAACATACATGAAACGGACATAAAGTACACCCAGGCATAGAACAACAATTTGTGGATCAGTGTTGTCCCATGCAGGATTTGAACCCACAATACTTTTCGCAGTAGGTAGCGGCGTGGCGGCCACTTAAACCACTAGACCAAACGTGCAGTCCTTGAAGGCAAAGTCGATGAAGCACAGTATGAGAGGAGTACCTCTCATACTGTGCTTCATTGACTTTGCCTTTGATAAAAGAAATTTTTAATAATTTTTAGAAAGAACCAGCTTTATTGTAGTTTCCGTTTGGTTTTTATCAGATATATTTTTTATTGAAACTTTAAAAAGTATTTCATAAAAATGTGATGTACCTATGTTCCAGTCGAACTTGGTGACTACGATCCGAACATTCACGTTGGTAATTATGTAACAGAAATGAGATTGTTACTGAGACAAACGGAAACCATTGAAGCGAGGATCCAGGTGAGAAAAAAAACCTAATTCATTGGTTATATGTGAAATGTTTCATATTTGAGGATCAGGTGCAAGGCACTACCGATAATGACATCGTAAACCTAAAAAAGGTATAAGATACTTCAAAACAAGCTAATTAATTATTATAAAACTGCGTGTTAAACGAGGACTTAAAATTTACAAACTGTCGATTTTTTAACCGACTTCAAAAAAAGGAGGAGGTTCTCAATTCGACTGTTTTTTTATGTTTGTTACCTCATAACTTTCGACTGGGTGAACCGATTTTGATGATACTTTTTTTATTTGAAAGCTGGTGCTTCCCGAATGGTCCCATTCAAATTTAGTCCAGATTGAAGTCGGTTTTTTCAAATTGTTCCAATTTGAAATTATTTATAACTTTGTTCCCATACCTAGTGTCATTCTCACAACCAAGATACCTCAAACGCCTAAATCTGTCGAACGGCATAAGCGTAGAGTTGTTTTAAAATTGCTATCTTAATAGGCACCTTTTAAGAGATTATTAACACGACACGAAACACACAGAGTGTTTCGTTGCTGAGTGCGAGACCGGAGGCCCAATGATGCAGAAGGATCACTAAGCGCCATGGTGTGGGTCACCATGCTGCATTGTCCCATTGTCATTGCAATGAGTATGGTGACCACCGCTCTTGACTTCTGCTTATGCGTTCCATCGGGCAGTGTAGTCATTTTGCCAGGGCCATACAAAAAAAAAAAACTATTATACTTATGTTTTTTTAACATGTTGTCAGAACAATATTTAAGCAAAGAATAAAATATGATGTGTGGTGAGAGTTTTTAGAAGTTCGCCATTGTATCTAGACATGCTTTCAACCATGATCTCTAAAGCCGGGTCTCCACCGAAGAAAAGTTGGCAATTTTTGTGTTGTCAACATGTGTTGGTGACAAAAGTTTCTGTAAAACCGAGTCTCCACCGAACGAAAATTGGCAATTTTTGTGTTGTCAACCTTTTTTTGTGTTGTCAACCTTTTTTGTGTTGTGAAATTTCGGTGGAGACGATCCAGGTATTAGTGTATAAATCGTGAATTGAGAGTTTTTAAAAACCCCTCACAAACTGCTAACAATAGACCATCAGATCTCCCGTGAACTTGTTTGTCACCTTATCAGTGTATAAAACAAGTACATTTTACTATAAATTTATATAAATTACATACTCGACTTTCTCAACCTATACGTCCATTTGTGTATGATTACACAATATCACAAAATATCTTGCACAATGATTTTAATGTTGCGAAATTATTTGGTTATCGGTCGTACAATTTATTTTTATATACATATATTAGCCTCCAAAAGTGACTCTACTCTGTCTGAAAGCATGAGCAAAATCCAAGAGTAGTCATTATACTCATTACGAATGCACACAATGCAGCATGGTGACCCACACTATGGCGGCCTATTGAGATGCTTCTGCATCATTGGTCTCGCACTCACGAACAAAACACGACATCACGAATGCTGTCATTTTTGGTTGGTCTTCTGTGCGAGGGTCGCCCCGCCCCGGTCGAGTAGGCCCCTTCATGCTGAAATCAGCGTGGCTCTACTACCTTGAGACTTCGTATCACTAGATTTGTTCCCTTAGTGTTGCCGCACACGGGCCACTTGTGGCCGGTGGTCGACACATAAAATATATGAAAATGACAGGAAATATGCCGGTGGCGGCGTTTTGTGGCTGTGGCCGGTGGCCAGTGTGCGGCGACCCTTATTGATGTATAAAACTAGTATTTTTTAACATATATGTATGTATTTAAATAAATCATAGGTACTCGTCTTTCTTAACCTATTCCTTCATTTGTGTTCGATTACACAATATCGCAAAACATCTTGCACAATGATTTTAACGTTGCGAAATTATTTGGCTATCCAAGATAAATAATGACGAAGCCAAAACACGGTGTTTGAACTTCATTATGCTACAATTAGGTACTTATTTAGAGGAAGTGTTCAGTTCTAAATGATGTACCTACTCATATTGCGGAAGTGTTAAATCTCGATCACATTTTGATACTTATTGATTAAACACAATTATACTTGTTATTTGTAATTAGTTACTTTGTAAGCTAATGTTTTTAACCGACTCCAAAAAAGAGGTTTTTCGGTTAGGCGCTCCATCATTTATGACGAAAATAAAGGAATGTAGAATACAATCCATACGAATTCTGTCGGTTACGCTTTCGTTTTTTTATTCGTTTCCGCTTCGGCAAAACCGCTGCACCGATTTCAATGAAATTTGGCATGGAGATACTTTGATTGAGGAACGACTATTGGCTTCTCTTTACTGCAATAATCGATTATACATGCGGACGGAGCTGCGGGCAAAAGCTATAAAAAATTATTTATATTGTGTGATTCATTCAACTGCGGATATATTCTTACGGTGTTCTAGACTTACAACTACCTATACTAAATTAACTATACCTAAATCATAGCTTCATGAATCCTGAGCATTCTCCTATTATGCTCGCTTAATTTATCGATGAGGTACTACGTATGTGAATAACACTAATATACAAATTTTAACAATAAAACCGACTTCAATCTGAACCAATTTGACCAAACCAAAATTTTAATGGGACCACAGCGGAAGCACCAGCTTTCAAACAAAAAAAGAATCATCAAAATCGGTTCATCCAGTCGAAAGTTATGAGGTAACAAACATAAACAAAAACAGTCGAATTGAGAACCTCCTCCTTTTTTTGAAGTCGGTTAAAAAATTAAATAATACAGGTATAAATTATTACAAAGGTGTTATAAGTGCGACTTAAAAATATCATCAAACATTTAATCTTAACAGACAGATATATAGGAACAATCTCGATGAAATTAAACTAAAATAACTAAATTAGTCCATCCGTTTAGAAGCAATCCACTGTTAGCCGTAGAAAGAATCTTATTATTAATTTGTTTATTTTGAAAAAATCCATAATGCAAATCTTAGGTGACAATTTTTGTTTGTAAAATTATGTATTTTTTTATTCTAACAGCGAAAAGTAGCCTTAATTATCGTAATAAATTAGGTATTTCTTTGTTGAAAATAAGTTTAAATATGAGGAAGCTCGTGTTTTCCTCCTGATAAAATTGTTACTTTTGTTTCGTTATTAACAGATAATAAAAAATAAGCATTGATAAAATTCTTGCTAAGTATTGTGCAAGATAGGAACAAAAACAAAATTGTAACAACATAACTGAGAAATTAAAAAGAGTAAAATAATAAATAATACTTTGCGGGACCCGTAGGAACTACACAGGGAACCGGTGGAGGGAACGCCAGGTGGTAGCGGTGGGGTTAAGGGAATGACGACACAAGAAGCTGAGCGCACATTCCTCAAGATAGCCTGCCAACTGGACACGTACGGAGTTGACCCTCATCCTGTCAAGGTACTCATCACCTTCACCATACACACTTGCCTCAATACCCACACTAATATTATGGATTTGAACAATTTGTTCATACAGATATATAATGTATATTAGACTACTGGTTCAAATTGAAAAAAAAAAAAAACTAGACAACCCGTTCAAAATATTTCAAACCAAAGACCAAAATTCATCAAGCCATTTAGGCTAAACAGTGTCCCATAAGAAATATGCATATAACATAGATACCAAAATATAACCGAACCTCCTTTTTTGGCGCATTCGGGTAATAATGAAAAAGGAGGTTGTCAATTTCACAATTTTTTTGTGTGTGCTTTAGGGAAAATTGATGAGATGTAACTTATTTCAATCATATCATGAAATATGCGCATTTATGACGATGATAACTTTTTGAAAGTAAACTACTCGTATATCTAATTGCTTATACATATTTATATTTTTAATTATCTGGAATTAACAAAATTCCTTACATGCTAAAATCGATTTTCGATTCGATTTTTAACATACGAAATAGTATGAACAATATTATTTAAACATAAGATTTTATGTTTATCTTTTGTATCAAATGTTTAAAATATGTTAAAAATGTAAATCTAGATGTTACTTGCCACAAAGAACCTATCACGGCTAAACCACTAAAGCGATTTTAATGTTTTTTGGTACGAATATACTTGATTGGTGAGAAACGACACAGCTAATTTTCGTTTTTATTTGATTAATACGAAAACTTGTAAATTAATTAGGTCCTTTGATCGTTAAACAACAAAAAATATAAAGGAAAACACCTAATGTTACAGATATTTTTCCTTTTACGATCGTTAAGCAGGATCATCGAGGTAACCAGCTCTACCTGGGCATCAACCACAGCGGCATCCTCATCTTTCAAGGCAGTAGGAAGACGCACCACTTTAAATGGTCCGAAGTGCACAAAATTAACTTCGAAGGACGGATGTTTATCGTGCATTTAAATTACCCCGAGGTAAGTTACTACCTTATAGAATTACCCTAGGATTGCGCTGATGGTGGAGTGGTTCAGCGGTCTTCTCGCCGCTTTCTAATGATGTGTTGTGGGTTCGATCCTCATATGGGACCTCATTCTGTGTTCTTTGTGTTTCATTTCATGAATATTTATCAATTTGTAGGATATTGATAGTGCGGAAGTCGTCTTTTAAAAATAGAAAAAATAATGAATATGTAAATCTAAATTGTGTAAATGTTCGTTTCAATACCTATCACTAACTATTTTTGTTTAAATAATGTTTAGCATTATTCCTGACAATCTACAGCTATGCATTCTAAAAACGTTATCTTATATATAAAATTCTCGTGTCACAATGTTTAGTTACCATACTCCTCTGAAACGGCTGGACCGATTTTTATGAAATTTGGTGTGCATATCGGGTAGGTCTGAGAATCGACCAACATCTATTTTTTATACCCCATTATTTTTTTTTTGGCAAAACAACGTTTGCCGGATCAGCTAGTATATATATATATATATATATATATATATAATTGTTTTTTTAGCCTAAAATTACTAACAATGGCACCCTTTAGACTAAAACCAGTATGCCTGCATTGGCTACATTCATTTAACTTTATATCGATGATTAGTGCATCCATGTATTATTAAATAACTATTATTTAATTGAATGCCAGTATCCTTTTATTTATCAACAATACTTAGCATAATATAATACAGGTAATACTCGTTTATTGAATAAAATTCAACAAGGTGTAATAATTTCGTTTACATCTGTCCATACTTGATTTAGTACATCTGTTCTCAACTTCTCACCCTAGCCTAAGTGTGACCTTGAATACTGGATTTTTGTAACGGTTGCTTTATTTTGTATGGGCTTAAAACTAGTACTGACTGGCTTGTAATACTGGGAGTTATAAAACATTTTAATTCAGGTTTTATAAAGAAGTTATTTATGTCTAATAAGTAGGTACTGCATTTATTGTGTGTATTTTTATAACGACTGCCTCGTTGGTCTGGCGGTTGGCGTGTGCGACTGCTGATCATGAGGTCTCGGGTTCGATTCCCGGGTCGAACCAAGTGTTTGTATGATCTACAAATATTTGTTTCGGAGTTTGGGTGTTTTCTATGTATAATATGTATGTATTTACAAAAAAAAAAGTATATAAGTATTTATATCAGTTGTCTTGTACCCATAACACAAGCTCTGCTTAGCTTAGGACTAGATGGCGTTGTGTGTTAGATGTCCGAAATATTTATTTATTTATATTTATTTATTGTACCCCACGGTTATTACTCACGGATTTTTGTTGCATTGGATTGAATATTGTTCATTGTTTCCTTGGTTTTAATTTAATTTAATTTCATTATGCATTTAGTGAAAACCTGTTAATTTGAATTTATTAACACACTTAAATTTTATTAATTTGTATAGATGAATATTTGATTGGCTTGTTGGTCGAGTAACAATGCAGGTTCGATTCCCACCCAAGACCCAGACAACCCAATAAAAATATTTGATGAGCACGATCATTTGTTCTGTGTTTTGGTGTTATCACTACATATAAATCAAAGTCCTCCGCCGCGTCTGTCTGTTCGCGACAAACTCAAAAGCTACTGCACGGATTTTGATGCGTTTTTAACCAATAGATAGATTGATTCTTAAGAAAGGGTTTCGATAATGTGTAAATTTTTTGAGTATATTGGCCAAAATATAATGATATTTATTGATGACGTCGGAAAAAATTAAGCCGCTCATCTTCTCGGGGTAGGTAAGGGCTCCTACACATAACTGCGATGCGGCGTGAAGTTCTTGCGGTTTATTCGTGCGAGCTCACAGATACTTGCGATGCTTTGCGAATTTACATTTATGTGTTGAGCTCGACCGTAGGCTGTATTATATTTTCCGTAAAGAGCCCGGGTGGGTTGCTAGTTTATCTTTACTAATATTATAAAACTGAAGAGTTTGTTTGTTTCTTTGAATGCGGTCATCTCAGGAACCTCTGGTCCGATTTGAAAAATTATTTCAGTGTTGGATAATCAATTTATCGAGGAAGGCTATAGGCTATATATCATCACGCTAAGACCAATAGGAGCGGAGCACCAATGAAGAATATTACAAAAACGGGGGAAAATATTACGCTACGGGCAATTAAATAGGAGACGTAAACCAGGTTGCGTGGGTCAGCTAGTCTATAATATAATATGTACGTATTTAGAAGTAGTACCTGGATGACCGGTATTTATTTTTTTGTTAAATTTTCTAAAAATGAATCCCAGATAGATCGATTTATCGCCCTAAAACCGCCTGCATACTAAATTAAAAAAAAATCGTTGGAGTTTCGGAGATTCGGATTAAATTTAAAGGTATTAGATATATAGGTATACCTACGTATGTTTATCAGTTGTCTGGTTACCACAGTACAGGGTAGCCTTTACTAAGATAGACTTTTGTATATAACTTGTGTAAACTCATTTAGAAAAATAATTACGATTAAAACTGTGGTTCAGCAGTCGTCAGCAATGCGTACATATTTAGCTGTTAAGGCGTGTCTCCACCGAAATTGTTGGCAATTTCAGTGTTTCCAACTGTTGGCAGCTTTTCAGAAAATAAAGCTTTTGTGTCCATTGTCGAGTACCAACAATTTGAAAAACATTTCAACTAAGCGTCTCCACAGAGCCAATAAATATTTGCAACAAGCGTATTCTTTTGATGTTTACCGCCACAACACAAAAGTTGCAAACTTTGGTTCGGTGGAGTGGAGACTCGGCTTTATAATTGCGTGTTTCGTTCTAGCAACCAATTACTACATATTTGAGAAAAGTCTTGAAATTAAATAAAAAACGACCTTCAAATAATATTATGTTTTAACTGCTTTACTGATTCTTTGTCCAGTATGGAATTTCAGATTTTATTAGTGTGTATCGCATAATAGGCCTTCGATTATATTTACATATCGGCGGTAAATTTTATTAGTAGTAGTAACACTTACCCAGTATTAATGCTAAAAAACTATTTGTTTTCTAGATTCTTTATCAAGTCAATAGTCAAGTTTATTTATTCGTGTATTTATGGGTACTCTTAAGATTTTAGACTGTCTGTAATGGTTTGTCTTACTTAAACTTGCACAAACCAGGACTCGCACCCACGATGCCTGGAGAATTATCATACATTTGTTACAAATAATATTTTTATCTAATTTATACTCTCGTTTCGGCACTTGATGGAACTTGTCGCAATACATTCAAGTCGAATCAAAAGTAATGTTAACTTAATTAAAATAGTGGAAAAAGTACAAGTGATTTTGTTCCTAAAAATATTTTTTCTCAAACATGCATGGAAATATTGTCATTATTTTCGAAAAAAGAACACGCGAAGTATCTAATTTACGGACAGCGAAAAATAAAACCATTGCAGGAGCGTTTTTTGAATTTGGAACATTACAACGCTCCAGCAATGTTGTATGAAACGGCGTGCTGGGGTTATTTATACTCTTTGATAGGATCTCTTTTATCATTCTTGGCATACCAAAATCTCTTTGCTTTACAAATTGCGTTCACGTGGCTGTATGCGTAAATGCGTTCGCCTTTCGGCACAGATGATAAATAGAAAATCGGCGGCAAAGCTGAAAATTCGTCTTGATTTCTTATTTAAATATTTAATAAATGTAAATTGAATAATTAAAATGAGTTCCAACAGTTCAGAGAGTGAAATGGAAATTGATTGTACTCCACCAGATTTAAGATTTTCTTTTAGTAATTGCCCTAATATGAGTAATGTAACTTTTAATATTAATTAAATTAAATGTTTAATATAAAATTATGTTTTATTTCCCTGCATTCTTTTGAGAAAAGCACTATATTATGCCTCGGCGGAAATGGCAATTGCTTGTCTCGTATTAGTGAAACTCATACTCGACCTGCAATTGCCTATTTCCCGGCCTTTGCAATAATGTACTATTATCCTATACAAGACGTCAAAAGTAATATTTTCCGTTGCAGAAGAAGCACACTGTTGGGTTCAAATGTCCGAGTGGAGCGGCCTGCAGACATGTCTGGTGTTGCGCCATAGAGCAGATGTTGTTTTTTACGTAAGTAGCCGATAACATATCCAATATATCTATTGCAGTTTGTCTATAGTCTATAACTATCTCTTGCATACTGACAATTAAATACGTATTTGTAGACTTCAAAAAAGGAAGAGGTTCTCAATTCGATTGTATTTTTTTTGTATGTTGTTACCTCAGAGCTTTCGACTGGGTGAAATGATTTTGTAGATTCTTTTTTTATTTGAATGCTGGTGCTTTCCGTCTGTTCCCATTTCGATTTTGGTCCAGTTTTTGAAGTCAGTTTTTTTTGGTAAAATTTTATTGTAAGCATGCAAGAGTTAACTACAAATTTACCATGGGAGAGTCACGCTTCAGCATGAATGGGCCGGCTCGACCGGAGTGATACCACGGCCTCACAGAAAACCGATGTGAAAGAGTGCTAGCGCTGTGTTTCACCGTGTGAGTGAGGATACTGGAGTCCCATACTCCAACCCCCCTCCCCATCCCCCTAAAGGCCGGCAACGCACTTGTGACGCCTCTGGTGTTGCAGGTGTCCATGGGCGGCGGTAATCGCTTACCATCAGGCGATACGTCTGCTCGTTTGCCTGCTTATTCCATAAAAAAAATTACAAAAAAATGCATGTTTGATATGTGTGGTGATAGATTATAAATACGGCCTGTCACCACCCCTGTTCATCCCAAGGGTGTCGTAAGAGCCGGCTAAGAGCAGCAAACTACGTAAAACAACAGCAGTGACGCCATCATCCTACGTGACAGAAATTTCAAACCCATCATCTAGATGGTTGGCAGTCAACAACTGTGCGCTTCTTCAGGAACTTTCTGCCTCGCACAACAAAACTGTTAAATGAACTGTCACCTGCGGTATTCCCGGACCAATACGACCTTCTAACCTTCAAGAAAAGAGCGTACTCCTTCTTAAAAGGCCGGCAACGCACTTGTGACGCCTCTGGTGTTGCGGGTGTCCATGGGCGGCGGTAATAGCTTAACATCAGTTGATACGTCTGCTTGTTGGCCCCTATTCAATAATAATAAATAAAAAAAAAAAACTATGAAAGTGTATAAACCCCCGTGCCTCGGAGGGCACGTAAAGCCGTCAGTCCTGCGCCTGATCTCTCCTGGTCGTGTATGATAACCGTTCCATCGGATTATGAGAGTGAGAGAACAGAGGGTGCACCTGTGTTTGCGCACACACTTGTGCACTATAATATATCCTGCGTAGTTGGCTGGTCTCTGCTATGAACATCACATAAATGAAAGGCTATTGATGATCATAGCGGCTTAGGAGACACGTTGCTGTAGTATATTAATATTTTTCCGTCAGTTTGAGTCTTAAATAAAATGTAATTTATATTTCCAGGTTGCCTTCATCATCAGACGCATGCGTTTACTCCGGTGGTGGACTGTTTTCGTGGGGCACTAAGTTCAAATACTTCGGTCGCACGGAAAGAGAAATATTAGAAAGGGACGGCCTACTAGCACCCAGAGATCCTCAGGTACGTGTTTCAAATAGTAGCAACAACCCATAATGTCCCACTGCTGGGATCGGGTCTCCTCTCAGAAGAGGGTTAAGGCCATACGTCCCCAAGCTGGTCAAGTGCGGGTTGGTTAACTAAGCTTCACGACTGTTATCCTATGTTAACATCCGGGGCAGACTGCTTAACGTGACCTCCGAATCACGGAGACGCTCATGGTAACATGCCACTAGGGGTCACCCATCCAGGTACTGACCGCGCCGTCGCTGCTTACCCTCGGTGATTGTTTCTTGAAGTGTGTTTGTAACTTCAAATAAACAGTTTTTTACTAAGTATATATAGAAGTAAATACGGTACATACATAAAAAAGTTATGTCTGTTTGTTCCGGCTAATATCTGGAACGGCTCGACGAATTTTTGACAGCAGTTTCACTGGCAGATAGCTGATGATATAAGGAGTAACTAAGACAATTTTTTAGACTACCTTGGCCCCCTATGTTATCTGTGGTTGTTGTAAAAGTACACAATCTGTACTAATATTATAGAGCTGAATCTGAGGAACCGGGGTCTGATTTGAAAAATTCTTTCAGTGTCAGATAGCCCATTTATCGAGGAAGGCTATAGGCTATATATCATCACGCTAAGACCAATAGGAGCGGAGTACCAATGAAGAATGTTTCAAAAACGGGGGAAAATTGTCACGCTACGGGTAATAGGAGACGCAAACGAGGCTGCGTGGGTCAGCTAGTCTTACATAAAATTTTAACAAAATAAAAACCGACTTCAAGGTTCGACTCGATTTCTCTTGGATGCCATCATCAGATCTCAGTGTCCTTCATGGTACCGCCGTTGGGATATCTCCTTTCCATTAAATAAGAATCATCAAAATCGGTTCATAAACGACGAAGTTATCCGCGAACACATATAAATATATGTATATAAAAGGTCGAATTGAGAACCTCCTCCTTTTTTGAAGTCGGTTAAAAAGCAATCGCGGCTAACATCGTAGGCCACAGCTACAGCTATATAAATATAAATACCTTGAAATACTAACACATGGCTAAGTAGGTGGCATGAATATCATGTAGGAAATCACCTATCAGTTATTTAGTCTGTCCATATTTTGTGTTTTAATAGTGTTACTATCATTTAGCTACATTTTTTTTTAACTGACATAGTTTTAGGAAACATTGTTCTCTTCACGTGTATCTACCGAAATTGTTGCCAACTTCAGTGTTTTCAACTGTTGGCAACTCTTCAGAAAATCGCCAACTTTTGTTTCCATTGTGTCTACACCGAGTCGCCAACAATTTGAAAAACATTCGAACTAAGCGTCTCCACAGAGCCAATAAAAAACTGCAACAAATGTATTCATATTATGTTTACCGCCAAAAACAGAAACACGGTTCCCAAAATTTGTTGACAATTTTTGTTGCCAACGCAAGGAAATTACAGAAACTTTTGTCACCAACACGTGTTGACAATGACAATACAAAAGTTGACAACTTTTGTTCGGTGGAGACTCGGCTTTAAAGCTTAGCGTCTCGTCTTCAAAAATAGTTTTTTTAACATTTTTCTGTAATCTTAGTTTGGGTTTTTTATGTGTACCTACATAATTTTAGTTTGTTATTTTGTTCTGTTCCAATAAGGAGGACCCGACGACAGGAGGCAAGAGAAAAGCATCCAGCGTGCCAGCCACCCCATCTACACCCATGACTGGAGACTTTGGTATGCTACTTTAGATGTATCAATACATATGTATTAATGTATCATACTTAAGTAAAATATACCAAAATTTAATGAAATATGGCTGAATTACGAACTCCAGACGATTTTCGTTTTCAAGACTATTTAAATTATGTAGTGTATTTGTGAGATACAGACAGAACTGCCTGTAATCAATAATTGGACCTCTATCTGCAAGGCATAATTTTCGTTATCTGTGCTTCATTTCGTGATTGTTAATTTTATTTTGTATTTTTTATTTTAAAAATAACTATAATATATGTATGTAGAAGGAATTAGACTTATGTAATAAAAGTCCAATTGTCGGTAGGTGTGTGTGTTCCAGTCTGGAACACAGTCAAACCGATCCAAACCACTGTCTGGAACTTCCAGACAGTGGTTTGGATCGGTTTGACTGTATGACTGTTGGACTTTTGACTGTCCTTTAATATAGGAGTATTTGATAAATGTTTTATTTAGTTTCTCAATATGTACTTTTTTCAAAAAAATCTAACACTGAATACCTTATGCGAAAAAGTGTTACTAGTTTAAAGCAATTTAGTATATGCAAATCATACAAATAAATAACAAAATGAAAAACCGACTTCAAGAACGACCAAATCGATCGATTTCTCTTGGATGCCATCATCAGATTTTAGTTTCCTTATCATGGTACCACCGTTGGGATATCTCCTTTCCATTAAAAAAAGAATCACCAAAATTGGTTAATAAACGACGAAGTTATCCGCGAAAATACATTAAATAAAATATATACGGTCTAATTGAGAACCTCCTCCTTTTTAAGCGACTTCAAAAAAGGAGGAGGTTCTCAATTCGACGTGTTTTTTTTTATGTTTATTACCTCATAACTTTCGACTCGGTGGACCGATTTTGATGATTCTCTTTTTATTTGAAAGCTAGTGCTTCCCATGTGGTCCCATTTCAATTTGGTCCAGTTCTGACATGTCATCCATCAGAAAACCATATAAGTCTTCAATTTGCATTCAGTATGTGTGCGACAAATTGACGAATAACTCAATATCACGCTAACCGGTTTCGATGATTCTTTTTAACCGACTTCAAAAAAGGAGGTTCTCAATTCGACTGTATATTTTTGTTTTTATGTTTGTTACCTCATAACTTTTGACTGGGTGAACCGATTTTGATAATTCTTTTTTTATTTGAAAGCTGTGCTTCCCGAATGGTCCCATTTAAATTTTGTCCAGATTGAAGTCGTTTTTTTTTTGTTAAAATTTGTAGGTAATTATTTTATTTCAAAGCTGGGGCTTCCCGTGTGGTCCCATTTAAATTTGGTCCAGATTGAATCGTTTTTTTTTGTTAAAATTGTTATTATTTGAAGTCGATTAATAAAATTGAAGTGTCTGTTTGTAATACTAAAATAACCGCTTTTTAATAAATGCATATATATGCACTGTACATGTACACGGTACATGTACCAAAATATCATTTTTTACAATTTTTGTCTGTAGGTCTGTTTGTTCCGGCTACTCTCTGGACGATTTTGATAGGACTTTCACTGGCAGATAGCTGATGATATAAGGAGTAACTTAGGCTACCTTTTTTAGACCAGCTTTGCCCCGTGGCGTTACTCGCGATTATTGTTGTACCGCGGGTAGCACCGCGGGGCTCAGCTAGTTATTCATAAGATACAACTGAAACAGCGTTTGTTGAGCAGTTAATAGTGAGTGGGAGGTGTTGTGTGTCCAGGTTACAGCAGCCTGCCTCGCTCCACGCACAGCGCGCCTCTAGAAGAGAGCGTGGGCGAGGGGGGTGGGGGTGGGGGTGGGGGGGCGGAGTCCCGAGCCTGCAACGGCGCGTGCCTGCTGAGCGGGCCTGCCGTCGACATCGCGCTGGCGTGCTGCGACCACCCGCGCTCTAACGACGAGCCCAAACCGCCCGGTAACTCTCTTTAACCGACTTCAAAAAAAGGAGGTTCTCAATTCGACTGTAGTTTTTTTTTATGTTTGTTACCTCATAACTTTCGACTGGGTGAACTGATTTTGATGATTCTTTTTTTATTTGAAAGCTGGAGCTTCCCGAATGGTCCCATTTAAATTTAGTCCAGATTGAAGTCGGTTTTTTTTGTTAAAATTTGTGATTATTTATTTATATGCCTCTTTAACTGCCTCATTGATGCAATAATAATAATAATAATAATAATAAATATTTCGGACATCTAACACACAACGACATCTAGTCCCAAGCTAAGCAGAGCTTGTGCGGGTACTAGACAACTGATATAGGCTTTATTTTTTCTGACGTCTTCCACAAATATCGTTATATTTCAGACAATGTACTCAAAAATGTATCAAATTGTATACGAAAATCTTCTTTAAGAATCACTCTATTTATTGGTAGAAACCGCATCAAAATCCGTGTCATAGCTTTTGAATTTAGCGCGAACAGACAGACAGACGGGGCAAAAGACTTTGTTTTAGAATATGTAGTGATAGTGATAATATGTACTGATAGCATATATGTTTTTTGTAAATACATACATATTATACATAGAAAACACCCAAACTACGATACAAATATATTTGTGAGTCATACAAAAATTTGGTCCGACTCCGGAATGGAACCCGAGATCTCAAGCACAGCAGTCGCATACGCTATGTAGGTATGTCTTTACAAAAGTATAAGTATTCTATTAGTCAATCTAGCTTTGATAGTACAAGCTCTGCTTAATTTGAAGCTTGATGACGTGGCATGTCAGATTTCAGGAAAAAATATTTATTACAAGCTTTTTATTAACTTGCAATGTATGTATGATGTATGCTTGAATGTTCGGGTGGAATCTTGCAACTCAATTTTGAAGCAGATATATTCAACCGATTTTGCTGATATTTGCAAGCATATGTATACAGCGTGACTATACAATATTATAATGACATGGAGCTGATCTTTTGCTGGAGCTGGAAGGTGGCCATAGGAAATCTGTAAAAAAACGTCGCAACATCGAGTTTAGACTCGTTTGATTCGTCTCGAGGCATTCCAGTAAAAGCTTGTTTTTAAAAAGCTTTTTAATTTAATTTATTTATATACTTCACCTTAATCCTTCTCTCTTTGTTTATAGTGATACTAAATTAAAATGTTATGAAAGCATAATATTGATAGCATGTCTGTGTACTTTTGGAACTGTATTAATTATAAATACTTAATATTATTATTGGGTTTTAATGATGTTCGAAAACAGCATTACTACCTTTTTACAATAGAAATATTTAATAGGCGTCGTAGAAGGGAAAAATTACCTTATAGCTTGACGTCTAGTTTAAATTTATTTGTATTCCCACTATTCATACTGGTTTTATTTAACTTAAAATGCTATGAGAGCATAATTAGTGACCGACCGAAGGTTCGGTTTCGGTTTCGGCCAGTTTCGGCCAAAAAATCTAGGTGCGGCCGTAGTTTCGGTTTCGGCCAAAATATGGCCGAACCTTCGGCCGCGCCAAAACTCGAGTGAGTGTGAATAATCGTGCGTCATTCGGCGAACTTTGTTACTCACTCGTGCTCACACGCTCACATGGCCGGCTCAGTTCCCTCCCCTTAATTCCATCGTTAATCGAAACGAATTGATTTTATGTTTATCATATGTATGATTAACATATGACATACTGTATTTGTTTAGTTAAGACAATAGTATAGGTTCCCAATCCGAACTTCAGCTTTGCATGTCTAGTTTTTTCCTACAGACGACTAGTTTCTCTATCCTCTATCTCTTAATCTCACCTGTCAGATCACCTAAATACCTTGAAAGAATACAACTAAGGCCCTGTTCGTGTATATGGTATGTAAATATTCTTTCACTAACCCCTAATCGTTTTACTTTCTATTATCAGCTCATGTGAATAACTGAATGAAAACGACTAAAGGTAACATACATATGACATTTGAAGATTTATCCTCAAAATTCTAACTGTTAAGGAGTATTACCTTCTATCATCAGCTCATCATCATAAAAATCATGACCACCAGACGCAAATACCGTAATAGCTTTAGAAAATATATGATAAACATGGAACGTGCCTAAAAAATTTGTGGGTATCCCTCGATTTCCTTGAGATCCCATCATCAGATCCTTATATGGTGCCAATAGGACTACTTCGGGTGCATGCCCTTCCGAATACAAAAAAAAAAACCAAAATTGGTTTACAATTGACGGAGTAATCGGTGAACATACATAAAAAATACATACCCTAATTACCTAAAATATAACAACTTTTGAAAAAATGGGTTTGGTTCACGTATTTTTCAAGGGCAAAAAAGGTTCAGTTTCGGTTTCGGCCGAAACTGAGAGCCAGGCCGAAGGTTCGGTTTCGGTTTCGGCTGAAAAACCAGTTATGGTCGGACACTAAGCATAATATTGGTAGCATGAGTGTGTGGCAACAAAGAATTGAGTTTTAATACTTTTAATATTTTTTAGTTTACTACTAACCAGTCGTTTTTATTTAGCGGGAAAAGTAAGGGTATCCTACACAAGGTAGCAATTACAAAGCATTAAAATAATATTTTTTATTAAACTAGAATCTGAACAGTCGAAAGAATGAGTACCTTCTCATCTAACCATATCACCAATAATTACATGCCTAACATATACGAAAATTGTTTTTACAAGTTTGATTATTTATTACAGCGCTCCCAACAGAATACAGACTCCGAGAATCATTCGAGCAGTCGTCGTCGGACTCGGGAGCCACGTCCGCAGCGCCCGGCTCCGAGCTGGCCAGCGGAGCGCCCCGCCTGGCCGCCCCGCCCGTCCCTAGCCTAGCGCCCCGGCCCTTCAGCCTACTGCGAGCCTTCGTCCCATCCTTCGCCCTGGCCTGGTTAGCACTTGCCCTCCTAGCCTTACTTCTCTTCGAAACAGAATGGGCGCCTCTAACAGCTCTGAGACGCAAGCCGGAGTTGTTGGCCCTCCGTACGTATTATTACGCGCCTCTAAAGGATTACTTCAAACGGAAACTGTTGGAGCTGTTTTGATTCCGACTGCGGCGAAAAGCCTCGAGCGAACAGTGACGTCACGGCCCCGTCAGACTGATGTTGACTCGGTTCCTTCCGTTGTGCTAAACTCGTTTTTGTTCGGTTGAGTAAACGTCAAGAAATATTGGGAGAGATTGGTAAACTACGCTTTGCTCAGATTTATCTTTCTTATTTTTCTTACCACTATAAAAATGTGACACGATGTCCTCTATGTAAGAGTGTTTTCGATTATTTAAAATCAAGGATTACAATTCCTATGCTAAACAAAATTTGCTTCCTTAAGAATTACTGTGGGAATAAAAGTGCTATTTTTTTTACTAAATTGAGAATGTATGTACATTCTCGAACTCCATACTTATTCAATGACGTTTGCTTAATCGTAAAAAAAACATTTGTAAATATGAAACTGAAATAATTTGATACAGTAGATGCAGTTTACGATAATTTAGTTGTACCTTCCAAATTTAGTCTTCGTAGCTGTCTGCCAAGTCAAAGTTACTGAACTGTGGTCATGTTTCTCTGGCGGGGTCATTAAATAATTCTAGGAGTTATTATTATATTTGTAGTTTAGTCAGTGCGGTGACAGCCAATACACTTGAGTAGTTAAATTGCATTGAATTATAGTAATAAAATTAATTCTGAAAGCGGACTAATCTTCATAAAATGTTCGCAAATAATCAGTGCGATTTGAAAATTTCCATTGCTTTCATAATTATATCAAATTCATCATTTTGCGCTCAGTTAGAATGAAAGTGTCCTAATTTAATATGGAATTTTATGAAAATTAACAAAAATCTCAAAAAAAATATAGCCTTTCATACTGATATGTAGACCATAACTTTCGTACTCATAATATAATAGTGTCTTTTTCCAAACTTTTTAGGTAGTAGTAGTAGGAAGTAATTTTGTTTACTGCCTCGTTGGTCTAGTGGTTAGCGTAAGCGACTGCAGATCAAGAGGTCTCTGGTTCGATTCCTGGGTCGGACTGCTATTGGGAGTATGAAAAATGGCGGTGTTTCCCGCCCGTGCCTCGGAGAGCACGTTAAGCCGTCGATCCCGGTTGTCCTGAACATCTATGGCAATCGTGATTGGAAAGTCAGTGCACTCAAATAATTGTCAGTATATTATACTGACAACTAGTTTAATTATCGAATCCAGTTCGCCCTCAGGGTTGCTGAGGTCCGATGCCAGTCGCTCCGTGTAAAAACTGATATTCAGGTATAACCGGTTGAACTAGTAGCCGACCCCAAATCTTGGGAATAATAAAGGCTAGGAAGACGGAAGACGACGAAGTAATTTTGTTTGACTGTAGCAAAGTACAGTTTGTGGCAAAATTAAGGTTCAAACAATTTTGAAATAGGTAACTTTTATTCCAAGAGTTCGATTTGCCTAAGTTTAATTACAAAGATCTAACAAATAGGTCCCGTTTCTGTGTCATATTATTCAGTCAGCGCACTGACTATAACTTTACGACAATTATTTCTTGTACAAGAACTTTTTAATTCACGTACTTAAAATTAGTGTAAGATCACTGCTATACGCTTTCTCATGGTACAATTACTTTATAATCTTTAATCTATATTTTCTTCTGCACAGCACAAGAGATTTGTAATTTCTATACGTTCCTAAGTCAAATTTATTTTTTAATTACATTGGCCTAGGATAATTACTTTGGAACGGCTTTTCAAGGTTTATAAAAGATCTGATATATAAAGATAATCTTCTGAATGAATCTCACTGTTATATTAAAACTTTCTAATAACATTCCACTCAAATAATTTAGTCTTCCAAACTGTTTTTTATTCACTTATATTTGTTTTCATAGAGTTTAAGAATTGCGCACAAATGTTATTTATATTTTTATTATTTTAGATGTGCCATATATTTTATTATACTAGTCATAAAAATGTTGCTGTTTCTATATTTTCTGCACAATTTTTTATATTAATTAATAAGGACCTACCGACGGAGTATACAATTGATGCGAGGATATAACAGTAGAGTTTAAGCGCTGTGGAACACTTCCAAACTTGTACAAATCTAAATAGTAAATAAACTGTCGGTTGTCATTCATAATATCTATAAATACGGTAAACACAAGCGTACTACGTGTATGTTTAACACTTCTTACCTTTCTATAAATGCAGCAGTTGGCGTAGTTTCTAAACGAGTTTGGAAAACCTAGATTTAGGATTTGTCTGAGGCACAAATTGAGATAGATCACATATTGCAAAACAACAAATTAAATCAAAATGTTTATTTATGATACATACGTTACATACAGCAGAACATGGTAAGAAATAGCTAACGCGTATAAGAATCCCGTCACACTAGTACTTTAAGATTTGCTTCTCAAAATGATGGTATGGATGGACGCTGAGAGTCACAAGCGTCAGTTCTCTAGGAGTAATGAATGATACATGACTAATGTGAAACATGGTTGAACACCATGAATAGTGAGATATGTGCTTTTCATGGGAATAAATAGTACCTAATGTTTTTGTTCCTATTTCCCTTTCATGCCAACTCAGCAACCCAATTTTATTTGAAAAATTTGTTTCTTTGTACTTTGTTTGTAATTTACAACTTGCTAGTCTACATACACCTATATTAAACCTATGTTTAAAAGAAACATAACGTGTCAATAATAAACATGATAAATCGAATCTCCCATTACATAAATCCTCCTTAGTGCATATAGTTTTTTAATATTACTTACTTTTAATTTGGTTTATGATAAACGGTTTTATCATTCCTTTTGTTTGCTTAATAACAAAATGTTATTTTTTTATTATTTATAACAAAACATTTTATTTTATTGTTTTTTATTTTTCTATATTTTGTTGTTTCTTTTTGAAAATTGTGTCAGAATTCCTTAGCCTAAAGGTACTTTTAAAGGTAAAGTACCTTCACGTAAAAGTTATATTGATATTTGTGTTAAAGTTAAAAAAAGTTACTTATTATTATTGACACAGTTCCATGTTGGTAATGCCTTATTAGAGTGAGTGTGTTAGATTTAAGTACAATTATTGATTAGCTTCTTTTAACCTAGTCACTATTATGTAAATTCCTTTCAATACTTTATATTAGCACTAGAGGTAAGTAAAACATTGTAAAACGAGACCATTTTGGGCATTTTTTTTATTAACACGGCGGTCACTATAATATTGAACAACTCAAATATTAAAAATGAAAAATGTTAAACAATTTCGGATTTTTTATTATTATTATCGCGTTAATCAATTTTCGTATTCCCACTCGAATGCGGTAATACCTATATAAGACCTAAAATATGTTTTACCTGTATATATTTTTAAATCAATACCTAAATCTTTCGAATTATTTAAAGTAAAACAATCTATTTGGAAACATCTGCACCTAACGTACAATTTTCTAATTAGAACAAGGAATCGAAAAGGTTTAGGTAGTGCTGGAGCATCATTAGACAAGACAAACCGCTGCCTTAAAACACAATTAGTGAAACCTTGATTGTTTTGTTATATACTTGACTAAAAAAAAATTGAATGTCCATAAAGTCTAAAGATTTCGGTAAAGATTTTAGTACCTATTTATTGCTAAAAAGACTTAAAATAGGTTTTGCAAAAACTATTCAACCGACACGGGCCTGGAATTTTAATTAAATTGATAAGGAATAATTTTCCCCTGCCCCGAAGTCCCCTGTCTAGGTATGGTTTTAGGCGAAACGGACTTCCTGCCTTAGCTATCCGTGTTCTGAGTGACCAGCTTGACATAAACTCGAACGATGTTTATAAAGTAATTCTACTTGATACCACTGTACTTAACAATTACGCAATAACCTTAAACATGGCTTGGATGGATTTTATTAAAATGTCAATTAAAATTACTAAATAACTATCAAACGTTATAAATAAATAGACTGCATTACATTTAATTAATATAACTTATAAATGACACTTTTTGTGTATGTTACCTAAACATGTTATTACAATTTCTTTTAAGACTAAAAAATGATGTTTTTCAATTCGACCGTATATTTATTTTTTCCGAATATTGCTTGTACAATGAAATTATAATCTAACTAGCGACCGGGCCCGGCTCCAAACGTAAGTCTTTAAATTCTCCAATTTCCTCTACTACAATATGCATGTATTACTGTACATACTAGCTCTTGCGCGCGGCTCTGCCCGTGTGTTTGTCGCTTATCGCAGCTAAGAGTAGTCTATGTCCTTCCTCAAGGATCAAAGTATCTCCATGCCAAATTTCATTGAAATCAGTGCAGCGGTTTGGTCGTGAACACAGGACAGACAGACAGTTACATTCGCATTTATAATTTAAGTATAGCTATGAACCTTCCTCTTGAATCACTATTACTGTAAACTGCAGTAAAATCCGTTTAAAAGATAAAAGCGAACAGACAGGGGAAGCGACTTCATTTTATTCCATGTAACCTAATAAGGTAGAAAGTGTCCAAAACTTTAAATTTTATTTTCGCAAATACAATACAAATACGAAATATTTATTTCATGATCATGTAAATTACAACATGCAATATTCGGAACATGGTATCGAAAGCGACATTTACAATCCCATTCTAAATATTTAAATCCTTAAAAACGATGGCATTTAGTTTAGGTAACACAAACTTGTTGTAGATCTAATATTGTTAGCTGATAATCTACTTCATTTTATTTTTTGTGGACCAACATGCTATGGACGTTAAGTTTGTACCTATATATTTATTTTTATACAGTTATTGCTTTCCTATTCCGCTTAGAATTAAGACTACCGTTATAATGTTATGAACAAAAAAGAGTTGGTAATGTTTTGGTATTTTGTAGTCTCGTTGATGACGTTTATATGCCAAACTCAGTTTATACACAAGATTTGTATTAGTTTTACTCACAGCGCAGTACTACTGTACTCGCCTATAGCCATAGAGCTATTATAGATAGAGCAGGGAAGCCAGGCCTCTAGCCGTCCCTCAGAAAGAGATAGACGATCGCTGTACCTGTCTCTCTCTACTCGCGTATGCGCAGTTAGCGTGGAAAAGCAGTTAATTGTTGTGATTGGAAAACCATTATTAGTCGTTTACTGCGCATGCGTCAGTAGAGAAAGACAGATTGGGTACCGCGATCTTCTCTCTTTTTAACCGTTGGACGTTTCCGCTTACAGGCAGCCGTATGTCTTCCCTACTCTATGTATAATATCTCTATGCCTATAGCGGCTGGCGCGTTCTTCGGGCTAGTACAAATGCGGGAGAACTCCGTGCTGACATCTCAACTTGACAAATATAAATTATGTAATTGTAGTTTCATAACAAAATAGCTTTTAGTTAAAGTATTTGAAAAATCATAGAAATTTTAATAAAACATCCTGCCGAAATCGATTTCATCTTTTATTATTAAAATACTTCCAAAATAAGCAACAAACAAATAACAAAGTAAAAAGAACATTCTATGGTGCTATATAGACCTGCTATTTAAAATTAACACTGTAATGATCATTTATATATACGATTTTATCCTTGCGTAACACAGTATTATATCCATTAATATTTGTTAAATATGGCACTTTGAACTTGTTTAGGATTTATACAAGTTAATTACAGAAAGTAAAATATGCTACAAGTGCTCAAACTCACGTGTTGGATATTTTCAAGCAGCCCGCGCTTATGATCGTCATACATTGTCATCGTAATTTGAAATAAAGGTAGTTCGTAATCGATTACAGTGTTCGAAAGCAGCAAATTGACACGGTACGATCACAAAAAAATACTCTTATAAATTCAGATTCACCCTTATAATCATAATGTAAAATATACATTCATTTGAGCTACGCGGCGATAGTTTTCGTATAACGATAGCATGGCCTTGGCTTCGGCTCCGGCGTGTCGCATCCCTTCCCATCTCTACTAGCTGCATAAGTTATCATTGTATGAAAATTACTGCCGCATAAACAGTATACAACTAATATAATTCCATATCCACCCCTAAGATTACGTAGGTTCTAAGCATAACGTGTAATAGTATTCTGGGAGCCAGATGTTTAGTCGACGATGGAGATCTGTGCGAAGCCTAACAAGCTCTGTTCGTCCAAAGGTTCGGGCGGCGCCGAGTCCAGACGGAACGTTATAGAACGTGGCGGTGATTGGCCAGCCGCAGCGAATAAGTTTTCATCTACTAGTCGCTGTAATTGGCGTGCAGTCACATCGGCATCCTTTCCATCTAGAAGTCCCGCCCCGACCAGTTCTGTGGCTATGCCATAGGCTGAATCCTTGCCAGCGGCGAACTCGAAGCGAATGTCGTTGAGTTCTTTCCGTGCATTTCTCATTCGCAGCACGAGGTTTATGACGGGTGCATCTCCCGCCTTCAGGGAGCCGATAGTGAAGTTAGCGCCGCCGGGAGTATCATCGCTTTCGCTGTCGGAGCTGTCAGCGCGTGCTAGAGTATTCATGGGCCGGTCGCGGGCCGCATCGTCCTCATCGTCATCATCTTCTTCACTCTCCCACACCCACTCGCCTGTCTCCATTCGGTGAAGTCGTCCAGATGCCCCAGGTTGCCGCCTGCTCGCTTTGTGAACACGGGTTTCCATACTTGGTCCGATTGTTACCAACGTAGAGACTAGGTACTTGCGGTCACGTGCCTTTTTGAAGAAAGAATGTTTCAGTAGCTCAGTAGCGGTCGGCCGTTTCGCTGGGTCCTTCTGTAGACACTCCGATATCATCTTTCTAAATGTTTTGCCATACGCTTTATATTGGTCTTTTTCCTCAGCGCCTGTGTCCAGTGTCGGTGGATCATTCTGTAAAGTCAACATCAACACCTTCATCGGTGGATATTTATGGTATGGTGCAGTGCCTGTAGCCATTTCAATGGCCGTGATACCGAATGACCAGATGTCGGCCTTAAAATCGTAGCCGTGATTTTGCTCCATGACTTCCGGCGCCATCCAGCATGGTGTTCCGACAAACGTGTGTCTTACTTTCTGTCGCGAGAGATCGCGTCCGGTAGCTAACCAAGCCGATACGCCGAAGTCTGCAATCTGGACAATGCCGTCATCTCCTAACAGTATGTTTCCCGCTTTGATATCCCTGTGGATCTGGCCATTCTGGTGGAAATACTCTAATCCTTTCAATACTTCTTTCAACACAGTAGCGATAGTCGCCTCGTCAAACACTCCGTGTTTGCAGTTGGATATCCTCATTTTATGTTTAATAATATCAAGTAAACTTCCGCCTTCCAGAAGCCGAAGCACTAGCCATAGTTCTTCTTTCACGACAAAGCTAGTGTAGTATGTTACGACATTTTCGTGATTACAGCTGGACATGGCCTGGATCTCTTTGAGAAGCTCGTCCATGGAAGTGTTCCACTTTTCGAGATTTATCCTTTTGATGGCGCACTTTTCGTTGCGCGGACGACAGTAGGCCGCGGCAACAACAGCGGTGGCGCCGACACCTATTACGTCATGCAGTTCGTAATCATCCTGGCTGTTTGGCCAAGTGTTACTGGAGCTTGCCATGGTTCTATGGATCTAAATCCTGTCTTGAGTAGCTACTTTGTTCTGTTTGTTACTTCTAATAAGGCCAATATTTAAGGCATGAACGGGAACTACGAAATATTATAGTGTAGCCCTTGCTTCAATAATCTGTTCTTCCATATTGATGTGATGTTCCGGTTTGTAATTTTTGATGATAAACACTTGGTCCTTCTCGCAAATTTCTAGTCTATTGAGTGTTTTACAACTTTCTCTTAATTCTAGTAGAGTTTTATCTATATATTTAATAGTATTGTCGTTGTAGTCTACAATTGTAGGGTATAAGTCATCACCTGAAAACAAACATTTTAATCATTAGAAATAGAAAAACATATTTTTTTACAAAAATGGTAAAATGATATTTAATAAGTTACCTGGCAGTAAATGTAGCTTGCCATCCTTAACTTTTACAAAGATTGGAAACCACAGCTCAGTGTTGTATCTGCTACGCTCATTGGCAAATTTTATCAATTCCGTAATGTCCTTCACATAGGACAGTCGATTGATCTCATAAAGTTGTGGTGGGAACAATGTCCTGTTACCATCTAAGGCTTCAGCAGGAGTTAACCACTGAAAAAAATAGGCGTATTTATAATCTTGGTATAGATAAGGTAGGTAAAACATTGTTAAGTTTAAATACTGGCATCTACTATTTCTGCTTTACAATACCATGACAATGTATATTTAATACTTTAATGCCAGTACAGTAAATAGGAAATAATATGAGGTGTAAACTGGCTTCACTGAGAGAGCAAAACATAAGTAATTGCCATTCATCAACATTTCATTCACCAGTCTGAAGTTCTATCCTTCACTACAAATTTATGACCTGATACTTCCTATAATTTATCAAAAAAAGAACCCTCAAATATACTGACAATAAGTTTAATCTTCGAATTTAGTTCACTCTCTAAACTGATATTCTGGTGAAAGCAGTAGAAAGAGGCAACCCCAAATAACTCGGGAATAATGAAGGCTCAGAAGATATATAAGCTTCCTATAATTTAATTCGTGTCCTGGACACGAATTACCGTGGCCCACCTGGAGGTCCTTAAACAGACTTCGGACTCAGGTCGGCCGGAGCAAGGAAAATATGTAGAGGTGGGGATTTGCGGATGCTGTCAACAAGGGCTGTTTATGCGGTGAAACCCAAACGATGTCCCACCTTACATCATGCCCTGCCTGCCCGGACACCTGCACGAGGGAGGATATGATGGCTGCCACCGACAATGCAGTCAGAGTGGCCGCGTTCTGGTCTGCTAAGATCTAACTATACTGACACGAAACGTTTGCCGTCAAAACGCTAAGAAGCAGATAATTTAATATCTTTACCTGAACTTTAGTCACTTCCTCGTTACCAGTAATCTCTGGCTTCTGTTCTATAGCAGCAACAAAGAATGCGGTGTTAAACCTTTTCTTTATAGTGGTTGGGGTTAGCCAGTTGCTCCAGAAGTTCAGCGACCATAGGTCAGGGTGGCACTTTTGCTCCTCACAGAGCAACAGCAGGTCTTCTGGGTTCTTGTGTAGCTGAAAATTAAAACAGAGACCATTTTATTTATGGAACATTTAAAACAATCAACTGACAATGCGTCTAATTCAAGGTAATACAATTTAGCCTCGTGCTGTGTTCATCGTTTATTTGTTTTTATGCTTAAGATGTTGAAAAATTTTAAGCTATATTTCAAAACTAGCGGACCCACGATACCTCGTTTGCGTCTCCGATTGTCCGTAGCGAGAAAATTTTTCCCCGTTTTTGAAACATTTTTTATTGGTGCTCCGCTCCTATTGGTCGTAGCGTGATGATATATAGCCTATAGCCTTCCTCGATAAATGGGCTATCTAATACTAAAAGAATTTTTCAAATCGGACCAGTAGTTCCTCAGATTAGTGCGTTCAAACAAACTCTTCAGCTTTATATATTAGATAGTAAATAGTACAGGTAATAGATTTGAAGTCAACTCATATACGCTTCGCAAAACGTGTTTTTAAGTCCAGATTTTGGCACATATTATTTTATTACATACTACACACATATAAATAGCGAAAATTCACATAACAGAAAAAAAGAGAACGGTTGAATTACAAAACTTCCACCTTTTTAAAGTTTGTTATTTATATGTTTGTATTACATATTTGAATATATTTAGATATGTATATAATAATATGAAGAGAAGTATTATTTAAGAAGATGAAAGTATCAAAAAAAGTATTAACGGGTTAGTAATTACATACATTTGAATAGTAAAATTTAAATGTAGAACACTAGAATGTAGTAGTTAATCACAAAAAAAGTTCAGACGTCTAAAAATCTTTCTATTCTTAAACTGTTAATTGTTACATCATTGAGTTACGAATTTTTGAAGTAGCTTTTTGGCTCTCGTATGAAATTGAATAATTACAGACACAACAAAATCACTTTCAACTTGATATATTTACCCGATTTTGCCAATATGCTACGTCAATGTCTTCAATAACGTCTGCCCATTGCCCAATTCGGTGTTTCTTGTGTTTTCGACTACAAATGAGTAGACCCAACTCTTCAAATGTCTCTCTTATAGCAGTTATTCTTAGTTGAATGTGTCTAGAAAAGGAAATGGGCGTTTTCGCTTTTTCATAGGGAATTTTTTGAACACATAACAAAAACATTTGCAACAGTAAAGTTAATAGATTTACTTTATAATAGGGAATTATATTTAGAAGTTCTGGGTGGTAATTTACCACATTATTCCACATACCCTGACAATTCAAATTCAAAGAGTTACAATAGTATTACTGGCCTTTGAGGTGAGAGTACACTAGTAAATTAAAATTTTCAAAGAAATATCGGTCCAGTAATATTGCTGTGTTGTGAACAATGCAATGAAGGATTATGTGCTAAATACTTATACTTAAAATACCTACTTGTCAAATATTTTAAACTAGCTGTTTCGAACACGTGACATTTGGATTTTAAAGTTATTTTTAATTTTTCACCGTTTAAACCTCTACTACAACAAACATTTTAAAACCAAAATCAGCTAAATCGACCTGGCGGTTCTCGAGTTTTAGCCAGACAAATGAACAGCAACTGATTTTTATATATAAGAAGATTCCGATTTCAAAATGTTTCCTCTCTAACTCCTCTGAAAGGGTTGGACCAATTTTTATGAAATTTTGTGTGCATATTGGGTAGGTCTTAGAATCGGCCAACATCTATTTTTCATACCCCTAAATGATAAGGGTGATCCACCCCTAAATATTTATTTTTATGGCAAAACAATGTTTGCTAGGTCAGCTAGTCTTATCTATGTATTAAACGTTAAGTTGTTTTGTGTACTCTATAAATTCAAAAAGATCTGTAATTGACATAATAACTGTTCAAAGATTGTTTTTGTTTTCACATTAGTTTTGTTTTGTCACAATGTGCACACACAATTCAACAAGTGTTGCAGGGTACAACAACTTTCATCAGTCCACTGCTGGAGCCATGCAACTTCGTCTATACCTCTTTTCAATCATGCTCGGTTCTTATTGAACTAAGTGTGATGTTAACTATCCTATTAGGCATGCAAGCAAAACACATTTAAAATAAAAACATGAATATCGGTTATAGATTCAGAGTACATCATGAGCAACAACGTGACATGTGAATTTTATTCTATATTATAGATAGCAATATAATACATTTTTCAAGCACTTACACTTTGTAGTAACTAATAACATACATAACATGTGACAGTCTCAAAGGCCAAATTATTTAGTGTTCATACGCTACTTAATTTATCATATCTGGTTTGATAACATTTTGTTGACACAATTATTAAATGTTAAACATCTCCATTCACATCTATTAGAAAATTTCGGTGTATAAATTGTTATTTGAATCAATATGTAATAAAAAATATTGGTGAAATTGTTAAATATAGTTGCATGAGTCAAAATTTCCAGCAAGAGTTTTAGTTACGATTATGCAACCGTAAACACCATACATTTGTCTTTCCATTTCTACCTACCATTATGGACTCTTTTTGTAAATACTCTTAATTTTTCTAATTAGAATTTACACATAGTGTCAGTCAATCAGAATTACAAACAAAATAAGCTTCTCTTGAATAAGCACCAACCTTTTTACAGAATTGTTTGTTGTCAACACTGAATAACATATTTAATTTTTATTTTATTTATTAGGTACAGCAACAAATATTTATATCTATTAATAAGTGTGAATTAGTATTCTGTTAAAGCATCACAAAAACTTCACCTAACACTAAAAGGATATAGAAAATTAACAAACAAAAGATTTTAGAATAGAAATTTTAGATAACTAATCTAAAATTTATAAGATCAGGTGCTATATTGTAGGTGTTCTCACTGCCTTGGGCAATGTTTACATAAGCATAACCCATTAGATTAAACATACCAAACAACTGTGCAAGCACATTTCTATTTACTGTCATTATCATTTCATTTAAATATATATATTTATTCTCACAAATACGTCAGATGTCAAGGTTCACATAATATTACCTTTGAATGGGATCCTCTTGGAAAATTGGAGTAATGACGCCGCCAGGGTGGTGAAAAGATTCAAAATCTTGTTTGGAATACCCGAAGTTGGAGAGAAGACTCAGCCAACGTTGGGAGCCGTCGATTGGCTCAGTGACACCGCCGGGAAACACCACGCCGTTAGCAAACGAAGCCGTATTCGTTCGAGTCTGCAACAATATGTCGTAATTAACACGGCCACCATTGTGCACTCGCGGTAATACCTCATTCGTTCGCTTAGCAAGAACTATCAGCGACGCAGAGTCACGCCAACTTTTACTAATAATATTTTTCGTGAGTGTCATAGCGACGGCTAATATGCAGTGATATAATTGAGCAGTGTTAAAATACAAGGTCGACTTACACGTCTTTAGAGCTATGACAGTTAAAGTTTGATAATTCAGCTTATCGAAAATGTGATAAACTTTTTGCGACAGCATTAATGAATTTTTTTAATATAAAAATAGCACAAAATTGACATTCACTGCACTCACTTTTTTCTCTGTATTCTATGTAGGTTTCTGTCACAGAGTACCATAAGTTTTTGCTATACAGCCTAAAATAATGCGGTGTAAAATCTTATCAGTGTCATTAGGTATCGATTTTATATTATTGTAACAAAATCGAAACGTATAGAGACTTTATTGTTTTTATAATCGACTAAAAAAAGAATCAATTACATAGATCAAAAGAACTGTAGTTAAATATTTGTAGAAACGTCTCAACACTCTTATAAAATCTTAAAAAGATTTTTGCCCAATTTTATTTATTTGGTGGTACATTTTTTTAAAAATATTTTAAGCTTGGTACGCATTTTTTTGGCCGTAACTGGTAAGTTTTGTTACCTACTAAAATTTTTATGGGAATGTACTCTGAGCTTTGTTCAGAGAAGGTGTAAAAGACATCTGAAAAAGTTTTATTCCACTTTTTTAACGGTCTTCGAAAAAGGAGGAGGTTTTTCAGTTCGACCACCGTATATATTTTTTTTTTCACCTGGGTGATATCACTCGGGTAAATAACCTTTGTGGAGTGTTAAAAGTACATAAGATGATTAAAAAAATGCGTTTGTTCACCTGGGTTAATCATTTCCAATCTGAAAGTAAGCCACCGTATAATTTGAATTATTTATTACTTCCTGGGTGAAATTAGGATAGGTACCCAAAAAGTCTACTTTATTCACCCGGGTGATATCATCCACATGAAAAATGACTACTTTGTTTGTTTCTGTATTAAGTTTTTTATAAATTATTACGTGGAATCTTCAGTAGAATGAGCTATTAAATACTACTATAGTGTTTTTAAAATTGTGGGGATTAACTTTCAGTTTCTGTCATAAAATACTTGGAGGTAAGCGTTCTGTGTAAATGACTTTGGAATTGTGGGTCCCTGAAAATTAGTAAAAATATATAACATCGGAAAAATCTCTTGTAAAGGTAGCAATTACAAGTATAAACTTGTGTTTTATTGTTTTAGACACGGCCACTTATTTCTGTTTCCTTTAATTTTTTTAGTCACATATTGTTGTCACAATTAAAGTTTCTTTTTCTTGGTAAAATAAATCGATTTGCCAAAATCGAATTAAGAAATATAGTAGAGAAAAAAATTACCATATATTTTTCCATGTATTGTAATTGTAATACAGAAATGGGTAACTTAACATGTAATGGAATTTGAGAAATAAAATACATTGGAAAATATATTTGCAGTGGAGCTTTATTGGGTGAAGAAAAGAATAGAACATTTTCTCTCAAGTTGTCAACAAGACAGCAAAAACATAGACTTCTAAGTAAATCTATTTTACAACTAGGTAGAGAGTAGCGGTAGTAGAGGTAGCAAACATATGAGATTAGAACTCAGTCTTTATAAACCACACCCCCACTTAATCCCATATGTCTTGAACAAAAAAATGTTTCTGACGCGGAGTTGCCTTTGTAAGCATATCAGATGGCATAAGCCATATAATCAGTTTTACAAAATTCTATTTTAATCACGTCACTACTGGCTAATTCTTTAACAGAATGATATCTTATATTAATATGTTTTGTCCTTTTGCCAATCACAGGACAATAAATTAGCGCAGTAGCACTTTAACTATCACTAAAAACTGTTACAGAGTCTGTCCTCTTAGTTAATTCGGCATATAAACCCTTTACATTTACAATTTCTTTGGCAGCCTCACAAAGAGCAATATATTCTGCCTCACCACTGCTCAAGGCAACACATCGCTGTTTACGAGCTTGCCAAGACACAGCAGCACCACCGAACATCAAGAAATACCCTGTGAATGAACGACCATCGGGTCCTTTGCCCCAATCAGCATCTGCCTAAGCTTGTCACACATCTTATAAATAGTGACAGATCAATCGTTCCCTTCCCTAAGTACCCGCTTTAGTGCTGCCATGTGAGAGGAATTATTAAAATTATTAAACTGACTCAGCATGGTAACCGCAAATGAAATGTCTGGTCTAGTACTACATGCCATAAGTGAACCAATAATCTCTTGGTATTCAGGATTTTCATTCCTCTCACACAGTTTTAAATGAGTATTTATCTCGACAGGAGTACTGACTGGCTTGCAGTCTTGCATGCCATACTTACATAAAATCTTCTCAATATAAAATCTTTGAGAAAGACGGATTTCAGCCTTTTTATGATCTCTTAGGATTCTAACGCCTAAGCAATCCCTGGCTTCTCCAAGGTCTTTGATTTTAAATCTTTTGCCAATATGTTGCTTTACATTCTCCACTTCTATGATTTTATTTGAAAATATATAAAAATCATCGACATATAGCGCAATAGCTATAAAGATATCTAAAGATTTATTTGTATATACCTATACATAAATCATACTTAGATCGAATAAATCCCAATCCTAATAAACGTGCATGATTTTTTTAATTCCAACAACGCGCAGCTTGTTTAAGGCCATAAATAGCCTTCTTCAGCTTACACACTTTGCGTTCATCCTCGACAAAATATTTAGTTTGCTCCATGTATAAATCTTCTTGAAGATCGCCATTCAGGAAAGCCGTGGTTACATCTATGCGATGTATGTGTAGATTCATTTCAGCTGCAAGTGCCACTAACAAACGAATGGATGACATTCTCACCACAGGAGCATAAGTCTCAAAACAGTCTACTCCCGGCTTTTGGGAATAGCCTTTAGCTACTAATCTCGCTTTGTGACCCTGCTCGCTGCCATCTGCACCAACCTTGAGTTTAAATACCCATTTTGACTTTAACACATTCAGTTCCAGTGGTCGGCGTACTAATTCCCAGGTACCATTTTCGATCAGGGAATCATATTCCTTTTTCATTGCCTGCAACCATAAATTTTTGTCAGAACGTTTCATTGCATCTTTAAGAGAGACAGGATCATTACCAACTACATGAAAGTTATATATCATATTCTCATCCTTTCTAGAGGATATCCTTCTTAGAGGATATCTTCGCTCAGGAACAGTTTCACCTGAACCAGAATCAGTAGCATCATAAGTCTTCTTCTGGAGCTGACACCGGTCTTACTTCTTCAGTAGTGATGATTTCCTCAGTGCTCTGACTATCAGAACAAACACTTTCATCAGCATCAATAATAGGAACTGTCACCAAAGGGGGAACAGTCTCCTGCTGCTGAAGGTTCATGTCTACTAAGACAGTATTATCTGACTGTGCTTCTCTATTTGGCATATAATTACTTTTAATAAAAGTTGCATCTCGAGCAAAAATCACGCGTTTTGTATTGTTCATATTCATGAAGCGGTATGCCTTTTGATTCTCACAATAGCCTGTCATAATCATTTCGACAGTCTTGGAATCAAATTTTCTCCGAGTGTTATCTTTCACCAAAACTTGAACTTTACATCCAAAGACTTTTAAGTGACAGATATCAACCTTTTCATTTGAAAATACCTCCTCTGGGACGTTATCTTGCAAGGCCATTGTCGGAGACCGATTTTTTAAATAGACAGCACACCTAACCGCTTCTCCCCAGAACCAGCCTCATGTACCATACATCTTACTTTCTCTGTAATAGGACGAATAGTCCGCTCAGCTACACCATTCTGTTGTGGTGTATAGGGCACCGATGTCTGATAAACTATTCCATGAAGTTTCAAATAATCTTGAAATTTATTGCTGGTGTGCTCTGTCACGTTATCGCTGCGCAACTTTTTAATCTTTTTACCTGTTTGGTTTTCAACTGGTGCCTTGAACTCCTTAAATTTAGCGTATACTTCGGTTTTGGATTTCAATATGTAAACAAATGTTTTTCTACTGAAATCATCTACAAAAATCAGATAGTATCTATTTCCTCCCCAAGATTCGACTTCCATGGGGCCCGCTAAATCCGAATGCACTAGTTCCAATAAGCATTTAGCTCTTTTACTATGTTTCCGCTTTGGAAACTTCTTTACAGACTGCTTACCTCGGCAACATTCCCCACATGCTTCTTTATTCAAATCCCCAAATATAAGACCCTTTACCATGCCTTTTAACTTGACCATCAGTGGTCCACTCAAGTGTCCCAACCTTCTGTGCCATATATTATAAGCACTTGGAGCACTTGCACTATCTGAAGGAGACGTAACAACCATCGCTGCCTCTTTAGGATCTAAAATATACAAACCCTGTTTCAGTGGTGCTGTGAATAAGGGTTTAGACACAAAACTGATAACATTTTTCAGAAAAACCTAACAACATGTAGGTATAATTAAAACCTACAACACAGCCTTTAATACACATTTTGCTTACTGACAACAAATTTGTAATTAGACCTGGTGACAACAATACATCTTCAAACTTAATTTTACCATCCAACGTAAAATAATCACTCTTTAACTTTGACACAATCCTTTCATTGTTAGCAGTAGTTATATGATTTGAACCAATTGTACTAACATTTTTAAGAATTTGTTTCTGTGATGTCATGTGTGATGGGGCACCAGAATCTATAACCCATGTATTGGGTTCCGCAGTAATTGACAAAAGGCTAACAAAATTATAATAATTCATTAATAACGCATTTCCTGTAGTTTTCTTACTTTAATTATTCTGATTGGTTAATTCATTCTTATATTTAGACTTAGGTTGCAAAAATGATATATGATATGATATCTTTCTTGAGAACCAGCGCAGAGACCACCGCCTTTGTTGTCGTCTTTATAATTCTCTTACGTTACTCTCCTTAAGAAGTGCTGTATTACTGTTTCTGTAGTAACCTTAATGCTGGAGTGTTCAAGAGGGTTAAATTCTTCTGGAAGTCCGGCTAACATAATGATTCCGACGAACTCGTCATCCAAGCCAGCTTTAATCTTATGTAAATCCTGATTCAAACTTTGAATTTGTTTTACATACTCCTCTGCTGAACCATAGTCGTCAAACTTCACTGCGAAAAGTTATCGTAATAAATCCAACCTCCGTACCAATCCTCCATCAGCATAGGCTCGTCGCAGCGCCTCCCAAGAATTTCTCGCAGTTTTTGTGTTCATAACGAGAGGTTCAACCTTTTCATGACACATTAGAACTATTTTGCTTTTGGCTTTAGAATCTCTTTTCATACTTCTTTTGTCTTGGTTTCAAACTCCTCTTGTACACAGTCCCATAAATCTAGGTCTACGAGGAACATTTCCATTTAGAACGACCATGTACCATAATTCGAACAACATGGAATTCGGCATTTTGAATTTTTTTTCTTTCAATACTCAAGGTTTACCAGTTCAGTTCAGTATTCAACTTAGAGATACTTTATACCGTTTTCCAATAAAGCTATGTTATTTCTGGGCCCATAACCTAATGGAATTTGAGAAATAAAATACATTGCAAAATATATTTGCAGTGGAGCTTTATTGGGTGAACAAAAGAATAGAACATTTTCTCTCAAGTTGTCAACAAGACAGCAAAAACATAGACTTATAAGTAAATCTATTATATAACTAAAGGGGTAGCAAACATATGAGATTAGAACTCAGTCTTTATAAACAACAACACGAGTCCAATTCCATTGAAACAAAATAAATGGACCGGCGACCGGATATTGCAAATGTGTTTTCAAGCATTGTAGTAGCATGTTTTGTTTATTTTGACAAAACATAGCAAGTTTTTTTTTCATTGGTAAGAAAATCATAAAAAGAAACGTTTGTGTGTGTTAGTAGTTATGTAATTTTATTTACTAATTACTAACTGTCACACAGACAACAATATTTCCTTTTCAATATTTTATATTCTATATTAAATACATATTTCCTTCAATATTAAGGCGGTAAGACACGCAAGTAAGTAAGTAGCATTTTATAACCTAGTGTTTCAGCTAGCTCCATAGCAAATTTTATCAAAATTTGTCAAGCCGTTTGAGCGTATAGAAGTAAGTAGAAAGTGTAGAAACGTAGGTACATAGGCACACTGACAATCTTTCACCTTTTGATATCAGTGTGATGAATTCTCTTTTTAACCGACTTCCAAAAAGGAGGAGGTTCTATGTTCCACTGTATGTATTTTTTTTTTTTTTATGTTCACCGATTACTCCGTCAGTTGTGGACCGATTATGATTTTTTTTTTGTATTCGAAAGGGTATGCTTCCGAGGTGGTCCCATTGCCAGCATATCAGGATCTGATGATGGCATCCCAGGGAAATCGAGGGAAACCCTCATTTGTTTGTATATTTTCTGAAGTTACACCGGTATTTGCGACTGGTAATCATCATTTTATGATGATGAGCTGATGATGTAAGGTACAACTCCTTAACGATTAGGAGTTGGAGGATAATTCTTTCAATTTCATACGCATCTAAAGACCTTCAGTCGTATACTTTCAAGTTATTTAGGTGAGCTGATGATAGAAGGTTAAACTCTTCAACAGTGAGGGATTAGAGGATGATTTTAATATTACACGTACGTATAGACCTTAATTTGTATTCTCGATGATGAAATTTGATGAAATAGTTCAACTTAGTACTTGCCTACGATTGTTTGCACTAAAAACTGAAAAATAAAAACTTTTTATAAAAAAAAAAACGACTTCCAAAAAACATCCAACGAAAACTCTCTGCCAAAAAAACACTTAAAAGCGTACAATAAACTGGTTCTTCATAAATTACCTATACCTAATTCTTAATTCATTTAAATAGTAGTATTATAATGTGTGCTAGGTACCTAAAATCGGAAGTCGGTACTAAGCACGAAGCAAATACAAAGAGGAGATGCCCTAATGAAATTTTTGTATGAAACAGTGCGTGACAATTTGCGGGGGTGAGAGGGGGTTACTTTGCCCTTTGCCATCTACCAATCAATAGCAAAACTACTTGCATCGTTACATGTTGATGTTGCTATGTAGTTTAGCTATTTGACACTAAGCGTACGATGTAAGGGACATACAGGGACGTACTCAGAATTTTCTTATCAGGTAGTTATTTTTTTAAAGTCAATTTTGTAAATCATTTTGATGCATGTATCGCAAAAATATTATTAGTAAGAAACATCGTACATAACATCTATACTAATATATTCTATACTAATATATGAAGCGTAAGAGTTTGTTTGTTTGAACGCGCTAATCTCACTCTCGCTAATCGCCAGGAAGTACTGGTCCGATTTGAAAAAAAATGTGATTTTTTTATTATTTTAGTAGGCCGATCAATGCCCATAGAGATAGTTTAGGTTATTACTTCTTTGATTAATCACAAATTATTTTTTCTGCCACAGCAACTTTATATAACTAATCCTAAAGCTGTGAGGTATTTTCAACATGAAATCAATTTACAATCACAGAAATACTTTACATTTGGCATAAAAGACAAATTAACAAACAAATATGGCGGCGCGGGGACATATGCTGTTCAACCAATCAGCGCGCGACTTGCGATTCGTAGATACCATTTTACAATCTCGCGAGATAGATTACAATCTAACGGTTTTGACAATCTGATGGTAATATATATATATATTAAAGAGAGAGAACAAAAACAAAGAAATATAGTACAACAACAAACACATACAATAAAGAGAACAATAACATACAAGTAGGAGTATAATACAAAAAAAAAATGTTTCTACAAATTAGTTTTTCATTTATTATCTTTTCAAATTCTTCAGTTTTCGTTTGATTAATTTCGTTGTGGGTTCCGAGAAAGTTTAATTTTCCTGGGATTCCTGGGATAGAATTTTAGTTAGTTAGAAAACCTATCAAATAATCAGTATAAGTAAAATTTGTTTCATTTTCAAGTACTTTAAATTCTAGATTAATACAGATATAATTTGAATGTAGATAAAAATATTAATTCTAATTACGACCCTGTCTCTTTGTTCTGTTGATGTTTGTTTTCCTAGTTGACGATAGACGTCAGTGTTCACAAAATGATTACAAAAAATACAAAAAATAATACTTTTTCGATTAAAAATTCTTTAGGCAAGAATGCGGAACATATTTCAATATTTTTTTATGATTTACTTTATAAATACTCAGCTCTACGAACCTTTGTATCTTTATTTCCCACCACACAAAGTTTTTCCATCTAGTGGCGAATAGATTTAACTATATTACAACAACACACTGAGAGATTTTTCTAGAACTATTTTAAGAAATTAAGTATAAAATTACTTACAAATGAAATATTATGCCATTCATGGCACCAGAACGTCTATCCAAGTTATTTGTACAAGATAAAACACAACACTTCATCTTTTATAAGGAATAATCCGAGAATATTCAAGGATTGTGATTTTTCGATAAAGTTCTAGAACATTGACGTTGACAGTCTAATTTGTAAGTCGCGATAACTGCGATGACGTCGGGACCTGTATTTTGTCACGGGACCTATGCGCTTATGCCATCTCCTCTTTGTATTTGCTTCGTGGTACTAAGCCAAAAAGAATACAAACGAACAATTACAAAAGTCTAAGCGATAGTCACTTGGCACCGACTTCAAACAGATTCTAGGTACCTAGCACACATTATAATACTACTATTTAAATGAATTAAGAATTAGGTATAGATAATTTATGAAGAACCAGTTTATTTTACGCTTTTAAGTGTTTTTTTGGCAGAGAGTTTTCGTTGGATGTTTTTTGGAAGTAGGTTTTTTTTTTTTTTTACTAACAGATTTATCCGAATTAAATAAATAATTTATTAAACAGGTTACAGTGTTGCATAGTAATGAAATATTTATGAAATATTTTCTTACTCTTGAGTTACAAAGTAAAATTAACCGGTAACTAGTACCAAGTTCGCGGTGTATCTGCCGCTCCCACCTGCGCTACGGTAGCGTTAAGTCTAAGATTTATGACACTGCGTATTTCTTACAATGACCTGGTTTTTTTTTTTTTTTTTTTTTAATATTTCAGACATCTAACACACAACGCCATCTAGTCCCAAGCTAAGCAGAGCTTGTGTTATGGGTACTAGACAACTGATACAAATACATATATACTTTTTTTTTTTGTAAATACATACATATTATACATAGAAAACACCCAAACTCCGAAACAAATATTTGTAGATCATACAAACATTTGGTCCGACCCGGGAATCGAACCCGAGACCTCATGATCAGCAGTCGCACACGCCAACCGCGAGACCAACGAGGCAGTCAAATGGTTCTTACAATGAAGATCCCTGTAGCGTACGTGATAATTGCGTAGTCGATTCCCGCTTTTGCAAATATTTCTGTTGCAGTGATCTGTCTATTTACACCGCTTTAGGTATTAATGCAAATGAATTTCTCGGAGAGCAGGTAAAGCTGTCGGTCCTGCGCTTGACCTCTCCCCGATCGTGTAGTATAACCGTCCTATCGGATTACGAGAGTGAGGGAACAGAGAATGCACCTATGCGGAAGTGTGTGCAAGCGCACACCAGCCAACTACGTGACCAGCTACGTGACCAGCCAACTACGTGGGAGACATTTTAGTGCACAAATGTGCACTATAATATCTCCTACGTAGTTGGCTAGGATACGCCGATAAGTCTACTTACTTTTTAACACTTATCGAAAAAATCGAATAAAAAATCGATTCTTAACATAACGTATAACTTGTCGTCTAACGCACACAATCACCGTTTCTCTTTTGAAACTAAGTTTGTGCTACACAGTAAAGTAGATAAGTATTATCCAATCCGACTGAAGCATGAGTTACGTAACAAAATTAGACAGGAAATAATCTGATAAATTGTGTGATATTTTCTTCAGTAAATGTATTTTTGACTTTACAACAACAATTAATTATTGAGGAGCTTATCGTTGTGCCTACATATTTTTTTTTGTATTTGTTACCTAGGGATCTGCATCGAAAACTACCAGACGGATCATATCTATCTGTCTAATACCTTTGAACGAGAAATATATCTGAATCTCGGAAACGGCTCTAATGATTTTCATGAAATGTATGCAGGGGGTTTTGGGGGCGATAAAATGATCTAGCTAGGATTCATTTACAGAAAATTTAATAAATCAAAAAAAAAACGAGCAATGCTCGGTCATCCAGGACTCCAGGTACTGATAAATAATTACTGTTACTCTAGAATTAGGGTACGGAGGGGGGTTTGGTACCAGTAACCTTGGTTGGTTACCGTGGGAGAGCCACGCTTCGGCATGCATGGGCCGGCTCGACCGGAGTGATACCACGGCCTCACAGAAAACCGATGTGAAACAGCGCCTGCGCTGTGTTTCACCGAGTGAGTGAGGATACCGGAGGCCCACACCCCAACCCCTCCCCCCATTCCAAGCTTTGTAACTCCCTTGTGTCGTAGTAAATGCAGTTTTGACTTAATAATACACGAAGTAAAATTGAATAAGATTTTAATAGGACAGCAAAGTTCTAAAGAAATGCGAAACTCCCAGTGAAAATAGTCAAGGATTTTGTTGTAAAACTTATAGAAGTCGGTGGCTTCGCTGGCTTCCTTCAGGAAAATGTTTTGGGATTAAAATAGTTTTCTGTGATAATATTAGTTCGTTTTAATAGCGTTTATTATGCTTGACAAGAGTAGAGCGATGAACATAAACCGAATTGTTTAATACTTAGTCGTAGTTTGAAATAACATTTAGAACTGATATTAGTGTGCTAAGTTAGTGGTGGTTTATATATAATCCGTGATCGCTTTTCTGTTTTCTCTGTATAAAAATTAAGTAAAAGTATTAAAATTACATTGTTAATCGAGGAAGCAAGATAGAACGCAATAGGCAGCGGGGAAGTCCCATCTTGATATTTTAGTTGTCCAATCGGGAAAGTTCATACATTCTAGAAAGATAACAAAAAAAATGAGGCAAAAAGAAAAATGTTTTCTTTTGGCTGCCTGTATGCTCTGTATACCTGACTGGAGAGATAACATGAAGGAAGGAGAAATAATGAAGAAATCTATACTTATAATAAAAATGTAACAGGTCAAATTCTGTACATTGAAGATATTTTGAAAATTTTTTTTGGAGGGCACTCTGTTATCGATACTGAAACGAAAACTATTTTTTTTTTCATTTTTGTCTGTCTGTCTGTCTGTCTGTATCTTGGCCGCGCATCACGCCGAAACTACTGAATGGATTCAAATGAAACTTGGCATGATTTGAGTTCATACTCCGAGGTAGGACATAGGATACTTTTTATTCCGAAATTCCGGACGGTTTTCTTGGGAGGGGAGATGAAAGTCAAAATGTGTAATTAATTGTAATTCATTAACGAGTAGTCCGATTGCAATAATTCTTTTTTTGTTAGAAAGGAGATACTCTGAAGATTGTAGCATAAAGTATTTAATTTATCACAATCTCTCTATCTATTGGAAAAAAAATTATAAAGAATTTATCATTACGTAAAACAACATGTAGCGACACCTATTGCCAGCCATGCGTAATTAATAACACTTTGATTAATATATCGTGGAATAATCGTAGAACGTATTACGTATAATTCGGTATAGCATTAAGTATTTGATTTATTGCAACCTCTCTATCCATAGGAAAAATAATATCTATATCTCTCTGTATACGTCGAATCTGTGTGTTTGGTTGTGCCCGCATGACTTAAATATTCAAAATAATCGTGGGAACGTTTTATGCACAAGCATTGTGATTAATGTGGTATATAGTTAGTATTTGATAGGTAGGTATTTGTTTTATGTTCTCTCTTTCCATAGAAAGGGTTGTTTTAAATTTTCTTGAAAATTTTCTTTGCTTAAAACAGCGACATCTTTTGGAATCAAGTAACTAACTTTACAATAGGTACGTAATATGATTACTCTTTTTAACGTATAACAAAAATGTAACAGTTCAGTTCTGTACATTAAAGAAATTTAGATGATTTTTTGGGAGGGCTCTCTAATCGATACTGAAGCAATTACATTTTCTTGAAAATTGTTTCTGTGCTTAAAACAGCGACATATTTTGGAATCAAGTAACTAACTTTACAATAGGTACGTAATATGATTACTTTTAAACGCATAAGAAAAGTGTATAAGATCAATTCTGTACATTAAAGAAATTTAGATTTTTTGGGAGGATGCTCTTATTGATACTGAACCAAAAACTAGAATGCCATAAACGTTAAATGGTCATTTATAATTATGATATTTATTTTAAGTTTAAAATACTTGAAAGAGGAGTAAACATATAACATAATAGTTCATCATAATTTACCGGAAAATGATACAAAACATCTTTATGATAGGTATATAGGTATAGGTATGATAGGTTATGGTACTTTTTTTAAACGAAGTTTTTTTTTAGGATTTTGTCAGGTTATAGCATAGGTATAAGCAGGCGATTTTTGTTGTACCTAAATAATTAGCAAATAGTCTTTTGTAGTTACTAATTGGTTTTCTCGGTATTTTTAGAATTTTGTAAGGTTATAGCATAGGTACCTAGGTACCTATAATTTACTTTTTTATAGGATTTTGTTAGGTTATTGGTATAGGCATAGGTAAGCAGATGTTTTTCGTTGCAAATATTTAATTACTTAGCCTTATTTGTTGGTGTTTTAATTTATTTTAGTAAGTTGTAGATACCTTCCATTTTTTTCGTTGAATTAGTTGTAGATACTTAATTAATTTAGTTTTATTTACGCTTTGAAAATAAGCTTCATTCGTTATGTCTAATTTTTCATTTAACTGTAGTGATAAATTTAACATTGTTTTTCGTATTCGATTTTATCACATCACACTAATTTATAAAAGCTAATGTTTGTGAGGGTGTATGTTTGTTACTTCATCACGCAAAAAGCACTGGACGGAATTGGATGAAACTTTACAGTAATATAGCTTACTAGCTGTTGCCCGCAGCTTTGCTCGCGTGGAAGTTGATTATTTACAATATATTTAATTAAAACTGTGTAAGTATGTATGAATAATTTATTCATGTTTTTAAACTTAGGTACCTATTTATTTATTTTTAATCAATAGCCCATTAAAAAGGATTTCATACTTCGACCCTTATTTTTAGCCCTTTAGAAATAGAATTCCCATAAATGATGATAAAGGTATTAATTTATTTGTACTTATAAGCCTAAGGACAAAGTTTCAGGCTACTAAATTAAAAATGACTGACTTCCAAACTAATCTACTTACGACATTTCAACACCTAATTCACCCCTTAGGGGTAGAAATATCATTTATGGGATTTCCTTTTGAGGGCGCTCTGGTTCCCTGGTTTTAGAACCCGAGACGGTGTGCGGTTTTTAGTCGGTTCGAGTCCGACATAACCACCAGTTGGTGATATCCGAGGGAATTTCCGCACAAAAAGAGAGGTAGATATAATATCCAGAGACACTTAGTATCTACGCGTTTTTAACTATTAGCCAAAAGATAATTTTTCATGTTTCTAACTTAAAAAAGACGGACTTCCATACAAACTTTCAACCCCTATTTTACCCTCTTACGGGTAGAATATTGGGAAACGCTTAAATACGTATCTCCTATTTTTTATCAATAGCCCTAAAATAAATTTTCATGTTTCTAACTTCAAAACTGACGGACTTCTAGACTAACCCGCTTACGAAATGTCAACGCCTATTTCATCCCTTCAGCGTAGAATATCGAGAAAGGCCTAAATACGTATCTATTCATTTTTAATCAGTAGCCCAAACCAAAAGAAAAGTTTCATGTTTCTAATTTAAAAATGCCAAACAAAGTTCAACCCCTATTTCACCCCCTTAGGGGTACAATATTAGGAAACGTTGAAATACATATCTACTAATTTTTATAAGTAATCCAAAAATAAAGTTTCATATTTCTTAAATAGCCCTAAAAGAAACTTTCATGTTTTTAACTTCAAAGATGACGGACTTCCAGACTAACCAACCCCTATTTCACCCTTAAGGAGTAGAATATCCGCTCTATCTATCAGAAACGCTTGAATACGTGTTTACTCATTTTTAATCAGTAGCCCAAAAATAAAGTTTCATGTTTCTAACTTAAAAAATGACGGACTTCCATACAAACTTTCAACCCCTATTTCACCCCCTTGGGGGTAGAAATTCCAAAATTCCTTCCTTAATGGGTATCTACTTAATAAAACGATCATACTCACCAAATTTTGTATTCCCAAGTTTAATAGTTTCCGCTCGGCGATGATGAATCAGTCAGTTAGTCAGTCAGGACATGTTATTTTATAAGTATAGAAGATACATCAGATTAACACATAGGTTACTGTTTGCCGCGATAACCGACATACACGCGGGCGGAGCCGCGGGCAACAGCTAGTGTTTAAATAAAAGCATAAATGCACATTGAGTAATTTTTCTTTTAAGATTTGGTACATCACTGCTATGTACCTTCATGTTCAGACTCGCATTTGACTGTCCCTTTCAAATACCCAATATCATCCTACACACAGACCGGACCCTAACTCTTCTGATTTATTAATTTTTCTTTATGATTTATGATGTGAGGGGTTTGACGTTTGCGGGGCTAGAGAATCTTATGATTGATTATTGTATTTAAAAAAGGGCTACAACAAAAGAGATAGGTTTTATAATGTTATGTATTATTTACATTGAAACACTAGATATGGAATATTTTTAGGGTTCAATATATTCTTTTTTTTATAGAATAGGGGGTAAACGAGCAGACGGATCGCCTGATGGTAAGCGACTGCCGTCGCCCATGGACACCCGCAACACCAGAGGCGTCACAAGTGCGTTGCCGGCTTTTGGGGGATGGGGAAGGTAAGGGGATGGGGGAGGGGGAGAGGTTGGGGTATGGGGCTCCGGTATCTTCACTCACTCGGTGAAAAAGAAAAAACGGAATATTTCAAAAGAAAAAACGGATATTAGTTATCATACCTCGATCATTTTGCTCAAACTATTTTGGGGCGACTACGACACGGCTGAACTTCAATTTTTTACGTGAACCGACTGTGGGGGGACTGAATAGCTGTCTGTCAAGCTGTGTAGCTTGGCGAGGAATTTGTTTATGTTAATTTAAAAAAAAATGAGTATATGATAAAAAAAAATGTTACTGCTAGATACATGTCTCAATTTTCTGCATACAATTTTCATTTGCAATTAATGATACGAAAGCTTCACTCAATTTCTTTTTAGTGTCGGTAAGGCTTTGCCGTAGTCGAAGCCAAAGGAGGGTTATGATTTTGACAGGCTATGTATGTATGTATTATGTATGTATGTTCATTTGTTCCCTCATAGCTCCTTAACTACTTATTAGAACTGGACAAATGAACTGAACACTGAATCTAAATTGGCGTCCTCTAGGCGACATAAAGTACTGTAAGTTATGGAATCAGGCGTTACTTTGCGGAAATCCATGACATTAAATGCTATGAAATATATTTAGCTTTAATTCCCCGAGACAAATATCCAGGTCTGAAAGCAGGGCACAAATCCCACCGTCATGCATACTCACATGCACATATGGGTATCATGCATATGTACACATACAAAACAAGTGAGAAATAATTAGCATGCCATGCAACCAAACCTATACTCGACACGTGTTTCGCCCCTCCACGGGGCATCCTCAGGAGATGTTGACTCGTCGAGCGTTTGAGCCGTTTTTATCCGCTAGAGGATAAATTAAATTGAATTTAGAACATCGTGTGTACTAAGTTTGTGAATTCAAAATATCATTAAACCTATTTACTTCTACCTCCATGGTGCCGAATTTATCATACAACCTTTTTAAATTGGTTAAAAACTCAGACTCGGATCCTTCTTGGTGTACTTTTTTTTAAATTTAATTTGCCCGCGCCATTTTCTTTTTGCATTTAGTCATTTCCTCGCTGAGGTGGGATAAAAAGTTACGTGTTGCACTCGAGTGCAAAGATTTTTCACCTCGTGCTTGTTTGATTCCCTCGCTAACGCTCAGGATTCTAATGTTTGAATCTTGATTCAATTTTAGAATCCTTCGCTTACTCGGTTCTCAAAATTGAGCACGCAGTTAAAAAACAACTTTGCACTCTTGTCTAACAAATAACTATTAATGAGTTCATTTCCAGAATTCCAGAGGGCTATATACTTGGTGGTGAGATCATTGTGCTTGATAAGATGTAGGTTTTAAGTGACTGCAGGTATACCCGAATACAACTATTATTGAGGAAACTCGAACCCTTGTTTTATGTTTTAAGGACAAAGGGTTTACATCTACGTAATATATTATGTGAATTCTAATGTTGTTATTCTAAAGGGGTTGTATTTTTGGAAGTAAAATATTGATCAAAAATCTATTTCGATTTCTACGCTTATGTTTTTAACAGGCTACAAAAAGGAAAAGGTTTTCAATTTGATTGTATTTTTCTTTCTAACTTCTTGATTATTTAAAAAGATGAAAGAAAGAGTTGGACAGAATACTCCAACGATACGTGACTGAGACTGGAAATATTTTTTTCTTGTCTATCCAATGGGAAATTATTAAAATATCTACATTTTTTTAAATTATTGAACAAGAAATAGTTTAAAAACTATAACCCAACTAGGTACTTATGATAAAATCTATATTGTTTATGTCACTCGGCCCATTATTACAAATCTATTGACATTTCCTTAATTAAAATCAGGTCAGTAGTTCAGGCTCTACAGTGGAACCTACAAAAATATATAGACTGGCAAAATTATTATACTTTATTTTGGCTTTGCCGTAGTCGGGTAAAAAAAGCCAGTAAATAATTTCGATTCTTTGATAACCAATTTCATCAAATAAAATAATTGAATTTGAAACTCGTGAGTCGTGACATTAAGCAAAGGTATTCAGCCTATTCCTGGCAAGGGACCAAAACAACATCAATCAAACTGTGTCCCATTTAGGTCAATTTTGATTGGGTCGTTAATTGTACGCTGTCTACTAAATAAGTACCTGTTGGAGTATTATATCGCAAAACAGCTAGTTTTAATGTCGACTGATACAGTTAAACTTGGATAAATAAGATACCCTCATATCTCCTGATCATTCTCTTTTTTTATGTTTAGCCCGCCATAATGACTCTACTCTGCCTGATAGAAAGCATAAGCAGAATCCAAGAGTGGTGGTCACCATACTTATTGCGAGTGCAGACAATGCAGCATGGCGACCCACACCATGGCGGCCTAGTCTTTTAGTCTAGTCAACAAGTATGGAACATGATGGATTGGAGTGTATGTTTGTAATATTAAAATAACTGCTTTTTACACGGCACATATAGCGAATTTTTTTTTTACATTTTTTTCTGTCTCTGTCTGTTTGCTCCGGCTATGCTCTGGAACGGCTGGACCGATTTTGACGGGACTTTTACTGATAATGTAGCTTTTCTATTGGTAATCAAATCAAAATCGGTTCAATAGATCCAGAGATTACCTCCTACAACCTCACAAACTTTGCCTCTTTTACAAGCTTTTTATTAACTTGCAATGTATGTATGCATGTACACACATCAAAAGTGTCTAGGGATCAACAATCCCCTCGTCTGTGTCACAGCTGATAAACAAAAATGGCGCATCTGTGTAAAGGTTTTAGAAAAAAAAAAAAAAAAAAAACGACTCTCATTAAAATGACGATTACCAAAAAAAATTGTATTGGGGCTATACATTATTTATGTACCATTAGAATGCCCATTAAATAAGCTATCCGATGATGTATAATTGATTATGATTTAAAATAGCTTTAAATTAGTAAATCAAAGCTAAAAGTAAGAAAAGTGATTTTTTCCTCGATGTACTGTACTTAAAAGTGGAATAATTTCTAAATAAAACCTTTACTACAACTAATATGTATGTTATTTAAAACTATATACAATACTCACCAATAAAAACAGCAAGAAATACACTTATTCACACAATTTTATCACACAAAACAATCAAACATCAATAGCCACTTGAAAACATGACAAAAAAATGGGTTTGTTTACATTTCTAATCTCCGTTTCACTGTGATTCACCGTGGTTGAAGTGGCTTTCTGTTGTATTTATTTAAAAGCTTATGTCGTGTACTTGTGATATAAAGTTGCAAATATAAACAAAGCACTCAAGTTTAATATTACTGAACACTTAAATAAACTTTCACCACACGGCCGGCAGTCACCGCCATTGACAAGGTCACATAGAAAAAATAGTTGAAGTTGGGTTTTGGACTGGCGTTATATTGCATCTCTGTTCTACTAAGTACAATATAATAAAGTGCGACAAGGATAAATACATTAGTAACCAACATAAAATATCTTTTAATTTTTGATACCCTACCACAGAGTGACGTCAACGGACAAGGAATTTTTGGAATATTTTTAGTGTTGCTCCTTGTAGGTTTGATAATCGACTAAAGCTTTTGGTTTTTTTTTAGTTTCTTATTCTATACATTAAAATAAAGTGTTTTAATGGTAAAACTACCATAAAATTACAAAAATTAGCCAAAAAATTGGATAAATCTCGACGCCAAATTTAGGCGTGCCACAGATAATTGCCAAATTTGTTGACGCCACATTCTTACGTTTCACAGACGAGGGGGTGTCTAGGGATCAACATATATTTTTGCAATAACTTTTCTCCTGATTGATATTAATTAAAATTTTCTTTAAGGATTCATCAAATAAAGTGTTTTCGTTTGTCACAGTAACGATAAACCAAGTCACCTTTGCATTAATAAAGAAATTTGCCATTTTCCTAATAAAGGGATTTTTGACATTTGAACCACTAACATTAAAGTTCGAAAAAAAGACTGAAATAACAGTTTTCTTTAAAATTTTATTAGGTAACTTAAACAATTAATAATCCGTGTTTCTACCGCGAACACTAACAACACAAGAATCGGTTTGGCATACTCAAAATGAGTTCATCCAAATCACGCTGTGGAATGGCCGCCCATGTTCGTTGCAACAACAAAAAAAGGTCTTCTTGCGACTGGATACGCTCCATATTCGGCAGAGCTCTTCTCTGTAGCATATCCCATGCATGCTCAATCGGGTTCAAGTCTGGCGACTGAGCAGGCCAGGGCTAAAGCCACATCTCAATCTCAAGACATCCGCATAAAATGCTTGATCCCTAGACACTTTTGATGTGTGTATGTTCGGGTGGAATCTTGCAACGCAATTTTGAAGCAGATATCTTCAACCGATTTAGCTGAAATTTTACAAGCATATGTATACAGCGTGACAACACAATATTATAATGGAGCTGATCTGATGCTGGAGCTGGAAAGTGGCCATAGGAACTCTGTGAAAGAAACGTCGCATCATCATCGAGTTTGGACTCGTTTGATTCGTCTCGAGGCATTCCAGTAAAATTTGTTTTTAAAAAACTTTGCGGCAGCTATCTGACCTTGTTTTGCGCTCAGTGCGGGGGGTGTTTTACTAGAATTCCGTGAAGTTACGAAAAAGACAACTATATATCCGATATTCTCACTTCATTTAGTATCACTTACAATAGAAAAATAATACGGGAAGCATTTTGTCGTAACGCACAGAAGTGATATTTTTTTCGTGTGGTGCGGTCCGGGAACTATTTTGTCGTAATTGCAACCCCGTATAGCACCGAGGTGTGCGCGCGCGGCGCTTCAGTTTGCATTAGTGTTGTGCGCAGTTCCATGTTTTTATATTAATAAATAAAATAATAGGGTTTATTATCATTTACAATTTCCCTTAAAATTTTCACTAAGCACTATATCGGTAGTTTACCAATTAATATAAAGTAAAGATCTCATGTGAATACTTATTTGTCAAAAAATACTTGTTTAATTATAAATTAATCAAAGTTTATAAAGCAAAGATCTAATGTGAATACTCATTTGTCAAAAAAAAAAAATATTTACTTAATATCATAGTTTATAACGTAAAGATATCATGTGAATTGTTAATTATTTTGATAAGGTAAGAAGGAAGAAAGAACAGTTTCTACAGAATTAGTGTTGTTGTTCAATTTTATGTACCATTTGTTGATGAATATGATGTTAATGAATCTTCTATTCTTTGTTATGTTTCGTATGAAAATCGACAAAAGTTGGTTTCAGTTTTCAAACTTTACCCCATCCCTAGCTATTTATACGTTCTGTGCGGGACGGGAATCAATTTCCCGTAAAATGACCGATTTTGATAAACAATTACATATAACTCTTAGTCCATTGCGAAGATCCCCGTGCTACGGCAGCTGTATATAGGCAAGAATATAATCTATCTATTAGTACAAAAAAAAAAAAAAATACATACAGTGGAACATAGAACCTCCTCCTTTTTGGAAGTCGGTTAAAAATGTAAAAATAACGATATTCCACGCCTGTAAGGACCTTAGAAGTCAGGTCCAGATACGGGAAAATACAGGTCGTACCGCACGATTGGCATTCTTCATACAGGAACTATATGACTCATATAGCACTGATAGTAAAACTAGGTTTAGGTACTGCCTCAGCGAATGTGTTAATATAACTATAGCTTACACGAAGATACAGGATAAATGTGTTCATCACACCAAGATTTGTACGGGCAGGGAATCCACAACTTCTGACTTATTAGTCAGGCTTAATAACCATTAGCCCAACAGTTTAACAGACACATAAATGCTGGTAAAAACTATTCATAGGTAACAAAGAATTTTTAGAACAATTTTACCTTGAGTTTGTGTTTACGTGGAGAACTTGCGTTCAACTTACGCCATGTAATTGTGGGTTCATAAAGGCAAGCATAAACTTAATGACTTAATCTATTTAATTATCGTCAGTCATGGAAGCCGTTCCGGTCATCCCTTTGATATTCTGATTACAATTTAATGGATAGCTTTAACTATGGCTAGCAGACACTTAATGTCTGAATGTATATGTAGGTATGTAGTGTGTAGCTATAGGTTAATGGGTTTTATTTATTTTAATGTTTGTGTTTACCCTGAGGTACTTAAGGAGTTTTGATTGTTTTTATGTTTTTTTATGTAATATGTTTACGTTGAAACCATGTAACGATGGATTCAACTATAGCTGAGAGAAGCTGATGGCCTTAATCTGTTTTTCTGGCAATGGCATTCAATGGCATTGATGTTCTAGGAAATCATAATCGATTTATCCTTATCGTTTTTAAAGGGACGGCTAAGCATTAGCAATATTCCTGTGTCGTGGGGGACTTTTTGAACATAACAGAATAAAAATTTGTGGATCACACAAAGTGTTGTCCCATGAAGGGTTTAAACCCACAACAATCAGCTTTGTAGAAAGAACAGAAGTGACTGCTTAAGCCACTACACCGTCCATGGAGAAAACAACAAAATTTCAGTAGAAAAAGGATTCCAACTGATTTAATACATCTACTCTTTTAATGCACCTAATTTCACTCATTCTCATGTCTCTCACACGTAAACCTAAGGTAGACTATAAGAGAATAATTGTGCACTGAGTACGCCTCTGTACCTAAAAAAACAAAAAAACACACTGCAAAAACCCAGATTCGTTCACATTCTTTGCTAAACCACTAAAATCCAATTCTAAAAAAAGTAAAACGTTTTGCAAATATTGAAATGTCCACTTCGAACTACTCGTGTGTTTTATTGGAACGGTGAAAAGGCAATTGGAGAGCTTCCATGCGAATGAAGTCTTACAGTTTGGCACGGATATTGAGAACTATTGACGTTTATTATTCTACTAGCTGTTGCCCTCGGCTCCGCCCGCGTATATGTCGGTTATCGCGGCAAATAGTAGCCTATGTGTTATTCTGATGTATAAACTATATTACTGTAAAGTTTCATCCAAATCCGTTCAGTAGTTTTTGCGTGAAGAAGTAACAAACATACACACAAACTTTCACCTTTATATATTAGTGTGATGTGATGTGACTACAGAAGTGTTCTTCTATTTTTTTAATAACAATCTTAAGGACAACATGAAAAAGGAAGACTATTTTACATAAAGGGGCGTTCGTTTATTGCAGAACTAGTGTTTAGCGATTGTGACTTGTGCTTAGTTAGAGATTTGATTTTCAGTCTAGAAAAATACTGTGTGATGACTTACTTAAGGTCCTATGTCCCCTAGGTGGCGCAGAGAGCGTCCACGGTGCATGGCCATCTTGTTATGTCTTGAGCGTCTCGCTTGATTTCGCTCAAGGTCTTGCCAATGGCTTTCGCTTCATTGATGATAGTCAGCCGCCAGGTTTGTTTTAGAATGCCACGCTTGCGTTTTCCTTGGCGATTCCAGTCTAGGGCTTGCCTGTGTGGTGAGTAACGATCAATTGTTCTGATACCTCGTATAAAAAATACGAAGTATCGCGTATAAGAAATGAAATAAATTAAACTCTATTTTTGACTACAACCGTTCCACTACACAGATGGCGTAGCGGTCCCCATGCGGCGGATATATCACTGCGATGCCCCGGGTTGATGGGTCATCGTGTAGCCCTTATCATTTGGAATTAGTTTCAATGATGTCAACGACTGTTGACACTGAAAACCTGTCACAGTAAGCGTAAAATTGTTTAAATGGGAAACTTGGGTTGTTGCGCGAATGCTCGTTCTACTGCACGAGCGTGGTTCCGGGTGGTTACCCTATTTGCACCCACAGGCGGCCTCTGGGTGGCCGTTGGGAAAAGTTCAAAGTAGTACTAAAAGGGGACAGGCACTGCTACTACTAAAAGGGGAGGAAAACAAACAACGCTAGAACGCTTATTAATAGAGATAGTTTTCTCGCGTCGAAAATGACATTAGCGCCGTGAATTTCATGGCCCATAAGAGTTTCATTCAATGTCCGATTCACTTTTAATTTTTTTTTAGTATTTATTTAAATGCATACGTAATAATAAAATAATAAAAACATTATAGTAATTGGGGATTTTAATGGTCAAGTAGGAAGCAAATGCATAGGAGAGTATGTTCTGGGAAGTTATAGTAATAAAAAGCGAAGCAATAATGGACAACTGCTAGTAAATATAGCATAGGCTTCGACGATTTTCTGGCAATGCCTGTGCCGTCCGGATGTACCCTGAATGCGTACGCGGACGACGGTTTGTTATTGATAGAGTCGGATACTAGAACGGGGCTTGAGAGGCTGGCCAGTGAATGTTTGGACTTAATATCTCGGTGGGGTGGGCGTAATCGGTTGACGTTTGCACCAAACAAAACCTTCCAGCTACTTCTGAAAGGTAACCTCAAATCACCGCCTTGTATTAAATTTGAAAATATTACTATTAAAAATAAAACCTCGGTTTGTTATTTAGGATTGGTTTTAGAAAGAAATTTTTCATTTATTGAACATATTAGAACAGTTAATGAAAAGTCTAAAAAGAGTTTCTTTGCACTGACGAGGATATCAACTGCGACATGGGGTCTGTCATATAATACACTAAAGATCATATATGGAGCTACTTATTTGGGTTCTATTTGCTATGGTGCTCCTGTATGGGCAGATAGGGCGACTGTAGGTGCTGTCCGTCGCAAACTGTTACAAGGCCAACGACCTGCATTGATTTTCTTGTGCAAGGCATACAGGACGGTTAGCACTGAGGCTTTACCGGTGTTGGCAGGTGTTCTTCCGGTCGATCTCGAGGTGCAAAGACGTGCAGCCATGTACTATTCCACACTACAAAACATGGAATGCGATTTTTTGGGCATACGAGACCGCGGTAAAATCATAAGATTGTTTCAACAAAAAACCAATGTCTATAACGACCTCTTGGATGAATGGCAGAAACGATGGGACGAATCATCTAAGGGGCGCCACCTTTACCAGTTCTTTCCATCTGTTCGCGAAAGGTTGTCAAGGACATGGCTCGAGGTAGATCACTGTGTCGCTCAATTTCTTACAGGCCACGGTAACTTTAAGAGCAAACTATACTCATTTAAATTAGTCGATTCACCATTGTGTCAATGCTCAACACCTGATTCTAGCTGTGAACAGTCGGCTCATCATATCCTCTGGGAATGTAGTCTTTGGCACAATGAACGTAACATGATGCTAAATAGCTTACAAATGACGTCTGGGGTAGTATATTATGGGGATCTTGTGTCAACTGCGGTGAATTTCCGTGCGTTTAAGCGATTCTGCCATACATACTATAGAAATCAAATATAGCTCACTTAGGACCCATAATATTTTTATCCGTGGTGCTTCCCGGTTTGAAAAAGGCGTCTGCCTATTTTGACTCCATTTTGTCTCCCGCTTTGCTAAGGAGGGAAGTGGACTTATTATATTTCCAACTCCTCCAGTTTTCTTCTGATTAATTTCGTTGCGGGTTCCAAGACAGTTAAATTTTTCCTGGGACTTCCCGAGTGTCATAACTCGGTGTTTTCGTGGGTCACCGCTGTTGATCCTGGTGTACAGGAGTTACAGTGGTGGGCGTGTGGGCGGGATTAGTCCCACAAAAAAAAAAAAAAAAAAAAAAAAAAACTGCTAGTAAATTTCTGTTTTGAACATAATCTGAGAATCATGAACACGTTCTTCAAGAAAAAAAGTAACCGAAAATGGACCTGGATCTCTCCAAATGGCAGAGATAGAAATGAGATTGACTACATAGTCACTAACATACCAAAAGTTTTCAGTGATGTAGTTGTAGTAAACAACTTCAACTTTAATTCAGACCACCGACTATTAAGGGGAACCGTAACATGTAAAGACTTAAAATTACCACGAAAAAATTTTAAGCAAACCAACCCTGGAAGTATGATAAACTTATCAGAACAAGATATTAAAAACATGAATGAAACTCTAGAAAATATTAAAAAACAATGCAATGTACAAGAAAAATACGACACTTTAGAAAAGGTCTTATTGAAAGTTATAGAACAAACGAAGAAAAATGTAAAGGACAAACTGGGTTTAGAAGCTAGAACTAAAATAAAAGAGAGAAGAGAATTATTCAAAAACAGAAAAGAGAACCGTAAAAAATTGCAGATATTAGCAAAGAAATATCCAAATTAATAAGAAAACATAGGAAACAGATTCGGTTACAAAAGATAAGGGAACAAATACTAAAAACAGGTGGTATCAAAAAAGCTCTAAAAGAATTAAAAGATCATTCAAAATGGATAGTAAAAACTACGAAAACAGATGAAAACCAGACCAAACTTACAACGACAAAACGACAAGAGATTTTAAAAACAGCAACTGAGTTCTACAAAAAATTATACACAGATCCAGATAAAAGTACAGATAAAAAAAAAAAAAAAAAAAAAAAAAAAAAAAAAAAAAAAAAAAAATTGAAAGCTATAACACTGAACAAGAAACAATCCCACATATATTACAAAGCGGAGTTAGAAAGGCCATTCAGACACAAAAAGCAGGGAAAGCACCCGGAGACGATAAAATATCAAATGAATTACTCAAATATACCATGGAACAAATATTGGAACCCTTTACAAATATTTGCAATGAAATCCTGGCTTCAGAAAAGATACCGTCTCAATGGACATCGTCTACAATAATATTAATGCATAAAAAGGGGGATAGAAAGAACATGAATAATTATAGACCCATTAGTCTGATGACCAACTTGTACAAAGTTTTTTCGAAAATTTTATTGCAACGGTTAACTAAAGAACTGGATAGTAATCAGCCTAAGGAACAAGCAGGATTCCGTTCTGATTTCTCAACAATTGACCACATACATGTTGTTAAACAAGTAATCCAAAAATGTAACGAATATAATCAACCATACTATCTGTCATTTGTGGATTACAATAAAGCGTTTGATTCCTTGAAACATACTTACATATGGCAGTCATTGGCAAACCAGGGAGTGCAAAAGAAATATTGTAGAATCATCAAACAAATATACGAGAATAGCACAGCCAAAATACAATTAGAACACATTGGAGATGAATTTGAAATTCAAAAAGGCGTTAGACAAGGAGATCCTCTGTCACCAAAAATTTTTAATGCTGTGTTAGAAAATATATTTAGACAACTTAACTGGGACGAGCTTGGAATCAATATAAATGGAGAAAAACTACACCACCTTAGATTTGCAGACGATCTCATTTTATTTGCAAGAGACCCAATAACACTACAAAACATGTTACAACAACTGTCACTAGAAAGTGAAAAAGCAGGATTATCAATGAATGCAAATAAGACTAAAGTGATGACGAACAAAGCTAAAGTTAAGATAGAAGTGGGACAAGAAGAGATCGAGTATGTCGACGAGTACATATATCTGGGACAAATAATAGCGGTAAAGGACTTGTCTAACAAAGAAGTGGACAGAAGAATAAATAATAGTTGGCAAAGATATTGGTCTCTCAAAGAGGTCATGAAAAACAAAACCATACCTGTTTATGAAAAATCCAAATTGTACAATACTTGCATCCTTCCGTGTCTCACATACGGTTGCCAGACATGGCCATCCACACGAAAGATTGAGCAAAAAATTAGGAGTGTGTCAAAGAGGCATGGAAAGAAGTATGCTGGATCTACGACTAAAGGATAAATGGAAAGCTACAAAAATTAGAGAAATAACGAAGGTGGCAGATGTGGGAATAAAAACAAGGTCTTTGAAATGGAAATGGACAGGACATATGTGGAGATCGAAAGCAGAAAAATGGACTAAAAAAGTTACGGAATGGTATCCCAGGCATGGGCAGAGACATAGAGGAAGGCCAGTAAAAAGATGGGAAGACGATCTGCCAAAGGGATGGAGAAGAACTGCTCTAGACCGAAACAAGTGGAGGGAATTAGAGGAGGCCTATGTCAGAAGACAACCTGACCTGGTTACTGATAATGCTAGTTGATCAGATATCATTTTAGTTTAAATTATTAGCACCTATATTGTAAACTAGCTTAAAAAAAAAAAAAAAAAAAAAAAAAAAATATTGTATACAGGTTACAGGAAATAAAGGCTATTTTTATTTATTATTTATTATACGTAATAATACCGATTTCAATTAATTCTTCTGATTAATCAGTAATCATTTCCGTAAAGTCGTAATCATAATATTTCTGACCTTTTATGAGAAACATGTAAAAGGCTAAAGCTAAAGCTGAAAAGGTGTGGAGTGGAGACGATTAGGTAACGACGACTTGAGGTAAGCCCAAGATCGGGACAGGTGACACTCCTAAGGGAAGACCTTTATTCAGAAGTAGGTAGCGATAAGCTTTTGATGCAGGAGTGAGGAAAACAGTTAGTGAGAGGGAGAGCGAGGGAAACGGACTGCTGTAACTTGATTAGATTGGAGAAGCCAGAATCCATGGTCACTTATTATTATTTTACTAATTACATGCGCTTTTATATAAGTGATAAACAATGCTTTTGGTACTTTTCATCGAATGATAGAGATTGCTGGAGCTCAAACCCTACCTTACTCTCCCTCTCTTACTTAAAATATACGTAGAATAAATCCTGTGTCACGGGGGACTTTACAAACATACATGAAACGGATACAATGAACACCCAGACTCAGAACAACAATTTGTGTATCACACAAAGTGTTGTCCTACGTGGGATTTGAACCCACGACACTTGGCGAAGTAGGAAACGGCGTGGTGACCGTTAAAACACTAGGCCAAACGTGCAGTCGTCTTTAAAAGAGAAACTTCAAAAAGGTTTTTAAACAGATCAAAAACAAAACACAATAATAATAATTAGTAGGCCCATGGTGTACTTTGACGCATGATTTCGCACACCATTTACTTTTTCTCTCGTTAAAGCTTTTGACGCCTTTGTGCCTACTTCCACATTAAATTCCGTCTGTATGCGGAAAATATTCCTTCGTACGAGGTTCAGTAGTTTTGATGAAAGTGGCTGATTAAATTTAACACACGGTGTTGATGTGAAAATGATCTGGTTTTTCAAAGAAAAATGGTATCATTTCTGAATAAATCCAGACACAAACGTTGAGACCAGAGGCCCAATGATGCAGAAGCATCTCAATAGGCCACTGTAGTATGGGTAATCAATCTGCATTGTTGTCTTGTCTTCATTCGTAATGAGTATGGTGACCATTACTCGTGGATTCTGCTCATGCTTTCCATCAGGCAGAGTAGAGTTACTTTGGCAGGCTCATACATAAAAAAAACATGTATGCATTTTACTCAATGTCTCTCGAAAAAATAAAATAATGAAAGTTAATAATAAAAATGCAACTAAAATAATTTGCTAGTAATTTATATAAAACTGTTCCACATCCAAATAGAATTCAGATTTACAAAAAACAGCTCGGCAGTGTCCTCATTTTTCGCAGCCATTTCTTCTCGGATATTTAGTTTCATCGCATTGCTTTAGAGAGGTAGGATTATTTTCGTATACCCTTAATTTAATGTAACCCTAAAAGCAAAACTCCAATGGGTCAAACCACGGCTATCAGTCACGGGACGGTGTCCAATTTATTGTAACTTTGTCGATATCAACATTCCAGGAAAAAGTTTGCAACAGCTAATGGCTTGTTAGAGTGACATGTTGCTTTGTATTGTACCTAAGAGCTATGTCTTTCAATTAAAAGTATTAAAACTAAAGAAAGTCTTGTAAAGTTTCAGAAAATAATTTTTGATAATCTCCAGACATAGATGTTTAACAAGTTTGCGACCTCTTTATACAATTTTTTAATTTTTTTTATTAAATTAAATAATTTTTTCCCTGCGGCGTTGGTGCTCGTACTCACATGTCTCGTTTGGCGGCTGTTTTGCCGGGCCTCAGGGAGCTGTCTTCTTTCGATTTCACCCTGTTAGGCTCTCCCATTTTTCATTGTGCTGTTCCTGGGGCTATTGTCTCCGGAACGCAACTTCTCCTCACTACTCATGAACGTCTCAAAGACCTGTCCGCTCATGTTGCTATTGTCCTGTTGCGTACAGGCTTCGCTCTCCCAAAAATTAATTACCTGCTGCGAACCACTCCTACTTGGCTTTGCCCGGAGGAAGTTGCGTCATTTGACAAAGCCCTGAAGTCGGTCGTCGAAAGCATCCTTAACGTTTCCATGGATGAGAGACAGTGGGTCTGGGGGTGCGAGGGATGCGGGATGTGGGCCTGCCAGCTTTCCTAGCGTCTGCGCACGGTGTTGCGATCCTTGTCACTGTTTTATTAGGATCCCATGGTGATGAGGTGAGCATACCGTTTTTGGTGGATGCTACATCGGCTTGGTTGGCTCTCAGCCCGGGTGAAGCATGCCCCGGGGCGGCGCACATGCAGCGGGCGTGGGATGATGTGGGGGTGAAGCGGATCCAGGGCACCTTATTGGAGGGCTCTTCGGGAGTGGATGTGGCTAAGCTGAGGGCTGTTTCGCGGACTGAGGCGGGTGTCTGGTTGCACGCGCTGCCTTCGCCTCATTTGGGGACTTTGCTGGATGACAGTTCTTTGCGCATCGCTGTAGCGCTTCGCCTGGGCTGCAAGGTTTGCGAGCGCCATGTGTGTACCTGCGGTTCTGTAGTGGAGGCCGATGGCCACCACGCGTTAAGTTGTCGTCGATGCTCGGGCAGGTTCCCGCGTCACCATGCCCTCAACGACGTGGTCCGCAGGGCCCTCATTTCGGCAAACGTCCCGTGTTTGCTTGAGCCTCCGGGTCTGAGCAGATCGGACGGTAAAAGGCCGGACGGGCTGGCTCTGGTGCCCTGGAAGAACGGCAGGTGCTTGATCTGGGACGCTACTTGTGTCAGCACTGTTGCCGCCAGCCATCTAAGTCGCACCATCCGCTCCCCGTCGGCCGCCGCGGAGGATGCTTGTTACAAGAAGAGGCAGAAATATGCGGCCTTAGAGCAGCTGTATTATTTCGTTCCGGTGGCAGTGGAGACCATGGGCAGCTGGGCCGCGGATACTCTGAGGTTTGTGGGGGAACTGGGCCGTAGACTTGCGGAGCTTAAGGGTGACTCCCGTTCCGGCTCGTTCCTGGTGCAAAGGTTGGCCATTGCCATTCAACGCGGCAATGCCGCAAGTCTAATGGGCACCTTTCCACCGGAAGCGATCGGGAATGGGTTAAGTGACCCATAAATATTTGTGCTACTTTTTTTTGTTTTATTTTTGTTTTCTTTGATTTTGTGTAGACTTGACATGAATTAAATAATTTAACTTAATTGGACTCCAATAACGATATTTTGCTTTTGAATGTTAAAATCTCATTGAGTGTCTTATAACTTATAGCTCGACCAAAGTGACGGTGCCATAGAGCAAAGTGATTGTTTATTCAAAATTCTTGTACCTACGCATCGCATTGCATCTTAAGCTAATCAAGTTTCTTAAAAACAACTGCGTTTTCAATGCGCAGCGCATTTTGTTTTTAAGAAACTTTAAGAAAATTGCGCATTAAGCGCATTATGCGCCTGTATTATCATAATAGACTATATTTTTTCAGTTCTTAATTTTCCACCCTAGGCGGTGATTTTTTGAATAAAACCAAACGAGAAGTATAAAAAGAACTTTCTAAATAAGTTCGCACGCCATGGCGTTTCAAGGTAATAAAAAATAAAAAAATAAACTCAATTAAGAACCTCCCCATTCTTAAAGTATTTTTTAAAGACAACTCCCGCATCAGGAATATTCATCCTATGTCGCGGGGGAATTTACATACATGAAACGAACACCAAAAACACCCAAGAAGGTACATAAATATCATCTGCAATGTCGAGTTTGCAGTGGCAATCCTAGTTATGAAACAGACATCCTATTGTGTAAATCTAATTTGTTCCATTAATGTCATAATTATATATAATTATGACATTAACGGAACAAATTAGATGTTCCAAAATTAGATGAACAAAGAATGTCTATTATAATAGACATTCTTTGTTCATCTAATTTTATGAAATTACTAGCTGACCCACGCAACCTCGTTTACGTCTACTATTGCCCGTAGCGTAATAATTGTCCCCCGTTTTTGTAACATTTTTCATTGGTGCTCCGCTCCTATTAGTCTTAGCGTGATGATATATAGCCTATTGCCTTCCTCGATAAATGGGCTATCTAACACTAAAAGATTTTTTGAAACCGGATCAGTAGTTCCTAAGATTAGCTTGTTTAAACAAACAAACTCTTCAACTTTATAATATTATATATACTAGCTGATCCACACAACGTCGTTTACGTTTCCTATTGCCCGTAGTGTAAAAATTGCACCCGTTTTTGTCACATTCTTCATTGGTGCTCCGCTCCTATTGGTCTTAGCGTGATGATATATAGCCTATAGCCACACTGAAAGAATTTATCAAATCGGACCAGCGATTCCTGTGATTAGCGCGTTCAAACAAATAAACTCTTCAGCTTTATATATTAGTACTAGCGGACCTACGCAACCTTGTTTGCGTCCAAACTACCATCCCTCGTTTTACCCCCTTAGGGGTAGAGTTTAGTAAAATCCGTTCTTAGCCTACACAGGTGTAGGATGTCTACACCCTATAAGGAACCTACCTGCTAAATTTCAAGTTTGTAGGTGTTATAGTTTCTGCGATTTCGTGATTAATAAGTGAGTGGTATTTCACTTTTATATATATAGATAGATTAGTATAGATAGTATAGATTATGATTATGACACAAATTAGACTGTGTTTCTAATAATAAATCTCACACATCATCGTCAGCTCACTGCTGGAAATAGGCCTCTTCTGAGACAACAATTTTTGGCTTACTGTACCACGCTGGCTAAACAGGTTGGCTTAAATTTTGTTTCAAGTTTTCCTTCTCTTAGGACTCTTAGTAGTACTGTAGTCCTGCGATAGTGGCTTCCTTCCTGGACGAACACTCTCGAACTCTATGGCACGAAGCCGACACAACACAGATAAAGAAAATTCATGGAGTCCCTTCGCGCGGAAGAAGTGAAACTTCGTAATGTGCAACAGTACCTTCATACCATGGTAGCGGTTTGAAAACTTCGTAAATGAAACTTCGTAATGTGCAACAGTGCTTTCATAACGCAACCGTTAAACGTTTAACGCAACCTTGTTGGAAGTCGCATTAGAAGTTTCACTTCAATAATTTCAATATAACATAGTTAAAATATAACAGAATATTTACTTTCAACCTTTGTATTGTTTTCAACTAAGTCCTCTCGTATAGTAGTGGAATGTATTATTGCATAAACCGTAGTAGTGTAACTGGAAGCTTTGATACGAGCCATTCTCTAGCATTGTTTGAATGTTCTTTGTCTAAGTTAACGTATTCATGTGTCTGTCAAATCTCCCCCGACACCTTGCATATGTTCGAGAATTTAATCATACTATAAAACTTTTACAGATTTGGGAATTAAAATGACTCTTTGCCATTAAATGTTCAAACGTTAAAGCACCGAAATAGATGTGATGCGGCTTGTGTAAACTATATTAAATACTAGCAGACCCACGCAACCTCGTTTGCGTCTCCTATTGCCCGTGGCGTGATAATTTACCCCCGTTTTTTAAACATTTTTCATTGGTACTCCGCTCCTATTGGTCGTAGCGTGATGATATATAGCCTATAGCCTTCCTTAAATGTACTATCAAACACTGAAAGATTTTTTCAAATCGGACCAGCGGTTCCTGAGATTAACGCGTTCAAACAAACAAACAAACTCTTCAGCTTTATAATATTAGTATTGATAAATTGTCAATCGTTTGGAAAATTTCCAAATGAATTTTCAAAGATTTTGAACAAATTATTGGTTGCTTTATCAGAACTTCACATAACAAGACCAATTTATCTGCGAGCTTCGATCTTCACGTGTCATTACAATACTAGCTTGAATAGAAGATTGTCCTGTACATAGTCATTGTTCACCTCTGTTTGCTAAGATATCGATGACGTTAAAAGCTTCAGAAGCGAACAAAAGGTAGCTTAATGGTACATAATCATCGTATCTTTATCGGCTCAGGTTAACGGCCCGATACTGACGACCCGCTCTCAGCAATCCGGCATACAGCCTTAGATAATACCGTACAATATGAGCACACTTCAGAAAACAATGCAATTGTAACTGCGTACCAATTATGACCTTTGTACTTTCGCTATAAGGCTTAAAGTCGTATAGGACTTGTTTGGTAGAATTCGCATTTGTTTGGGTCGTGCGCGCAACAAGTGCGGCGCAGGTGGATTGGCGCGGGGTGTAAGGCGCGGGGGATGCTCATTGATCAGCCGGCGCCTGTTGCTCGACCTGAAACCCCCACCCCCCACTGACCTGTCCCTCCTCGATGGCTCGATGTGTGTAATCAAAATGACATATGGCAGCAAAAGTCCCCAGTAACATACTGTTCTTCATCGTCCTTCTGTCATATATTTAATACTGTGTAAAATTTATGACTAAAATTTATTTTAAAAATGAAACAAATAAAAACTGTTTTGTTGGAACTCGTTTAATGTATGAATGAGATATTTCCAGTCGAATATACTCGATCTTAATTGAGCGGTCACAACTATTTCAATATTGTACATAAACAACCTTTGTAGTTTAGCTGAACGTTTATTGGCGAATAAACGCCAAAACACGTTTGTTTGTCGATATGTAATTAGACTTGTTTGTACTACGAGTATATACGATTGTTCGGAAATTTGATTGTCAATCCATGTTGTTTCTGCAAACATTTCGTGTGAAATGTTGACGCGTTCCTATTTTTCTAGGCTAATTTCTGGAAAGGAATGTATTGAAGGTAGAGTTGATACGGTTGGCTGTGTATTTTCCCGCGCAGAGACATAGAAAGAAAATCTTTGAAGTCACAAAATTACTTTAGAAAAGCCAAGTTGGTATTAAATATTAGCAAAAAAAAAACCGATGAAATTGAGAACCTCCTCCTTTTGGAAGTCGGTTAAAAAGAGAAAGCAGGCTATGTAATAATAATAATTAATTTCATTTATTCGAGTAATAAAAGTCATTGTGTTAGTAACAATTTAACTTATATCTATGTTAGTAAAATATATTAAAAAATTACATAATTACGCTGCAGTTCCAGCAGAGAGTCTGCAGCACCAATTTACAATTGTGCAGTCCAGTCGGCTAGAGATCATTTTTAGGATGATGTTGGTGCTGCCCCGCACCCTGCGTACCAGGGATGCGCATCTTTTACGCATTATAGTATAGAAGCAGTCAACGCGGGCTTCAGCAAACATCCCTGAAGCACTAGAGAAACGTGGCAACCCCATCAGTACCCTAAACGCGTTGTTATACTGGACTCGAAGGGCGCTATATGCCTTTAACGTAAAATGAGCCCACAGACTACAGGCATAAAAAGAAGTACAATATGCACGGAATAAAGTTATTTTAACCTCACGTGAACAGTGTGCAATCCTCCGAGCTATCATGTTGGCACGTACAGACAGCGCCCTTCGCTCCCGTTCGATGTCGTTATCAGCCCTGAGGTCGGCGGCAAGATTGTGCCCTAGGTTAAATACCTATGGTTTTGGTTAACTCTCTAAATTGGTTTACTCTCCTTAGAGGAACATCGTTCATTTTAATGGTGGGCATTGCAACAGGAACACTGCTGCCGCGGGCCTCAAAGACCATAACCACACTTTTTTTACATTGTAATTAAGTCCATGCTGTGATGCATATCTTTCACAAATCCTCAACAGCTTGCTGAGGCCACAGGGCGATGCACTTAGCAGCACCATGTGGTCCGCATAGCTTATATTATTAAGGCACACGCTATCTATATAGCAACCCACCCTGGTGCTGCCAAGCTCCTCAATCAGCTGGTTTACGTACAGGTTGAAGAGCGTGGGCGATGATAACCCTCCCTCATGTCATATAAGCAGGCGGAGTAGGGTCATTTTGGCAGCTAATACTTAAAATAAAAAAAAATAAAAATATGATGGTTTTAATTATAATGTTATTTCGTATGTAACTTAATTACTATTATACATTAGGGGAATGGTAAATAGCAAGGGTTATTAATAGTTATTTAAATAGCTTATTCCTTAGACAAATAAAACTTGCTACATAATATTTTTCAAAATGTTAAAATCGCGACGTTATGTATGTGTTATGCCGATGAGATTCCTCAGGACTGAATAAACTCTATTACTGTTTGTATTCGCAGTTTGAAATTGAAATTATATTTTTATATCTTTATCTTTTCATGGCTATAGAGCTTTGAAAGGTACTATGTGTCGTTTTATGATGAGGTAAAGGTTAAGGGTAAAATAAGTCTTTAACTATCGTGAATTAGATAAACCATAGCATAATATTATGGTTTTAGTAGTATAGTAGTACGGTTGTTATATACGTTAACATACCACAAGATTCTGCAGGGATCAGAACCCCTTTTACTGTTTGTGTTCGCATTATGAAATCGTAATTCTATTTTTAAACCCTCATTAGTCAGTGACGAAGGGTGTAAGTCGAGATTTTAAACAAAATGCCATATGACTTTATCTGGAAATGTAAAAGGATAATTAGGATTTCCGTTTAATAGAACTTAGCATTCATTTAGATTTCAAACTGCGTCGCTCAAATCATTTTAGGAAATTTTCTAGCCAGTGATGTTAGAGCAAATGAAATTTGATTTTCAATATGGAAACCGTATTAAATATACATGTCATGTAGATATTTTGCTTGGCAAGGATTTTTTGGCGCGTAAATAACATTGTCATTGTGAGTCTATGGTAACAAGTAATACAAACTTCCCACTTTTAAGATGTTTTATAGTCTAGTGAACAAGTGCTTTTTTGGTCAACTTTTTTCAGCAGTCTCGGAAAATAATGATTGATGATTTAAAAAAAAAAATAAGTTGCGCTTGCAAGAATTGCAAAAGATATTAACAATTAACTACAAACACAAAAAGGGGTTTAGTTTTTTTCAAATTTTTGAAATTTTTGCAAGCGCAACTTCATTTTTTTTTCAAAAAACATCTAGATGCCATTCCGAATCGAAAGACACCTCAATCATAATTTTCGGAGACTGATGAAAAAAGTTGACCAAAAAACCACTTGTTGACTAGACTATTAATATAAAATAGTATGTCTATTTAATAGTTGGTTTTAATATGAAATACATCTATTTTTTTACTCTAATTTTTAACTTGGAATCTGTGAAATATTTAACCTTCTTCAAAACTATAGAGTCGTCTTGGTTATACAAATGAAGGTCTTAGATGGTTTCCTTAGCTTTTTTCGTAGTTGTTTGCACATAGACCTGACTTTCGAGACTTTTTATGAAAGCTTCAAAAGGATTAAAATATTAGATGTTTATTGCAATCATTTTTTTTTTTAATTTTCTCTCCAGTAGCGATACATAATCTATTTCGATTACTCTGGGCGGAAATTGAACGTCCTGACCTAGTCCATCAGTCGAGATACATCGTTGAATGTTGGCAGATACGTTCAGATTTGAAATTTGACATAACATCGTAGGTATTACTGCATCGTTTAATCAGTTCATGTACAATCAATTTTTAACCGACTTCCAAAGGGAGGAGGTTCTCAATTTCATCGGTATTTTTTTTATGTATGTACATTAATTACCTACTCCGTCAATTGTGGACCGATTTTGAAAATTCTTTTTGTATTCGAAAGGGTATGCTCCCCATGTGGTCCCCATTGCCACCATATTAGGATCTGATGATTGGATCCCAAAGAAATCAAAGGAAACCCTTAAATTTGTTAGGCACATACTATGTTTCTCATATATTTTCTAAAGCTATTACAGTATTTAAATTTGGTAGTCATCAGTTCATGATGATGAGCTGATGATGGAAGACAAAACTCCTTAACGGTTAGGAGTTGGAAGATAAATCTTTAAATGTCACGTGTATGTATGTTACCTTTAGTCGTACCTTTATCGTATTGTCTAACTATCGTATTGTGTAACTGGGCGATGGAAACCGGGCTCAAAAAGAGAAATAGTTTCCAGGATAAATTAAAGTTGTAAAAAAATATATAACTGCTCGTTGGAAACGATTAAAAAGTTTGTTAAAGCTTTAGCTAACGAGTTTGACTTAATATAGTGGGTACTGCAGTTTTATAAGATACCACGAATCTTATTGTGGTTAAAAAAACGAATTAAATACTCAAATTTAATTGGATTCAATAACATCCAGAAAGAATTATCGTGCTTAATACGTGCAATATTTGACTTATGTGGGAATTGAATCCCCGACCTTTGATCTATCAGTCGAGATCGCTAATCAACAGGCTAACAGACCTGCATTAAAAATAACCTATTAAGTAAGTCGCTAAATATTTAAAACTTTTGATAACAGTGCTCATAGAAAACTCCATCTTGTAATATTACTCGTATACATTTCCAATTTTAAATTTGGAAAACAATTTACGTGTAAATTAATCTTCTTCAACTAGGAAAATATATTATGATACATTTTCTCTTTTGAAATATCCAGTTTCCTCTTTACTGTGCAACGAAGCGTAAAATATTCTAAAATATTAAATGATGTGCCTGCAAAACTGAGATTAAGCTAATTGCATTTGGATTAGGATAAAGTAAAATGCATTTTGTAAAGGGGACTGTGTGCTATTCTGTGTACAAGACGAACGATAATAAACTTTAATAATATAGGAAAGTATGGGAAAGGTAGTGGGAAATAAATTGTATCAGTGTAGATGAATAAAAATGCAAAAGGCTGCAGGGGTATTCAAATTAAAAAATAAATCGGTACCTGTTTAAAGATTTCGAGAGTTTTACTTATCTGTGTATTTCGGGGTTTCTCGACTAGTTTTCGACCTGATAGGGTCTTTGGGTATTTGAATGAGTGAAGAGACCTGCTGCGACGTGATCATACGTTGTGTTTTATACACAATTTAAAGAATATTTTATTGTCCATGGAAATAAATGCAGGCCAAAACCAATGTTATCATTATAATAGGATCATTTGGTGAACCATAGTAGCTTTTGCCCGCGACTCCGTCCACGTGTATGTCGGTTATCTTAAAGGGTACCTAGCCTATGTTCTTCCTCAATTCAATAACAGACAGACAGAATTTCGAATTCATAATATTAGTATATATTTACATAATACTGCACGGTTGGCCTAGTGGTTTAAGCGGTCACCACGCCGCTTCCTACTGCGCCTAATGTTGTGGGTTCAAATCGCACATGGGGCAGCACTTTGTGTGATCCACAAATTGTTGTTCTGAGTCTGGGTGTTATTTGTGTCCGTTTCATGTATGTTTGTAAAGTCCCCCGCGACACAGGATGTTTATTCCTAATGCGGGAGTTGTCTTTAAAAAAAGAAAAAAAAAAGGATGGATTTTCTATTCCATTAATTTTTGTTCACGATTATTCAAAAACAAATATTTAGCTTATAACTCTCACATGACTGAAATATCTGACATAGCATTACTATTGATTACATGAAAAAATAATTTAGTTTTTGACTCAAACTTGCGTTGTATTATATTAGCATCACCATAAAACAACGATCTAATAAAAAGTGACAAATTTTATTTCTACAATTTTGTTATTACGACTTATTTCGTTGGTTGACAATTTGACATTTTACATTTTTAAATTATTTTGCTTGAATTGACTTTCCCATTGCTGTCGGATGAAAATACTGGGCACGAGATGAGACGAGTGAAGGAAAAGTTAAATTGACTTTTAACTTACAACAAATTTAGTCAGAAATAAATCGGTGGAGTTGTAAGTTTGGATAACATTTTTCGTTTTAAAAAAGAATTGAATTTACCAATGGCGGGATATTTCAAGATGTCATTTTGACAAATAATAATAATAAATAAATATTTCGGGCATTTATCACACAACGCCATCTAGTACCAAGCTAAACAGAGCTTGTGTTATGGGTACTAGACAGCTGATATAAATACATATATACTTTTTTTTTTGTAAATACATACATATTATACATAGAAAACACTCAAACTCCGAAACAAATATTTGCAGATCATACAAACATTTGTCCGACCCGGGAATCGAACCGGAGACCATAAGCACAGCAGTCGCATACGCTACCACTGCGCCACAGAGGCAGTATAAATACCTACTCAATACATTTCCTTATCTGTCAATTGTCATTGCAATTGACAGATAAGGTTTGATCCATAGGCTAGCTTACCATTTACTTACTTTTTCTTCGCCTTTAGCCTGCATGTGTCTCTGGTAAAATAAAGCCTATATTACTTGCTGATAATGTAGCTTTTCATGGCGTAATATGTTGTCCTCTATATGGGGTAGGAAATGAGTACTATGTTTGTGTGTGTATGTATGTGATAGACCTGTGGTGACGGATCAAGAATGCTGAACGACCTGCTTTCAGCAGGTAAAATTTGAACAAACCCTATAACACTTCGGGGTGTTATAGGGTTTGTTTAAAGTCCTTGCTATGGAAAGGTTAATGTCCAGCAGGGTACTGTTAAAGGTTGTTGATGACGATGTTGTGTGTGTGTGACAACATAAAACTTAAACGTCAGACACTGGTATCATTTATTATTTCTTTAAATTCCCCGTCATGTCACTCATACAATATATTATGTTGCCTCAAAAATATGAGAACACAAAATATCTCTTTTCTTCGTTAAACCAAAATTTATTTTTTGTCAAAAGCCTCGATATTTAGGAAAACGCATTCGTCTAATTAGAAATTACAACATTTGATTCACACAATATCTAAGACAGACATATCTAAATGGATACGTAAATTAATCTTAGTCCTAAAACAACGGTATATCACTCGAAATGACTGCCACAATTAAACATATAGGTAAGCATGGTATTAAGTCTAATTTGCCTACACTCCCATTACAATGGGATCTTAATTTGAAACCGTAATTACGTATATGTATTTCTGACATACCTACGGCTCTATATCACATAATATATACCCATAATAAACTGAGTAGAGATTATATATATTAACTGTATCGAAGGCGCAGTGACTTAAGCAGTCATCTCGTCGCTTCCCACAAACAGTTTTTATAATTCTGGGTGTGCTTTGTGTTCATTTCATGTATTAAAAGACAAATACACACATCAAAAGTGTCTAGGAATCAAGCATTTTTATGCGGATTTCTTGAGATTGAGATGTGGCTTTGGCCCTGGCCTGCTCAGTCGCCAGACTTGAACCCGATTGAGCATGCATGGGATATGCTACAGAGAAGAGCTCTGCCGAATATGGAGTGTATCCAGTCGCAAGAAGACCTTTTTTTGTTGTTGCAACGAACATGGGCGGCCATTCCACAGCGTGATTTGGATGAACTCATTTTGAGTATGCCAAACCGATTCTTGTGTTGTTAGTGTTCGCGGTAGAAACACGGATTATTAATTGTTTAAGTTACCTAATAAAATTTTAAAGAAAACTGTTATTTCAGTCTTTTTTTCGAACTTTAATGTTAGTGGTTCAAATGTCAAAATTCCCTTTATTAGGAAAATGGCAAATTTCTTTATTAATGCAAAGGTGACTTGGTTTATCGTTACTGTGACAAACGAAAACACTTTATTTGATGAATCCTTAAAGAAAATTTTAATTAATATCAATCAGGAGAAAAGTTATTGCAAAAATATATGTTGATCCCTGGACACATATGTTGATCCCTAGACACTTTTGATGTGTGTATTATATTTAAAGACCTCCGTGGTACATTCATTACGTATTTAATAAAAAAAGTGTATGAGCCTCCCAAAGTGACTCTACTCTGCCTGATGGAAAGTATGGGCAGAATCAAGTTGTGGTCACCATACTCATTGCTAAAGCAGACAACGAACCATGGTGTCCCATACTATGGCGGTTTATTGAAGTGCTTATGCATCATTGGGCCTTCGGTCTCGCACTCACCAACAAAACTCGACAGAACCAATGCTGTCATTTTAGCTCCAGTCGAGTCAACCCGTTCGTGCTGAAATCAGTTTTGGCTCTACTACCTTAAAGGGAGGGAGTGAACTACTTTAAGGGAGTTGTCCTTTAAACAACACAAATATAAATCACTATCTTTATAGAATATTTTACGATTAAATGTCTTATCTCGAAATCAACACAATATATAGACCATTCTGAAGTAATTTTTGTCAGTGTAATGGAACACGTTGAGAATCTCCGGATATTTGTGATTTTCTCTGTTCATACAGAAAGCTCTTCATAAATATGTATTTCGTCTTTCATAAATATTTATTCGTTGTGACGATGGGAAATGATAGCATCGGTCAAAGGTGTTAGAAGAAGCTTAGATTTATTTCTGTCGTTTTCCCGTTTCCGATGAAACAAAGAATGAGCAAGTTATGTCATAATACATGTTTATACTTGGCGCTTATAACCTCCTTTGTTGTCTTTTACTCATAATTATTAAAGTCTAAGAGCCGGTGAAGATCGATTTACACCCATCTGATAACCAGATCAAATTTGTCTTTTATGAAATCAATTAATTAATGAACACATCTATGATGGCTTTCCTATCGCAAAACTGTTATGACTGTTTTTTTTTGAATAATTTTTATCAATTCTTTTTTTTTCTCAGAAAAGCCTATACCATTAGATTACTTATAAAATAACCTTTATTTTGCTACCAATTTCGAATAGTTATTAGCTCGGTGTATTTACCTGTTCATACCTGTTGCCAGGAAGCTCTATAGAAATAAGTAAGCAAGCCTACTTAGGCATATTCTCTATATAGAAAATTAACATTTAAGACTAAATTAAGTTGGTTATCAATAGAGTGACAGGGATGAAAAAAATGTGTTAAAAATTTTTTTTTTTGATAGGCAAGCCATCATAGATGTGTTCATTAATTAATAAAATTTCAAAAAAAAAAGTTTGATCTGGTTATCAGATGGGTGTAAGTCGATCTTCAGCGGCTATTGTACTATTCCTAATTTCTAGCTGTTACCCACGGCTCTACCGGCTAGTATGTCACTTATCGTCGTAAAAAGTAGTCTATTTACCTCGCTAGTAATGAAACTTTCATTTGTCAAAGAATTTTTAAAGTCAATTTAGTGGTTTACTCGTACAATGTCGTTTATAAACAAATAAACTCACATTCATATTTAAGATGGTCTGTCTTGAAATAAACATAGCTATTTTGCTCATGCATATTTTGTTGCATTTAAAGTTTGCGTAATATTTTCTGCCAGAGAATAATAACAACGAAGCTTTTAGTATTTTGCATTTTTGTGGTGAATTTTGTAAAGTTACCTCATTTACAGAGATTTATTCAAGGATATATTCTGTACTAGATAGACACAGAACTTCTCGCTAAAAATATGTATAGTGTATAGTACAGAAAAAATGCTATTCAACGGCGACGTTTTCGTGTATAATGTCTGTCGAGGACGGATGAGGGACATCATGGAATAAAGGTGAAAGAAAGAGAAAATGATCTCGAGCCGACCCAACCGTGCTGAAATCAGCGTGGCTCTACTACCGTGAGATGATAGTAGAATAAAAAAAGTATTGTATGTGTAGGTTTTATTAAAAAATAAACTGTAGTACCGGAAATTAAGCAGCGGAATGCCTTACTTTATGGGCCACCATTCTTGCACCTATAAAAATGTGATTGAGACTGAATCTTCACCGTGTTGAATGTGAGTCACACACGTAAGAACCGTAGCTCTATATTTTTAAATTATTAGACACAATATATGCTCACATCACATCGAACGTACATAATTATTATCCTACGGATATTATATACGCGAAAGTTTGTAAGTATGGATGGATGGATGGATGTTTGTTACTCTTTCACGCAAAAACTACTGAACGGATTTGGATGAAACTTTACAGTAATATAGCTTATATATCAGAATAACACATAGGCTACTATTTGCCACGATAACCGACATACACGCGAGCGGAGCCGCGAGCAAAAACTAGTACTACACACATACACACACTAAATTTAACGCAAACTGAGGTGTCTAAATGACTGCCTCTGTGGCGCAGTGGTAAGCGTATGCGACTGCTGTAATTGAAGTCTCGTGTTCGATTCCCGGGTCGGACCAAATGTTTGCATGATCTGCAAATATTGTGATAGTGCCTCTTTGAGCCTAGCCCATCCTAGCCTGAGTAAAGTATGTAATTGTCTATCGAACAAGGTTTTTTCTTTAATTACGCAACCGGCAACCCCTATATAGGGGGAAGGAACAGCACCCCTCCAGCCGTACTGCTCTGTACAATTCGTCTCCTGACCGCAATTCTTCCACCGGCTTTAAAGGCCTCACGCCGGAGCAAAGGGAAAGATTATGGACGACATAAACACATTACAATTGATTCTTACTGAACACTCTCATAACCTATCAGTGTAATCAAGACGCTGGTGGTTTAATGCTCATTTATCATAAGAAATCTGTACTGCAGAATCAAACTCTCTCGAGTTCTCGAGACGAGAAACGAGAGTTCTCGTTTTTCTGTGTAAGCGTACGGACGTGTCGCTTGAGCTGTCCGCTTGTATAGTGCGTGAAATTATTAATAAAATATTAAATATTACTGTTCTGTGTGTTACGAGAGTTTAGAAGCATCATAATGCCTAAGAGTTCTAGGAACCCTCCTAAAACTGGAGAGGCAGAAGTTCTTTCTTCAGACAGATCGCCTTCGGATGTCAAAAGTAAGCAAACACCCATAACGAAATGGGTTGAACCACGACAGGGTAAGAAGAAACGTAACGAGGAATCAGACAGTGATTCATCAATTTCGCATGAACCCAGACGGTACAAGGCCGCTTGCAGCTCCCCTGAATATACCCTGCAGACAATGAAATCTGTTCAAAAAGAGGTCAAAGCAATGAACAATCTTCTTAAGACGATGAAAGAAGAACAAGACTCACGCTTTTTATTGCTGCAAAAGGATGTATCCGACATTAAGGTACAAGTGGGTGAACTGAAAAAAAATCACATTGATTTTGAGAACACTTTAACTTACCTTGCATCACAGTATGATGAAATGGAAGTATTCAAAAAAGAAACTATAGAAATTAATAAGAAAATGGAAAATAGATACAAAGATTTGATTCAGCGAAATATAAATCTAGACAAATGCAATAAAGCATTAGAGGAAAGACTAGGGTACTTGGAGCAAAGGGAATTGGATGGAAATGTTGAACTAATGAATTTAACAATGCAAGAAGGTGAAAAGATAATTGAAGTAGTCAAAAAGTGCGCCGAAGTTTTGAAAGTAAACAAATCGGAGATCGAAAATGCTTGGAGGGTAGGTTCCGAAAAAAAAGCTGTCCGGCCTGTGATTGTGACGCTGCGTACAAAAGCCGCAAGAGCGGAGTGGCTTAAATGCCGAAAATACCAACTTACAAATGACATGATCTACGGAAATAATGATACTTCACGTATCTTTATAAACGAACACATTACACGCCAAATTAAACAACTATTCTGGGCTACAAAGACAAAACTAAAGGGTACTTACAAATATATATGGATACAGAATTCAAAAATACTAATTAAAAAAGATGATCACGAAAAGATACATCATATACGCTTTGAAAGTGATATCGAAACCTACCTACAAAAAGGCAAGGAATAATATAAACGTACTTGAAGTATGTCTATGTTGTGCTCACGTTACTGACCAAATAATAGTACCTATATCCCAATGGCGGCACACCACATCCAACAATTTCAGCCACTTGATATTGATTACATAAAATTCACAGAAATCAAAGAATGGTACAAATATTTAAATATAACGGAAACTAAGTTACAAATAATAAGTATTAATATATGTTCTATTAGAAAGCATTTTAATCAATTATTAGTTATGTTGCAAAGCGCAATGAATGTGATAGATGTACTCTGTCTCACAGAAGTTAATATTAGGGAAGATGAAGTATCCTTGTACACAATAGATGGGTTTAATGTGTACTCGCAAACCCGAGAAAGAAGACGAGGTGGTGGGATACTTGTTTATGTAAATGATAATCTACAATATAGCCCAGTACAATGTCGTATTAGCCCGACATTTGAACGGATATGTGGGAAACTTAACAAAAACACATATTCTACTTATTTGTTGGTAATATATAGACCCCCAAGCACAAACAAACGTATTTTTACACAAGAACTAAAAGACACTATTGGAGCGTTACCAACAAACACTGACTTTATACTGGTAGGCGACTGCAACATTGATTTATTGGAAAATGAAATGGACCTAACAGCAAACAGGTATTTAAATTCTTTAGCAAGCTTAGGACTTCAGTGTGGCTATCAAGATATAACTCGCGAGGCCGTGGTCGGACAGCGGCGAGTGGCGTCATGCATCGATCACGTCTTCATGCGGAATGCAAATGGCGGGGCGCGCGATGTCTGCGCGTACACACTCACCAGCCGCATAGCCGATCATTACGTAACAGGTATCTCAGCTTCAATTGATAAACAAATAAATGTTAACAGTGTTTTTAAAATAAGATACGATAACCAGGCCATTAGGGAGAAACTTAATAATATTGATTGGTCATTGTTATTGCAAATACGGGATCCTAACCAACTATACACAAAAATGTGCGAAATTTTTGGCGATATTTATAAAAGTTCTATTAAAAAAAATGTAACTCAATGTAAACGAGAAACACAATCGTGGGTTACGAACAAACTGCGCCTTCTTTTAGAAGAAAAAGATAGGCTGTTTAAGCAGTGGAAAAACGATCCCAAAAATACTAATAAGCGATTACAGTATACTAGATTCAGAAACAAGACACAGAGGCTTGTAAATAGGGCTAAAAATAAAAGTAGATGTGAAGCAATTACCAGTTGTAAAGGAGATCTAAGGAAGATATGGAGTAATATAAATAATTGGCTTGGGCGGTCTAAGACAGGGGTAGATTGGGTTATAGAAAAATATATGTTAAAGAATGAAAATTTGCAAACTGTTTGTGATAAATTTTGTGAAACTTTTACATCCGAAATTGATAGTATAAAACATAAATGTCAACAAAAATTTTTAGATAGAAAAAGCTATGTTCAGGATTGTAATGTTAGTTTCAGATTTAAAAAAGTACAACCAGTAGACGTGCAATCTATTATAGAAAAACTGGACTGCAACAAGTCGCCGGGATCGGATGGGATCAGAATTCAGGATATAAAACAAATTAAAGATCAAATCAGTCCAGTCTTAGCTTATTTTATTAATAGTTGTGTTAAAAATTCTCAATATCCGGATGAACTAAAAAAATCTATAGTTCGACCAATATATAAATCGGGATCTCATCAAGATTATAGTAACTACAGACCTATTGCAATTCTTAATACGGTTAACAAAATAGTGGAAAAGATTATAGTTAAGCAGATTACTTCCTTTCTAGAGAATAAAAATATATTAAATGATGTTCAACATGGGTTTAGATTTAATAGAAGTACTAGCACTGCATTAGAAAAATTTACAGACGAAGTCAATAGGAGTTTAGATGAGAGGAAAATAGTTATGGTTATATATATTGATTTTAAAAAGGCATTCGATACCCTGGATCACGGTGGCTTGTTGCAAGCCATGCACGAATGTGGGATAAGAGGCCCAATGAACGCATGGTTTGGTAAATACCTTGAAAACAGGTCGCTCAAAGTTTGTGTCAGTGGCACTGAGAGTATAGAGGGTGCCATAAAATTTGGAGTTCCTACTGGATCTGTTTATGGCCCGTTGGGATACATAATACACGTCAATAGCATGTCTAATGTACTTAAAAAATGTAAGGCGTTTATGTATGCCGATGACACATGCTTAGTCTATAGCCATAAAAATATTAATGTCATACAAGAAACCATGCAAAATGATTTTAATAGGTTAGTACAATGGGCCTATGACAATGGTATCATAATAAATGTTAATAAAACTAAGTACATGATTATACACTCCCCTTATCATAAACAAAAAGAATTTTCGATTACTGTGAAAGGCCATACGTACGAATGTATGCATAACTGTATGCAACACTGTCAGTGTTTGGGTTTGGAGAGAGTTACCTCTTATAAGTACCTAGGGCTGGTGGTGGATGATACATTCACATGGGACCTACATGTAAGCAATGTTTGTAATAAACTTCGTTCCATCTTAGGGAAATTAAAAAATTTGCAGTATGTTGTAAGTAGAAAATTAATGTATACCCTGTATTATGCCTTGGCAGACTCAAATATCGAGTACGGTTTGGGTACATATGGACTTACATTTCCAACACATCTAAATAGAATTCTCGATTTGCAGATAAGACTACTTAAATTACTTGTTGATAAAAAAATCAAACTAGGCTTAAATAAAGATTACGTTAAATTATTTAAAATCTGTCAGTTACTTCCGGTCCGTCTTAAAGTTAAATTAAATATTTTAGTTACACAATTTAATAACCAAGAGCATAAAATTCAACGAGAACATGTGTACCCAACCCGTCTAGCCAAAAAGAGGAAACTAGTCGTTCCGAAAATTACGAACTACTTTGGTAAACGAACAAGAAGATATGTAGTACCATTTTTGTTAAATGAATTGCCTTTAGATCTAATGAAAGAAGTACATTCAAAAAATCACTTTAAAAATGAACTTCACAAATATTACCTCTCGTTATGTCCCTAACTAATGGGTAGCATTCCCTTTTTATTTTCTTTTTTTATAATGACCGTTATTGGCTTTGTAAACATGGTTAACTCAAATTATATAATTATATTTTTATTATTATTAATTTATATACTTAATGTTATTGACACAGTTTTTATATAAATGGAACCAACTTTGTATCTCAATACACTATATTATATTATGTTTATATAAAGCGAGAACTTCTGCCGACAAACTGTCTTACAGTTTGGCAGACTTGAGCATGTAGAAAGTGTATATGATTTTGAATAAATAAACAAAAAAAAAAAAAAAAAAAAAAACACTATAACCGCTGGCAGAAGGCGCACTCAGCCCTCATGCTACACTGCGACCGATGTATTTGATACCGTGGCATTTAAAAATGCCCTAAACCTCAGGCTGGAACTCGGATCCAGTTCTCCTACTGGCGCAACGGTGATAATGCTCAACTTGTCTATAGAGACTCCGTGTAGCCGGCCATTAAAACTCCCAGCACTTAAGTACACTCGAACAATTCACAACCCGCCAACCTCAATATGAAGAAACCACGTAGATAGATCTCCGATTGTGTAGCAGAACCAAGCGATGATCAGCCGCCTAGCTCCACTCAATCATGACTCGAATCTCCCACGCCGTGGACTTCATAAGGGGGCCAACTTATACATCCTCATACATGGTACCAAAATAGAATCAATTGTACTGTTTAACGTTTAAATAATTGTAAGATCATATCAAATAACCGAACAGTTACTACGTTACTCAGACCGGGCAATAACTGCCTATTAAGGTAATAAGCTCATTATCCTACAAGTAATTATAGAAGACAGAAACTCACCCGAATGGTATCTTTCTTTACCTTAATTTTCACCCCGGTGTACACCCACTGCCTCAGTCTAACCCCAGAACCGTTCATCCCCACTAACATCATCACTTTAAAACTTTGAGTTAATTGCACCCAGATGTGAAACGTTCCCAGCTAATAATGTTAAAAGTACAATAAGTAATATAATAATAATCTCTTTATTAACCGTTGACCCCTTTTTTATAAGTAGGAACCGTTTTTGGCATTCGCTTGGCGTTTTAGATTATTATGAAGATTTTAACAAGGCAGAGAATATTATCAAACTTTAATTACGCGAATCTAGGGAGGGGTACTATCACCATATTTGTTTTGGAGTTTGGGTGTTTTCTATGTATAATATGTGTGTATTTACAAAAAAAAAGTATATGTGTATTTATATCTGTTGTTTAGTACCCATAACACAAGCTCTGCTTAGCTTGGGACTAGATGGCTTTGTGTGTTAAATGTCCGAAAATATTTATTTATTATAAATCATGCTGTCAAGAAGTGCTCCATCGCAAATATCTAGTACAATTCATCTGGTTCAATTCATTTAACACTTATCGCTACAAAGCATCCGAAGTCTAATACTCATAAGCTGCAACCCTAAAAATTTTGTAAACAAAATCCACTCATATTTTCATGTAGATAGAAGTTTCCATTTTTACTCGAGCATTTTGTCAGCCACACTTGATAACCTCATTCGAACCTTCGAACAAGAGTACTTAACACCCATATTTGCAAACATTGCATACTCGAGTGTAGTAGCAACGCAACGCTATGCTCACTGAGTTAATTGCTTCCGACATCTCATACATAATCTGTGGCACTGCATTTATGAAGGAGTTTTGATGACGCGGACGTTTTATTAGTAGTGGCATTTTCTGAAAAATTCATGTGAGCATGGAGTAAGGTAAGGAGTACCATCTCTATGATAGGAAAGTGTCCGCCAAAATGCACTAATTAGATGACGTCACTGTAGCAATAGTATAAAAAAATTAAAAAAAAATTAAAGCGATAAACTTTTCAAATGTGAAAGGGCTTCCGCTTTGCAATGGCACCCTTTTCACAATTAATAACTTAGTTAATAAAGATGTTACTAAGCAAAGTTTTTAATTTTTAAACCACAATTTAATAAAAGGAATTAAAACGATATCACACTCTCTTCTCACTCTAGCGCCACTGTGGTCGGTTCTCGAACTATTATTTAGTCATGTTTGATGGACACTTTTCCCCATAAGAAGTAGTAAGTAAGTAAGGAGTATAATCTCTGATGCCCATCAGAGATTATACTCCTTACTTACTTATCTCTGCACTCCATGCGTGTGAGGATGAGTTAAGTGATGCAAATTACGCAGGACAGAAGCAGCGTAATGAGAAGAAAAACTAGACACAAACTCTAAACAAACCCGTCTGGACAGCGTGGCATTATAGGCCAAAACCTCATTTCAAAAGAGAGGTACGAGTACATATCTAGCGGTGGACTATCAAAACCTGTTGATGATAGTGCCACATTTTATGAATGGGTTTTGAACATCCTATACGTTTTGCTCACGGTAACATTAGTGACTAATAAGACAATATATTCCAAAAGGGATACATGGGTCTGAGGGCGGTGTAGGGTTAAAGGTTCAAGTAATTACGGAGGGTTGACACATAGCTATAATTTGTAAAGACACGGGATGAACACCTGTCTTATGATACTTATACAAGAAGAAAAAATTGCAAGGGATGGTTTATTAATGTTATGCTTAAGTATGTAAAAATAAATTCATAACAACCAAGTATTACAATGATTTTAAAATGAACTAGCTGACCCTGCGAACTTCGTGCCGCCATATTTATATATCTGTTTCAGCTTCCCACAGGCAGTGTACAGTCGCGGACAAAAAAAAAGACTTTTCCGGTTATCTTTTATATTTTTTCTTTCTAGCAAAAAATAATGAAAGAAATCGGACTATGTCTTATTGAATTACAACTAAGTAACTAACATATTTTGACTTTCATCCCCTCCCTCCAAGAAACCGTGCTGAATTTCGGGATAAAAAGTATTCTATGTCCTACCGCGTAGTATGAACTCAAATCATGCTAAGTTTCATTTGAATCCATTCAGTAGTTTCAGCGTGATGCGCGGCCAAGATACAGACAGACAGACAGACGGAAAGACAGACAAAAATGAAAAAAATTACATGGCTTCAGTATCGATTATAGAGAGCCCTCCAAAAAAAAATTCGAAATATCTTTAATGTATAGAATTGAACCTGCTACATCACTACATAGTATAAAACAAAGTCGCTTTCTCTGTCCCTATGTCCCTTTGTTTGCTTAAATCTTTAAAACTACGCAACGGATTTTGATGCGGGTTTCTTAAATAGATGGAGTGATTCAAGAGGAAGGTTTTTATGTATAATAAATGCATAATATAGTATAGGAACACTGTTAATTTTCGAGATTTCTAATGTGATGTAGCAAATAAACACATTTTTTTGCGCTTACATTGCAAACGCTGGTTGCACCCTACGAGATAGATCAAAATAATGTACTACAGTATTGTACACCTTAAAAAGTACTACAAAAAAGTCCGCGACGGCATATGTCTATCTCTTAGGGATAACCCACAACAACCATTTTTTATTCCTTTCTTTTTACGAGAAATAATGGCTTATTTACGAAGTGATTTTAAGCAATACAGAATGAATACTTATACAATTAGGTAAATTAAATACATTGTGCATTTAATATAGATCAAAATGGTCCTTTACAGTATCAAATTTAAATGAACATATTCGAAGATATTACAGATTTAAAATGCACGAATCGTGTCGTCGGCGGCGGCATCTAAAATCCACCCGTGCGAAGCCGGGGCGGGTCGCTAGTTTTTATTATGATTTTATTTATAATACATTTATTAATAGATCTTAAAGGTATTTATTCCTAAACGCATGTATTTTATATTGTTTTGTTGGAACCGAGTTCATGACCTTTGCTATTTGGGTAGTTAACTACAAAACCAACTTGCTAATTTATAATAATGTCTTTTAAAGCTATATCGAGGAGCGAGTCTCACTCGGTTCTTTTTTGGTAAATTTTCTAAAATGAATCTTGGCTCGATCGATTTATTTGCTCCAAAACTCTCTGCATATTAAATTACATGGAAATCGTTGTAGCCGTTTTCAAGATTTAGATTATTTATATTTATACAAGAATTGCTCGTGTAAAGGTATAGACTAGATACCTAATACAAGTTACAAAATTAAGCTATAATTTTTTACGAACGCTTGAAAGGAGTGCATATTATACATAAACAGATTTCGTTTATGATTTGAAACACCATTGTGATTTTGTACTAGACTCATGTGACTAGAGAACTAGCGTGGTTATTTCGTACAGTTGGTTAATTTGAAGCCGCAACCTAAATACGTTTGACCGTATCCATCCAATGCACCAAAACATCATGTCATGTTCTATTTTGCCAGTTACATAATATATAAAATTACTAGCTAATATGTATATAAGTCTGCGTGAGCGAAGCCACGTGTACAAGCTAGTATACCTATAGTTATAGTTATATATATATAATAATATATATCTATATTTATACAGGATGTCCCAAAATTCAACGATAAGCGGGCGCCTAAAGGTAGACCTGCTAATGAGTACATAAGGAAAAAAAATAAAAAAATATACCTAGTTTTTTTTTTAGTTACAAGAAAAATTTAGAATTTCTTTGAAAATTTATACCTTTCATGATATTGCTACTATTCACCACAACTCTTAAAAACACCAAATTGCCCGCAGTTTTTACACAAAAAACGTTCAAAATAATTTTTTTCCCTACAATTTTGAAATATTTTTACTCTTAGTGTACTTTGACTCATGGTCTTGTAAAAAAAACGTATGGACACCACTACGTAATAAATAAAAAATAAAAAATGAAGGGTGTAAATTTATATATATATATAACTATAACTATAGGTATACTAGCTTGTACACGTGGCTTCGCTCACGCAGACTTTCATCCCCTGATTTACCCCCTTAGGAGTGGAATTTCAAAAAATCCTTTTTTAGTGCCCACTTACGTTATATAAAGAACCTACATGCAAAGTTTCAGGATTCTTGGTTCAGCGGTTTGGGCTGTGCGTTGATCTCTGGGTATGTAAGTCAGTCACATTACTCTTTTATATATATAGATAGATTTGCCCTGACTAACTCATCCATCAACTCAGAGCATAAACCGCTGGGGCTTCAAACTTGAAATTATAGCATCTGATGTTTTTTTTTAATATAAGCAACTACTAAGAAATTAATTTTGGAAATTTCTCCCCGAATCTTCCCCGGTCTTTTTACCTGACTACGGCTAATCTTAAAGGAAGGGTAATAGTTTTGGCTGTCTATGTTTCTTTGTATGTTCCACCGTAGCAACTAAACTACTGAACCGATTTGAATGAATAAGGTGTAAATAGTATAGGTGTAAATACATGAAATAATAATATGAATAAATTACTTTTGAAACTTTTGAGATTAAAAACTTTAAAGCTTTCAATAATGAGTTTTATGTAGTTGTTGAATCTGGTTGAATTTATCATTATTAAGTAATGAAACTGTGAATAGTCAGAACGTATAACAATGAGATTAGTGATATAGACATTTTTTCTTGACAAAATATCTTTTCAGAAACGATGTCAAACGTGCCTTAATTTCTGCCTCTTGCGACTTGTGTATAAAATTTAAAAATAGCGTACTCAATAAAAAAAATATTTTATTATTTTTGTCCTTTTTTGTTATTAGTTTGTATTTTATTAGTTTTGTTGTTTTTATATTACTTAGGTTAAATACTTAATTGTTGTATTATCCTACCACAACTTGCCGTGGAACTCTGTAATTGGCTTAGGATTGTTGTAAATGCAGCCAGCTGAGGCTGACTACATAACAGATTATATTTATTGTATCTTATAAAATAGCTGTAGAGTTTCCTTAAATTCTTTAAACAAAAAAATTAAAAATTGTACAGTATTAATTAATTCTGTTTTTACCGAATGAATTTCTTGCAAAGCCACAGGGATAATTCATTCTGTTACTGGGTATTGTCAATAAATACGAACGGTTTTCTTTTAATAAAAGCCTCAATTGCTAATGATACTATTCATATACAGTCATCTCGCACCGTATGTTTAATAGAGAGGTTTAATATGCTTTTGTTTTTTGTCTTATCACCTTTTATAATTTGTTATTATATAAGATCTTGGAAAATATTTTTGACTATCGTTTTTTAACAGTCGAGGTTTGGGGGGTTTGTGTCAAACTTTTCTTGTCTTGACAGACATTACATTACAAAAATCCTAAAGATATTTAATATTTAAATAAATTTATAAAAGAACGTATTTTACAAAGCTACTTCAGAAGTGATAACCTTGCAGAGCAACATTCCTGTGGACTCAACGGTTTTAATTAACAGTCAAAGTTGAAAATAAACACAATTTCGCAAATGTGAGCTACTGTGTCTTTTATCATTTTAATCTTTCTACATAATACAACAAATATTTAAGTATTCGACCAAATAACATTGCATAAATTAAGCCTCTGTAATAAATCGAGTTTGTTAAGTTTTTTCAAATTTAGAGTTTTATTTTTGGGCTATAATTTGCCCTTTTTGTTTGATTTTCAACAGTAGTGTATCAAAATCTATTAGAGAAAAACCAATATAACCGAAAAACTATCTAGGAAGTACTAATGCACTTAAAATTGGAATGATATTAAAGCTGTTTCCAAAAAAAAAAAAAACTTGTCAAAGTTATTTCACTATGGACTGCCTAAAACGATTATATACGAGTACATATTTATGTACATTTTTAGTGTCTAGGAGTACAGAGTCCTGAGATGCTACCAGGAATAATCAATAGCTTTGCATCTATTTAAAAAAAGATGATGTAGTTAAAATCTTCTTTATATATAAAAGAGTAATGTCACTGACTGACTGATATACCCAGAGATTAACGCGCACAGCCCAAACTGCTGAACCTAGAATCCTGAAATTTTGCATATAGGTTTTTTATATAACGTAAGTGAGTACTAAGAAAGGAATTTTTGAAATTACATCCCTAAGGGGGTAAATCAGGGGATGAAAGTCTGCGTGAGCGAAGCTGCGTGTAAAAGCTAGTATATAAATATAGAAAGACAAAAATATTAAAACTTCAAAGTGTCATAGTAACTAGACATTACTAAAGTCAGGTGCAGAGTATCAAAGTTAGGTAGTTAACAATTCACGTGGCCGTGTAGGTCATGAAAGAGGTGCACCGGCCGTCTGGGTCGAGAGGACGTCCCAGAGACACTCCCACCCTCCCCAGACGAACTGTTATAATGGCAATTTATGACACCCAGTTACATCGCATGTAAGGGTACGTTAAACACGATGAATGACTCTGCAAATGAATGAAAGTTGGGATCTTGAATGGAATTTGTAATTTGACAGGTGTTAGTGTACTTGATAGACTTGGAAATTATTGTATAGGAATTATGACCGTTACTCAATTAAGGATCTGTTGTATTTTTAACCGACTTTAAAAAAGTAGGAGATTCTCAATTGAACTGTTTTTTTTTTTAAGTTTGTTACCTCAGAACTTTCGGCTGGGTGAACCGATTATGATGTATCTTTGATCCAGTTCGTTTTTTTTTGACGTAACAACCTCTTATAAATTGATGGAGCCGGCTGCATACACGAAAAAACATGACTCATGCGGCGTTACCTCGCCATGCGTCGTCACCTCGCTATGCGGCGTTACCTCGCTCTTAGGCGTCCGGTTTGCGCGAGAGACACTTCCAAAGTGGTAAAACTTAAATGGAAGCGAGAGATAGCTTTCTCTCATCATTTATGCGGCGTTACCTCACTCTGAGGCGTTGCATTTAAGGCATGAAGTGCATCTATCTCTCGCTTGCACTTCGTCACTTCATCAATGTTTCGTTATGACGTTGTCACGTTAAACTATCGTCCGTAAACAGACTTTACAGACAACCGTTTTTGTAAACATTTTGTTTATTAACTAACACGTTTTGTTAGCTTCACTTGTATGTTTGTAACCAACTTTTACCTTAATTTAATCCTATGCGTTATTTTTTTTAATTTTACCACCACCACCAAATATACCAATTTTAATTAATACTAGCTGACCCACGCAACCTCGTTTACGTCTGCTATTGCCCGTAGCGTAAATAATAATTTTCCCCCGTTTTTGTAACATTCTTCATTGGTGCTCCTCTCCCACAGAGTACATTGTTATATACTGAAATAGAGGTATATCTCAATCGCTTCTGGAGGAAATTCTATAACAACGCCATCTGTAGGTAGAGATCAACAACTTTAGTCTTGCTCAACATTTGAAACTATACCTATATATATATGTATATACATATTTGGTATGTATACTTATATAAACATAGTATAATACTTATTGTATACATATATACCTACCTATTCAATTAGGACTTTTGTAAAATAAAACAATGTAAAAAAATTAATTCGTTTATTTTCTCTTTTAAAAGCTTTCTGTGCATATATTTTGGTTTGTAACATATCACCCTCGATGAATTTCACATAAAGGTTTGGTTGGTAACTGTCTCCAAAACAATGGCCCTGAAATAAAAATAAATAGGTACAATAAGAATTAAATATATTGACAGCAACATTTATGACAGTTTAAAACATATTCACAAGATATTGGATTAATGAAAAGTATTACTACATATACTATTTGTTTCTTAATTTTTTGTATGTCCATTCATACGTTCTACAAACAATAGTTATAATAGTTTGTTGTCATATGTTTCTGTAAAAACCTTACAGTGCATTAAGAATGTTACTTGTATATTAAAAAGGTTTTAGTTAAATCACCTGCTGGCATAGCTTGCATGCATACAAAACAATATGTTTTTGCAACATTTTAGTATGTTGTATGAACTAATACTACTTTATCTAGTGAGGTTATATTATTTCCTATGCGGGTTTAGAAATTGAGATTGCCTGAAGAATACCTATCAGGAATAAGAATTGGACTACAGGTTAGAATTTAAATTGGACCCAACCATTCAATATATATAAGATGTCATAAAGTCTTTAGCTAATCTAAAGCTTTTATTTATCATCAGTTATTATAAGTAATAGCAATATACGTACCTTCATTATCCATGCACTTAGGAACAACAACATTTAACAGACATTGCGACACGAAAATAAATTGTTAAAAATAAGAGTCTCTGCCTCAATATTACTCGAAAACAACACACGCGGATATACTCAACGAAAATCGGAGGAACCTAAGCTCAACTCAGAGAAATCAGAGAATTGTTGTTAGTCACAAGTAAACATGACAGATGTAAACATTCAATTAACAAAAATGCCGGTATAAATATGTTGACGGAGGACATTCTCGACACTGGCGGCTGCAATAAACGCTGATGAAAAGTACCAAAACAATGGCAAGTAATTAAATAATATAGGCACTTAGTTAGGATTTTGTAGAATCATATGTTATAAAATGTTATAATTTTTAGAAAGTTTTTCAAAAGTTAAAATATAAGTGTAATTTTGTCAATTTTATCACAAAAAAACTACCTTTTCATTGTGTAATGAAAAGAATGGCAACATTTTATTGCCGTATAAAAGTGATATCCGTTCCAGAATGAACATAACTAAAACAACTCTCTTTGTGATTTATGCGGATTATACCGAAAGTAACGACATCTTACAGTAGCGACTGGCGAAATTACATTAGGTACATACGTATTATACGCCTAAATTAAGTGTACGTAATGTTATCAGTATATTCGAATCAATTAGGAACCATTGTATTTGGTTTCTTTATTTTCGTAACATTCCAAAAACTATCGACTAAGATTGTACCGCCTGTCCTCTCCTATTGATCTGTGGCGACTTCCACATACAGCGCAACAGAAATATACTACAGCGCCATCTACCGAAGTTAACCTGAACTACGGAGTAACGAAGGAAACTAAGAAACTACCAATCCTGAATCGCGCAGTGAAAGTTCTCGCGCCGATAATCATATATACAACATACCAACGTCAACCGTTGGGCAGTTGGCCCGCCAGGCATGATCACCTCGCCTGGTTGGAGGATCCTCCCTTTTTGTTGGAGGGACATATCACCCGTTCCGCCACAGATCTTAGCGTGATGATGTATAGCCTTCCTCAATAAATGGGCTATCTAACACTAAAATAATTTTTCAAATCGGACCAGTAGTACCTGAGATTAACGCGTTCAAACAAATAAACTCTTCAGCTTTATATATTATAGTATAGAGCATAGATTTATGTTGATATGTGTATGTATGTATCTATGTCATATTAGTATAATATTGATTAGCAGTTTAGATAAAAACCACCATTCTGATTCCAAGATATAAATAAAACTGACAGTGCTTAATATACCTACTAATAATTTTGTCATTGACTTTTTAAATTATTAGCATTTTCTTACACTTGTTAATCTTTAGTGTGAAATTGCTAAAAGATCAAACCTTTACGTTACCTAAATAACGACGAAGTCACATCTAACACAGATGGGTTCAGAAAAATATGAGCATTCTGTAGCCCTTGTTTATGTATTATAAAGTCATAAATATAAAAAAAAATATAAGTCATAAAAAACAACAAATCCTTCTGATTTCTGTCAATGCAAATATTTATTAACAAAAGCATGTTAATAAATAAAATTTATGTGCCATAATTGATAGGTACGAGACATAAAAATTACCATGTTTACTTATTATTTAACAGATCTTGATTGATAGATTGTTCTTAATTGAGTTTAACACATTGCTTTTTACCTACAATCTATACTATTATATAAATCTGCAGAGTTTGTTTGTTTGTTTGATTGCGCTAATCTCAGGAACCGCTGGTCCGATTTGAAAAATTCTTTCAGTGTTGGATAGTACATTTATCGAGGAAGGCTATAGGTTATATATCATCACGCTACGACCGATACGAGCGGAGCACCAATGAAAAATGTTTTAAAAATGGGGGAAAATTATCACGCTACGGGCAATAGGAGACGCAAACGAGGTTGCGTGGGACAGCTAGACAGTAGGGACATAATACAATTACTTCACATTTTTTCTTTCCAAAACTTATGAAAATCGATGTGAGGAAATTAGAAAGTTGTGTCCATTTAAAAATGGTTGAAAAGAAATTTTGTTGAAAAGTGTTTTAAGCATTTTAGTGTAATTGAAATGTATAAAAAATTGCAACAATTATTCTTTAGGAGAATTATCGTCGTCTAATAATAGTGATGAAATAAATAAATACCGGGATCATTTATCACTCAATGAGTAAGGGTTTTAATAGCAGTTTTCCTTATCGCAAAACCTTGAAGTAGAACGCAAATATACCAACTTAACCGGAAAATTCAGAAAAGGAATCCTACCATTTTCACTACGACTTCCCCTCTGGGCCTTTCACAAGTTAAACACATATGCTACGTGAACAAACAAAGGAGCCCAAAACTTAAGGCCATACGCATCTTACTTGAGTATTGAACTGCCCGAAAGAAAACAAAGCAAGGTATTGCCACGTCCCTTACTTACGACGCACTGTTAGGCTTTTATTGCCAAAAACCTTTAATACTCTAAGAACCCTTTTTTGTACGGTTCAATAAGTTAAAAAAAAGTTATTACAATATTAGGACGTAAAAGTTAAAACATTGCAAATCAAAGGCCTTCTTAAAAATACATTTCTGTAAACAAAACACATTCGAATTGGAAGCAAATCCAATTATCTCAATGCTATTGGTCAAATCTTTTACAACTTAAAGGGAACCTCATGGCTACCAATATTTTTATATTGGAATATTTGTAAAATCGAAAAATATATCTGACATCAGGTGCGAATATAAAACAGGATTTGTTGACTTGTTTACAGAATTTATCCTCATCTGAAAAATGTAAGGGTCGCCATTTAATGTGTTTCTTTGCCGAAATATTTTCGCTAATCCTTTCTACTTTACTAAAATGTCGAGATCCCAATGGTGTACGTGACTTATATCTTTCGGACTTTAAATAGAGTAATACAGAGTCATAATATTAGAATTAGAAGAATTAGAAAGTCTCATTTCATACGGGATGAATTTCATTTCGCAGAATAATGTTTTCCGAAAATGCTTTCTCAGAATTATTGATGAAACTGAGCGTCAGGTTAGATTAATGTAGAAACCAAGGATTGAGATGTTAAAGGTCATATTCTAAAAAAATACCGATTAAATTGAGAACCTCCTCCTTTTGGAAGTCGGTTAAAAAGACATACGTTTTGAAACAATTAAACAATCAGGAGAATCCAAATTCCTTGTAAACATGGTTGGGCGTTGACCCCCTCAATAATAAATTCTAAACTTTTGGCACGTGCTGCCGACGATTCAGAGGAATCCCTAATTACGACGCGAGCTTCAAATATCCAAACACATGTACATTTTTCATATTTTCAGGAGACCACAAAATTATTTTAACTTAATTATAATTTTGTTGGCTTCCAACTGTAAATGGAACTCATTTTTGGCCCTGTCGACAGCACCCCAACAAATTACGGACGAAATATTGAGTTGAAACGTCCGATAGACGCTGGCCTCGGCACAATGGAAGCAATCTCTGAATTTATATTTGCAGTTTTTTCAAATTTAGAATTGATAAAATCGTTCCATTTCTGTTCGTCACTTTTGTTATATTGTCTAGCATTTTCGTGTTTGTATTTATTTTTATTTGTTGCATGTAAAAAAGATCTGAAGTCATTTTTGCTCATTTAAGTAAATTGCCGTAACTTATTAAAGTCCTGAACAGTCTATAAAACTACTAGAATATAATAAGCGTCTTGCACGCTCACAATTAAGTCATAAATTAAAAAGATCTTAATATGGGTATTTTCCGTTCATATACTTTAATTTTGTTCACCACGTATTTATATCTTGTGATTTGTCATTGAGTTTATAAAACAGTGGATTTTGTGCTGTTATAAGTTTAGCTACTACGGTGTAAAAAAAAACACTTCTTACTTACCTATCATTTGCTTACACATATTACCTACGCGTTTAGGACATTCGTATGACGAACTAACTTAGATATACTATTAAATTAACATTTGGAAATAGTACCTTGGGGAGCTTTAACCACAAACGCATTCATTTTGGATTCGATTATTCTAGACTTTGCCGTTCTTCATTTATTATTCCATCCCCGGCGGGTATAATAGATATAGATGAAAGTTAACAAGCTCTTTGGTGATCGATCAATTTAATATGTATTAAAGAGGGTTTTCGTTCAAACAAATTGTCAGTCCTATGTATAATAAATCGATTATTATAATCGATATTGTTTCTCGCAGGTGATCCTGTAAAGGCAATTAGCATGAAATTGGAACACTTTGTGTGACAATTATTAGTTGAGCCTCGAGGCGTTACCTTTTTAGGAATCCGTGCCAAAGGCAAAAAACGGAACCCTTATAGATTCGTCATGTCAGTCTGTCTGTCCGTCTGTCTGTTCGTCTGTCAGTCCGTCCGTATGTCACAGCCACTTTTTTCCGAAACTATAAGAACTATACTGTTTAAACTTGGTAAGTAGATGTATTCTGTAAACCGCATTAAGATGTTCACACCAAAATAAAAAAAAAAACAATAAATTTTGGGGGTCCCCATACTTAGAACTGAAACTCAAAATTTTTTTTTCATCAAACCCACACGTATGGGGTATCTACGGATAGGTCCTCAAAAATGATATAAAGGTTTCTAATATTTTTTTTTTCTAAACTGAATAGTTTGCGCGAGAGACACTTCCAAAGTGGTAGAATGTGTGTGCCCCCCCCCTGTAACTTCTAAAATAAGAGAATGATAAAACTAAAAAAAAAATTTGATGTACATTACCATGCAAACTTCCACCAACAATTGGTTTGAACTAGATCTAGTGAGTAGTTTTCTTAATACGTCATAAATCGTAAACCGCAATTTATCGATCAAAGATACAACGAACTACAAGAACTTTTATTATTATGTTACTTGCTGCTACGGAACCCTTCATGCGCGAGTCCGACTCGCACTTGGCCGTTTTTTTTGGTTGCGGTTGTTGTACCTTTACAACAATAACCGCGGGTAAACACGCAAGGCAATATTAGCTATAATAAAAGAAGCCGAAGTACTCCTCATATCATCAGCTATCTGCCAGGTTAAAGTCACGTCAATCTCGGTTTAATTAAAATTACAAATTGATTTATTTTATATTGTTTTAAGCTTTCATGGTCAGACTCAGACATGGATACTCACAAACAAAAAGGTACATGGTAGCAATCCCGTAGATTTCTATTTTAATTGATTTATTTTATTTTGCTGTCAGTACCGTATATTTAGTAAAACGCTGTTAATTTGAAATTACAGACAGACATTTTAGAATCAAACTCACTTGTACTTATTCCACTATTTTAATTGATACCATAAGGTGAAACCAAAGTTTAATTCTAGAATGTATTACAACAAGTTCCATCAAGTGCCGACAATCGAGAGTATAAATTACAGACAGACACTTTAATTTGATTTATTTGTATAGGTGAACATGTTTCCTATATCGTACTATATACTATTGATGTGTTTATATATCTTGGATTCCTGCAATTCCAGATTATGTTTCGTTTAGTTTTAAACGAGTGTAATATCCCGAGAGAGATTGCAGTGAGTTGCGGGCGTAGATTGTATGTACTATTTGTACAGTTTTATCTCGCATGTTAGAACATCTTGAACGCTCATCACTTTTATCCCCGGTGGCTTCTTTATATAAAGCTGTGTACATCGAACATCGTAAGAGGAATAAAACAGGCTTTAACGTGAGAGTATTATTTAAATTAATTAAAAATGTGTGATCTTTATTAGTTCCCTTTCACCAAATGATACTTTTGATGCTGGTTCCATTACCTGTATCTTCTCAAATCTATTACAATGTTCGGAGAAAGACTGTTCAAAACTTGACCTCTGACTTCCACTATAGTGCAAATACCTTATAAAATTTCTACATCACCCAAAGGTTGGCTGGTAGAGAATGCCTTGGGCATTAAGCCCACCGATGTACATGTGTGCATGAAGTTTTAAAATAAAAATAAATAAAATGAAATAATACTTAACATTAGTCACAATGGGAGGTAAAAGAAGTAATTTGTGCAATAATGTGGTCAGATAAAGATCTTTTAAACACTCTATTAGAAATTAATCATTTGCTTCTCGAATGTATTAATTCCAACTCAAGTATTTTTAGTGTTTCTCAACTGTTTGAACAAACCTTTACTGTTTACGGATATTTACACTATAAAATAGGGGAACCGGTACAATTGCGATGTTCCAATTAAAATAATTACTGCGATTTCTCATCTAAGACTTTCACTGTACACCAGGTGCAAGCAGATAACCCTCTTATAGATATAAGAGATATGATGTCAATTGGCTGTAGCATTCGTGTCTGTGGCTTCCAATTTAACTTCTTGTCTCGGATTAATGTTGGCAAGAGAATTGCCAATTTTCACGATAGTTAATAACCAATAGTGTTTCCACAGAAAGGCTTTCCGGAAAGAGAAAGCCGGGTCTCCTCTGAAGAAAAGTTGGCAATTTTTGTGTTGTCAACACGTGTTGGTGATAAAAGTTTCTGTAAAATCGAGTCTCCACCGAACAATAATTGTCAATTTTTATGATGTCAACCTTTTTTGTGTTGTCAAATTTCGGTGGAGACCCACCTTAATACACGCACAGAAAATTCGAGAATTTTAAAGATTCGTATGTAATGTCGTAAAAAATACGTTTTTGAGCACTTACCGTGCAATTACTACAGTTGTGATATAGAGTATATAGACCACCCTAATTAGAAATAATGCAATACATTTTAAACCAAGAATAATATAACAGAATTATGGTCACAGAATAAAAATAAAATATGCTTAATAATTTTGTTTATAGTCGTCACGAATAGGGTTTTAAGACGAAACTTTACGATCTCGAGCTACTATTTTAATATTTTTTTATATCCTTCGTGATCACAACAATGTGGAACATTTATCTTTGTTTTATTCTAGTAGTAATATATTTCTTACAAGTAACGCATTACATTGTAGAAGTTGAGTTATATTTATGAACATTTTAACTTACTTTGTTGTGGAGGAGTTTCTTCGAACCACCCTGTTAACTTATACATGATGCCTATCTGTTCTAGATGACTTTTATTCTAAGCACTCCATTGATTTCTTGCGAATTGATATAAACCTGTTTTAAATTAACTTGTAAAGTCACACCAAATACCACATTTGGAAACAAATAGTTTTTATACATCCATTTGAGACCGCGGAAGGTATAAATTGAGTAAAAAAAATTCTACTTAATATCGTAGTGCCAGATCTACGATTTAGATTCTCTAAGTGTTCAGTTCGAATAAGGTTCAAAATGTTATATCCTTTTAATAAGTCTCAACTAAGTAGTTATTTATGCACATTGTATCCGTTGTGGGTCACGTTTCAAGCCACACATATTTCTCTATAAACAAAACATATTCACTGACAATGTAGCCTCTCCGAATGAAAATGTGAAAAATTTAGCGTTTAGTAAAGTTAGTTGATTGACATCGAGGAGCGTATATCGCAACTGTGTATGGCGATATAAAGATAGCGATACAGGTTAGGGTGTACCTGACGGGGTTTCCTGTGCAGTTAAACTATACAGGTAAGCCGGAGCGCATGTGTTGCACAACTATGCAGGTATGTTTTTTATTCAGCTTACTTTTATTCAGTTTACCTGGCAGGTAAACTTGAGCTGAATAAAAACTGGTAGGTTGTAACAGTGCAGGTGAACCTGTCAGGTACACCCTACCGTGTATGGCTAACTTGACAGAGATGTGTCACTGGTAGGATACGTTTATTAGGTTTACGTAATTCGAATGAGATGTTTTCACGACCTTTTTTTTTTAATATGAACTGCTTACAGAACTATTTATATACGGTGAGATCTGGAGCATTCGCTGACAAAAAGTGGAGGGCATGTGGATTCTGGGTATAATATTATTTCAATATTAAAAGTGCATTCATAGGGGAACGTAATTCGTTTTCTATTTTGTTAATTCATATCAGATACAAGAAGACTATGTAATCTTGAAGTGCGATTTGTCGAAGGAGGGTGAGGCATCCTAGTCGTGACAATCTTCTCTGTCGTCTGTCTGTTAGTCAATCAGGAATAATCAGTCAGATTTTAGTAATTCTTTTTAATAGAATAGTCATTAGGGAATGCTGTAGACATAAAATCCCATTAAGATCCTCAAGAGTGACGTAATGGCCAAAACGCAGGTAACGCCACGGGGAACGGCTTGTATAAAGCTTAGTCACGAAATGTCATTATAAGATTGAACTTGTAAAATATTCAGTAAACAAGACATAGATTGAACCAAACATTGATGTTCACTGGATTATATTAAATATCAAAGGTTGATGGAAAATTCCTTAGGTAGGCGTAAAAGCTGTTTTGTTTGAAAAGTGAGCTTTAAATATTTTTTTAGGGTACATTGGGAAACAAAACTCTTCTGAATTCATTTCACTTACAGGATTGTTGAACGATTGTTTCTTTTGAGTTCTTAAGCTTTTTGTAATGAATTATAATAAAAGTTTCTTTTTAACGTGACAACGTCTTATAATTCGATGGAGCCTGCTGCACGCATGAAAAAACATGACTCATGCGGCGTTACCTCGCTCTGAGGTAGCAGCAGCGCAAACGCCGCATCTATTTCTCGCTTGCACTTCAAGCCTTAAATGGAAGCGAGAGATAAATGCGGCGCTTGCTTTGATAGCTACCTATAGGTAGCTGATGATATAAGGACCGATATGATGATGAGGATAAGGATGATGGGACTTTCACTGATAAGTGAAGGTCCCATCAAAATCGGTCCAGCCGTTCCAGAGATTAGCTGGAACTAACAGACAGACCGACAGACAGACCAAAATTGTAAACAGTGTTATTTCGGTATATGTACCCTATATACATATATATGCATTTAGCAAAAAGCGGTTATTTTAATATTACAAACAGACAGTCACTACAATTTTATTTATTTGTATGTATATAGAAGTATGACTTTCTTTTAAGAAGCTACTCCTTACACCGCACACTATGTGATTGTCTTCTCTTTTTGTACAAATAAATAAACATTTCGGACATCTAACACACAACGCCATCTAGTCTCAAACTAAGCAGAGCTTGTATTATGGGTACTAGGCAACTGATACAAATACATGTATAATATTTTCTGTAAATAGATACATATTACACATAGAAAACACCCAAACTCCGAAACAAATATTTGCAGATCATACAAATATTTGGTCCGTCTCGGGAATCGAACCCGAGACCTCAAGCAAAGCAGTCGCATACGCTACCACTGCGCCACCGAGGCAGTCAAATTATGCCATGTTATAGCAAGCGCGTCATCGTCTTCTACCGCGGACGATATGTTTATAGTCTGAGCTTCTGCAGAGAACTGACGATCGATGCAGATATCGTAGACGTGTTGACACGCAATGGAGGTACGATAACTGCACAGTCGAACTGTGCAGTCACATCGCTACGATAAATCGTTGTAGTGTATACTGACCATTAGTGTTGTAGTTTTTTTTCAATTTATTGTGTATTCTTGAATCATATAAGTAAGTAAATAGGACTTTTTGATTGTAATGAATTTGATAAGCATCAATATTTAGAGAAGTTATCTACTTCAAATTTATTCCCGAACAATTCATGTAATCGATCGAACGATTAGAAGTCATAAATCGCAATACGAAAACTTAATTCAAAACTTATTTTAAATCACAATTGATGCTTGAGATGTAACTACAATATTTTCAAACACCATTAAAATGTTGTCAAAGTTATTATGTCTTGTACAATACGCCTTAAGTGATAGAGAAGGCACTCTGTCACTTAAATTATATTGTTGATGGGACTAGAAACTACATATTGTAATTGACAAAATGGCTTCCGAGTTCTTGATAATATATTGCCTGTAGAGTGTATACTGTAACGTAAATAAATCTCTATTATAGATTTACATTTGACGTTAGGTTACTTATAATCTCAAATCTTCAATAGCTGTTTAGTAATGGTTGTGACTTATGACATTTTTACACGATGTTATATTTTCTCAAACAAGTTGGGGTTGGTTTTAAGTTTACTACGATACGGTCAACCGTCTCGTAGCTTCGATTTAAAAAAAAACATTTTTACCGTGCTATATTTATAAATTTATTTATTTTTATTTAATCTGGAGAATTATTATATAGAGTCTTTGTACCCTCCTACTATAAAGTATAAGCGCTGACATAAAAAAAGGACATAAAATACTTATCCGCTTTTATGGAAAACCTTCAAACTGACAAATAAATTGTGCGAACATAGACTAAACACATTTTTTCATAATAAAATATAATTTTAGAGAACCTAAAATAAAGACATGCAAATTTTAGTACAATGGAATAGTAAACTAGTGCTTAGTAGAAATAATAATTTTGAACACAGGTCATTGTCTATTTTTACCCGACTACGGCAAAGCCAAAGGAGGGTTATGATTTTGACAGGCTATGTATGTATGTATGTATGTATGTTCATTTGTTCCCTAATAGCTTCTTAACTACTTATTAGAACTGGACAAATGAGGTATCGTTAGAAGCGTCTTGATCGTCCGCTGGTTATAGGCTATATGACGTGTCACTGAATCTAATGTGGCGCCCTCTAGCCGACATAAAGTACTGTATTAAAAAAATTATTTGAGATAAATATGCCGTGTTTGGTATCATTGGAAAGGACGTTACTTGTACATTTGAAATATATATATATTATATATTAATAACGGCACCAAAACATTTTAAATAAAAAAAAAGTAAAAACTAAAACCCAACTACGACAAAAAACGACGCTGAAAAAGTATAAAACAAGTTCGAAAAGCCGTAGTCACACGTTACATAGAAACGCACCATAATACTTTAACAAGGTGTGACTACGGCTTTTCGAACTTGTTTTATACTTTTTCAGCGTCGTTTTTTGTCGTAGTTGGGTTTTAGTTTTTACTTTTTTTTTACATTATAGCAAATTCCGTTATTCATTTTGTTATATAATCTATCTATGTATCTATCTATATTTAACCTATGTTTTGATAAATACATTAACTATGCTTTATTACATAGTAACTAAGTTTATTTTTTTAAAGGGGTGTAAAAAAGGGGAAAATCTTGAAGGAAAAATCTCCGTTCTCAAGTGATGTAAAGTCCTTATGTTGAGTGCAGTCTGCCTCCCAAGTGTGTTCGTGTTAGGTGCTTAGAGAATATTTTATACTGCATAAATTGTCATTTGTAAGCCCTCACGCTGTGAAAAGAAGGAAAATATGTAACTGGCTTCTCGTGTAACCAAAGTATGTCGAATAACAAAACGCAATATGTTTTGTTTATATTTCGTTTTGTTTTTAGATGGATAAATGGAGTATGTAAGGTCTATTGAAATTAAAATTTACGTCATGTACACTGTGGATTAGAGAAATAGTATTATGGTATTATGGATTTTTAAATGGGTAGTAACTAGCTGTTGCCCGCGGCTCCGCTTGCGTGTATGAGGGTTATCGCGGTAAAAAGTAGCCTTTATCCTTCCTTATGTATTAAAGTATCTCTACGCCAAATTGCATTGAAATCGGTGCAGCTGTTAACCCGTGAACACACGGACACATTTAATTTCAAAGTTATACCTACGATTAGTGTGAGTTATATCATCTTAATTCATAAACATTCGTATTTCCTTTAGTATAAGTTATTCTGACGAATGATTTTCATCCTCTAAAATAAATTAAATTTTCTGTCTTTTGCAATTATTATCGGTTTTCCATCGTTTACACTTTGTGTTCCCTTAATTTGTTTTCCCGTCCCTGGGGTCCTCTGCCACCTGTTTGGTTATTACGTATACTGTAGTCCATTTCTTTGTAACCTCGCTTGACATGTGTTCTGTCCATTTTATTCACTATTTCAAGTTATATTTTTTCTTCCCTATTCTGTAATAAGATTAGTTTATAAGTACATACATGTCCTACGACGACATATATGTCCTAGGAGCTTTCATTCACAAGACATAACTGAAAGCGACTCTACCTCTTCGAACTTCTGTATTCATCCGTTATGTATAAAATGAGTGAATCGTTTTATCACATATACGTAAAAGGTTTATTTTAAGCATTAGGATCTAATTTTGTATTAGAATAAAGTTTTGCTCTCTAATAAATATTCATGGTAATGTCTTTGATGTAAAAAGCGATTTAGTAAATGCTAAGGACTAAACGTATTAGCCTAAGTATTCTTCTAAGAATAAAGTATTTTATGCATTAATCTTAACTGATGAATGACTTTTTTATTGACGCAACAAATGAACGCCTAAATATATCTGCAATAAAATGTCAAACACTTACTCAGATCAATGATAAGTCAATATTTCTGAAACCTACGATGAAATCAGAAATCATTAACATAATTAAATCCCTGAAAAATAGTAAGTCTGTTGGTTATGACTCTATCCCCACAAATATTATTAAGGCTAGTGCTCAAGTTATTGCTCCAGTTCTCAACCATATCATCGAAAGTTCATTTATTCAGGAGAAGTTTCCAGAAAAATTGAAACATTCTATATTTAAGCCCTTATTTAAAAAAGGTGACAGAAAGGAACGTAATAACTATAGACCAATTACTCTTGTCCCTATACTATCAAAGATTTTTGAAAAAGCCTTTTACAATAGATTACTGGAGTTTTTTAATAAACACAATATAATTAAAGAAGAACAAAACGGTTTCCAGCGGGGTAGATCGACTTCACTAGCAGCGTTCACTCTAATTGGCAAAATCGCAAAATACTTAGATAGAAGAACACCAGTAGCAGTCATATTTTTTGATATGAGCAAGGCTTTTGATTTTGTCGACCATGAAACGCTACTCAACAAATGTGAAAGATACGGCATTAGAGGAGTAGCCTTGGACTGGATTAGAAGCTGAAAGACACGGACCGGCAATAACATGTTGAAATTAGCCATTTAAACGAGAAACTTGAACTGACGACAAGCCGATCCTCGTACAGGATTAATAAAATGGGCCTTCCGCAGGGAAGTGTGCTAGGGCCTCTTCTGTTTTCGTTATATATAAATGACTTACCTGACTATATAAGCTATCAAAGCGTCCTCTTTGCTGACGATGTGTCGGTTATAGTGCCTCATGAAAACATAACCACTACTCATGAAAGTGACATTGGTAAAGTAGTACAAACTGTATTGAGATGGTTACAAAGGAACAACCTTAAAGCAAATCTATCGAAAACGAAACTAGTAAAATTTTGCTCCTACAAATCCAAAAATCCGTGTTAAATTTAAAAATAAACAACGAAACCATCGAGGAAACTGAAAGTGTTAGGTACATTCTTAGGTATTACGTTAGATAGATTCTGTAGCTGGAAGCAGCATATAACTAGCGTCTGCAGTAGGCTTAGCAGACTTGCATATGCTCTAAGGAAGCTTCGGACTGTGACAGACGAAAAAACAGCAATCATGGCTTACAGAGGCTACGTTGAATCAGTGCTTAGGTATGGATTAATAATATGGGGTAATTCTACGGACATAAATGGTGCTTTCATCGTTCAGAAGAGGTGCATTAGAGCTGTGTGTGGTGCTGGCCTCCTTGACTCATGTAGGCCCTTATTTAAAAGACTAAATTTGTTGACCTTGACCTGCATATATGTTTTTGAAATTTCAATATTTGTAAGAAAATATAATAATTTCTTCAAATTTAAGGGCGATGGTTGTACGAAATACAAACCCAGAGATTCTACAAAAATAGTGGTCCCATTTTGTAGGACAACATTATATAAAAAAAATGTATTTCAAATGTGTATTTCAATTTATAATAGATTGCCCAAAAATATACGAGAATTACCATTCAAATATTTTAGAACTAAGCTACACAAATGGTTGGTAGAAAAGTGTTTTTATACAATAACTGAATTTATACAATGTAATGTAGTATAATAATTATTAAAATATAATAGTTATATAATCGATATACATAATTGCTAAGAAATTCAATAGATACCAATTTTTACAATTTTATGTGAGTTTAGACAATGTAATAGATTATAATTATGTTTTTAGTTTTTACTTAATATAATTATTTTTTAAGGTCATAATGTTAATTCATAAATATTTGCATGCCAAAAAAAGGCAGAATATGGTATGATCATAAACCACCAATGTTACACCTGGTACTAACCTATGTTCTATGCAAATAAATTTCATTTCATTTCATTTCAAACTTTCAATTTTACTAGATCACACAAATATTTTGAGCAAAATTACTAATTTTTCTTTGAAGAATAATTCACGTCTACTCTTTGCATACATGACCAACACCGTGCCATTACACAGAAAGACAGTTTAGAGCAATTAAAACAACATTTTTCTCTACTTTTAGTTCGTTTATTTTTACAGGAACGACGAAAACATAATTAAGGCTCCAGGTGAATTTGGTTATTGGCTTTTAAATAATGGCCATAAGAATTCCACTGTAACTTTATACCTACTGTCGGATCTGGTGATAAAGGAATAAAAAGAGTACCTAGATTCCTTTTTTTAAAACTGTCTTGATTTCAAAAAAAAAGATTATAAGATAACATATATAAGAGCTTATTTTTTGTTAAACTGCAGTAGCCAAATCAAATTGAGATATCTAAATTTTTTAAGTCAAACTGGCTATTTATTTTATGATGAAAGTTTAAATTATTAAATACTAATCATGAAAAACCTTATTACATTCCGCTGCATTGTCCGCGGCTCCGTCCGCGTGTTTGTCGGTTATCGCAGCAAAGAGTAGCCTATGTCCTTCCTCTCGAATCAAAGTATCTCCATGCTAAATTTCATTGAAATCGGTGCAGTGGTTTGGCCATGAAAGCAGGACAGACAGACAGACAGAGTTTCGCATTTATAATATAAGGTTTTTAATAAGGTTTGAACATCGATCTATTATATTACCTCACACAGGCCCTAAGTTTAAGTCAAAAAGTACAGTAGTTAAGTTGGTTTTCTCACATTTATGTCTAACCATCATTATCGAATTTACTTAGATCTTTAAAATATTTTCGATCGAACGTTCACTATTATCAATGAACCACTGAGATGTTCGGTTCTCAATTTTTGGAGGATATTCCTTATTGAAGTGTCACATTATTCGACAGCCGGATACGAAGCCCTAACGAAGGCACTTGTCTACAGACAGTTTCTATTCAAGACGACGAAGGGTTTCCGCATCCAATCTGTGCTTTGGTTTGTCTACCGTTAGAGACACTTCAGTGCTTACAATCTATTTCAATAAATCTTTGGTTATTTCAGAATCTGGTATATAATATAAAACGTTACGTGACCTTTCACATTTTAGAATATATTTCGACTGCTTATTTATTGGTATTAATTGTAGTGCCTGGGTAATTAGAAGATTTCTGTTGTTATGAAATTATCTCAAGAAAAACCATTGGAATAAGTTCTTCTTAAGCAGTATGTAGAACTTCAATATAATTAGCTGTAATACCGCTTTCCTTTTTCTGCCTTTGGGAGTAAACATGTTATTAAAGATGACCTGTGATCTTGAGGATCCAGAAAAAATCTCGCTTTTAGAACGACGAACATGAAGTGGAGACATACTAATATTATTCAGAAAATGCTATCATCATAAAGTAATTATTAAAGTAATCATATTTCTTCCATATTGACGATCCACTCTGTAGAAATGTAACAAATGTATAACCAGAGAGAGCACTGGTACCCTTACCACAAGTTAGATCCTTATCATGGGTACCAGAGTTCCATTGACACCACCATGTTTTTTCCTTTATGCACATTTTTATGCCTGAAAAAAGTGTTATGTACAACTTTTTATGAAACAAATTAATATTATTTCGTTTCCAAACACTGTTTTCAAAAAGTTATGAAAATCGTAATCAACTTCAGATTGAGAAAAGTTGTCATATACTTTTTGCGTTATTAGTGAACTGAAAACAAAGAGAACAAGGCGCAAGCTTAATAGGCTTTCTACTACAAGCATTTCAAGTCATGTTACAATTACGGTTAATATCTTTGGTTTGTAGTCGTTGGCAAAAGGCCAAGTGGTAGAACGCGAGACTATTATAAAGCTAGCTCCCAAAGACTTTCCGGGCTTTCATATGGAAGTTCATTGCATAAAATAAAATATATTATGCTCGTTGTGATAGACAATAGGTTCGAAAAGACAAGGAGTCAAATAAAATACTATATAATAATACGGCACGACCACGGACATTTTTGCAAAATTAGCTTAACTGTTTGTAGGTGGGAAGTTGGCTGTTTACCAATTTGTAAACAGCCAATTTCCCACCTATTTTGACCACGATTTTGAGTTTCATGGCTTATCAAAAATAGATACCTAGTAAATATTTACAATAAAATAAATAATTATTTATTCTATTCTACATATGTTGTATCAAAAAAATTCAAATAAAATATTTTAATTTTTAGTAATGCTCCTTCATTTAGAATATTACGTGGTAGTTTTTATTTCGATTTCATAAATCCTCATCTTACTTTCGATACAAATGTGTAGACCTCAAAGTAAGATGTTGATCGAGGCTCTTGGCTATCAATCCGTGAGCAGATACGACTATCGGAACAATGATTACCGAATCCACATTCCACATATCGATAATCTCGTGAGATAAAAATATTTGTTTTTTTTATTATTATTATCAAAGTGGGTCCTATTATATGAATAGTCGTCTATTATTAGAACATAGTTATTTTACTATTTGTGTTTCCTTTTAATTAAGCAAGGTATTAGAGAAGCCGAGGGTCAAACCAAGTGGCGTGCAATTGGAGAGGCCTATCCAGCAGTGGACTGCGGTAGGCTGCTAATGTAGATGATGAAGCAAGGCATAAAAGAAAAAAAAACTTCTTTATATTTAAAATTTTCCTTTTTCTGTATTTTTTTTCATAAACGACGTATATTATCTTTCAAATTAAGCCCCTACCTAGTGTTCTGAATTGAACTGTTACATTTACAGTATCTTATAAAGATGTATCATAAAAAGTAAAAGAAAATCATCCATATTTATTTAATACTTACTATACTCTTTGCGCTGTAACATGGTGCGGCATTTATTTGTAGATTAGATAGAACATTCTGGTTGGTTTAATTTAATTTACTACAGTTATTAATGATTTAATATATTGCGAATATGGTACAGCTGAAATACTAAGTCATAATTTGTAAATCACGGCAAATTTCAAGAGTGAAACGAAATGTTAATGAAACTGTCACGCACCATGCTACAGCGCAGAGTGTAGTATATGGACTTCAAATTAATTACAAAACAAAATACCTCTGAAATGTTGCCAATTTAATATCAAAACCCGATTAAAACTTTTCTTTTCTTGATCTTTAGATATAAAGTTTGACATCGTTGACTTAAGAACAATAATTGGATGTTTTAAAGATAATCATAAAACAGATACACACATAACAAGTTTAAGTATAATCCCGAAGAATTTTTCTTTTTGTTTTCAAGAAGCCGATGTTATTGAGAAAATAATCAATGTAATCTTTTTGTTGTTGTATTTTTTATTAATTACGTGTTTCTTACTAAACTATTTTTACTTTTTTTAATTCATGAACATATATCAACATATATTCATGTATCCTAACAAATGAAAGTTTTGTTGACTCATTAATGTGACAGTAATTAAGTGACTTTCTTTTTTCTTTTTTTTATGGCATAGGTGCAAACGAGCAGACGTATCGCCTGATGGTAAGCGATTACCGCCGCCCATAGACACCCGCAACACCAGAGGCGTCACCAGTGAATGGGGGGAGGGCTTGGGGTATGAGCGTCCGGTATCCTCACTCACTCGGTGAAACATAGCGCATGCGGTGTTTAATACCGGTTTTCTGTGAGGCCGTGGTATCACTCCGGACGAGCCTGCCCATTCATGCCGAAGCGTGGCTCTCCCACAGTACTTTTTTTTCACGGTATTTAATTTGATTAAACTGCTCGTTCTATTTGGAAATTAAAACCATATGTGACGATGGTAAGATTTGACTTTTGTTTTGGCGTTATATATACAGTAAAAATAAATGCAATCCAATTGAGAACCCCTTTTTTTGTTTGGAGTAGGACAAAAAGTTATAGCTTTTTTCACCGAGGCCACAAAGAATTTTAGTTGATTGAATTAAAAAAAGAAATCTACATTTAGGTTCAAATGTACTATAATTAACAAAAGCAAGATAGAGACGTTACCATATTTCCGCTGCTTTAATGTTGTTCTCACAGTTGGAAATCTGGACAATTTTGTATCATAGAATAGCCTTGCATAACAGCTAAAGAAAAAACGCAGCAGTAACTGAAAGTCAAATTTTTCCTTAATAATTTCCTAAAAATAAGAATAAATATAATAAATAAGTGCTTATTTTATCTCAACAAATTACATCATGTATACAGTTGTCAGATTTTTTTACAAGAATTTCGTAATTTGTGGGAGATCTGGAGTCTAAACTAAGCCGAAGTCTGTGTAGATCACCAGACAAGTTGCAAGCGTTTGTCTTTCTGCAATCGTTAACGCCTAAATTATCATGTGTCATTGGCTAATCTTAGACAAAGGTGTGTGTATGTGTGTGTATGTGTGTGTGTATGTGTGTGTGTGTGTGTGTTAATAGATATATAATTTTGTCAGAAATGAAATAAGAAAAATGAAAAAGTAAGTTTTTCTTTAGTAAACACAGTAGTGCAATAGAGGAAAACTTACCGTCATCCATCATAGTTGGGCCTTCGTTTATCTTTATTATAACGAGAATAGTCAAACGAGGCAGGCGTACCTTAATATTTTTGAATGTCTTCTTTAAATGGCTTCATATTCCTCATAACTCTTACTACTCGGTCTTCGCACTGATTTTTTTTGTTTATTGCTGTCTTGATATTAGCTGTTTTTTTCTTATTACATTTCAATCATTTAACATTTAGTGAGAAATATATATAACTAGCTGGACCCACGCAACGTCGTTTACGTCTCCGTAAACTTAAATAAATAAAATCCGTAAAATTTTACGCAACGGGCAATAGCCCGTTGCGTAAAATTTTTCCCCCGTTTTTGTAATATTATTCATTGGCGCTCCGCTCCTATTAGTCTTAGCGTGATGATAGCCTATAGCCTTTCTCGATAAATGTACTATTCAATACTAAACAAATTTTTCAAATCGGACCAGCGGTTCCTGAGATTAGCGCGTTCAAACAAACAAACAAACAAACTCTTCAGCTTTATAATATTAGTATAGATAATATACTATATATATATATAACAGTACAAATACAGTACAAATTTGCTTCACACATTCTAATTTACAAACTAACTAATGTGTAGTCTGCGTAACAGCGGGATGACAGGCAATCATTCTAAGAGGCACTTATTATGATTGGCGCTCGACATCAAGTGATTGGTTGATTAATTATGTTGTATTATTATATTCTAAGTAATTTGTGGTAACTTTCTGTGTATTTGTATTTAAATATATATTTTCATCAATGACATGACATCTTGTTTAATACGTATACGGTTTATGCAAGTAAACAATTTTTTTCGACTGCCTCATCAGCGCAGTGGCGCAGCGACTGCTGTGCATGAGGTCTCGCGTTCGATTCCCGGGTCGCGGCGGACCAAATGTTTGTATGATCTGCAAATATTTGCTTCGGAGTTTGGGTGTTTTCTATGTATAACATATGTATGTAGTTACAAAAAAAAGTACTTATACAGAATTTATTTTTGAGACAGGACAGTAAGGGCACCAGGTACCTTAACCGTTATACAGTTACAAGAAAACGGTTTAGGAGAGCTACCAAAAAAATTTAAGATTTTCCGAACTGCATTTACAGTTTTTGGAAAACATTTACAATGAGCAAGAAAATGGTCATTTAAAAAAACTTTTTTTTATGCCAATCGAGCCTGTTTCTTATAAGAATCAAACGTCTCTACTGGACCGACTGAGGTTTAAGTACTAGTCAGAAATCGCAAAAAACTTTTCCCATACATTTGTACGGTTGTACGCGGCGTTACTCAATTATAACCCCCCCGGCTTTAAGCCGTTGCATCGTTGTGGACTTGATCCGATAAGATTGAACTTTGATCCCAACCTAGTTTGCGAAAAGGTTCGGAAACCTCTGCCGACTCCTTTTCAAATAGTGTATTAATATTTTTCTATATATTAATTAATCCTCTTTTTAAAGCTATGGTGCGATCATTATTACAAATAAAAGTACATTTTAAAATTATTATATTATACTCGTAAATAAATCAATCATACAGCCTATGGGCTTTTGACTACTATTTTTGACAATGTATTATTTTATACAAGGTACCTACTAAAAAAATTGTAAGACTGCCAAATTTCAAGAAAATAACTTCTTAAGTTATAGGTGTTAATACGGGGCGGTATTCCTTACCATACGCCAGGTGATCCCTTGGCCCGTTTGCCATCACATAAAAATTACATTGGGACTTGGGACTCACAATATAGTTATCTAAACTTGTCATAATCTTAATAGAACTCCAAACACGTGCATAAATTGTGATGACAGTTAAATAGGTTTCAAGACAGAAAGCCGTACCCGTCAAAGATCACCGCCAAAATTAATTACAAAACTGTATTGTTTAAGATTTCTATTATTGACACCTTATTCTGTTTAATTAACTCAACTTTACGAACTCCAAAGTGGTTTATATTCACGACAAGCGGTACTTGGGACAGGTAATTAAATCGATTTAGCCTGGAATTGAATTTCGCACTTCAATTATTTCTTTAGGCGCTTCGTTTGGAGCTCTCCAGGTTTTATAAGTAAATTGACAATATATTCGGAGTTAATTTTGCTCAGCGAGCTGTCCCTTAGATTCTCATTACTGTTAATATTAAGTAAGTTTATTATATTTACTCAGGATCACTTAAAGACGGTTAAGGTACTTCTTATTTCTTTTCAAAAGACAGCTCCCGCATTAGGAATAAATCTTGTGTCGCAGGGGACTTACCCAGACTCAGAACAACAATTTCTGGATATCACAAAGTGTTGTCCCATGCAGGATTTGAACACACTTGGCGAAGCAGCGAGTGGTGTGGCGACCGCTTTCACTACTAAGCCGTACGTTCAGTCAAACTTTATTCTATGGACATGAATTTCAAGCAATCAAGTATTAAGATCAACAGAGAATATTAATTACTTTCAACGGTTCTGAAGGTAGGTTCTCTATGAAAGGGAAGATAACCAAATGGTATTTTCATAACTTTAAACTTTCACGTTACTTAACATATAATTATAACTAATAAACGGTTATTAACGCGATTAACTCTCTAAGTTTTTTTTTATGGTATAGGGGCAAACGAGCAGACGTATCGCCTGATGGTAAGCGATTACCGCCGCACATGGACACCCGCAACGCAAGAGGCGTCACAAGTGCGCTGCCGGCCTTTTAAGAAGGAGTACGCTGTTTTCTTGAAGGTTTGAAGGTCGTATTGGTCCGGAATACCGCAGGCGACAGTTCATTCCACCGTTTTGTTGTAGTTGTAGTATAGTATGTGATAGTACATAGAAAAACGAAAATATAAAAAAATGTGCGGCTGGAAACAGAATCTACTATTAGGTCGACGATGGAGGGTTTATACATTTTCCTTTGACCACAGACAATGCATTAACCCAATTAAACTAATGAGCACTGTTCGAAATAAAAAACGAAAAGTGCTAGCTTTTGGCCTCACACGCCGTTAGTGGAACAATTTAAAAAACTCTATTGCGAACATTGTACAGCTAAGTACATACAATTTGATTTGAAGAAGTTCAAAGAGCTTTTGTATGTAGCAAGAATGTCGAAACTTTTGTTATTTGTTGGCTGATTGAATCAGATATTATATAACTTTAGTTCTTTGGTTTAGTATATGTTTTCCTCTTTTATATCTCTCGTAAAATGAGGTTTCATCGGCACTTTGAACTCGGAACAAATCAGTAATATTACCTGCTTGAGGATTATTACAGAAACTTTGAAGTTTGTACTTATATGTAATATTTTTAATGGTATTATGAGGAGTTTAGTTTTATTTCTGAGTAGATTTTCTTTTATATATTGAATATTTAACCGATAATCAGGTAAGGATTACTTGTTTTAGTTATAATAACTTGTAATTAAGGCTTACTTGAAAAATTATGCTACGTATTTATAAATGCTCGCAACGCGTGTGACGTCAGTGTCTTGTGAATCAGTGGATTTCTGAGGCCGAGTTCCTCTAGGGGGTATATGACAGATGATGACGACGTGCCTGAGGTCACTTGGGCAGAACTAGCGCTGGCGGTGCAACGGCTAAAAGCTAAAAGCACCGCCCCAGGACCCGATGGCATCCCAGGCCGAGCGTGGGTCCTGGCTCTAGATGATGAGGCGCCGGCTCTCGAGCCCCGACTAAGAGGGTTGTTCAGCGCATGTCTCGAGCAGGGCCAGTTTCCGAAATTGTGGAAGACGGGGAAACTGGTCCTCATCCGGAAGGAGGGGCGCCCGGCGGACTCACCATCCGCCTACCGGCCCATAGTGTTGCTTGACGAGGTGTGCAAACTCTTTGAAAGAGTGATTGCATGGCGCCTCGTCAAGCATCTCTTCAGGGTGGGGCCGGATCTGGCGGACAACCAGTACGGTTTCCGTCAGGGGCGCTCCACCGTGGATGCGATCATGCGCGTGAAGGCCCTGGCGGAGGAAGCAGTTTCCCGGGGTGAAGTGGTGTTGGCGGTGTCCTTAGACATCGCCAACGCTTTCAACACTTTGCCCTGGAGTTGCATCAGGGAGGCACTAGTATATCACCGCGTGCCTTCCTACCTCCGCCGCATAGTCGGGGCATACCTGTCGGAGAGAGCCGTCATCTACCCAAGTAGGACCGGTCTCGGTCAACGTGAAATGTCGTGCGGTGTCCCGCAGGGGTCAGTCTTAGGGCCGCTCCTGTGGAACATTGGCTACGACTGGGTGCTTCGCGGTGCATTCTTAGATGGTGTCGCCGTCACGTGTTATGCGGATGACACGCTTGTGACGGCGAGTGGCAGGACGTACCGTGAGGCAACCCTGAGGGCCACGGCCGGGGTTGCCCAAGTCGTCGAACGAATCCGGCGGCTGGGTCTCGAGGTGGCTCTGCACAAATCCGAGGCTTTGTTTTTTCATGGGCCTCGGAGCAAGCCACCTGATCGACTCAGCCTCATAGTAGGAGGTACTCGCATCGGCATCGAGCCCTCTATGAGGTATTTGGGGCTCGTACTCGACGGCCGATGGGACTTCGGACACCACTTCCGAAGTCTGGTCCCCAAGCTGGTTGGCGCAGCACGTGCATTGGCACGGTTGCTGCCAAACATGAGGGGGCCCGATGACTCCTGCAGGAGACTTTACGCGGGGGTTGTGCGGTCCATGGCCCTTTATGGGGCCCCAGTGTATGCGGAGGCCCTGAAGGCCAGCACTATCGCATTACTGCGGCGACCGCAACGGGTGCTGGCCATCAGGATCATAAGGGGGTACCGCACGATCTCTTTTGAGGCGGCAAGTCTCCTGGCTGGAACTCCACCATGGGACCTGGAGGCGAGAGCCCTTGCGGCTCTTTATCAGTGGCGCAAGGAGGCGCGGGAGTTGGGTAGGAGTCCTGAGTCTCGAGAAATCGAAAACCAGAAATCCCAACTCCGCCAGGTCCTCATGGAGGAATGGAAGGAACGACTTGGGCAACCAAGCGCTGGGCACGCCGTTATTGCGGCGGTAAGACCCGTTATGGAGGATTGGCTCGAGAGGCGTCACGGGACCCTCTCATACCGGCTGACGCAGGTGATCACTGGGAAAGGATGCTTCGGAGATCACCTGTGTCTGATCCGTAAGGAGCCAACGCCCGAGTGCCACCACTGCGATGGCCAGATCGTGGACACGGCTCTCCACACGCTGGCAGAATGTCCGGCATGGGGGGAGCCGAGGCGTGATCTCGTCGCAGCCGTCGGGGTGGGGGTTCTCTCGCTCGGTAATATGATTGCGGCCATGTTGCGGAGCGAGAGCGCGTGGAACTCCGCCGTTTCCTTCTGCGAGCAAGTTATGCTTGCCAAGGAGACGGCGGAGCGGGACCGGGAGAGATTTAGAACTCTACCGGCCCGCCAGGCCCGGGAACGGGCCAGGTACCGCAGGCGACTCGGGCGCCGGAGATCTCAGAACGATCTCCGTCCTCCATAAGCGCAAGCCTGAGGGTGACAGATGAGGCCATCTGTCACCCTAGCAGAAGCAGGCTCGGGTGGAAGCGCGGACGCGGCGGATCGCAGCATCCGCGCCCCAGGGGAGGGTAACGGGAACATCGGGGTTCCCACACGGTAGGGGGCTGTCTACGAACCGTAGGTGGCCCGAGGTACGTCGGGGTTCCAGGGCTTTCCTTGCTAGGGTACACCTGGTCCCCGGCTTCTAGTACCCGAGACGGCGTGCGGTTTTAGTCGGTTCGGGTCCGACATGCCACCAGGAGGTGGTATCCGAGGGGATTTCCGCACGGAAAAAAAAAAAAAAAAAAAAAAAAAAAAAAAAAGGGGGTATATGACAGAAAGAAAATGTACTTAAGGATGACTAGTGATTAAAAATTATGACTTAGCAGTCACTGTAAGCCGATACTCTCTTTAAAGTTAGGAAACTTATTTAAAAAAAATGTTTTTTTTTATCGTTACATGCAAATATTAAAGGTACTTTTACCACTGTGTGTCTATTGGTAAATAAAGAATTTATTTGGTTCTAAAAATATAGTACACATACTCCTTCGCAACTCAATATATTTCCACGTACCGTCTCTTAGGGGACTATTAGTCTCCCAGTTATTGCCGATAACAAATTATGCGGCTTGGACGGCCAGTGTAGGAATAAATTTTACACAATATAAGAGTATACAAGGAACTGAAACGCCGATATAAGAAAGTCGTTGTCATACACGTTGGTAGGAATGGTCCTACCTACCTATGGAGATAAGTCATCTTGTCTGATAAGATATTATTTACCTAATAAAGAATAATTCACTCTACTTTGGTCAAATATCAATCGACTACACGTTAAACATGTATATAAACTTTAATAATTATTTTGGAAATAAGCCATCCCACCAAAAACATTTTCATGTAAAATGATGCCAAGACGACTGCATATGGTTTACCCTGTGAAAAAGATATCAGATCTCATGTAGAGCCAAGGTTCTGTATCTACACGCCCTAACTCTACCAACCCTAACTTCATAAACTCTACATCTCAGTAAAAATGTATGGCTTCGCCGTTTCGCTACCATATCGTCACGAAGGGGAAACGAACGCCTTTTGTGTTTGCAAATATCTAGTTTCTGAACTAATGTGTTATACGAATATTTAGTTTCTGAAGTAACGAAACAGCCAAGCCATACATTTTTACTGAGATATAGAGTTTATGAAGTTAGGGTTGGTAGAGTTAGGGCGTGTAGATACAGAACCTTGGCTCTACATGGGATCTGATATCTTTTTCACATGGTAAACCATATGCAGTCGTCTTGGCAACATTTTACATGAAAATGTTTTTGGTGGGATTTCATTTCTTTTTGTAAGTTTCCTTTTTTTTCTTTTTTTGGGCTGTATTTCTTGTACATCTTCTTTCTTCTTTCGAAAAAGTCTGTGTACTAAAAATAAAACCTCTAGCATAAACATTTGTGAAAGTCTCATACAAACTTTCACCCCCCAAATTTGGGGGTTGGGGGGCAAAAGTAATAGGTTTATGAATTTTTTTGTTGTTTGTGTACTAAACTTAGTTTACATACCAAATTTCAGCTTTCTAGCACTTCAGGAAGTACCTCAATAGTTTTGATGATCATCAGTGTGTCAGTGACGAAATTGGTGTTTTTTTGGTATCAATAAAATCTAAACTATCAGAGCTATGCAATTGAAACTTTGTACGTTTCATTAGTCTATTAGTAACATCATATCCTGAAAATTTGAACGATCTGGTATATCGAGAACCAAAGTTATGGGGGTTCAAAAAAACGACGAAACGCTTCGAGAAAAGGTAGGTAGTGCCCTTGCGCTACGCTTGGCTCGTCTTGGCGGGGGCACGACCGTGCCCCCAGATTCGTCTCGAACACGATGCGTCTACGAAGGTTGTTGGAATACTATGGGAATACTGGCATACAATATGTTTGTCACCTAACCATTGTGACGTTTCGCCACAATGACAGCTGTGACTCTAATCCAACGTAATGTAGCCCGATGTGACTATGTAGCGGCGCCACCGCCGCACGAGTGACGTTGCTCCAAGCTCGTGCCTCTTCGGGGATCTTCGCCGCGGCCGGGCGCTTTTCGGTTTTACTGCGGTCTCGGCGCCAGTCCTTTGTTCGCTGTTGCGCAAGGCACTCCCGCGCTCCGCTAGCTCGCATGTCTAACTGTAAACCGCTTTCACTTTCGTTGACGTATAATAAATATTTAATTCGCGCTTTCAAATCTGTGTCCTTAGCTTTCGTTCCTTTAACTATACTGTTCTTTCATCTTCCTAAACTGTATCTTTTGTGTATTCGTGCTTTCTACTCTTTTGTGTTAATTGTAAACTTAATTTCAAATATAAAAAAACCGTTGACTCTTTAAAAGACTTTAATTTCTGTGGACGTTCACCTACAACTATAATACCTATACATGTATTTTGACCCCGTGTTGAGCCGGGTAAGAATAGCTCAACCCCATGTCCTCCCGTGGGTGTCGTAGAAGGCGACAGAGGGATATAAAGATGGATGAACACCAGCATCCTTGCCCGGCTGGACATTACCACCAGTCGGGTGTAACCTACCCATATCCCGTGTTCCAAACCACCCCCTTATTACCTAATCCTTCCTCAACCGTCCTGTATATTCCCGTCTAAATCCTAATTCTCCGTCCCAGCCGAACTGTGGCGGCATAAACCCACACCATGGGCCGGCACAGCCCTGGGGCACTAAATACCCCCAAAAAGGTGTACCGCACTTGCATGGGCAAGCAAGCTGCGAGTTACCATCTTCTGTCCAACAAAAAAGAATGGAAGCACAAAGAAACAGAAAACTACCCCAGGAGGGTACCCCTAGGGGAGAATCCCTTGACGAGCTCAGCTCCGACCGCCCCGCGTATTCTGGGGGTGGCATTTTGTGTTCGAAACCAGGATCAAGCCTGGATCTATCTAGCCTCGCAGAGGCAATCACTCCGGACGTTACGTCCAAAACACAGTGGACTGTCGTCGCCCACAAGCGCCCTTGCAAAAAGGGTCGCAGTGAATCAGCGGCAGGCACAGCCACAAAAACATACACAAAACAAACAAAACAAGGACTGCAAGGCCTACCGGAACGCAGACACCACAACCGGCGCGCGAGAAGGGAAGCCGTGCAGCCCATAAAAACTTTACAAACCACCACAGCCACCGCAGCAGCCGGAACGCAGCGCGAACCTGCTCCGTCCACCTTGAAAAAGGCGACCACGGAGCAGGAGGCTGTAACCCACACAGCCACCGCAGCAGCGGAACGGCAGCGCGGACCTGCTCCGTCCCCCTTGAAAAAGGCAATTACTGAGCAGGAGGCTAAAAACACAATCAAAACACAACACAAAAAAAACACCAGCCAACGGAGAAGGAAACGCAAGCCGAGAGGTAATCGCGGCCAGCGCGTGGCTCCCACTGAACCTGAAAAGGAGCAGCCTGGGACTGGAGGCGATCGGACTGTCCAAGTTTCTTCGAAACGCACCCAGCCTCCCAGGGGGGACGCCAAACGCGCGAAAACCGAGGCGAGACCAAAGCGGACGATGTGCTACGCAGATGCGGCTCAGTCGCACCTGAGAGTAGCAATTACCACCGTCCCGCCCAGGGACCTCTCACTTGCGCAGGCGGAGCAGCTCAGGGAAGCTATCGACGATAGTATTCTCCAAGCTGTACTGTCTCCTCCTTCTTCCAGCTCGCAGGCTTCATCATTCCGTGGGCGCCCCTTCCTTACAGACGGGGTACTTGCGATGTGGTGTGAAGACGCGAATGCTCTCAGCTGGTTGGAGAACATAATAAAAACCATCGCCTCACCGATACAAGACACAACCCTGGCGGTCATTAAGATGTCGAAGATTAAGAAGAAGCTCAAGGCTGGCCTTCTGATTCACACCCGCATAACAGACGCTGCCACGCTACACAAAGTCCTTTGTGCTCAGAACCCGTGGTACAAAGTTGACACGTGGCAGTGTTACGATATGACCGTCGACGACAACAAGGCTGACGTGGCTTCCAAGGAGAGGGTGGTTCATCTTCTCCTTGGAATCCCCAAAGACCAGAAAGACGACATTTTAAAAAGAGACCGCCGTGTCGCCCACATGTCAGGGAGCGGATATGTCCGCTTCCTCACATCGGAAGAGGACACGGCCGTAAAACAGGCAGGGACAATAGAGGCCGCAGAGAGGACGCCGCCTACCTCTGAGCCTACCGCATCCACCTCAGCTCCCGAACACGGTTTGAGCGGGATGGAGGCGGATATGTCACTGCAACAGGAGGGACGGTCCAGCGACGAAGATGATGTCCTGCGCAGTCCCTAACTACACAAACATCGTTCAAACCAACCTCCAGCACAAAACAAATAGCGACGGCCACCCTTCGAAGACTGCTGGAGGTAAGCAACAATACGGTCGCCCTAGTCCAGGAACCCTGGATTAGAAAAAATAGGATATGCGGCCTGAACAACATTGGCGGTAAGTTACTTGTAAATACTACTGTTGACAACCCGCGGACCTGCATTTTTATGCCAAAAACCATTCCGGCAACCATGCTTAACCATTTCTGTTCTAGAGACCTCACTGCGGAAACAAATACAGAAAATCAAACTGTCCTAGTTTTAGCCTCAGTGTACATGCCTAGTGAAGGTGAAATTCCTGCAAAGGAATTAACAGAACTAGTGCAACACTGTGACGCTCAGAACTGGGAACTCATCATCTCCGCAGACTGCAATGCACACCATCCGCTGTGGGGAAGTAAAGATTCAAACAAAAGGGGTGAGTCATTAACTGTATACTTATTCAAAACAAACCTAAACATCATGAACAGAGGTACGGAACCCACGTTTGTAAGTTCAAGGTATCAAACCATTATTGACATAACTTTAGCAACACACATGGCGGCCAACCTCATTGAGGGCTGGCACGTATCAAGCGAGCCTTCCTTTGCGGACCACCGCCGTGTGTGTTTTAAATTAAGATATAAACCACCAGACCCTGTCCCATATCGCAACCCCCGTAAAACAGATATAACAAGGTACACAGAATCCCTAACCAAAGCACTAAGTGACACAAATATGACCGACACAGCACTTGGTACTTCCAACATAGAATCAAACGTGCAGTTCCTAACAAATGTCCTGGTGAGCAGTTACAGGTCAGCGTGTCCCCTGATAACTCCAAAAAACCAGGAGAAAAGTTCATGGTGGGGGCCAGAACTTGAAAGACTACGTAAGGGGCTTAGGACTCTCTTCAACCAAGCTAAAAATTCCAGGACCATAGAGGACTGGGATAATTATAAGGCTGCACAAAAACACTACAAGAAGCGGATCAGGTTCCGGAGAACGGAGGCCTGGCGTAACTTCTGTAGCAGTATAAACTCGACAAACCAAGCCGCAAAAATAAAGAAAATCCTAACTAAGGGTGACCTAAATCTCTTAGGCTCCCTTAAAAAGGAAGACGGCACTTACACCAACACAAACGATGAAACCAGTGCAGTACTGTTAGATACACACTTCCCCGGGTGTCTAATTACATCAGACAGGGAATGGCATGACAAAAAATACAGCACACCAACAACCCAAGAATGGGAAGTCGCATACAATGTAGTAACCGAGGATAAAGTCAAATGGGCGCTTAAGAGTTTCGAACCCTTTAAATCCTCGGGGCTGGATGAAGTCTTCCCAGCACTTCTACAGTGGCATCCCGAAGAGGTAACTAAACATCTAACACCTATCTACAGGGCTTGTATAGCATATAAATACATACCAAAACTGTGGAGAGAGGCGAAAGTAGTCTTCCTACCAAAACCAGGTAAGGAGGACTACACACTAGCCAAATCATTCAGGCCCATCAGTCTCACATCTTTCCTCTTGAAAACTTTGGAAAGACTAGTGGACAGACACCTACGGGATGGAATTCTCAAAAATACTCCACTACATCCCCAACAACACGCCTGCAGAAAAGGCAGATCAACAGAGTCGGCCCTTCATATGGTAGTACAGAAGATTGAATCGGCTTTCGCAAATAAACAGTCAACAATGGCGGCCTTCATAGACATAGAAGGCGCCTTCGATAAAACTATACACAACAGCATTAACCGCGCCCTACAAAAACTTAAGGCAGAACCAGTCATCACAGACTGGATCACCGAGCTGGTCGGCAAAAGGGCGGTTCAGACAGCGGTGAATACTACTATGAGAGCAAGGGTAGTCAGAGGATGTCCACAAGGCGGGGTCCTATCACCGCTTCTATGGAACATAGTAGTAGACAGCCTCATAAAGAGACTAAATGATCAAGGATACACTACTATCGGTTATGCGGATGACCTAACAATTCTGATAAGCGGGAGCGCGGAAATTGTGTTATGTGAGGTCATGCGTTCGGCTTTTCAGATTGTAGAAGAATGGTGTGACGAACAGAAACTGTCAGTAAATCCGAGAAAAACAGAACTTATCCTCTTCACCAACAAAAGGAAGTTACCAGAACTAAAGTTGCCAAAATTATTTAACACCAATCTCTCCCTGTCAACTCAAGTAAAATATCTGGGTGTTATTCTTGACAACAAACTGAACTGGGCGAGCCATATCGAAGCAAAGACAAGAAAGGCCTGTATAACTTTCAATCAGTGTAGAAGACTAGTTGGTAAAAGATGGGGTCTTAACCCAAAGATCACACTTTGGTTATACACTGCAGTTATCAGACCCTCCATTACCTACGGATCAGTTGTATGGTGGCCCAGAACGCAACTATCCACAGCTAAAATGAAACTTCAGAGTCTACAACGCTTGGCCACAGTAGCAACTACTGGATGTATGAAAACTACTCCATCAGCCGCATTAGAGTATCTCTTGAATTTGAGACCTCTAGATCTAGTCATCCAACAGGAAGCGACAGCAGCTGCCCTAAGACTAAGATCAAACTCATCATCCTTCATGATCATTATATCCAACTATCCGCAGAAACAAACGATAGCTCTGGCGTCGGCGAAGTTAGGATATATACAGACGGCTCCAAAACACAAAAGGGTACCGGAGCTGGCGTCTTCTCGAACGACTTAAATATCAAGATATCAACTACTCTAGACAAGCTAAACACAATCTTTCAAGCAGAATGTGTTGGTATAATCAAAGCAGCACAAGCAATTGCAGCCAGAGATGTGAGAGAATCAAACATCAAAATTGTCTCTGACAGTGCATCCGTGCTTCAAGCTCTGCAAAACAACAAGATGACCTCTGCCCTCATTAAGGAATGTCATGACAATCTCCAGTCCATTGCAACTACGAACAAAATTACCCTGCAATGGATAAAAGGGCACAGTAACTCAATGGGTAATGACGCTGCAGATGAATTGGCTAAAAGGGGATCGGAAACGACAGTGTGTGGACCGGGACCACTACTGCCTCTGCCCCAAGCCCAAATAAAAACATGGCTGCGCGCCAAAACCGAAGAAAAACACAAAAAAGAATGGAAAACCAACGAAGGATGCAGGCAAACAAAAAGTGCAGTTCCGGTGGCATCAAAAAGACTAGCCCGCAACCAGATCAGACTAAAAAGGGACGATCTCAGGAAGGTCACAGGTATCCTGACAGGGCATTGTCCCCTGAACAAGCACCTATTCACTATAGGTGCAACAGACAGCCCTCTGTGCAGGGGATGCATGGAGGCAGAAGAAACGCCGCAGCACGTTCTCACAGAATGTAGAAGTGTGGCAGATCAACGGGTGGACATCCTCCAATCAACATCACTCCCGGAAGCATGTAGTGACCTGAAAAGGCTGCTGAGCTTCTGGGATGATCTAGGATGGTTGGAGTAGGAAGATGACATACCTACGTACAACGGCCCAATCAAGAGGCTAAGTGCGGAAATGGCCCGGTAAAACAAACAAACAAACATACATGTATTTTACAAAACTTATACACCACGGTTGATTGTACTCCTTACTTCGAATTTCCCTGCTATTGAAGTGTCGTATCGTAATCGTACCCTTGGTCGCCCATTACGATAGGTACTCTACGTACAAAAAAAAAGTTAGGGTTTGTATTGTAAAGTCGGCTAGTCTATAGCCAGGTACTATATCTCCTATATCTCCTAACAATTAAGATTCCATGCACTCTAGAAGTTTCATATACCTGGTAATATTACTCACTTTGTGTTGGTTAATTATCGTAAGTTACCATGGTCCATGTCCTTGCATAACCAAACAGAAATATGTATTTTTCTATTCTTTTCCATGTTTGATTAGCGTGTATGAACTGTCAATTATAAAAGCAGTGGAGGTAAAAAATTGATCGACGCCACCATTTGTCGCGTGGCACGGTGCGGCTGTTCTTGCTGGCCACTCGTGTGGAAAAATTGTTTGACCCTTTCGTATTATGATACATATTATGAATAACGGCTAATGTTAAAAATATACCTTTCTCAGGACGTAATCGTTTTATTTTTATTCTACAGAGGACGGTCGGGTCACATTAAACAAAGAGGTCATGTTTTTAATAAACACGCAAGTGAATCGACTTAGTTTAAAGCTGAATATTTTTAAGGTAAGAATTTATTGTTTGATTTTGATATCAATGATTCATAAATTTTATTTTGTAAAGATTTGAATAAATACTAATACTATAAAGGCTTATGTTTGTCCATGCAAACATCCATATTCTTATATTTGTTTCTCTTTTTTGTAGGTACTTAATTTTCTGACATCCAATGATATTCTGTTTCAAGAACATCTAAAAAGATTATAACAGTTGTAAAGAATATACTCGTATTTACTCACAATGACAACGTCTGCAAAAGTATCATTTTTACTCGAGCTTTGAACTAATTTTATTCATGTAAATCTTGTTTTCTTATTACTTATGTATAGGTATAGTACCTATTTTTATGCGAATGAGGACACAGCTGAGGACTGACAGCACGGCGTAATAATCGTAATGGAAATATTGCATAACTTTTATGAGCTTTTTATTCGACTTGCTTACATAAAGGTACACGCATCGTAAATTTGTGAGACAAGCGGCGTTACTCAAAATAATCATGATTTGAGATTGCATTGCTTTTTATAATCTCCACACAAATTATTTAGATATAAATTATGTCATAGTTAATTTATGTTACGTTGAAGTCAAGTACATATTTTGAAACAATAATTCATATAATAGGTCTTTACCTATGAAATTGCCGTTTTGTATGCAATAAGTGAAAGTACTTTTTTTTTTAAACTTTTTTATTTCTGTTATTTGAAGTAATCACCCATGCAATGGACGCATCTTTGCCAACGCATTGGCATTTTTTTTGATGCCCTTCTTGTAAAAATCAGCTGGACGGGAGGCAACAAACTCTTCAAAGGCATTTTGTACTGCCTCTCGGGAATTGATTTTTTTACCCACTAAAAAGTTGTCTAAATTTTGGAAAAAGTAATAGTCGGTAGGTGCAAGGTCTGGTGAGTATGGCGGATGAGGGAGAGCTTCTAACCCCAGCTCTTGCAGCTTGGAGACTGTCTGTTGCGCAGTATGGAGTTCGCGCGATGTCGTGAAGGAGCAGTGGGGACGACCGATTGACCAAAACTGCTTGCAGATGTGCAAGCTTCTGCATCATTCTCTCCAGTTCTTCACAGTACACATCTGCATTAATGCTCATGCCGTTTTGTAAAAAGCTGTGGTGAATCACACCCGCACTAGACCACCAAACAGTGACCATCACCTTTTTAGGGGTCATTTTTGGTTTAGGGCATTGCTTTGGTGCTGAACCAGGGTCTAACAAACTTGCTGAGCGCTTTCGATTGTCGAACAGAATCCATATTTCGTCGCACGTAAGAATTCGTTTCAAAATTCCTTAATTTCTTTGCCTGTTGAGCAGCGCAAGGCAAGTCTCGACGCGTACGTTGCGCTGGCGATCGTTAAGGTCGTGGGGCACCCACCTATCAAGCTTTTTTACCTTGCCAATTTGTCGCAAATGGATCAATATTCTTTTGATGCTTACATTAAAAGCTGCTGCTAGCTCAGCTGTAGATTGAGTTCGTCAGCTTCCGCAATCGCCTTTAATTGATTATTGTTAACCAAAGTCTCCGGACGACCACGAGCTTCATTTTTCAAGTCAAAATTTCTAGAACGGAACCGGGAAAACCAATAACGGGTTGTGCGTTCGTTTGTACAGTTCTCTCCATAAACGTTTCTGATGTTACGTGCCGTTTGTGTCGCGTTGGTGCCACGACGGAACTCATATTCCATAATTACACGAATTTTTAAAGTATCCATTATGACGAAAAATGTTCAAATGTAATGAAAATACAACGCTAATCAGAAAACAAAAGACTGAGTTTGTAAATAGAATGTCATGGTTTTAAAACAAAATTAATTTGAATTTAGAATACAGAGCCATTACATTTTTTTTTAATTTGAAATGACCAGTACTGAAGAACGGCAATTTCATAGGTAAAGACCTAATACAATAGCTCAGATTACTAAAGAAAGCCAGATAGACCGTAAAGAACACGACAATGAATCTACAAAGTCAATATGAATTAGAAAGCGAATACATTCTCGCGGCAGTGTTTGACAAGCCGCCATATTGTGTACACGTCACGAGTGATTTTTTATTGCATTTTCAAAATGCCGTCTTACATCATTAAACACTGTAAGAGTTGTTCCCAAAAACAAAAAAAGGGAGATGGAATATCTTTTCACAGGTAAATACAGATTATTTAGTTGCTATAATTATTTATTTTCCCGATAATTATATTGTTGTGTCGGAACACAAAACCTCAACCGTAGTTCAACTGTGATACCAGTTTTTGTCTATTTTTTTCCCTTCAATTAGGGAAATTACGTATTAGTCCAGACATTAGTGAACCTCATTTCTATATTTAGGGACTTGGTTCCAAACCTCATCTGAAAGTATTCTTTGGTGATACATACAATTATTTCTGTTAATTATTACATACGAACAATTTGTGAATGTTTCTACAAATTGCTGTTCTGGGTCTTGATGTGTTTTATGTATTTAACTTGTGCTTCATATCATAATTGAATGGTTCAGAATGATCGATAGTAAGTAACTTGATTCCCAAGTACTTACCGTATAAAGCAGAAGATTTAAAAAAAAAACATACATTACAAGTTTTTGCGTTTGGTAAAGAAATTTATTTTAGCTTTTTATGATTTTTGTAGGTTGCCGACAGTTGTTATTTTACGCGACGAATGGATTTCTATTATTCGCCAAAGTAGAAAAGACAACGATTGGCTGGAACAAAGAGGCTGACACGTACTTTACTGAAAACGGTTGACGGTTAATTAAAAATCATAAGTACCAGCACTAAATTTGTCAAAACTGAATATTCTTCTTTTATGTCCCTCCCACACTTCTGACTTTGTAAACTCTTCGTTCTTCGTTCAAGCAGTTCTGCTCTGGAATGCGCTACCACTTGAGATCAGGATGTCCACTAACCGTCTCATATTTAAAAAGAGGGTACATAACCTCCTTCTCACTGGCATGGCAGAGTCATCATAACGATAGCACTTCAACTCCAACACATTTCTTGTTATTCATAGTGTACTAATGTGATGTAAATATTTTTTTAAGTATAAGTAATATCATATATATTTATAGTGTTTATGTATTTGTCATATTTGCCATACCTATTTATGTAATGCTGTGTAATGTTTATTTTAGTTAGTACAAAACCTATGCGCGCCTACCTCACAAGATTTCTACACCACCCTAAGGTTGACTGGTAGAGAATGCCCTGGGCATTAAGTCCGCCGATGTACAAAAGTGCATAAAGTTATAAATAAATAAATAAATATTATTAATAGCTCAATGGGCCCAATTACTTTAGAAGACCAATGTAGTCCTTCACATTCACCTTCAGTTAATACAGAACCCAAAACCCATATAAAAATAGTACAGAAGAACGTGAAATTAGAGATACAGACTTAGACTCTATTTTTGATACACCAAGAAAACACAAATTAAAAAAGAAATTAAGAAAACAAAAGTATTTACGAGTCACTGCTCAGCGAAAATTAAAAACATCACAACAAAGAATTCGGCGGCTCAAAAAAGGAATTTGTAACTTCAGAATATATTGAAAGAGTTAAAAGATAGAAACCTTATTAATTGTGATACAAATAACTTATTAAGTCAGAATATAATAGCAACCGAGCTTTTTCATAACATTTATTTAAAAAGGGCCGGTAAAAAGAAAATTAAATATCAGCCATCAGAAAATTTTGGTTATCTTTAAAAAGTTTTATTGGCAACCAAACGATTTTCATGAAATTAGAGGGATCATCTAAATCACGGGATTGATCACAATGTTAACATAGTAAAGTTATTGATTGAAAAATATTTAATGGTACGATTACACTACATAGCCAAATTGGAAAATAATTCTCGAAATTTAAACGCAAAACGACAATATTATAAAAAGTTAGTGCAAAATAAAGGTTTACGTACTATGTAAACTCTCAGGTTTACATAGTATGTAAAAATAACTGAATTAAAAACCATAATATTTAAAGTTTTTTAATTTTAAAATACTCTTTTTTCAATCTTAATATTTATCAAAAAATAGGGACCTTTTACTGCTTATGGTATCATTACACGCACACAAATGTACGTGTTCCTACAGTGTCGCCGCCGGCTGCACGCACACTAAAATAATCAATCGACGTCATGTTATTTGACAACAACGTTCTATCTGGCTTTCTTTAGTAATCTGAGTACAATAGGGTATTTCACCCACGAATATAATTTCAACCATGATATAAAAATACAGGTATGACATTCCAAGAACTATACGGGGTGACGTCACTATCCAGTTACCACTTTATGGCAACATAACATGAAATGATGGAAATATTTTCAGTCACCATTGTATTTAAAAAAATGTAAACTGCATTTAAATTGTTGTTTTGTGTACATAATTAAATAAAATATTTGAATTTAAATATATGATAACGTAAAACTTTATTGTTCTATCGAATTCACAAAGGGAATAACTGTGGTTGGGAGTTATTATTTCATATTACTGGTAACACTGAAACGTGCTATGTCAGTGTTTTTCCGTATGTCGATAACTTCGTTACACGCATAAGTCTGTCTCGTTCAGTGCTAGTGTATACATCTATTCTCAAATATTTATTTGTATTTATATTTAATAACAAAATGATTTGTTGTTCGATTCGGAACTGTAAGAGCAGAGCTATAAAAAAACCGACTTCGAAAAACCATCCAACGAAAACTCCCTGCCATAAAACACTCAAAAGCGTAAAATAAACTGGGTCTTCATAAATTGCTATGTGCCAATTCTTGTCTATACCTAATTCTTTATTCATTTAAATAGTAGTATTATTATGTGTGCTAGGTACCTAAAATCTGTTTGAAATCGGCGCCAAGCCAAATGTAATAGTAGTTACCACACTCGCTATATTTCGAGACCACCATCAACGACGTCGTGTCAGCCTGCGCGTGTCTGCCCGCTTATGTTGTTTTGTGCTACATGAGGAGCAGCTATCCGGCAGCGGCGAGTGCGGTACCTCCTATTATATTTTGGCTTGGCGCCGACTTCAAACAGATTTTAGGTTTGTAGGATTTTTTAGCGCAAACAATCGTAGGTTATCAGTTAGTTGAACTATTTCATATAATTTCTGCTGATGCGAATAGCTTTAGTGGTTTGAACACGTATTAAATCTGAGTATGCTCAGTTTCCAAAATTATGTTGAGATGCAAGATTTCTGTTATCGAGAACGTGGTCTACGGGGCAATAGGAATCGTATCCAAGCTTAAATGTCGTGATGGAATAGAAGCAGGTAGTTATTTAAAGCAAAATACATTAAGGGGTTAGTCATCATAGCGCCTGTGTCATCAGCTCACCTAAATAACTTAAAAGTATACAACTAAAGGTCTATAGATACGTATGAAATTGAAAGAATTATCCTCCAACTCCTAACCGTTGAGGAGTTGTACCTTCCATCATCAGCTTACCTAAATAACTTGAAAGAATACGACTAAAGGTAACATATATATATGACATTTATTTTTTTATTTTATTTTATTTATTTATTAGGTTTACCAACATTTGTTTACACTATTACATGAATAATACATAACTTACAATTAATTCAAGTGTAACAAACAATTACAGGTAAACACCACATATCTGATGTTAATTGTACAGGAAAAAATCAATAATCACAAAAAGTTACATTTTGCACTTACAAAAGTGACCGTACCACAAAGTAGTATTCTACTGTGGAAGGAGATTAGAGATAGTTCGCTTTATTTTGAATTGCGGGTCATTGTTTAGGTCTATACAGTCACCACAAGCATTAATGACTTTGCACATTCTTATATAAGGAGAATTGGCACCCAAAGCCGTCCTCCTTAGTGGCGGGTAGTGAGGAGTGATACAACTGCGTGGTATTCTCGATGGGGCCCGAAAGTTAAATAAAGCTAGTAAAGGCGAAGAGTCTATTTTATTTTTAAGAACTTTTATTGCGAACATTGCATCGTTTAGGCGTCTACGCTTGTCAAGTGAGTTTATTTGAAAATGTTTCAACCTATCGTGGTATGATCTAACTTTTTTAGCGATTCCTTTTGAAAACGCTAAATGCCAAATGAATCGTTTCTGCACGCGCTCTAGGCGTAAGGTGTGAACTGCGTAATGGGGTCTCCATACTACACTACAATATTCTAGTATACTCCTTACCAAACTGTTGTACAGAATCGTTTTTGTCTTAATACTGCGAAATGACCTACAATTTCTCAAGACGAAACCCAGCATTCTAGATTAAAGATTTATCCTCCAACTCCTAACCGTTAAGGAGTTGTACCTTTCATCATCAGCTCATCATCATTAAATGATGACTACCAGACACAAATACCGGAGTAGCTTCAGAAAATATACGAAAAACATAGTACGTGCCTGAAAAAAATGAGGGTTCCCCTCGATTTCTCTGGGATGCCATCATCAGATCCTAGTTTCCTTATCACCACGGTGATAAGGAAACTAGTCGAAACCGTCGATGTCCCGCCGGTACCACCGTCGGGACATCTCCTTTCCAACAAAAGAAGAATCATCAAAACCGGTTCATAAACGACGAAGTTATCCGCGAACACACATAAAAAAATATATATATATATGTCGGAGACACAAGAATAAACGAGAACATGAATGACAGATACAGCCAATCTGGACCAAAGCCAAACACTAATCACTACTAAACGGATACGAATTAACTTAAACACCATCAGCAACCCCCACGAGGGGGTTGGGGCAACGCTCACTCCACCGCGGTGCCCTGTGGAATTCGCCACCTAGGCTAGTAATTCCCCCACTGGTAAATATAGCCTCGTACACACGATATAAAACACAGAGATACCGACTCATGGAACCGTTCGATAGTGGAAAATGTTTGTAACACTTTTATTATTCGAATACCCTCATTCCGACACGGCCGTCCTGACGTATTACACGTCCTCGTGTGATGTTGAAGGCAGTGCATCATCGTTATCCGCAGAGAAGAAAGAGATATTTTTGTATTGTTCGGCCACTCCTGACCAAGGACATTGGGTACATTATTACATTTTATCTTTTGTGGAACAACTTCATTTAGGACATTTTCATAAAATAATAGGCTTTTCGTTATCAAATCTGAATGCTAATAGACTTCTCGCTACATACTAAATTAATAACACCAGTAAGTAGTATCGCAACAGTCACCTCACCGTTTATCGCGTTACACATTTTTGGATTATTAACAATATCTAGATGGCCTCTTATTCTACCAATTTCACTTTTCAATGGCCTCCTCGCCTTTCAGTGGCCACCTCGCCTTTCAATGGCCACCTCGCCTTTCAGTGGCCACCTCGCCTTTCAATGGCCACCTCGCCTTTCAATGGCCACCTCGCCTTTCAATGGCCACCTCGCCTTTCAAAGGCCACCTCGTACGAATTTCGAGCGGAGGGTAGTTCGACCGCTCGCCGCGAACGACGATCCGTTACACTCTCAAACATTCTGGGCAAATGAGATTCAGATCCCACTTCTGATGTCGGAGACACAAGAATAAACGAGAACATGAATGACAGATACAGCCAATCTGGACCAAAGCCAAAACACTAATCACTACTAAACGGATACGAATTAACTTAAACACCATCAGCAACCCCCACGAGGGGGTTGGGGCAACGCTCACTCCACGGCGGTGCCCTGTGGAATTCGCCACCTAGGCTAGTAATTCCCCCACTGGTAAATATAGCCTCGTACACACGATATAAAACACAGAGATACCGACTCATGGAACCGTTCGATAGTGGCAAATGTTCTAACACTTTTATTATTCGGATACCCTCATTCCGACATATATATACGGTCGAATTGAGAAACCTCCTCCTTTTTTTGAAGTCGGTTAAAAAGGCGGTTCAATAAGTTTTTTGATCGAAGCAAATGCTTCTAATAGTACGGCCACACACTCGACGAGTGGCGAGAGAAATAGCGAGAGAAATGGACAGAGACGTTGTGTGGCTGCGTTACTGGTCATGCTGCTCGTCCTGCCGCTCGTCATGCCCGGCGATCCATTTTTTGTCGGTTTTTTGGCGCGAGTCAAATGAGCCCAATACGAGCGCGAGTGACCAGCCACACACGCGCGATGCACTCACTTTGCGTCGAGCGCTCGCGTGGTTTGCACATATTGTTGCAGTAATTTTTACATGATGTCGCCGCTGAGCCGCCCCTTTTTAATGAATGGTCTAATGAAACAACTTTAAAATTTAACGAATTATTAGCCACTGAGCCTGTTTTAAGTTAGAAACATGAAACTTTATTTTTGGGCTGCTGATAAAAAATGAGTAGATACGTATTTAAGCGTTTCTGGATATTCCAAGCCTAAGGGGTGAAAAAGGGGTTGATATTTTGTACATAGGTTAGTCTTAAAGTCCATAATTTTTTAAGTTGCCTGAAACTTTGCATTCAGGCTTTTGTTTACAAATAAATGAATACTTATATCAGCATTAATGGGAATTCTACTCCTAAAGGGGTTTAAAATAAGGATCTAAAGTTTGTTTGAAAGTTCTTATTAATGGGCTATTTCATATGTATAAATATTCCCCCCATCCCCCAAAGGCCGGCAACGCACTTGTGACGCCTCTGGTGTTGCAGGTGTCTATGGGCGGCGGTAATCGCTTAACATCAGGTGATACGTCTGCTCGTTTGCCCGCCTATTCCACAAATAAAAATTCTTTTTTAATTAGGTTCTGTAATGTCAACGAAAAAGACGTGTTCCATTTTTAAACAGTGTTTTAACTGTGCTTTTTTCTGAATATAGCTACCGTCATAACTACGTTTTTACTGAGTTTTCTTTTTCGCTATTTCCACAATATTAATAGGGTCCAATATTCCAAAATTCTACTGTTTCCAACATAATCACATTGCCGTGTACACAGGTAATAATGCTCTTAACCAAAGTCACGTAGTCGTAACATTTTTTTCTTAAACTTATCAAACGCGGGAAAAGTTCAGCTTTATAGTCTAAACTTTTTTCTTAATGTTCGCGCCCAGGGAGTGAATCAGGTCTCATTCAATTAGTTCACGGCCCTTGAGAACAGTGTTAAATAAAGTAACTTTCTTGTTTTTGCTTAATTTTGGCATTTATCTGGGAATAAATCTTATTTATTTTCACATTTGCTCGTAGCCGTGTTAATCTTTGTTATTGGCAATATGTGTTGAAGTGTGTTCTGATGTTAATATACGCGGTAAATGTGTAGAACAATTGCTTTATTTTCCTTTCTTTCTGTCTGTTAGTCTGTCTATTTGTGACGCTTTCAAGGCTAAACCACTCCACCGATTCCAATGAAATTTGGCATGGATATTTTTTAATTTCTAAGAAAGGACATAGGCTACTTTTTACTGCAATAACCGACACCCGCGACTACACACAGGTGTAATCGCGGGCAAAAACTACTATCCTATAATTCAGTTCTGCATTATATTGAACCATTGTGTGAGACGATTTGGAATGTAGGCGTCAAACATTCCAACGTGTTTCCGACTGGCGCTCAATTTATTCCATTGTTTTATGTCGCCGCCGTTTCAGAACTATTGCGGAAGAGTATTTCACAGACAAATATGGTTGGTGATAAGAAAAAACATATATCGTTTAATAAAATTGTTACTTGAACTTGTGTTGTTATCCTTGATTTGGCATCCATGGCATCGTGGAAAATACTTCTAAATTAATGCACATTCTTTCTTTATAAAATACTAGCTTTTACACGCGGCTTCCTTCACGCAGACTTTCATCCCCTGATTTACCCCCTTAGGGGTGGAATTTCGAAAATTCCTTTCTTAGTGCTCACTTACGTTATGTAAGGAACCTACATGCAAAATTTAAGGATTCTAGCTTCAGCGGTTTGGGCTGTGCGTTGATCTCTGGGTATGTCAGTCAGTCAGTCACCTTCCTCTTTTATATATATAGATTTTACACTGGCAATAAAAAAATAGCTAAGTATTACAGTGAACTCTTTTGCACATTCTCATTTAGTCTATTATGCATTCTATCTATTATGAATTCTATCTTATCCACCCGTAACTATGGAAAAGATAAAAACGTGAGCTGTAATTTCAAATGAAAAATATTACGTGACACTTTTTGAACCCTTTTCCTATTCGATTAAGATTCCACCTGCGAGCCTTCTTTGGGCAGGGACGAGTCCGTTGCCCATACTCATAGTAAATAAAATAAATATCAACAAAATAGGAGGTTCTTGACCGTTTTGTTTTATCTATACCTATATTAACAACAAGCTGACCCGGCGAACTTCGTACCGCCGTATTTACATATCTGTCTCAGCTTCCCACAGGCAGTGTACAATCACGGATAAAAAAAAAACACTTTTCCCGTTATATTTTATTGTTTTTCTTTCTAGCAAAAAATAATTAATGAAATTGAATCACAACTAAGTACATATTTTGACTTTCATCCACTCTCTCCAGGAAACCGTGCTGAATTTCGGGATAAAAAGTATCCTATGTCCTACCTCGTAGTATGAACTCAAATCATGCCAAGTTTCATAGATACAGACAGCGGCCAAGATACAGACAGACAGACAGACAGACAGACATGGACAGACGGACAAAAATGAAAAGAAATACAGTTTTGGCTTCAGTATCGATTAAACAGAGTGCCCTCCAAAAAAAATTTACAAAACATCTTTAATGTACAGAATTTGACCTGTTACATTTTTATTATAAGTAGTATAGATAGATGATACGTTGCAACAAGTTACAGTTATACGTTCTTAATTTATACAAGTGCTGTAAGTATTAGGTCTTTACCTATGAAATTGCCGTTCTTCAGTACTGATCATTTCAAATAAAAAAAAAGTTTGTAATGGCTCTGTATTCTAAATTCAAATTAATTATGTTTTAAAACCATGACATTCTATTTACAAACTCAGTCTTTTGGTTTTTGATTAGCGTTGTATTTTCATTACATTTGAACATTTTTCGTCATAATGGATACTTTAAAAATTCGTGTAATTATGGAATATGAGTTCCGTCGTGGCACCAACGCGACATAAACGGCACGTAACATCAAAAACGTTTACGGAGAGAACTGTACAAACGAACGCACGACCCGTTATTGGCTTTCCCGGTTCCGTTCTGGAAATTTTGACTTGAAAAATGAAGCTCGTGGTCTTCCGGAGACTTTGGTTAACAATAATGAATTAAAGGCAATTGTGGAAGCTGATGAAACTCAATCTACAGCTGAGCTAGCAATAGCTTCTAATGTACAATGCCCTAAACCAAAAATGACCCCTAAAAAGGTGATGGTCACTGTTTGGTGGTCTAGTGCGGGTGTGATTCACCACAGCTTTTTACAAAACGGCATGAGCATTAATGCAGATGTGTACTGTGAAGAACTGGAGAGAATGATGGAGAAGCTTGCACATCTGCAACCAGCTTTGGTCAATCGGTCGTCCCCACTGCTCCTTCACGACAACGCGCTACCCCATACTGCGCAACAGACAGTCTCCAAGCTGCAAGAGCTGGGGTTGGAAGCTCTCCCTCATCCGCCATACTCACCAGACCTTGCACCTACCGACTCTTACTTTTTCCAAACAACTTTTTAGTGGGTAAAAAATTCAATTCCCGAGAGGCAGTACAAAATGCATATTTGTATTTGTATTTATTCTTTATTGTACACAATAAACACATAAATAGGAAAAATAATACAAGAAAGTTTCATGTACAAAGGCGTGCTTAACCCAAAATTGAGTTTTCTGCCAGCAAACCCTGAGTGAATAGAGGATAGCAGAGAAATGTAAGGGCATAGTCATGCGTACTTAGGAATCAGAGAAACAATCATATTAATTTATACAGTAGAAAGAATATATTATACATACATATTACAAGTTACACATATACGATATTTATGCGTAGATACATACAGGTATAGGTACATATATACATATTGTCTTGCTATTGTAGGGACAGATAATAATCCCTGGTTTTCTCCCTGAACACACTCAGAGAAGGACTGGCGCGTATCGCACGCGGCAAGGAATTCCATAGCCGAACAGCTGCAACACTAAAGGAGTTATTGTAACAGCTCGAAGTATGAGAAGGAGTTCGAAGAAGGAGAGAAGAGGAAGAGCGACAGGGTTGGCTTCTGGGAATAAAGTGCTCGAAGCGGTCGCGAAGATATGAAGGAGAATTGGGATTGTAAATAGTTGAATACAATAAGGAAAGTATGTGTAGATCTCGACGCTGACGAATAGGTAACCACTTTAGTTGTTTCCGGAATTCCGAAACGTGGTCGAACTTTTTCAAACCAAATATGAAGCGGATACAAAGATTTTGTAGTCGTTCTAGCTTACTCCAAAGTTCTTCGGTAGCGTCAAGAAAAGAAACATCGGCATAATCAAGAAGTGGAAGGAGAAGGGACTGAGAAAGAAGGATTTTAGTCGAAAAAGGGAGAAAATTTTGAAGGCGTTTGAGAGAATGATATGTGCCGAAAACCTTCCTACTCACCTCTGTAATGTGTGTGCTCCATGACAAGTTGCAGTCCATAAAAATCCCAAGATTTTTAACTTGTGTCAAATACGGTATGATAGTATTGTTATAGGACACTGTAGGTAGTGAAGTCAGATCGAGACTATTATACATGTACCTGCCACCAATAATGATAGCTTGAGACTTTGCGGGATTGACAAGCAGCCCGAACGATTTTGCCCATGTATAGATGTTCTGGAGATCATTATTGATGGCAGTGACAGCGTCCGTTAGCTCATTAACCTTAAAATGACGGTAAAGCTGCAAATCGTCTGCGTAAAGATGATAACGAGAAGAGATGACTTTAGTGATAGCATTTATGAAAATAGAGAAGAGTAGAGGAGACAGTACGCCACCCTGGGGAACACCCGCATTAAGATTACACCAGTCAGAGGACGACTCTTCCGAGCGAACCACCTGCGAGCGACCCCGAAGGTAAGAACTGAACCAAGCAATTACAGATCTAGAAACATTCAGAGACGATAGAGTGCCTAAGAGGATGTCAAAATCAACAGAATTAAAAGCGCTGCTGAAGTCCAGTAGAACCAATATTGACAGTTGTTTATTTTCCATAGCCAATCTAATATCGTCTGTTATTTTAACTAGTGCGGTCACAGTGCTATGACCAGTACGAAAACCAGATTGGTATGGACTCAACAGGCCATTAGAGGAGAGAAAATTGTTCAGTTGAAATCGGACTATCCTCTCAAGCACTTTGGAAAGAATCGGGAGAATGGATATGGGACGAAACTGGGATACTGATGATGGGTTAGCAGTTTTAGGGAGAGGGATAATATGGGCTTTTTTCCAGTGTGATGGAAACACTTTCTCTTTCAGAGAAAAATTTATTATGTGAGTCAACGTTGGAAGGAGGTCACTTATAATTGGCCGTAACATTTGTTGTTGAATTCCATCGTCACCTATTGCTTTTGTGGAGATGGATAGGATATGTCTCTTTACGTCACAACCTGTAACCGGGTTAAAAGAAAATGAGGTACATTCAGGCAAAGGAAGACTAGATAGATAATTAAGAGTGGATGCTTTTTCTGCAACATCTATACAGACTGGTGAAGTGGTAAAATGACTATTCAGCACATTAAGATCAATGCTAATTGAAGTATGATCAGCCGCTTTACCAATACCAAGAGATTTAAGAAATCGCCATACCTGTGGTGTGTTGAAATCTTTGATAGAATCGTAAATGTGGCGTCTTTTAGCATCCCGACACAGACGGCTGCAGCGATTCCGGAGCACCTTATAGATCGACCAATTCTCATCTGATGAGTGTTTTTTGTATTTTATCATGGCTCTATTTCGCTTCGACATTAATTGCTTAATGTTTTCGGAGAGCCAAGGCGCAGGAAGATTCCTAACTCTTACTTTTTTTAATGGCGCGTGTTTATCGTAGAGATCCAAGATAATTTTATTGAATTTTTCAATTTTTGTATCAATGTCGCCACAACTGTATATCGGAGACCAATCTATATTTTCGACATCTTCTCTCAAATCGACCTCATCAATATTTTTAAAGCTGCGTAAGAGGATGTATTTAGGCTTAGGTTTAGGAGAGATAATTTTGTAAGAAAGGAAAATCAAATCATGGTATGAGAAAGGAGCGCAAAGTTGGCCATGTGCAGCAACTTTACTAGAATCGGAAACAAGAATTAGGTCTAAGAGAGAGGGGGTGGAATGGGGAGCGTGATGAGTTGCATTTAAAGGAAGAATATGCATGTTAAGTGAGGAGACAAGGGATCGGAGTTTTCGGCTTCGAACGTCATTCCTGAGCAGGCACGTGTTGAAATCCCCAAGAATAATAGTGTCACTGTACAAGGGGGATAAATTTTCCAGCTTGGTTTCGAGAGACGAAAAATAATCTATTTGACAGGAAGGACTATAGTAAACACCCATAAGGAGTTTAGTGTGGTGGAAGTCGATTTCTAAGAAGAGGTGTTCTGCAAACCCCAAGTAATTGCTAGGCGACTGATCAATCACTCTAAAAGTAATATCAGACCGTAGATAAATGGCAACTCCACCGTAGCCCTTGCCAGTTCTGTCATTTCGTATAAGTCGATACCCCGATATTGCATATTGAGTGGAAGGTAGCGTAGGTTTAAGAAAAGTTTCGGAGATAAGGATGGCATGAATAATGTTGGGATTAAAAGAAGATAGAATATCAGGATAGTGAGCGTGCACACTTTGGGCATTTATATGTACTATATTGAGATAATTGTGAAATGAGCCGAGTTTATCAAAAAGGTTTTTGTTTAAATTAGTGGACTCCGCCTCACTATCACTAAGTGCACTAGCGTAGTCATCATTCGAAGCACTAGAAGATGAACAAGATAAAAAACCGTCATCATAACAGCCAGACATATATAAAATAATTTAAACAAAGTAACAATTAATAATACTAATAATAAAAATATAATTAACTAATTTCTCACCCAATATCCTCGATGCACTAAAGGTTTTACAAAATTTCTATAAAAAGTTCAACAAGTAGAAACTAAACGCACCGACGATTGACAAGATTTCTGATTGGCCAGCTATGCGTCAAAGTCAAAAGTTTATGTGTCAAATTTGTCATCGAGTGAAAGTAAACAATAGGAGTGACTAAATTATTAAGACTAAAAAAAAAAAAAACAATGTGAAAACATAAGAAAGAGATAGAGGAAAGAAATATAGAACTGACCTCAACCAGTGGTTAAAATTAAATAACTACAAATTTTGAATAATGAAATGACATTAAACCATATTTACATCACAGGACCTTTAGTTTGCTTACGAGATCGCTTTTCACCAACAGAAGCAGTCGTTTTGTGAGAAGCAGATCTTGCAGGTTCGTCGGGAGGTGATCGCGACGCTGGGTATTCTAAGCTAAGTTTGCGCAGCTCGACGACGCATTCTAGTTTACGTCGCAGATTGTTAGGGAGTTGGACCACAATCTTACCATCGGAAGTCCAGCAGTTCCTAATGCCGAAATGTTTACGAGCCTCCATGAACATGTCGTGTCGAGGCTTTGTGAGGAACTCCGATAATGTTAACCCTGAACCTTTGAGCTTAGTCTTGGTGCTCCAAACTTCATTTCTCAGACGATAACTATTGAAGCGTATCAGCAGAGGACGGGGCCAAACAAAACGGGGGCAAACTCTTCAAAATGCCTTTGAAGAGTTTGTTGCCTCCCGTCCAGCTGATTTTTACAAGAAGGGCATCAATAAACTGCTAATGCTTTGGCAAAGATGCGTCGATTGCATGGGTGATTACTTCGAATAACAGAAATAAAAAAGTTTGAAAAAATAAGTACTTTCACTTATTGCATACAAAACGGCAATTTCATAGGTAAAGACCTAACTTAACTAAGCAAATTGTACACTTTGACAATTATTAAAGTAGTTAAGTGTACTTGGATGACCGAGTTTTGCTCGATATTTTTTTTTGTAAATTTTCAAAAAAATAGTGTCCGAGATTAAGAGTATATACATATATGTAATACTACTCTGTCAAGAAAATACCGGGAAAAAATCAATAATACACAAAATGTTAGTTATTCATTTGCAATATGACGAATTTGCTCTCTTAAATGCCGCATAGCGCTCATATAATAATCTTTATTTACCGTTTGAACTTCTGGCAGGAATTCCGAGTGCACAATACCGCGAGAGTCAAAGAAAACAGTCAACATGACTTTGACGTTAATCGACTTTGGCGTGGTTTTTTCGGTTTCGGTTCAGATGGAAGGCGCCACTCCGAAGCTTGTTGACTAGTTGGCATGTCAAACTCGTAAACCCACGTCTCTTCACCAGTAACGATGCGTTTCATGAATGTTGGGTCGGAATTGACTCGTTCTAGCATGTCCTCAGCGACACTCATGCGATTGAGTTTTTGGAGAAAATTCTGGTCCTTTGGGACTAGCCGAACGGCAACATGTTTCATACCCAAGTGATTATTTAAAATGGTACGGATCGACTCGTGAGATACAAAAAGTTCAGCGGCTATCTCTCTCAAAGTTAAATGAGGATTTTCAGTCACTATTTCCTTCACTTTTGCGATGTTAACTTCAGTTGCAGACGTTGATGACCTACCAAAGCGAGGTGAATCTTCTATCACATCTCGATCGCTTTTGAACGCTTTGTAGCACTCATAAGCGCGTGTTTTTAATAAAGTCGATTCACCGTAAGCCTTCTGTAACATTTTCAGTGACTCCGAACACGAAATTCCATTGGAGATGCAAAATTTAAGACAAACTCTTTGTTCGATTTTTCGTCTATTATGAAATTCGTAATACACACTGGATATGATATAACTAAAAACAGCGATTTATTAAATATAAATAACAGATGCAACTCAAACTCCACGCCAAAATGGAAAACAGTTGTGTTGTAATTCGAAACAGTTGTGTCAATCTAACGACAAAAAAAAAAAAATTTGGAACCATAAACAAATCATCCATTCCCGATATTTTTTGACTGAATGTATAAATATAAAAATTGCTCGTATAATTAAAGTAAGATTTAGTTGCAAAACTATATAGCCATTTATATATCTATGCCTTCCTTCGTTTTGTAACTCGTATCTAAAGTGGTCAAATCTAGCATGCAAGATGCCTATTATTTGGTAGAACGATAATGAAAGTCTTTAAGACTGACATAGGCTTTTAAGCAGCGGTAACAAACAATGCGGCCGGAACTACGTCCGGTAGCTAGACATGAGTAAAAAGAGGAGGAACTACAATAGATCCACTGGGGCAGAATTGATTACAAAGAGCTACTCTACCCTTGCTGTGGCTATCAGGCCTACAAAGCTTTAAACATCGAATACTGTCAAATTACAGTTGAAGATTAAAAATTGATCGAATAAGTTATACTCTGATAAATTTGTATAAAGTTAGTTGTTTGCTAAAGGTGTGAAAAGTTAAAGGGAAAAAATATGACATATGTGATGGATTAGTGAGATTTCAGAGGAAGCTCAACTCGTGAGAGTAAAACAGTTGTTAGTTCACCTGTTTTTTTTTTATTGTGAAAGGTTTTGGACATTTTCCTTCATGCATATCTTGCAACTGTTGGAGCTGGAGATTAGGTCAAAAAGTACGAAAGTGTGTACCAGGAAGTAGTCCATTTGCTACTGTCCAAATAATTTAAGCAATTGTATTTGTATACGTTTGTATTGTATATCTATAAATGAACTACTTTTTCCCGCGTCTCTGCCTGCGTTTATCTCGGTTATCGCGGTAAAAAGTAGCCTGATGTCCTTCCTCAAGAATCAAAGTATCTCCACGCCAAATTTCATTAAAATCGGTGTAACAGTTTACCGGTGAAACAGTGACAACAGACAGATAGAGTTACTAACGAATTTATAATATTAGTATGGATTTTAGGTAAATATTTTGAATTATAATCTGTTATTCCAAATTGAATATTTGGAACGCATTTAAGTCAGCCCATTTGAAGGATTCGTCGCAAATATGTTTACCTACTTACTTAAATAAATAAATATCTGTAAAGTCTGTTAAAGTCTAAAACCTAACATATACTGTGTTGTAAGTAATCTGGTAGTAGTTTATAACCTACTTTTTGTTATCGTTCTATCATACCAGAGTTATCAAAGTTTTATCATTAAATAATTAAATTTCTACTTAAACATGTAAAAGGGTGGTCGATGCCGGACACCTGATGCTGTGGTCGCGCTCTTAACTGAAGTATGCCTACATTTGAAAAGGACTTTGGCTCGAATTTTTATTTTAAATATTAATTTTTTACTTTCGTTATATCTATCTATATAAAAGAGAAAGGTGACTGACATACCCAGAGATCAATGCACAGCCCAAACCGCTGAACCTAGAATCCTAAAATTTTGCATAAAGGTTGTTTATATAACGTAAGTGAGCACTAAGAAAGGAATTTTTTAAATTCCACCCCTAAGAGGGTAAATCAGGGGATGAAGCCGCGTGTTTAGTTAATAACATTGAGCTATAGGTATCAAACAAACAATAGAGAAAATATAAACTTAACAGAAATCTTTTTTTTTTTTAAATTTTGAAAAAAAAATGAAATTTGAAAGTAACTCTATCTGCATCACAGCACTAATTTCAATGAAATTGGTCATGGAGATACTTTGATTTTAAAGGATAGGCATAGGCTACTTTTCTTACCCTGATAATCGACATACCGAGCCGAGGGCATAAGCTAGTGACTTATATTTAAAAAGATCTTAACGAAGTGAGAATTTACTTCAATTTCTAAAAAACAGATGACTGTAGTAAGTAACAATAATATACCTGTTTACACCTGGCAACCCTAGCGTTGCGGCTGACTGAGAGCTGGCAACGATTTTTTATTCTATTCATCATTTTCTTGACGTAAAATTGATTAAAAAACATATAGCTGCACTTTACATTACCAAATTAGTTTTACAAAAAATAAATAAAGGTAATTGCGGCTATGTTTTTATAGGCAACCTAACGCTAATCTATTGAATACTTCCTCGATTTTCATTTGAAATTAATTTCATCAAAAAAAAAAAAACCTGCAGAATTGCTTAAGCAAAACAAAACAAAAGTGTCATTTAGGTAGGTAGGTAGAATCTAGGTATATCTTAAATTTCTCCAGATATGTATTATGCAGTTAGAGACTAAAAATTAAAATGCGAGTAAGGTACGTTTTTAATGCACAAATTAAATGAAAAACTGCCTTGAGAATTCATATATTATCAACTAGCTGTTGCCCGCGGCTCCGCCCGCGTGTATGTCGGTTATCGCGGCAAACAGTAACCTATGTGTTAATCTGATGTATCTTCTATACTTATAAAATAACATGTCCTGACTGACTGACTGACTGATTCATCATCGCCGAGCAGAAACTATTAAACTTGGGAATACAAAATTTGGTGAGTATGATCGTTTCATTAAGTAGATACCCATTAAGGAAGGAATTATGGAATTTCTACCCCCAAGGGGGTGAAATAGGGGTTGAAAGTTTGTATGGAAGTCCGTCATTTTTTAAGTTGGAAACATGAAACTTTATTTTTGGGCTACTGATTAAAAATGAATAGATACGTATTTAGGCCTTTCTCGATATTCTACGCTGAAGAAATAAAATAGGCGTTGACATTTCTTAAGCGGGTTAGTCTAGAAGTCCGTCAGTTTTGAAGTTAAAAACATGAAAATTTATTTTAGGGCTATTGATAAAAAAATAGGAGATACGTATTTAAGCGTTTCCCAATATTCTACCCGTAAGAGGGTGAAATAGGGGTTGAAAGTTTGTATGGAAGTCCGTCTTTTTTCTTTTTTAAAAATTATCTTTGGGCTAATAGTTAAAAACGCGTAGATACTAAGTGTCTCTGGATATTATATCTACCTCTTTTTTTGTGCGGTAATTCCCTCGGATATCACCAACTGGTGGTTATGTCGGACTCGAACCGACTAAAAACCGCACACCGTCTCGGGTTCTAGAAACCAGGGAACCAGAGCGCCCTCAAAAGGAAATCCCATAAATGATATTTCTTCCCCTAAGGGGTGAATTAGGTGTTGAAATGTCGTAAGTAGATTAGTTTGGAAGTCAGTCATTTCTAATTTAGTAGCCTGAAACTTTGTCCTTAGGCTTTTAAGTACAAATAAATTAATACCTATATCATCATTGGAAATTCTATTTCTAAAGGGGTAAAAATAAGGGTCGAACGTTAGTATGAAATCCTTTTTAATGGGCTATTGATTAAAAATAAATAAATAGGTACGTTTAAAAACATGATAAATTATTCATACATACTTACACAGTTTTAATTAAATATATTGTAAATAATCAACTTCCACGCGAGCAAAGCTGCGGGCAACAGCTAGTAAGCTATATTACTGTAAAGTTTCATCCAATTCCGTCCAGTGCTTTTTGCGTGATGAAGTAACAAACATACACCCTCACAAACATTAGCTTTTATAAATTAGTGTGATGTGATAAAATCGAATACGAAAAACAATGTTAAATTTATCACTACAGTTAAATGAAAAATTAGACATAACGAATGAAGCTTATTTTCAAAGCGTAAATAAAACTAAATTAATTAAGTATCTACAACTAATTCAACGAAAAAAATGGAAGGTATCTACAACTTACTAAAAGAAATTAAAACACCAACAAATAAGGCTAAGTAATTAAATATTTGCAACGAAAAACATCTGCTTACCTATGCCTATACCAATAACCTAACAAAATCCTATAAAAAAGTAAATTATAGATACCTAGGTACCTATGCTATAACCTTACAAAATTCTAAAAATACCGACAAAACCAATTAATATCTACAAAAGACTATTTGCTAATTATTTAGGTACAACAAAAATCGCCTGCTTATACCTATGCTATAACCTGACAAAATCCTAAAAAAAAACTTCGTTTAAAAAAACTACCATAACCTATCATACCTATACCTATATACCTATCATAAAGATGTTTTGTATCATTTTCTGGTAAATTATGATGAACTATTATGTTATATGTTTACTCCTCTTTCAAGTATTTTAAACTTAAAATAAATATCATAAATATAAATGACCATTTAAAGTTTATGGCATTCTAGTTTTTGGTTCAGTATCAATAAGAGCATCCTCCCAAAAAAATCTAAATTTCTTTAATGTACAGAATTGATCTTATACACATTTCTTATGCGTTTAAAAGTAATCATATTACGTACCTATTATAAAGTTAGTTACTTGATTCCAAAAGATGTCGCTGTTTTAAGCACAGAAACAATTTTCAAGAAAATGTTATTGCTTCAGTATCGATTAGAGAGCCCTTCCAAAAAATCATCTAAATTTCATTAATGTACAGAACTGAACTGTTACATTTTTATTATACGTTAAAAAGAGTAATCATATTACGTACCTATTGTAAAGTTAGTTACTTGATTCCAAAAGATGTCGCTGTTTTAAGCAAAGAAATTTTTCGCGAAAGATTGTAAGTATGGATCGATGGATGGATGGATAGATGGATGGATGGATGGATGGATAGATGGATGGATAGATGGATGGATGGATGGATGGATGGATGGATAGATGGATTTGGATGAAACTTTACAGTAATATAGCTTATACATCAGAATAACACATAGGCTACTATTTGCCGCGATAACCGACATACACGCGGGCGGAGCCGCGGGCAGCAACTAGTGAGTCATAAAAATAAATAATTCAAAAAAAGTAGAATGGATAGGAACCAGATAAACTATCAAAAAGTAAATACCATTAACCTCCGTAAAGCTTTGTCAATGTCAGGGTTGTTAATTCAACATGTCTGCGGGTCATGTCACTAAGACGATGAGGCTAGACAAGGTCACGGAGCGTTTACACAAACCAATTAGCGGGCCAGAAGCCAAGATGATGTTTTATAATCCTTTGAGAGAGCTAATAGGCACTAGTTGATAATTGTCTTATGGATATAGAACATTGGATAAACAAAAGAGGTCATAGGAGCGCTTGTCAGTCGACTAACTTTGAAGTACTTCTTAGTAGTTTTGAGTGAAAGATAAAGTTATTCAAAGATGATTATCAGAGGAACTTTGAGGTATTTCAGTATTGACAGATTAAAAAAAAATGAAAACTGCTGCATGTGCCTACTGCTGTTTAAGTAGGTTAGGATTTTTTGGTGATAGGTATAGAAAAAAAAAACGATATTTCCGTCTAAATACATATATTTTAATTATTGAGAATTTAAGTAGATTGAAAAATGGGAAAATAAGTATTTGGATGTTGGTAGTAAATTATTATAATTCCTGAATAAGCAAGGCTTGAAGTCTAAATCTAAGATGAGAACTTCAATAACACGAATCAGGAAATTGTCGTCTCCGTCTAAGTGGAGGCAGTAAGTTTCTCAATAAATGTAGCGGCATAAGGCTGTTACATATCATAACTGTTGCAATATATTTTTTATGTTAAGGTAAAAGGCGTAGGTAACTCGATTGCGGTCTAGTTTGGTTCATCAACAGCCTTTAATAGTACTTGAACGGGCCGCTCCGTGAAAACGAGACTTGGTGTAGTCCCTTGAAGTAAATTATATTTAGTTTAAATATAATATATACATAGTCCTCCGTTCGCATAATTTTCTTAAAAAGAGGTAAAAAGTTTTTAATTAACTTAATAACATTGATCTTTTTCTATGGATTTTAATAAATAACCTTAACTAGTAGTAGTATATTTTAAATTTAACTACTGTAACATTGTATTTATTGTAGTACGCTAGCTTTATAATTTAAAAATAAAAAATCAATTCAAAAATAGAATACTGTTTTTATATTATTTCAGCAGTAGTGATGGAAAAGGCTATGTTGATATTTCACGGCTAATTTAAGGCGGCGGCAGCTGCAGCCTTTCACCCCGTTTCAACCCCAGTCGGCACTATCTACGTAAAATGTTTTTTATTTCAGAACAAATTTTATTTTCGAGGGTCAAAATCTTTTGTTTGACACCGGAGTCGAGATAATAAAAATGGTGGATTATAATGTAGGTCAACGGTATTAAAGCACTAACTTTTGTTAGCGGCTTTATTCACATTTAATTTGTTTGACTCTCGTAGTTGGTCGTGAGCTAGGTGAACACCTAGGACTAATATTGTGTTTTGAGCACGATGATTTTTCGATATTAGATTGGTTGATCTAAGACATGCACGGATTTATAGATGGATAAATAGATATAAAACTCTTTATTTGTACACCGTGCAGATTTTCAAGAGAGTACATAAAATGACGAATATATAATGTACAAAGGGCGGCTTTATTACCAAAAGCATTTATAGGAAGTATTTAAAAGGATTTATAATGTATTTTAAACTAGCTTTTGTCCGTGGCTCCGCTTCCGTATATGTCTTTTATCGCGGTAATCATTTTTTGGGTTAATATAATTATATAGCCTATGAATCATAGGAAAAGCCACATTATTTGTGAGTATCATAGTCACAAATAAAGTGGCTTTTAGTAAATCCAGAGATTACCTCAAACTAAACCTCAATATGATCCTACTATTATATAAAAATAGTTGACTAAATACGGATATAGGCGGAAATAAAGTGACTTTTTAAATGTTAGTCTATGTATGGATGTCTCACTACCAATAGAGTTTTTTCTCCTAAGTAAAAGGTGTCCATATACCTACTTTACCTATCCTATATATCGGATTCTCTCTCTGTATCATATGTATATTAAATTGAAAGAAAATCTGTTTAGTAGTTTGGGCACGAAAACATTAAAATGATATGATATTCACACGCCACTGGTCACCCTAACTTTACATGAAACGTTAGTGTTTAAAAGCATTAGTTCACAATCAACTTATAACAGGCACAGTAGCCTTTCTCCTTTGAAAATAGTTCGTTTCAATATGAATACATTTAGGTTTGAAATATTGACTTAAATGCCGTATGCGGAACGCTGTATACCTTAGAGAGTATAATTTACAGACGCGAAAAGATACGAATACCTCACATATTTTGTATGAAACATGCTTCACAATTTCACCTGTTTGTATATTTTTAAGAGATATTTGTCAGACTTTTATGACCGAAGTTATTATAATGTTAATAAGACAAGGCGTTAGGCCTTTTCTGCCTCCGCCTAAATCTTTTATAAAGCACCGGGTTGCCCTTTTCCCTATACATATCAGATTTTTTTAAACTCCCGCATTAGGAAAATAGATCCTGTGTCGCGGGGGACTTTACAAACATACATGAAACGGACACAAAGAACAGCCAGACTCCGAACAACAATTTGTAGATCACACAAAGTGTTGTCCCATGTGGACTTTGAACTCGCGACACTTGGTGAAGTAAGAAGCGGCGTGGAGACAGCTTAAACCACTAGGTCAACCGTGCAGTCAAATTGTGTAGAGTCAATTATTTATTTACAAATTTATTCACTTATGTACATAGGCAGACTTAATGCCTTAGGTATTCTTTAAAGGTGTTGCAGAAATCTTGAAAGGTTAAAAATTGGTAGTTATATAAATAAATAAATGTTTTCGGACATCTAACACACAACACCATCTAGTCCCAAGCTAAGCAGAGCTTGTGTTATGGCTACTAGACAACTAATATACATAGAAAACACCCAAACTCCGAAACAAATATTTGTAGATCATACAAACATTTAGTCCGACCCGGGAATCGAACCCGAGACCTCATGATCAGCAGTCGCATATGGATCCTTATTCAGAAAAATATCGTGTTTTTCTTATATGGGCTTGCCATAGTGACTCTTCTCTGCCTGGATAGAAAGCATGTGCAGAATCAAAGAGTAATTAATGGTCACCATTCGCATTGCGAATGACAATGCAACAATGCGCATGGTGATCCACATTGAAACACGACGGCATGATTTCAATTTTTTATTTTATGTTCGACCCTGCCAAAATGACTATACTCTGCCTGATGGAAAGCATAAGCGGCATCCAAGAGTGGTGGTCACCACTCACTGCGAATGCAGACAATGCAGCATGGTTACCCACACCAAGGCGGGTTAGTGCTGCGTCATAATTTTGGGTTGGTTTTCTGTGAGAGGGTAGTACCGCCCGTTCGTGCTGAAATCGTGAGTGTGGCTCTAATTATACTTTAATTATATAATTATCATAAACTAACATGTAGTATATCGGTTATCACGGCAGAAAGTAGCTTTTGTCCTTTCTCAGGATTCAAAGTTCAATCAAAAAATTCAATTCTTCATACCAATTGTGCAGCGGTTTAGCAGTGAAGGCGTAACAGACGAACAGATAGACAAAGATACTTTCCAGTTTTTAATATACGAATAAGTATAGATGATGAAAGGAGGTGGGAAACTTCTCATATAAAATCTTTTAGCATGTAAATACGGTCCGGAAATGAAGCCACGAGATTAATAGTGGAACTCTTTTTACTTGTTAATTCTGTTTGCCTTTGAAGTGTATTTATTTCTTTAACGACTATATAAATTGAACTAGTTTCTAAATTCAGTTGCATTTTTTCAGTTTTTTTTTGTTTGTTACCTCAGAATTACGTCATTATTGATCAAATGATTCGGAACATCTTTTTTTTGGGAGAATATACCTCTCGTTAGGTCTTACTCGAATTTGAGGAAAAATACCAAAATACCTAAGGAAAGTTAGTAGTGAGGAAAACAGTTTATGACTGTTTTTAATAATGTAGGCATCGAAATAATCAACGAGTTTTATTAAATTCGACGATTATTTTCTTAAAAAGCTGATGTTCTAAAATAGACTAGAACTCTAACAGTTGTTTCTACAAGGTAAATTTAAGTGTTGTTGATGTTTATTTACCAAGCGTTTTAAACTTTACTGTATTAATTATCTTCCACAGCGTAGTTACAAAGTTTATCCGGCTGAAAAATTGTGAAACGAAGGTAATTGAATCTTAATAAGTTGAGCTAAAGCTTGAGTTGAATTAGAATTACGGCAGTTAATTAAGTGTTATGCTACAGATTCACATTCCATAAATGTTGTACAAAGTTTTCAGTACTGCACTAACTTATGCTCTGTTGAGACCATCAGTGGGAATATATTATAGTTTATATATAAATATACTAGTTGTTGCCCGCGTCTCCGTCCGCGTATATGTCGGTTATCGCAGCTAATTGTAGCCTATGTGTTATTCTGATGTATAAGCTTTCTTACTGTAAAGTTTCATCCAAATCCGTTCAGTAGTTTTTGCGTGAAAGAGTAACAAACATCCATCCATTCATCCATCTATCCATCCATCCATCCATCCATACTCACAAACTTTCGCGTTTATAATATTAGTATAGATAGTTTTTAGTACATATGAAGTTACAGTTTTTACATACAGTTTAGAAGGCCTGTGACTGCTATGCTTGAGGTCTCGAACATGTGTTCGAGGCCAATGAATGTTCATTCAGATGTTTGTATCCAATGGTCTGCAAATATTTGTTTCGGACTTTGGGTATTTATATGTATTATAAGCATGTATTTAAACAAGTAAAATTTTAACAAAATAAAAACCGACTTCAAGATTCGACTCGATTTCTCTTGGATGCCATCATCAGATCTTAGTGTCCTTATCATGGTACCACCTTTGGGATATCTCCTTTCCATTAAAAAAAGAATAATCAAAATCGGTTCATAAACGACGAAGTTATCCGCGAACACACATACAAAAAAAAAACGGTCGAATTGAGAAACGTCCTCTTTTTTGAAGTCGGTTAAAAAATAAAATATAAATGTGTTTATATTCGTTGTATCTACTAGGAAATTTCTAAATGGGTTTTCCTGACAAAAGACCTCTATTGTAACTGGTGTAAAACAAGAACACGTGGCTCATACAATTCAGTTAATTTTAGTGTCATCACGTAGAGTGGCGATGAGCGCTGCGAAATGACCAATCAAAAGTGGCCATTCCTACAACATAATCCACTTACACACACTCGACACGAGTGTGTGGGCCATGAAAATCCATACACATTTAATTTTCAAAAGCGATGTAACTTTGATTATTATTAAAGAATTTCTTTTGATATTGCTTAAGAATATTTCTTAATTGATAGTAAGTGAATAACGACGACCTGAGGAAAATGGTAGGCAGCCGATGGCAGCGGACTGCTCAAGACACAGATGATTGACGTCTTTTGGGTGACCGTAACAGTGACACCCGGCAAACAATAATAGTCACAAATGATTCTTAAAGTTGAGAGGGTTTGTGTATTGGGTTTTTGGTAACCCTCTAAATTGTGAAATTTTAACGAAAGAATTTTGTGACTCTGTTCGATCCGGCCGTAAAATATACTTTCAGTCAGTTATGGACAGCTATAATGATTTCAGCCTCGGGCGACATGTGGACGTGCATCAGTAATTTATGTTTCTTAAGTTTTACTGTGCACCGGCTTGCTGCAGCATTTTAGCAGAATTTGTAAGAAGGAGCGAGGATATTGAAAATTCGAGCAGTAACGATGAAGTTTGCCAGATTGCACAATATTTCTCACATTCCAATAATGAAGACATTCACAGAATTCTGGAGATGGTACAAGAAACTGGCAGCAGTAAAACTACCTAATATAGTAGAAACCAGAAGTCCGATTGCATCAGAACTAGAAAGATATCTAAACGAAAATTTGCTATCCAAAGAATAATGTCCTTATATTTGGAGGGCTAAGAAGGACAAGTTTCCCTTCATGAGTTTTTTAGCACGAATTTTTTTATCGTCTCCTGGAAGTTCAGTATATTATGAGCGACTTTTCTCAGAATCGGGAAATTTATATAAACAAAAACGTAATAGATACCTGCCAGAAAAAGCAGAAACCTCTGTGTTTTTACATCATAACCTGCCCCTGGTCAATTTTAAGTCCTAATAGTTCGTAAAGGCGCGTCTCCACCAAAATTGTTGGCAACTTCAGTGTTTCCAACTGTTTGCAACACTTCAAAAAATCGCCAACTTTTGTTTCCATTGTGTCTACACCGAGTCGCCAACAATTTGAAAAACATTCGAACTACGCATCACCATGGAGCCAATAAATATTTGCAACAAGTGTATTCTTTTGACGTTTACCGCCAAAAACGGAAACACTGTTCTCAACATTTGTTGACAATTTTTGTTGCCAACACAAGGAAATTACAGAAACTTTTGTCACAAACACATGTTGACAACACAGAAATTGACAACTTTTGTTCGGTGGAGACCCGGCTTAATACATATGTAATTTTATTTCCTATTGTGATTACAGTTGATTGATTAAAGACTGGATAGATATTTCGAATATCAAATGCATTAAAAAAAAAGCGGCCAAGTGCGAGTCGGACTCGCCCATAAAGGGTTCCGAAGCAGCAAGAAACATAATATAAAAGTTCTTGTAGTTCTTTGTAACTTTGATCGATATATTGCGGTTTACGATTTATGACGTATTAAAAAAAACTACTGACTAGATCTCGTTCAAACCAATTTTCGGTGGAAGTTTCCATGGTAATGTACATCATATATTTTTTTTACATTTATCATTCTCTTATTTTAGAAGTTACAGGAGGGGGGGACACATTTTACCACTTTGGAAGTGTCTCTCGCGCAAACTATTCAGTTTAGAAACAAATGATATTAGAAACCTCAATATCATTTTTGAAGACCTATCCATAGATATCCCACACGTATGGGTTTGATGAAAAAAAATTTTTTGAGTTTCAGTTCTAAGTATGGGGACCCCCAAAATTTATTGTTTTTTTTTATTTTTGTGTAAAAATCTTAATGCGGTTCACAGAATACATCTACTTACCAAGTTTCAACAGAATAGTGCTTATAGTTTCGGAATAAAGTGGCTGTGACATACGGACGGACAGACAGACAGACGGACGGACAGACAGACAGACAGACATGACGATTCCATAAGGGTTCCGTTTTTTGCCTTTGGCACGGAACCCTAAAACAATTTAGTACTAATAAATAGAAATTGCAGGTAATAAATAAATGACTAAGATTGTGAAGTGACTGTTTCATTATTTCATCGAAAATAATTGAGATTTTTCACTATTTTCTTTTACTGAATGTTCGGCATTTGAACCAAATGTCGGCCGAATCCAAAAGTTCAGCTCGAGACGCCGAAATTCGGTTGAACAGAATGTGAAACGAATTTCGGTCCATCACTAGAAATTATAGTCTGGTTGTAAAAAATTGATACTATAAACTTTAGTATTATTGTCATTCACTGTGTTTGTCTAACGATTTGGAATAGATTGAGTAGTTTTTTTTGTTGACGGAGTGGAAAGTCTCTTCGGATCTCCGGCTCCTCGGTCACTGAGGAGCCCTGCTCTGGAGAGGACCAGGGCCATATTATTTCAGGTCCCCCCCAGGACCAACGCCGCGCAATATATTATATATATATATAAAAGCGAAATACCACTCACTTATTAATCACGAAATCTCGGAAACTATAACACCTACAAACTTAAAATTTGGCATGTAGGTTCTTTATAGGGTGTAGACATCCGCTAAGAACGGATTTTACTAAACTCCACCCCTGAGGGGGTTAATCAGGGGATGAAAGTCTGCGTGAGCGAAGCTGCGTGCAAAAGCTAGTATTATATAAGAAGCTGCTATCAAAATAGTCTTAAAAGTTCATTAATTTTAAATTGTTCTAAAATTTAAATACGAATACACGTTTTACCTCTATTATGTGAGGTCAGTGTCGAATGGTAAAAATACAATGTCGCAACTATACCGTGAAATGAAATGCCTTAATGACCATTACCGGACATCAAGATAAGATTTATCATATTATGCTAAGTTATAGGAACCACATTACAAACATGCGATCATAACACGGCCATACAAACGCTAAGGTTTAATTGCATGTCAGAAAAGTAAGCTCGATTAAATAAAGCTCAACGTTTCCCCAGCAACTATAACACAACAATGTATGATAATTTCCGTCGTTAAACTATGACAAACTCATTTTTAATATTATTTCCTAAAGGAACGAGCAAATGAAATATGAAACAAATGTAACTACATCTATATAGTGTACTTATTTAGTAACATTGTTCAGTCAGAATCAATAACATGCTAGATTTAGTGCACTCATATATTTATGTATTATATTAGTATATCCCAAACTTATCTAAAATATTTCAGACTAGTTGTTGCCCGCGGCTCCACCCGCGTATATGTCGGTTATCGCGGCAAATAGTAGCCTATGTGTTATTCTGATGTATAAGTTGTATTACTGTAATTTCATCTATATCCGTTTAGTAGTTTTTGCGTGAAAGAGTAACAAACATCCATCCATCCATACTTACAAACTTTCGCGTTTACAATATTAGTATAGATATAGATTTCAGCACGGTTGGGCCGGCTCGACCGGGGCGGTACTACCCTCGCACAGAAGATCAACGTAAAATGACAGCGTTCGTGCTGTCGTGTTTCGTTGGTGAGTGCGAGACCGGAGGCCTAACGATGCAGAAGCATCACTAGGCCACCATGTTGTGCGTCACCATGCTGCGTTGTTGCTTTGTCTGCATTCACAATGAGTATGGTGACCACTATTCCTGGATTCTGCTTATGCGTTCCATAAGGCAGAGTAGAGTCATTTTGGCAGGGTCATACATAAAAAAAAAACTATCATAGATCAGATATATCCATGTAATTGTAGAAAATTAAATGGTGTTTAACAATTTTAAACAAACAAAAAAACAAATTTAGCTTTCATTACTTTTTGTTATATAAGATTTATAAATTCACATTACTGTCTGTACATACAAACGTACAAGAAACTCTCTTCAGACTAATTAAGCTGGCATTAATAAGGAAAAATCACAAGTAAAAGAGAAATCTCATTAAGTACCATCGGAATGTCTATTACAAAAGTAATAATATAAGTGATGCTAGTATACGTAAAGCAAAAACTTTGTATCCTTTTTAATGAAAATTTTCAAAGGCTCAGTTGACAATTTGACACAGTTTATATCGAGGAGTACAGAAAAAAAAAAATAATACTTAAAAGAATTAAGGTCAAATTTTGACCACTGGGTGAACACTTAACTAGTTTAAGTAATTACTCAACTGAGTTATACCAGTCTTATACTATAGTTTGTAAAAATATATTTCTAAAAAACAGCTCATATCGTTTTAGTAATATTCAAAAAATATTGATTCCCCTGGCATATTTTTTCAAGCGGTTATTCAAGTTCGAGTCTAGATGGTGAATATGAATAACCAACACAGGGGTATATGGTGTCAATCCATCATGAACGTTTGACAGCGCCCTACGGTGATGGATACTTTATAATTTTTCTGTTAGGCCATACATCACTTACCAAAATTGGTTATTATTTCTTTCTCTATTTTATTGGGTAAGCATGAGTTAATGAAATTTAATCCTGCCTCGATTCTGAATATTTCCCCGACTACGGAAAGGAAGAGTAAAATTTTTGGCAGTCTCTGTATGTTTGGATGTTTTACTGTAGCCGTATGTTATAAACTACTAAACCGTTTTCGAAGTGTCAATAGATTCGTAATAATGTCCCGGGTAACATATGCCATAAAAAAATTATCAAAAGGTTTGACGAAGTCGGATTATAGTTTTTGAACTTTATTTTTGAAGTGAAAACTTCTTTAGCCGCATTGAGTACTTTTTGGTAGAAGAAAATCTTATGAGTTCGCGTCACCGCGTTACCGACATGCTGACGTCACAAAACTTCTTTGGCCGCGTTAAGTACTTTTTGGTAGGAAAAAATGTTATGGGTTCACGTCACCGACATGCTAATGTTTGATGTTGATAATTTTAATTAGAAATTTCATTATGTTTAATAATGAAATTTCTAATTTTGAGATAAAAGATAAAAGTTTTCACTTCTATCGGAAGTTCTTGCCAATTTATTTGTTTAATTTATTTTACATATGGGCGAAAACTTCCTGAATTGTGTATAATTTGATCATCGTTTATAGAGTTAAGCGGAAAAAAATATTTGATAATGTCCCGTGTGAGACCACAAGAATGTTTGACACTATCTTGCAACTTTTTGGAAATAAAGGTGTTTTCAATCCAGGGATTATGCTTCTTTCTTTATATATGAACTTGATTTATTAATATAATAGTCAAAGTAATAAGGAACATGGCGAAGCAATGGCTAAAATAAGATGACAACGAAGAAAGTTTATGACTATTACCTGCTTTAGTTTCTTTTAGATTCAAAACTTTCTATAAATCAAATATCTAGTAAAAATAGCCTATGCTACTCCTTATAACATCAGCTATCTACCAATGTAAGTACCATCAAAATCGGTCTAGCCGTTCTAAAGATTAACCGGAACAAAAAACCGACAAAAATTTTATAAATGATTTTTGATGTGTATTCCGTACGTACTTTCATGCATTTAGATAAAGCTGTGACTGTGGAATTACAAACAAACACTTTATTTCTATAGATAAATCTTATTTACTATCAAGAATAAACCGCAGCTTTTAGTTTATACTAAATAATTTTGTTAGCTGTGAACCGAGCGGTTCAAAAGCCTGCTTTGCTCGGAGAATACGTAATCAGCTTCGCACACTAGCACTTAATTAAAGATTTCGTTTTAATATTAACAAATTTAGTTAAATCTCAAAGACATTTGGATATCTCCACAAGCTAAGCTTATTAAATAACACTTCCGACACATTATGAAGAATAGGGAATATGCATAAAAAATTTATTTGTCTCAAACATTTTTTTCCAGATTCTTTATTGTCTTTACAATATACATAAAAAGTATTTTTTTTAATTAGTGATTATTTAAACCCAGAAAATATTTAATAAAAAGTGAAAATTAAGGGAGGGAAATTCAAACCTAAAAAACGCGTCCTATTGGTCTAAACGAAATGTGACGTCGATTGTTACATTATCAAAATTATCGGCGTATAAATTGCTACTGTGTTGTAGTGTTTGTGTGAAAAAATAACTTATTCCATAATTTTATTGCAATCAATGTCTATGCAGACACAATCCATTGAATAGTAAAACTTCTTGTAACAGTAATTTCGTTGATTTATTAGATATAAGACCAACTAAGTACAACTTTCACGTACAAAGTATCCAATCGAAATTATTGTCGGTATTTTTACATTAATATAAACTAGAAGCCACCGTCACGATGATGCGCCTGATGCATTCATCGCGTTTAAGTGGGCACGGTATGATTGCCAGCTGTAGTGTGTTAGGCGTGTCCTGAACAATCAAAACTGTAAATAGGTATAAAATAACTGAAACACTCAATAGTAAACAAACACGAAATGACAATGACGTCATTTGTTATGTCAATAGCGCGCGAAAAATGGCGGCGTTTGAATAGCTCAAATTTAGTCGGTGTTTTAAATTTCACTTTGAAAATTTGTTTGATTATTTTCAAGCCTATTTATATTTTTTTCTATGTTATGGAGACTTATATGATCAGATTAAGAAATAAAAAAAGACATGCGTATTCCCTATTGGTCTTAATGTGTTGTGTAATAGGATAGTAGGGTAGTTGGTAAAGTAATACAAATGAACAGTCGGGTTACCGCTGCAAGTGGACCCGTAGACACCTGCAAGCGACTTAATACGACTTAAGGTATCACTATCGCCCTCTGCCGGCCATAGGCCCCTCCTTAGAATAAAGGATTTGACCTACTATATCCCGCTGGCCCGACGGGTTGGATTGGACGGGTTGGACGGGTGGTTGGGTTGGTTTCTAGTAAAATCAACTAGAAAAGTGACGAAATAATCACCTAATTCCGGTTTGCTGTAAGACTTTTTTGTTCGTGTGTTGATTGATTTAAAATTTGGAGTCACATTCCAAACTACCTCGGTGGCGCAGTGGTAGCGTATGCGACTGCTGTGCTTCAGGTCGATTCCCGGGTCGGGCCAAATGTTTGTATGATCTCTAAATATTTGTTTCGGAGTTTGTGTGTTTTCTATGTATAATATGTATGTATTTACAAAAAAAAGTATATACGTAAACATATCAGTTGTCTAGAACCCATAACATAAGCTCTGCTTAGCTTGGGACTAGATGGCGTTGTGTGTTAGATGTCCGAAATATTTATTTATTTATAGGCGTCGTAAGAGGCGACCAAGTGAATACTACGCAAGAAAACATCACTGCAAAGAGAAGGAGGCTGAGTGTACCCGAGCGAGAAAGATACAGTCAGCTACTCTTCGCTATTGTGTCACTGTGTTGTGTATTCAATTAATACGTAATAATTGTTATTTAGTACTTTTTATCGTTTACATTTTATTTAAAGAGCAAAGAGGTTCATTTCAGGTGAACTGAAACAACTGTTTGTATAGTTTTAAGTTTTCACTTCTGTCGGCAGTTCTCATGACTGCTTTGTGTTTTTTTTCCAAAGCTTGGTAACTCACGATAAATATAAAGGTAAGTAAAATAGAAAAAAAGACAAATAATAATAAATCATATATCTCAAAACTTAATAATTATGTTCCTGGAGTAAAAATACGATAAGGAAACGAAGGTTGTACGCATAAAAACTTTCCCTTTTTTTGGGGTAATTTTAGGAACAGTAAAACTTGATATATGTATGTTTTTCATTTTGTTTATTGCTATACTAAAATAATTTATAGGTAGTAAGAGATTAAACAGCCTGTGTATTCACACATGCATAGGTGTAACGTAACCCATATGAAGAAAATGTGAAAAGTTTTGCTTTGAATGTATTCAGGTTCCTCAAAGTTAGAATTTAATTTAATTTATATTCATTATGTATGCTAGAAATATTTGGGCTTAATGAAACTATTTTGAAGTGTGTAGTGTGGAAGATAGAACGATAAGAATGTGTTCTTTCTGCTTTCATTTAACATATTTAGTTGTTTTTCTAAATATTGATATATGCATTATAGCTAGGTATTTATTGTTGTCTACAGATATTACAAACATATACATTTCATAACGGCTTATGACCTAATATTATTTTTTATGTTATCCAGGCTTTACAACAAAGTTAATAAACAAGCTCATAGTCTACAAACAGTAATTTAAAGCAATCTCAAAAAATAAAGTCAGCCCTTTATTTTTAACTAAGGGAGTAAATTTTTATGAAATTAAAAATAAGCATATAAGTATGATTATATTATCAGTAGTCTGTTTGTCACAGCATAGGGTCTGCCTTGTTTGAGATAAGACGGCGTGTGTGAGATGTGTGAACCCATTATTAAGAAATATATTTAATAATACATTTATGAAAATCTGTATTTGTATCTTCACTGGATTTCAACTTTCCAACGCACTGTTCTTTTAAGTAGCAGTATGTGAATGTATGCAGTAAACCTTATATACGAGAATACCTTTTCTACCTTTTGAAGATTGTGAAGATCTTAGAACTAAATTGTGACTGAACTTTTGTTACTAGAATTGAATTTCAGAAGCATATCGTCATATAAGTGTACGTAAGTTCAATTTATACGTGCATTTATATTAAAAAGTAACTGTGCCCTGCGGTTTTTATTGCTTCCTTGGCAGTCGGTTAAAAATACAAAATAATTTAATCTATACCTTTGTGAGTCTCTACACACTTCAATTTTAACTTGGTTATTGCTTCTAAATAAATAAGAAAAACAGAAAAGAAAAGAGTAGTGAAAATAAGTTTCACCGCCCATGTGACGATGGCCACATAACATTTATTTTTAAAATTGATGCATCATTTTAGGTATTTATGCTCATTTAAACTAGAATCCGGAAAATAATTAAAAAATATTAAGAACTTTGTTAATTTACAAGATTTGACCATCGGTTTATAGTGACAATCAATATACCGTTTGCCTTATTTTGACTTAGACGTTGAGTTTGTGAAGTTAGGACTTGTAGAGCTAGGGCGCGTAGAGTTAGAAGCTTGGCTCTACATGAGAATAACTTTTCGACAGTGCGAGCCATATGTGTTGGCAACATTTCATATGTTAATGTTTTGGTGGGATTTTTGACCCTAAGTAAAAGAAGGGTGTTTAGTTATTGCAATTTGAGTATCTAATAATTAAATGATTCCACTTTCAATAGATGAGAAATTTTCTAAATAACTTTATCGACTAGTTACTTTGAACGTTCTGCAAGTTTACTATCAAGTTAAAAATTTTTTTTTTTTTTTTCCAAGTGACTTTTGAATTAAGTTGTAAAAGTAATGGTTTTATGTAAATAAGTGTTTTAAGTGTTCGTAGTCGCGGATAACAGCTAATGATACTATAAAACTTATTTTTTACTCCTTACCTACTTTCTACCGGTCTGAATATAAAATATTTTTATTTATATTTCCTCAAGGTAAACTTTGTGATTATTTTGCAGCTTAAGATGTCTTCGATGTGATTAAATATTCATTTTTTATTACAAACTCACATAATCATCAACATCGGTGATTGTTTCTAATCACCGAGTGCAATTGGGCTATGAGCACCTCAAGTCACGTACTTACGTCTTTTATCCGAAAATGACTAGACAAAGTCGTCTTAAATCGTCGTCGCATTTGACCATGATTAGGGATTAACAAACCTTGCATAAAAAAAAGAGATATTTTTAAATAAAACTTTCTTTTATATTTTACTAGCTTTTATTTCGCCCGCGTGTTTGTCGGTTATCTATTTCTATTACTATTAATTCTATGTCCTTCCTCAAGAATCAAAGTATCTCCATACCAAATTTCATTGAAATCGATGCAGCGGTTTGGCCGTGAAAGCAGGACAGACAGACAGAGTTACTTTGGCATTTATAATATAGGTAAACATACGAATTGTAATGGGCATACTAATAATAACGTGACACACCACACACGCGGTCGTTTGATCCCAAATTAGGCAGGGTACTGTGCTAATTTAATCAGATAAATATAGTACCTATAAATATACTTAAAATTTGATGAAAAATTACACCTAGCCAAAAAAAACGTGTTTATAGCAGAATTACTTTTCTTATGTACCTGTAATGACTGTAATGACCATACGTTTGGCGCGGTCAGAATTTTACATCTACAACATCGGATTTATAACAATTATAAATCAATGCACCTTCATCAAGCACAGTGTACTCTCTAGCATATATCATTTAACATTTTGTATCATTAGTTTAATAAGTCATTTTAATTGCAACAAATAAATAGTGTCAAATCAAGTGACATCTCTCATTTAGCAAGCTGTGAACGCGACCAGTACAGTACCAACGAATCGAATTGACGCTCTCTAACTTTGCAGTCCGAATCACCAATCACCACCAGACCAACCGTCCAACAATCCGTCAAAGTAACATCAAGTCGTTTTATTCATAAGAAACAATATATTGTGAAAAAGATTACGAATTTTTTCATGATACTCATTGTTAACGGTTATGCTAATAACATTGAGCCGTAAAACAAACTCTAAGCCACAAGAGGGTGAGGTATTTTTCCTCCCTCATGTTCCATAAAAAATGCAATAAAATATAACATTATTGTTCACTTCGTAAACTTTCTAAAGTTTCTTTCTTCGATTCGTTTGCACATGGCCTGTTTGGGAAGTTATGAAAGGGTAGTAGCAAGGGCGAAGGATACGGCAGAGTATCCCATCTATCCGGCATGGGCAAGTCTTCCGGCATTTCCCCGCTCCACAATCTATCCCCTTGCTTCATTATTCGGCTCCCGGCAAGGTCGGAGGGGCGCGGGAGGACTAAAATGTTTCCACCGCTCAGTTTTACACACTTTCCCTGTTTAATGGGAAAATATTTACCACAAGGCGATGTTTTTTTCCTTTTATATTAAATAACTCAGTATAGATAGCTATAAACTGTGTTTAATTTATCAGAGGATAATGTTTATCACAGAGGAGTGAGCATTGATTAAAGGGACAGTAGGTCGTTTCAAGAAATTTCCACAAGTTGAACGATAGTTTGTTGTGAATTACTGTATTTTTTAGTAGGGAGAAATGATATGAATGTTGGCAACACTGGTTGCCGCGCGTCGTACGGGTGCTATGGCGGGTCGGCACGGGTGCGTTAGTCCGCGTGGAGCGGCGCGGTGGTTTGGCTCTCCGGAGTCTCCGGAGCGTGTTCTCCCCGCACCCGGCGCCCGCCCTCAGGTACGCTCGCATGCATGTTGCTGCCCTGCTGCGCTCGCCGCGCCTCTACGCGCTACAACTCTTCGCGCCACCCTGTTGCGCACTGCACACACAATGTTTATCTAAATGCACTTTTCTTTACACTAATTTGGCGGGCTATTTTCCTACCTCTGTTCTCTTGTAACTGAACTTTAAATAATCTAATATTCTATTAGAGGTCTGTACTCGCACTTTCAACTAACCTGGATCGATTCGTTGTACCTACTCAAAATTTACACTATGTAAATCATAGAGTATCTATAGTTAGGTATAAGATTGATCTTGTACGCCTACATAAATTAATTCGTGAGGGCTTTGTTCCGAAAATAATTGGGTATGTAGGATCGGAATAAGAATGTTTTTTTATTGTATAATTGGCGGGAGGTGTGACATTTTCCCGCCTAATTTTATAACACACGACCCGAGAGAGCCTCGGGGTAAACATGAAAACAATTTGATATTTTGATAAAGAGTTCTTGTGTTATGTTACGTTTAATATTTTTTATCTGTGACGTTTTGAAAGTAGTAAGACTTAATTAAATAAACCCGAATAAAGCAAAATAATAAAGACTAAGTTGCGATGTTCCACTTACTTAATTATAAATAAATAAATAAATATTAGTTTTGAGTATACGTGAACTGGGTTGTTACTTTTGATTACTAATCGATATAAACTATCGTCCTTGTTTTCTTTGGTTGAATATAATATAAATAATTTATTGAAACTGTCACCTAAATGTGAGCGTAACGCTTGATGGGTTTTTAATAATCTCGATGTCAGTTTCGTCAAACATTTAGTAATCATCGATCATTGTGTCTTTGTAATTAATGATTTTAGTTGAAAGCTAACTTTGTTATTTGAGATCAATATTTTTGTAGCCATATAAAACGGTCAACGTAAAGATAAAAGCCAATTTATTGTTACTAAATGGTAAAAGGAATTTAATGGTAAAAAGTATTAAATGGTTTTTATATTAACAGTAGTTTGCCTGGGTATCGCTACACCGATGGTTGTATATGATTTTTGACGTCTAGTAAAATTGTGAAGTTTAAAATAGATACTGGTGTACCTTTTTAGCCCTACAGGAAATCTGCACTGCTTTAGGTATATTTTTAATTACCTTTTATAATTAAAGTTATTTGTTTTGGTATCTAATTCCCAATAGGTTACTTAATTAATTCTCAAAATGTCAATAACGATCGATCCCGCTTTATTAGGAGAAAATGATAGATACGAGCATAAATCAACATTTCTTTGTAACCCACATTAGGAGTTGAATTATTCAATAATATTCAATTGAACCTGAACTGCATTTTGAAACCTGAACAATTGTTGAAATTAAAATGTTCGTTACAAGCACACGGAACAATGAACATCAAAAAATTTTTTTTTATTTTTTTTTTAAATTATTAAATTAAAATTTCATCCGCTTTAACGCAATTTTGTAAAACAACCCATTTACATGCTATAATAAATTATAAGTAGTTTTTGCGATTACTTCATTTATAACAGCTCCAAATATTCATTTGCAATCAAAATACAACCCATTTTAATGAATAAATACAGAATGAAGGTTTATTTTTAGGACCCTATTTAGTTTAAAAAAGTTTTGAGAGTCTCTTGAGGGCTTCTCAGCTCCAGTCAACTTGATCCTCGAACTGTTGTGGAAATCTGGGTTACTTTATCATCAAAACTTTTTACAGTCGGCAAACTGGCACGTATTTTTTTAACTCTGCTTTTGAAATAAGAACGTAATTTTTGGTATACGATTGTGGCGCGAAATAAAGCTCTTCGAATTGTACATCTAGCATATTCATCACATATTCTATTGTATCCGATTTATTTATGGTTTATTTTACTAGCCAGACATTGTCTACAACAACCGTAAAACGATTGACTAGCGATAAAAGCAATTTGAAATCGGCCACAATCAGTATGAAATAAAATTAAAAAGCTACGTTTCACGAAGTATACTTTTTTCTAAAGCTATAATCGATTTCTTCACCCAATATTTAGAGTATTTAACAATCAAAATACAAACATATAGTAAACGTGTGGTATAAAAATTAAACCTAAATGTGTAGAAAAGGTATACGTGATATGAAAACCAAAAGGCTCTAAGTTGGGTTTATCTTCGCTTTTCGATCGTGAATGAACGCTTTAGTTTTACGCTTCATTATACCTATCTGAAGGGTACGCTAGTGGTTTTTTCGCTACGAACTTCAGACAAATGATTGCTCAACTCTTGGAGATTGTACGTCTTAAGTTAAACGTTATCGATTGGTTTAGCTAGAGTAAAATGTTTATTTATAGCAGACTGGTGAGATTAATAATGATTCATGCTAAAAACAACAGTGTTTTAATGCTAATGTAACACATATTTGTCTAAAAATATCTAAAAAATGACGTCTAAAATTTCCAAAGCCTTAAACTTATTGAATTAAACAAGTACTTGATACACTAAGATATTTTTCTATAAGCTTCGTTTGTCGTACAAATTTCACTTTCATCAACAATTTTTAACAGTGCATCTCTTTAGAAAGAAATTTCGTTTCACTACAGCCATATGTTAATTAAAAAGAAAAATAAACCGGCAAAGTGCAAGTCGGGCTCGCGCACCGAGGGTTCCATACAAACCTGTAGGTATATTATCTTATATATAAAATTCTCGAGTTACCATAGTTAGTTACCATACTCCTATGAAACGGCTGGACCGATTTTTATGAAATTTGGTGAACATATCGGGTAGGTCTGAGAATCGACCAACATCCATACATAAAATTTTTTTTTATGGCAAAACAACGTTTGCCGGATCAGCTAGTATCATTTAACTAAAAATGTATGCTTTTTACAGTTTTTTCCATATCTGTGCTGTAAACATTGCTTCGTACCAAATTTCAAAATTCTGAGTTCACGGGAAGTACCCTGTAGGGTTTGATTCCCTTGCGAGTGTCGAAAATTTGCAGCATAAACGGCTGTATCTTTTGATTGCGTTGGCTTAGAAGTTTGATTTTTTCACAGCTCTAAGGGGCAGTAGACCTGAGTATTTCATATGAATTTCAGCTTGATACCTCCACGCGATGCTAACAGGCAGAAAGAAGGACAAAAAGTGATCCTATAAGGGTTCCGGTTTTTCCTTTTTAGGTACGGAACCCTAAAAATACATATATTATAGTGAATTATATGGAGTCTGACAATAAGTAACACTTTAAATAGTCTGTTGCTGAAAGTAGGCATCTCATTTAAAAGAAGGCATGCTAGCCAATCGGGTTGGTATAACATCTATCTAATATGAGAAATATTGGAAAACGTTTTTGATATTCTGATACGCGTTAATATGTTACAAAACGTTTTCTATGTTGATGTGGCTTCGACATAGCTTACGTCATTCTAAGATAAGATAACGCTCATTGCAACGGGCATGCCATATATTTCGGGAAAGCGATTACCGCCCGAGAAAGAGCTTAAATTGCCACTAGGAACTTAAAAGAGGTTTGAGGTAAGCCTGAGATTAGCGCGTTCAAACAAACAAACAGCTTTATATAATAGTATAGATTACACTATTACTTATATATACATTTGTATATTACAATCTATTCCAGGATGTGCTTGTAAGTCTACCTGTGTCAAGAAATATTGTTTTAATTTTTTAGGTGAGTTTGGCCTGCAATGCATGCACACACAATCTCATCCGGCAGCTCGTTAAGAATTTTGGGCAGGATATATGTATTTACCGGCTTCGCTTGGGTTACCAATACTGTGTGTAATATCAATTTAGTGATTCTAACATTGAAAATGACGAACTTCCATACAACGGTAAATCTTTTGTGTTAGTTCTTTAGAGGCAATCTTTTAAAATCCTTTCATAGTGGGTGCTTACAACATAAAACCAAGATACAAGTGTTTCGCTATGAATCTTTTTCTATAATCACTATCGCCTCTATCATATTTTATTAAAACACTTTTATTAGCTTGACCTGTAGTATGTAACGGAATCTTATAACTTCATTTTCACCTACTTCTAGGAGTCCGATTAACTTGAAAATTTGCACAGGGGTCAACGGTCGATGACAATACAAAAATTTAAAAAAAAACTAATAAAATAGTTTAAAAAAACTAAACAATCACTCTTTTATAAATTAACAAAACTGAAGAGTAGAAAATAATTTTAATGTTAAAAGCGTGGGGCGACATTATTGAAATATTTTCAGAAAGCACACTATTTTTTATTTTTGGCAAATATTTTGTTTCGACCACGTTGAGAGACGTTTGTACGTTTGTAGAATGTTAACTTGGGACGGGGGAGGTGCCAATATTTCAATACTGTAGCCCTTGCGGTTTAGGCTCTGCGTTGGTAAATCAATCTGTCAGGGCACGTATTTTTTAATAATCGTTTTTTTCTTTTTTCGTTTCAAAGATCACCCAGACTCAGAATAACAATTAGTGGATCACACAAAGCGTTGTCCCATGTGGGATTTGAGCCCACAACACTTGGCAGTCAAACGCAGGCAAAAGCGTCTGGCCACCGCCCAAACCACTAGGCCAACTGTGCAGCCGATTAACAATTTAGCTCTGTAACTATGATAGTTATTCAAGTTAATAAATGATTTATCTTCTTGTATTATGTTGAGGCGTATTTTTATCTATTTAATTAAAGAAGAAATTAAAATACAGGCCGAGGTCTAACGGTTAAGGTTGGGAAGTTGTATACCTATATGCTAATCTGTGTGAGAACTTTTCATAGCGCGATACAGGATTAGCAAATATTTAGTCATCTAACAAAATTACACTGCGCGTTTAATGTTGCAGTCGCAGCCGGCAACTATTACTAAGTAATGCTATTGATTTTTTATACGAGTATAACAGTGTTTTCAAGTCCTTCGATGGTCATTAGTTATGAAGTATGCCGCTAAACGTAACAGTTCATATTTTCTAAAATTATTGTGTCATATTTTGCATTCAATTACATACTTTCATAATAAAACAATAAGAAAGTTAGTTGAAGTTTCTAGAAGATATAGTGAAACACAGAGATAGATATACGTGCATACACCAACACAAATTGTATCTTATAAATTGAATAACAAATGAGATCTTGTTCTCTGACTTCTCCACTTAATAAGAGCTGACGTTGCTAATTCTGTTCTTGCGAAACTAAACTAAAATTTATATAAAATTGTCTTCTATTCTCTTAATTAAGTGAAGCGATTTCCAAATGATATTTTTGTACGTATATGTGTGTATTTAAGTAACGTGTATTTTTAGTGTCATATATTCAGTTTTATTCAATTTCAATCTATAATATTTAGAACGTCGATTGACAGGATACAACTTATTTCTAATGATTTTTTATTTAGTGTAAAGAGTTTTTGAACAGAATTAGCACCAATTTCACTTTTATTTCAACTTAACTACATTATTATTAGTGAATGCAGACAACACTAAGTTGTACAAAAGTAGCGACTTAATGTGTTTGATTTTTGTTTCTTCTTTTTCAACAGCGTAGTAAATATCTTTCAAAGAAAACATTATTCGAGAATTGTGGGAAGTAAATAATACTGAGTAAGTAATACTTACTTACTCGAGACACTTACTTGGAGGACCCTAGAACAATCCCTACCTATATTAACTGTGTTTGTTTTTTTACATTTGCTCCGTAGCGTTTGAGAGGTTACTTCCTTTGTTTTCTTTTTTTTTTATGTATGGCCCTGCCAAAATGACTACTCTGCCTGATGGAAAGCATAAGCAGAATCCAAGAGTGGTGGTCACTATACTCATTGTGAATGCAGACAATGCAACACCTTGGGCCTCCTGTCTCGCACTCGCCAACGAAACTTCATCGACAGCACTGCTGCTGTCGTTTTACGTTGATCTTCTGTGCGAGGGCAGTACCACCCCGGTCAAGCCGGCCCGTTCGTGCTGAAATTAGCGTGACTCTACTATCCGTATTGTTTGTCTTCTTGAAATTTCCAATAGGATAACATGGGGTAGTTTTAGCATATACATAAATACAACTATACTAACACATCTAACTTTATGGACTGCAAAATAGAGGAGGTTCTGAATTCGGTTGTGATTTATTTTTTGTTTTGTACCTCAGTCAGAACAACGCTACGACGTCTACGAAATTTAAATGTACGTAGTAGTACGTAGAACGTAAGGAAAATAGATATCTTGTATCTTTTTTAAACAAATATAGCGCAGGTAACCAACATTGAATTTTCAATCTTTGATTTTTATCGTGCCAAAGGGTAACACTTATCCATGCATCAGCTAATTTTAAATTTTAAGGAATGAACAATCGCCACTGAAGATATACAGAGAAATAAAATAAAATCAGAAATTAAAAACGTTATAAAATCGAACGCTGAATGATTTCTAGAACATGTTGATTAATTTACACATTCTTATAGCTCAAAGATCATAAAAATGTTTAAATTATTAAAATGTTTTAATACAGGCAACATTGGTATGTAAATATGTAATTAATGTTAACAGTTTTGTCATATCCTAAATACTAACACCGAAAGGAGGTATAATACAACCTTTTTCAAACTATATTTCATTATTTATTTACCTGTCCTATTAGTTATACTTACTTTTACCTTCCATTATATTGATTTTTTTGCCGCCGTAACTCGTGGACGGACGCACAAAAGAACCCAAAGAATTTTTAATATAAAATACGATGTGACCCTATTCGTGGTTAATACAAGTTCGTTTCTACTATAAATAGTAGTAGTAACCTACCGATTACATTTATGTTGTACATATGTATAAATATATGAGCACATATACATATGTATGGGTTGGAATGTGATATTCTGACTACAAATGTGAGCGTTCAGTGTAAATCAAAACTGAAATGTTAAGAAAACATGAAATAATAATTTGAAATTCTGAAAAGCCGTTGCCTATTTCACTCGGTTTTGGTTTGGAGGCGTAAAATAACAATATTTTGCAGTATTATGTTAGTTTAGTATCTATTAATTGTGACACTGTATTGTCTAACCGAATTAAAAAGTTAAAAACATAAATTCTCCTGGCTACATCACACGATTGGCGATTTACCAACTTCGTCACGGAGTATAGTTGTAACTAACTAATACTATAAGATTCTACTAGGTACTAAACTCTATAGTATTGTCATACTACATAATACATACATAAACTTTTCTAATTTAGTGTTAAAAAGTAACTACTTTTTGACACAAAATTAGAAAAGTCTTAAAATTGATATCATTGTTTTTGTTTATCTCGTTAGTTACAAGTGAAGCTTATAAAAATGATTATAATCATTCAATATCCATACTAACATTATAAAGTCGAAAGTACCTCTGTGAACACGCTTTTACTGCTAAAGTGCTGAACCGATTCGTATGGATTTCGGTATAGAGATAGGTTGGACCTTGGAGAAGAACATAGGCTACTGTTATCGGGATAACCGTGATACACGTGCGCGGAGCCGCCGGCAGAAACTAGTTTAATTTAAAATGTATACAGGCATTTATGGGTTTAGTGTTAATTTAAGAAGCATACTTATACCAGGGTATTGTTTGAAATCGATTCTGAAAATATCAGAGTGTAATGTAAATTTAATCTCAAATCCATTAGCGAAGTAGAAGTCGGCTTCGGGGTGATATGATCTAAGTAACATCTCTTATTATATGTTTAAGTAAGATGGGACGAGGTATCAAATCTGCGATAAATATGACGTAAAGTGTGATATCGGAGAGTCTTCGTAAATAATAAAGAAAGTATTATTATCGATTTTTATCGATACGACTTATGACAGTTGTTGAGGAAGAGGTTTTATGTAGGTACCTCCGACACAAGGGGAGGTGATCATGCCTGGCGGGCCGCAGCTTATCTCAACTCAATCGATGTTGTATATATGCTAATCGCCGTGAGGACTTTTGATATCGCGATTCAGGATTAGCAGTTACTGCGTAGTTAGGTTTATTTTTGTTAGATGGCACTGAACATACTTAGTCATTCTTTGTTTCACTGTATGTGGAAATAACCACAAAGTTTTCAGTTCTTATATGACGATAAAGGACTTATATCAACTGAGGAAAGCTGGACCAAAGTATTTGACATTCTTTAACTTTAAAAAATAGCATTGATTTCAATGCATTTAAATCTCTACTAGCAACCCACCCCGGCTTCGCACGGGCTCTTTACGGAAAATATAATACAGCCTATGTCACTCTGAGAAGATGTACGGCTTAATTTTTTCCGACGTCTTCAACAAATATCGTTATATTTTAGCCAATATACTTATATTGAAGTTAGTTACTAGTTAGATGAATTTATCATTTAAACCTTAATTATATATTTTTTGAATTTTTTTATACTTTCATCTACACCCATGCTACCATAGACCCTCTTTAAAAGTTTCTGAAACAGCTAGCTTATTGATAACATGAAAACGTGCCATAGTAACCATAATATCATCTAAACGAGTGTTAAAATGTTGTACTAAATTTCATCCTTGTTCAAAAAAAGAACATTGTCAGGCACGTGCCATTTACTACCACAGCGCCGTATTTTAAAAAAGAACTGTTATTCGAATTCACATCGTATCCCGCCATTTTTGTTCGATATTAGTATTGCAAAACTGTATTACTTTGTTGTTTGCAAAAATGAGTGATACAAGCTTTGATAACCACCACTAGATATTTCTAATGCGGCAAAGGACATTTCTAACCAATTATTACCGGAAAGTCGAGAGTCGAGTCGAGAAAACAATAATAACATGAAAAGGCGTACCAAGATTTCATGAATTGGAAATTATCAAAGAGTAGTACATTAAATTCTGAAGAGATTCTTTTATAGAGGATTCATATCATGGGTGTTATCTACACCCATGATATGAATCCTCTATAAAAGAATCTCTTCTTCAAGTCTTGTATGCAACTGTACATAATTTGGTATTAAAACACTCTTAAGGTACTATTATGACACTCGGGGAATTAACTGGCCCAGGTTGCTGTGTAACGTGTACTTGTGTTGTACTCATATTTTTATGTCTATAGTAATACAGCTGTGGATACAGCTAGCTACCTATTGTTGTTGTTAGATTTAAAAAAGAAACGTCAAAAACTAAAGTTGAATCAGAATTTTTTTGGTGAGTTCATGTTCTTGTTACTGCCAAAATTAAAATAATAATTATATACTGTTAATAAACTGTATACTATTACCATTGAACTAATATATTCCTCAATGACTATTGCAGATTTTGTTAAAGTAAAAATGTTAAATCACTTCGTTATGTTCAGCGGTCGTCTAAAAAGGGTAAATGAAATTAATACTTTTTGTTAAGGAAAAAGATGCTTTAGCTACAGATTTTCAGCATAAATGGGTGTGAAATAGAAATTTAACTTCATTCGTGTAATTTACTTACATTAGTAATTTAGTCATTTTATTACATTACATGTATGTTATCCCGTTTATGCAATTAACATACGAATGAATATACAGTTAAACAGTTTTATTTTCACTAAGCTACCATTTCCTGCCTATATTTAATGGCTTCATTTCAATATAATTTCAACACTACTTTTAAATACGTATTCGTGAAAAGATTTCCCAATTCCTTGCTTAGCAATTCATGTGAACCGAAAGGCAGGTATGTACATATAATTTAAATTAAAGCACCCAATTAATTCGGTAAGGGAGTACTTAACCCAGTGTTGGTCCACGGAGGGGGAAACGAGCATCTTTGTTACCCTTAACAACGATCCTATTCACATAAAGTAATTTAAGAATTTATTTAAACGACACAGTTTTAAAACCTTAACTGCGAAAAAGTATTAAAAAACACAATTTTAGACATTCTAAAATTAAAAGTTCACAGATAAAATAGAACAACATCAAAACTTTTATTGTCTGTTCAAAAAATAGTAAAATTCATTAATTTATCGAAACCACTTTACTATCTATACTGCAACGGCAGGTAAGCCTTTGATAACCTAAATATTTAAAAGGAACATCCCAATGGAGTTCCCAACATCGTAAAAAAAGTAAACCGAAAGAGTTGTGTACACAGCTGTCAAGTTTTTTTCCTGTTTTATCGATCGCCCTTATTTTCAGTGTTGCAAGTTAAACTGAAACATTCGGTACTCTAGTCTTTGTGTAGTCATGTTGTTGAAACTTATATTAAGGCTTGCTGACCCATGCAACTTTGTCTGCGTCTTTTTTCAATCATGTTTAGCTCTTATCGATCTAAGCGTGATGTTAACTTATATTATCTTAGACTCGCCAGCAAAACACATTTAAAAAATCATGAAAAATGCTTGGATAGTTTCCGAGTTCCTCGTAAACAAGAATATGACAAGAGAATTATATTACCTATATAATAGACAATGTTAATTTAGTTTATTTATTTATGTAATCACACACACGTGTATGTTTGTTACTTCTTCACGCAAAAGCTACTGAACGGATTTGGATGAAACTTTACAGTAATATAGCTTATACATCAGAATAACACATAGGCCACGATAATCGACATAAACGCGGGCGGAGCCGTGGGCAACAGCTAGTGTAAAAATAGTGTAAAATCAAATTCATCGGTCTAATCTCTGTGTTTTAACTTTTATCTGAAGTATAATACATATTTTGTAAATGAAAAAAGGTACACATTTTTGTCGTATTTTTTTTCACAATACTTTATTCAGGATAGGTTGTATTAAGGAATAAATAAGAAAATAGACAAGTGTTTATATAAGGTATACGATACAGAACATTTACATTTTAACTGCAGTTGGATAACATATTGTTTCATGAATTCCAGGATATAGGGAACAATATTAAAACTGTTGATAATTTCGTTAGCAGGCGTCAATGTTTGCTATAGATTTTATAACATTCGGTAACATGAACTCTATTTGTATATTTCAGCTAGATGTTTTCATTTACGTTGTGGTTTCACTTTAATTAAGATGCATACACAATGTTGAAACTTTAATTAATATGTTAAGCGGCTGTTCACGTGTATGAGCAAGGGCTTTTAATACTCGTTATTTAAGTACTTTGTGTACATATACTGCACTAGTGTTCTTAGTAACCAGGTTATTTACGTTACAGGTTTGGGTTATGAGTTTTTTTTTGTTGCCTATTCCAATACACTACCGTTCTTAATACTAGTCTTTTAAGCGATTCGGTAGATTACGTAAATGTTTTTTCACAACTGAATTTAAAATTTGATTGTCATTTAAACGCAAAGTTTTTAGGTTGATCATTTAAAAGTGATTATAAAATTTACCACTTTGTAATGCAGTTAATTTACCCAAGCGATACGATTCTCATCTCGCATTTTTGGAACGAAGTTCCCTAAGGGGCGTTGCGGAGGGGTACCCTAGCCGGCAAAAAACGTCCACAACGTAAGATTGACGCCTCGGTGTCAAAATAGTAGCGTATGAGAATAATGTGAGGTCTCGGGTTCGAATTCCGTGTAGGATCAATTTTTTTTTGATCTGCAAATATTTGTTTTTTGGGACTTTGGATGTTTTCTATGTATAATATGTATGTATTTACAAAAAAAATGACCGAAATATTTATTTATTTATTTCGTGAACGAAAAATTTATATAATCTGTAAGTTGCATGTAACAAGTACGGAGTAACCCTAGACAGAACTTGTTTCAGTAGAGATTACTAGATGGCAGCACACGTTTAGTTTTATTTTTATCGTTAAAAATCATAATAAAAAATGTATACCCAATTAGTTATTTTCTTTATTCCTCGCATAGAACTTTTATATATTTTAATAAATCATTTTAAATAAAACAAAGGTGTTTAGACAATTTTGTGGTTCTTAAAGAACCTGAATGAAAAATTTAGTGTAGCGCCATCTGTAAGTTGCATGTATTATTATATTTTATCTATAATTCTATTTATTTATATACTCAGATGTTAAAACAATCATTATACGGCTTTATTATTACAGTGTATATTTATTTAAATAGTATAAACATTACAAAATATTGTATAAATTTAGTCATTGACATAAAGTATTTCTATTATCATTATTTTTTAATGTATTAGTATTAGATTAGTAACCCACAACTAAGACCACTATCCTTATACACACATCAAAAGTGTCTAGGGATCAACATATGTGTCTAGGGATCAACATATATTTTTGCAATAACTTTTCTCCTGATTGATATTAATTAAAATTTTCTTTAAGGATTCATCAAATAAAGTGTTTTCGTTTGTCACAGTAACGATAAACCAAGTCACCTTTGCATTAATAAAGAAATTTGCCATTTTCCTAATAAAAGGATTTTTGACATTTGAACCACTAACATTAAAGTTCGAAAAAAAGACTGAAATAACAGTTTTCTTTAAAATTTTATTAGGTAACTTAAACAATTAATAATCCGTGTTTCTACCGCGAACACTAACACAAGAACATCGGTTTGGCATACTCAAAATGAGTTCATCCAAATCACGCTGTGGAATGGCCGCCCATGTTCGTTGCAACAACAAAAAAAGGTCTTCTTGCGACTGGATACCCTCCATATTCGGCAGAGCTCTTCTCTGTAGCATATCCCATGCATGCTCAATCGGGTTCAAGTCTGGCGACTGAGCAGGCCAGGGCCAAAGCCACATCTCAATCTCAAGAAATCCGCATAAAAATGCTTGATCCCTAGACACTTTTGATGTGTGTATTAAACAGTTTATGATGTTGATGATGATGATGGTCTCAACTATGGTAAAATTTCTATTATTTTTTCTGAAATATCAGCGAAACGATTCAAAATTATATCGTGTATTTAAAATTCTGTAATACAGTGCATTTAAAATTGTATTCTATCTATCTTTCACTTCAATTCTCTGCGATGTGGCGCGAAAGGAGGCGAATTCTCTCGCCTCCTTTTTTATTTTTATCGATAAAAAAATCATGATAAAAAATGTATACTTACTCGAATAATTATTTTCTCTATACCTTGAATAGAACTTGAAATAAGTATTTTTATGACAAGGAACTTAGTTCCTATCTGGTGTCCCACGACACCACACGACTTTTTTCTAGTAATTTAAACAGTACGATAATTTTATTACTTTATCAAACAAGATAAGTAGATTCATTATATAAATACCCAAGAAAGAAGAATACATGCCAGTAGAATATCCAATCTATTGAAAGTGTACAAAACCTTTGTGGATTGTTTAAAGGATTGCAGCATTTTTTCAAGTCTTATTCTCCGTAAAGTAACAGTGAAGAGATCGACAAAGAGAGATGAATTTCCCGCAGTAAAGTAGCGACACTATATTATGTATGAACGTAGTACTTTCAGTTCCTTTCACAGTGAGATAGTAGACTACGCAAATATTTTATTAAACAAAAAAATATGTTGGAAGAGAATCAAGTTGGCTCTTTGATTCATTCTAACAAATGTTTTCTTCTATTTCGTTTCCTATTTTTTTAGTAATCGTCTCTCCTTATTATATTATCTGTTTATATCAAAATAAATTTTAATGACATTGTTTTTACCGTTCTCTGTTAAAAGTTGAAGGTAATTTTTCAACCGATTTGAATATATTGTTTTATTTTTGAGAAATTATTAATTAAAATTTAAACTGGAGTCCTGTAGTGAAGTTGGTCATTAGAACATAATTTTAAACTCGCACTTTTATGGGGTCGCGCGTTGTCGTGAAGCAGCTGCAAAATGCCTTTGAAGAGTTTGTTGCCTCCCGTCCAGCTGATGTTTACAAGAAGGGCATCAATAAACTGCCAATGCGTTGGCAAAGATGCGTCGATTGCATAGGTGATTACTTCGAATAACAGAAATAAAAAAGTTTGAAAAAATAAGTACTTTCACTTATTGCATACAAAACGGCAATTTCATAGGTAAAGACCTATTATTACAAATATAATGTGCTATCATGAACCATATTTATTTGAAAAGATTTTTGTTCACGTACACGTAGATGAAAATAAAGAGATACATAATTCATTCATTAATTTAATTTCCTAAGCTGAGTTTGTAAATGTTTCAAATGTTGAATGAGTAACAAAGGTTGACATTAAATAACTTGACATTAATTAACTGTTGGTACTTTTTAAAGCCGCGGTATGAAATAAACACGTCAACATCGTCAACATAAATCCTTGTCATATTTTTCTAATTTTATTTAAAAATCCGCTTCGAAATTTTAAACATAACAAGAGTGATAAAGCTGTCATAAAATCGGCCTTTGGCGCCATTTAATTTTTATTATACGCCATTCACAAATCTTGAGGGTGGTGAAATACTGTTCCAATTTTACGTCTTAAGGAAGACGGAACTCTGAAATTGAACAAGGGCTTTGGTAAATTGCTAAAATATATAACAATATAATTATATCACTTCCAATGTTGACAAAATAAAACCTTTGATCCTTAGTAACTATGCTCAGTAATGGCGCAATGTACAAAGGCACGCCACTGACAAAAGCAGTTAAAAGTAAAACATTAAAATCAGTGTAATTTAGTTGCTGTTTTAATGGATAGTGTAACAAGGGAGAGCCACGCTTCGGCATGCATGGGGCGGCTCGACCGGAGTGATACCACGGCCTCACAGAAAACCGGTGTGAAACAGCGTTTGAGCTGTGTTTCACAGAGTGAGTGTGGATACTGGAGGCCCGTACCCCAACCCCTCCCCCCATCCCTTTCCCCATCCCCAAAGGCCGTCACCGCACTTGTAACGCCTCGGGTGTCCATGGGCGGCGTTAATCGCTTACCATCAGACGATACGTCTGCTCGACGATGATGCGCCGCATCTATCTCTCATCATTTCATCAATGTTTATGAGAGATAGATGCGGCGCTGGCAATTGAAATGTTTTGTTATGACGTCACGTAAAACTATCGTCCGAAAACCGACTTTACAGACAACGAATTTCTTTTTCAATCATTACAGTCTGCTTTCTTTGTTTTAAGTATCATATTTCTCTATACAAATTAATAAAATTGAAGTGCCTATTGATAATTTCAAATTTAACAGCATTTCAGTAAATACATATGAAAATATACGGTACCTACATCAAAATTTCAATTAGAAAAAAATGTCTGTATGTTTGTTCCGGGTAATCTCTGTAACAGCTGGACTTGTTTTGACGGGACTGGAAGATAACTGATGATATAAGATAAGATATAACTTAGGCTACTTTTTTTAACCGCCTTAAAAAAATGGAGGAAGTTATCAATTCGAATATTTTTTTTTATGTTTGTTACCTCAGAACTTTCGACTGCGTGAACCGATTTCGATGGTTCTTTTTTTATTTGAAAACTGGTGCTTCCCGTGTTGTCCCATTTCAAGTTCTGGTTCACTTCTGACAATGGCATCCACGATAAACCATATAAGTTTTCATTTTGCATTAAGTACGTTCGCGACAAATAGACGAATAACTCAACATCACGTCAACCGATTTCGATGATTCTTTTTTATTTGAAAAGCACCACCTTTCCGTGTGGACTCATTTCAATTTGGTCCAGTTTTTGAAGTCGGTTATTTTTGTTAAAATTTTGTATTATTCGAATTCCCACGGTCAAAAGCTACAAAATAGACGCGGGTAACACCGAGGGGCTCAGCAAGTAAAAAATCAAAACAAAATTAATTGCAGAACATCACACTTAATTTGAAATATTTATACAAGTTGGGTACAACAAAACGTGCCTACAATTTATTTTTGAAATATAGAGGATTTTTTTACTTCAACATGCGTAGTAGTATTTTTTTTTATAATAAATCCTGTGTCGCGGGTGACTTTACAAACATACATGAAACGGACACAAAGAACACCCAGACTCAGTAAAACAATTTGTGGACCACACAAAGTGTTGTCCTACGTGGGATTTGAACCCACGACACTAGGCGAAGTAGGAAACGGCGTTAAGCCACTAGGCCAAACGTGCAGTCTTCAGCAAAGTATACCGCACACTCAATTTAATTAGACTTAATAGAACTCGGCTACGACAGCATCGAAATGTCTCTACGCTTTTACAACAAATAATGGCGAGATTCGACGCCTTTGAAGAACGATCGAAATTTGCCAAGTCCCGATAGTAGCACGTATTGTAGCATGTACAAATAAAAAAAAAAACTTTAAGTCGGTCAACTTCGTCAGCATAAATTTAAGTTAGATACAGTGGCTCTCGTAGCTTGTGCTGGCTTATCTCTCGTAGCAGTAAACTCTACGTCAATGTTGTCTCGTAAACTTTACTAGTTTTCTTTCGGGTATTTTTTCCTCATGCAATCCTTATCCATATGATAGTAAATTAAAAAAAAAGATCTATGAAACGCTCTTTCTACATATCGTCTGTCTAGATGTCATAGCTCGTATATGCAAACTGCGAAACTCTTTTAAGACTAACTGTAATACATATACAATAAAATATTGTGCTCCTGTAAAGTTTGGCAGTTTGCATATACCAGCTATCACATCTAGACCGACTATATCTAATCTAATAACTTTAAACGAGCAATTCTTGTATATATATTATAATATATATAATCTGAATCTCGGAAACGGCACAACGATTTCATAAAATTTTGTATGCAGGGGAGTTTCGGGGGCGATAAATCGATCTAGCTAGGATTCATTTTTTAGAAAATGTCGTTTTATTCGTATTTTTAACAATTAAATATATAAAATCAATGTATATCTAGCGCCATCTATCGCAACTCGAGCAAACTATGTGGCGACTTCCACATACAGCGCAACAGAAATATACTACAGCGCCATCTACCGAAGTTACACTGAACTACGGAGTAACGAAGGAAACTAAGAAACTACCAATCCTGAATCGCGCAGTGAAAGTTCGCGCGCCAATTAAGATACATACAACATCCCAACATCAACCGTGGGGCAGTTGGCCCGCCAGGCATGATCACCTCGCCTGGTCGGAGGATCCTCACTTTGTGTTGGGGGGACATGACACACCTGTCCCCCACAGTGGTGACCCCGACATGATTGGAAGCAGCCTTCAAAGCGGCATCAGCACGCCACCATCTTGTCCATCCCACAGCAAGTCTCACAGCCAGCCAGCAACCTCGGCCTCAACAGGGATACACCACACGCAGGAAGCGACCGCTCCAGCCTGGTTTACCCCTACGGCCTCATCAGCGTCTAGGCACAGCACACTGCAGCTACGGCCCATGTAAGCAGAGCATATCTCTCCCGTCTATGCAGCAGCCAGCCACTACGCAGCAACCGCCCCGACTCACTGGGGACCTCACCGCAGCACCGCCCACCGCACGCCATCCCGACTCACTGGGATCAGCGGACTTCAGTCCCGACTCACTGGGACTAGCGGCACTCAGTTCCGACTCACTGGAACTACTCACTCCTGGCACTGGCAAGCTCCACAACAGAGCACAGACAGCTGACTCAATATATATCAACCTCCGGTCTTGGAGGGGAGTGATGTGGCGACTTCCACATACAGCGCAACAGAAATATACTACAGCGCCATCTACCGAAGTTACACTGAACTACGGAGTAACGAAGGAAACTAAGAAACTACCAATCCTGAATCGCGCAGTGAAAGTTCGCGCGCCAATTAAGATACATACAACATCCCAACATCAACCGTGGGGCAGTTGGCCCGCCAGGCATGATCACCTCGCCTGGTCGGAGGATCCTCCCTTTGTGTTAGAGGGACATGTTACACCCGTTCCTCCACAAACTACATTAAACTATACTGGAATAAGGTGCAGAATAAACAGTATCAGGGCGTACCAAGAGAGGGCGCCATTTAACTATTTTTTTTAATCGAAGAAAAATAACAAAACGGTGGCGTTTGGATAGTCCCAATGTTGCCATAAAACCCATTTATAAAAAAAAATAGTGAGCGACGTTCGGTCATCCAGGTACTGTACCTAGATGTACCTTATAAACGTAATAAATTGCATTAAAAGGCAATACAAACAATCCTGTTTTATATTTTACGTTTTTTGTTTATTTATGATTTATTACAAACGTTCTGTGCTTCCATTGCCATATGGCATACTTAATTGGAAGTAGTAACTCTTGAATTTTAAATTCTTTCAGTTTTTTAGGTTAATTAATGAAAAGATGCCTTAATCATCAATTCATTTGTATGTGTAACGCTCGCCAGAAACCGACTATATAACAGGTATGCTAAACACTCATTACCTTTGACGTTCTAACTTTTAAAGGTCCTAACACCCTATTCTTTGTTACACCTCGTTAACTTAATGAGCCTGAACAAAGTATATGTTCCACTTCAAAATGTAATGAGTTTTTAGAGAACTTTTTCATGTTTTTTTTTGTGGCGTTCATTAGAGCAACTTTTTATTGACAATAAAACCATTTAACTTTTACTTTCATTCAATAATGATGGACTCAGATTTTTCAACTCTCTTCTATCTAATAGTTTTTGACGTGACAATGTCTAATAAATTGACGAACGCCGGCTGCATGCACGAAAAAGGATGACTCATTGTCCTGTTACGCTCATTGTCACATTACGTTAATTGTACGTCGTTGTATCTATCTCTCATCATTTTATCAATGTTTTGTTGTGACGTTGTAAACGTAAAACCGACTTTACAGACAACCAAGTACTAAGATGGCATACAAAACAAAAGTTAGTGGCCAATTTACAATAACTAAGGGGCGTCCAGTTGCCGATTTTTTTTTTAGCTTTTGTCACTCCTCTTCCATATAAACTTTATCTGTGCAAATTTCATTTTCCTTCGTTCGCATAATTTTTGTAAAAAGGGGTACAAAGTTGTTGCTTCACAATGCTTAACAATACCATCAACAACTTACTCCTGTTATGTTTATAAATCTCTTTTAACAAAACTTCTGTGTGTTTTATATTAGTAAAATTTCTTAATCTTATTACCTAATAAGTTCTTTTATCTACGTCCTACGTTGTAACTTACCTATGTACGGTGTATGTGTATAAAGTACACACATCAAAAGTGTCTAGGGATCAAGCATTTTTATGCGGATTTCTTGAGATTGAGATGTGGCTTTGGCCCTGGCCTGCTCAGTCGCCAGACTTGAACCCGATTGAGCATGCATGGGATATGTTACAGAGAAGAGCTCTGCCGAATATGGAGGGTATCCAGTCGCAAGAAGACCTTTTTTTGTTGTTGCAACGAACATGGGCGGCCATTCCACAGCGTGATTTGGATGAACTCATTTTGAGTATGCCAAACCGATGTTCTTGTGTTGTTAGTATTCGCGGTAGAAACACGGATTATTAATTGTTTAAGTTACCTAATAAAAATTTAAAGAAAACTGTTATTTCAGTCTTTTTTTCGAACTTTAATGTTAGTGGTTCAAATGTCAAAAATCCCTTTATTAGGAAAATGGCAAATTTCTTTATTAATGCAAAGGTGACTTGGTTTATCGTTACTGTGATAAACGAAAACACTTTATTTGATGAATCCTTAAAGAAAATTTTAATTAATATCAATCAGGAGAAAAGTTATTGCAAAAATATATGTTGATCCCTAGACACATATGTTGATCCCTAGACACATATGTTGATCCCTAGACACTTTTGATGTGTGTAGTTAAATAATTGTGAAATACGAATTCATTTTTTGACATTTGTCATTTTTGGCAGACCTCGTTTATCTGCCGCAAAACAAACTCTTGTTACATTTTTCTATGCCAAAAAGATATGACGTGTTGGCTTTTTTCATTGAATGTGGTTTTCATTGTGAATTTGCTTGACGGCTGAGTTTTTAAGTCAACAAAGTATTTTTTGAATTGTACTCGGCTGATTGCGGGTTGCCAGTTTTGTGTGATTTAGAATTTCGATGTGTACATTTCAAATGATGTTTTCGTAAAGGTTTGTCTTTTATAATTTCATTAACTTTTGCTCAGTGTCTCAGTGATTGTCAGCTTGGAAGCTGACATGTGAGAATTTTCATATTGAGCTTCTGTTATTATTTAATCACCACCTATTTTGGTTTTCCATTACAGTAAAAAATTCTATATCACCCTGAGGCATTTTCTACCAGCCAAGTAGAAAATGCCACCTATGTCAAATAAATAAACAAATAAAAGAAATTTACAAAAAGAATATTACACGTTGTCAAATAAATAAACAAATATAAAATTGGCGTCTTGATGTTATAAAATTTTAATTTTAAACAATGAGTGACAATTTATGAGATTTGTGTATTCAAATCTGTGCTTTCTTGCATATTTAACATATTATTTTGAACTAGTTGTTGTCCGCGGCTACGCCCGTGTGTATGTCGGTTGTTGCCGCAAATAGTAGCCTATGTGTTATCTGATGTATGAGTTATATTACTGTAAAGTTTAATCCAAATTCGTTCAGTAGTTATAGCGTGAAAGAGTAACAGTAAACTTTCGCGTTTATAATATTAGTAGGATCTACTTATAGAATCCGCTCGAAAATAATAAAGGACCAAACCGCAAAATTCTCTATATCAATCACGTATTCCATTAACTAAATTAATATTTAGTGTCCCATATTTCACGAAAATTGACGTTTACAATTTAAGTTTCAACACGCATTTACTATATTTACGTCATAAATATGAAATCTATACCAATATTATAAAGAGTTAAAGTATGTGAGTTTGTAGGGGGAAACCTATTGTACTGTAGAGGATCTATTGAACCGATTTTGACAATTCATTTAACAGAAAGCCACTTTATTTTTAAGTGTGATATGATATAATTATATATATATTAACCCGAAAAACTGTAGCACTTCGTTATTTTTAAAGTAAGAAATACGAAGAAGTAATCACGCGAGTAAAACTGCGGTCAATAACTAGTTTTTAGCTATAAAGGCTACTCAAATGGAGAAGCGGTTTACCTAACAATATTTCATGTCTCATCGCTAGACTTACAACCGAGATGAATAAGATTGGCATGTTTATAGGTAGGGCTTATCCTTTCGGGAGTATCTTGAAAACATATGGCCTTGAAAACATACGACTGGCTCCTACGTCGACAGGAGCCCTGATATGATTTTCAACCCTGTCACAAAAAGGGCTTATCCATATCAAATAAAAAGTAAAGCATTGTATAAAAATACTATAGAAGATATTCTTTCTGTCCTTTCTGGAGTTTGTAGTCCAAAGTTTTGATCAAGACAACGTTGAAAATAAATTGAGGTAAAAAAATGACTACTGTGATGGCGCTGTTATAAGGATATCGCAATCTTGAAGTGAAAACGGGACTGGGCAGTAGTTTAAAGCGCCTTTGTGCATTCGTGTGTCTACTACGATAGTAAATTAATTAGCCTAATGATTTCCAAAAGTTTTATGACTAACGGCTGACCCGGGCATGGCCGCGATTACATTTTAGTATTTATGGTTGAACCGTAAACTTATTCTATTTTAATTCTCTAAAGTGCCTTAAAAACTAAAAGTTTTTCAGCGTCATCAATCATTTCACCACCAGCAGATTTCTTTAGCGAATACCCTGGGCTTTTCATATTTAGACTAAGATTCATCTATCTAAGATTGGATGGGTCTATTTTTTGTAAAAGAAACTTAAATTATATAATTTCGTTTTTAAAATATACGACAATTTATTTCTTATAAAAGTGTATGAAGTTGAGACGACAAGGAAAAATTTTCGTTACTGATTTCTAATCTTATCTAGTAATCTATCAGCCTAACTAATCAGCCCCCCTAGCCAAGTTGCAAGCGTTCTTCTTTCTGCAATCGTTAACGCCTAAATTCTCGTGTGTCATTGGCTAATCTAAGACAAAGTAAACTTAGACCAACTATTAGCCAATGACACGAGAATTTAGGCGTGGCGTGGCTAGGGGTGTATTAATTAGTAAAGAAAGTCCCGTGACACAATGTCGTCATTAGTTAGGTTTATACTATCGTTATTAATAACACTATAAAATATTCCAATGAACTACTTGTTTACAAGAACACGAATAATGTAAGCGTAAATTACTAATGTAGTAAAGTACCTTTATTGAAATTTCCCTCATTATATTCAAAGTGGAGGCCGGCCCCAACTTGTTTCATTGTATTTGTGCTGAACAACTTTCTGACCTCCGGAAACCCTTCAACTACTGAGGATATCGGTAAACTTAAGTTGGGCTAGAGGTCAGAGTTTTTGAGCTTAACTATTAATACATTAATTTTATTTCACTACTTTTGTCATCAATTTAATTTTATGTAGATAGTTTTAAGTAAAATACGACTTAGTACTTGCGACTTATATGTTTTTTTATACTGTTTTCGTCCAAAATTAGATTTTTATGTATTTGAGTAAATTTTATCTCCTTAAAATTTATCTGCTGAAAGTTAGGTCACATATACACTGTATATTTTCTTGTCACTTCAGCCGTATTTTCGTCTAATGCACATTTGTTGCCAAGAGCTTCAGTAAGCTCTTTTCTTGAACGAATATCCAAAGCGGCATTGCTAGGATCACTTCAAATATGGTTAGGTAGAGAGGGTAACGCGGCGGACAGTGGAGGTGAGCGTTGACGCGTCGTAAGGAGTGCTCCTTAAACCTAAACCTGGGTCGCAATTCCCAGGCACTGTCGAAGTCGCATGTGTTGCCCCCATCTATCACGCGATGGACCCGGCACCCGCACGGTGAATCCATGGAATGCTAAGAAATAGGTCTTTCCAATCCGTTTCCTTACTATATTGTTAATTATCACTAAATTATTTAGGATACTAGAAGGTAATTCACTTTAGTTAAGTGGTAATTCACTTCATCATACAATTATATACAGTTTTTGACTACGATGATAAACAATTTCAAGAGCTCTGATTAAATAAATGAACTATATTCCAATGTCTCGATAAATTCGTATGAGACGATTAGCTTCATTTATTTAAAAATGTGTCTGGTGATCTTCTTAAAAGGTACTTATTATTTGATTGTATCTATAATACAAAAGTAAGTGCCTTTTAGGTACGGTTCGTAGCTAAATGGTTATGGGAAGATAATCGATTTGTGTTAAGTAGCGCAACATTAATCTTTATAAGTACATATAATATATGTCTGTCACGTTTATACCTACCTTTCATTTACTACAGACAGGCTCGGTGGTAGCGTATGCGACTGCTGTGTTTGAGGTCTGGGGTTCGATTGCGGGTCCGACCAAATGTTTGTATGATCTTCAAATATTTGTTTCGGAGTTTGCGTATTTTCTATGTATGTATTTACAAAAGAGAGCATATATGTATTTATATCCGTTGTCTAGTCCACATAAAACAAGCTCTGCTTAATTTTGAAATAGATGAAGTTGTGTGTCAGATGGCAGAAATATTTATTAACTACTAGCTGTGCCCGCTACTTCGTACACGTGACATTTGGATTTTGAAGATATTTTAAATTTTTCACTTTTTAAACCTTCCCTGTACACGTCACTACGACAAACATTTCAAAATCAAAATGAGCTATATCGGCCCAACCGTTTTCGAATTTTAGCAAGACAAACGAACAGCAATTGATTTTTATATATAAGATTTACAGTTGTAGGTTTTGCTAAATGTGCAGCCAGTTTTATCATCATCACCATCATGTTCAACAGCTTTTATAAAGCATAAGGAGGTTTCAGCCTACTAAGTTACTATGTTTTATTTCAACAGACGGACTTATAAAAATAATATTATGAAATGTTTACGATGTATGTCAACAAGAAAGTATAAACATTTATATAGGAAAGGCCAAAAAATATTTACTTTACCACCCTTGAGACATATTATTATAGAGAGTAAAAGTTGGTTTTCATATCGTACTATTCGTTTAACAGCTTTAAATAATGCCGTCTACTGTTAATATTAAAGTACTTAGATAGTTTCTTTAATAAACAATTTTTTTATATAGTACATAATATATGTTGTAAGTCTATCGATATATTTCGACGTATCCTTGTCACTGAAGCAATTTAACAAAATATAAACCAGAAAATAGTGAAATTAAAGGGAATCGGATAGTTAGAAATAAAAACAACGCATCAAAAGATCAGCTAGTACTAAAATTAAAAAAAAATTGAAATAGGTGTAAAATTATCTATACTGTCTATATTTAATCACCTGCGTTTAATGGTCTGAATTAATGGAATCTATTTAACCATCAAAATTAGGTACGATAACTTCAATAGAAACTCAAAATGTAGCTTATAAAAGTTTTAATTTATTGCTAAGCCAGTTAACAGACATGACGTGCCCGATGTTTCCACCGAAGACACATAAAATAGAAGGCAACAACTTAGTCATATTCCTCACCATTTCAACCTGAAATGATTGCATAGAAAAGAAAGAAATTCACATTACTTTTATGCTCGTTTGTAAAGTTAATATTAAGTGTAAAATTGCTACGTATTTATATAAATTATACAAGTAGATAATTATTTAAGGAAACAAGCGAAAACACTTCAAAATACTTAGGCCCAGTGTCACCAGTTCTTGATGAAGTTTCGTATCATCATCATCAACTTATAGCAATCCACTGCTGGACACAGGCCTCTCCAATTGCACGCCACTTGGTTCGAGCCTCGATAATGTTTCATATAGTTGTATAATTATATTAACTTATTTAAAAAAATATATAATAACTTTTATTTTAGAAAGCTATGCATAAAATCCATGTAGTTATGCTATTGATCTACTTTTTACAATAAAATAAAAAAGTATAGTATATTCACATATTGATATAGGTTTGATAACATCATACTCCTTCGGAAATCGAAAAATGTTCGTTTTATTGTACAAAATCACTGAATACGCGAGTTTCAGTGCCTTCTTTTCTGTGTAAATCTTGATATCAAGTCCATTCCTTTATGTAAGTTAATAACTGAATTTATTTATCTGTGATATCGATAAAATATAATTTAACATTACTGAAATGCTTTTAATATATAGGAGACTGTTGTAAATATAATGTTAATAGGTTTTTATCTCTTTATCAGACATTGAATAGTTATGACTATGTTAATCATTGCATTATAAAAAGAAATAAGTTATCACTGATACACTATATACAATATTGCATATTTATTAAATACGGCTTCGCACGGGTTCTTTACGGAAAATATAATAAGCCTATGTTACTCTGAGAAGTTGCGCGGCAGACGTAAACGAGGTTGCGTGGGTCAGCTAGTAATAAAATAAAATGATAACAAAATAAAAACATTTACTTTGGGGAAATCTGTTAAATAAATACTAGTGTTTATCCAGCGTTCGATAATATAATCGACGATAATTCTTTTTAACCGACTTCAGATAAGGAGGAGGTTCTATGTTCCACTGCATGTATTTTTTATTTTTTTATGGATGTTCCGCGATTACTCTGTCAATTTTGTGAACCGATTTTGTAAATTCTTTTTGTATTCGAAAGGGTATGCTCCCGAGGTGGTCCCATTGCCACCATATCAGGTGTGTTCATCCAGCGGTCGATAGTATAATCGACCATAATTCTTTACTTTTTAGATTTCTGCACGGTGAAAAATTTCATTCTCCTCCGTTTTTTGCTACGAATTTTGTTTAATGCTATATTTTTTAACGTCTCCCGATCGATGTCCGTAGTAAAAAAAGACGTCTAATATTTAGAAGACTCACACAATAGACTCGAAGAGACCAACAAAATGGCGCTATAAATATCTCTTAATAAATTTAAATAGGAATCACTACAGAGGCAGTATTTGAATCTCCAACCTTTGAGTTGCTAGGTAACGAGTAGCGGTTTGTCTATTGTAACGTTCAGTCAGCCATTGTATACTCAGGAGACATTGTTAAATAACTACTGTTGCTGGGAGGAATGTTATATTTTAATTTGTTTTAGAACTTTGAATATATATTAATATATGAAACTTTTCATGACATTCATGAAAATCTTTTTTTTTGCGCTTTATAGGAATAATCGTGCTGACAGCAGAAAAAAATAATTTAAAATGGGTTTCGCAAGAAACTCTATATTCGGCTTAAAAAAAAAATTATAAGTTCGTAAGTAACTTTGTCTGTCTGTCCAATACAATTCCATAATATCTTGATTCGACCATCAACTTGATTGTTGAAACGGTGATCACTGATCAGACTTGTCACGGGGAAAGGTGTAGATTTACTGAACAAAAATGTGATGGTCGATAATGTATTGGCAAGTTGAGAATGATTTATAACTTTTGGGGATCGTCGTCTTGGGATCCTCCTTAAAACTAACTGCAAATATACAAATAGTATATAGCAAATACTTGTAATATTTATATCTTCATAATATTTTATCATTGGTGCTTCCCAGTTTGAAAAAGGTTTGTGATTGTCCATATTATTCAAATATTTACAAATTATTATTGATTGTGAACATTTTTTGTTTTTTTTTTATAAGGATTTTTTTTTAAAGACTACTCCCGCACTAGGAATAAATCCTGTGTCGCGGGGGACTTTACAAACATACATGAAACGGACACAAAGAACATCCAGACTCAGAACAACAATTTGTGGATCACACAAAGTGTTGTCCTACGTGGGATTTGAACCCACGACACTTGGCGAAGTAGGAAACGGCGTGGTGACCGTTAAACCACTAGGCCAAACGTGCAGTCAATTATGATTCATAATGACGTCAATTTTGTTTTAACATGCTCTAAATATGATAGTGCTGATGACATAGGAATCCTACTAATATTATACACGCGAAAGTTTGTAATTATGGATGGATGTTTGTTACTCTTTCACGCAAAAACTACTGAATGGATTTGGATGAAACTTTACAGTAATATAGCTTATACATCAGAATGACACATAGGCTACTATTTGCCGCGGTAACCGACATACACGCGGGCGGAGCCGCGGGCAACAACTAGTGTTTAATAAAATTCTATTTAAACCCAATAGCGATGATGCGAGAGCTTTTTTCATATTCATATCGATTGTGTTTAAATGGTAAGTGTCTAAATACTAGTATTAACATGTTTAGGATAAGACAGAACTAACTAAGCTATGTAAAGTAAAATAAAAGAAAAAAAAATACATATGATAGAATGGATATTCACATATTTGTGACACACGAGTGGTCATGTGGAGTCTTCTTAATTTTATTAAATCATTATCAACAGCCTTTGATAGTTGACTTATGGATATAGGTCCTTGGAAAGGTTTTGGTCCACTATACTACACTAACCATACGAGTTAATATAGGAATTAGGTCAAGTTTTTTTTCTCTTTGCTGTGCAGGATAACAATCCTGTGTAGTTTGCGATACGTCTGCTCGTTAGCCCTATTCCATAAAAATAAAAACATGGTTTAAATTATTTGTTTTGATAAGGTAGTGAATTTGTAATCAATACGGCGTTTTTTTTTTTTTAAGACAACTCCCGCACTATGAATAAATCCTGTGTCGCGGGGGACTTTACAAACATACATGAAACGGACACAAAGAACACCCCGAACAACAATTTGTGGATCACACCTTGGATCACATTAGAATGCCCATCGTTACCTCTTGTTTATGATCAGTCGATAGGACCCAAGAGAAAAGCTACTGCGTCATAATTTCCTCTGCTCTTCTTCTGCCTATATTTTAATACGACAGACAATTTACCATCAATCTTTTGTAGAGAGTCAGTTTGCTCTGGCTTTTTAAACGTTTGTTATAAAGAAGTACTTCTAAAGGTAAGTGTACTTTAAAATCTTTCTTTCATTCAGTTGGTTTCCCAACTATAAGCTACGTCTTCTTCAAATTCGCGCAAACTCCACATTTAATGTACGCTCTGTGTATGTGAGACTGTTTTTCTTCGTTTTTGGTTTCGCTCGTGGATTTTTATTATTATCATGAAACGACTGCCATTGTCAGTTTCTTTCTTATATTTCATAATAAATATTTATATTATTTTGTTAAAGTACTTTTTTTGTGTAAATCTTTTTAGACAGCAACACGATGCGTACGTTCAGTTTCTTTTCTTATTTTCACCACCACTACCACCAATGGTGGATAGCCACCACTATTTTCAAGTTCTTTATTTAAATTAATTAATTAATCAACAATCCCATTATTATACCCATTAGTACCAGAATTGTGAAATTGTGGTTTCATTTAAAAGTAGTTATTTAGTCCCCAAACTCAATTCAACATTGAATTTTTTTTATACCGTAGGAATCATCTTTAGAAAACATTCGGAAATCTCCATTGTCTTAAGTTAAATACAAAGAGAATTTAAATTGCGCAGATATTTTATAATAATAGAAACAAATCTACATAGTCACTTGTTCCACTCAACCGTCATCTCTCGAACCAGTTAACTTTACATAGCTTTACATAGTTTAAAACTATGTACCAGAGAGATAATATCCATTGTTTAGCGTCATCCCTAAGGTAGCATACAGAGAACATTCATTAATAGTTGTTCACGTGCCGTTAAACATCGATCTAGTGAGAGAAGGTTGTAATCACTACAGTCCACTGACTATGACTCCTATTCCTCGACCCTAGTTCTAAACCTATTAGTAGACAAAAAAGGTCTACAGGTGTGATACAATCTCAATTCTACTGAATTTCGCTTAAAGCTTATTCTATTAAGATGGATTGATTTGTGGATATTAGTGTTACAATTAATGATGTATGGCCGTATGGCTTTAACCATCTTCTGAGAGGAGTCCCGAGCCCAGCAGTTGGACGTTATGGGTTGTTGATGATACATAAAAAATTAAAAGTAAATGAGTTCTGTACACATATACAATTTCGTAAGAGCCAACAGGGCGCAAACTCTGCAGGGTAATAACACACAAAGAGAACTAAAACTTGCAAATCAAAGCTCCTTTGTAAGCTGCGGGTTATATCTAGCAGTAAACTATTTAAAGCAAGAAAAAGGTAAGATTGATTTTGATCGAAAGGATTCTTGGATACTGCTCATGTTTTCATCAGGCCGAGTAAAGTCTCTTGGGTACGTTCATATATATATATAAAACATCGATCCTCGTTTTATTCTGGCTCGAAGGACCATTTTGTTTTAAACTAATAAATAATCAATGACCATTTGATAAAAGTTCTTAGTAAAATTGATATAGAGTGATATATCTACATAGGTTTACAACCTTTGTTGTTCGAAAGGCTTAATTATAAATAAAGGAAAATCGCTAGTCAGCTTACTCAGCATTACTTGCAGTCCTCTGTAATATGCTCATTCCCGTAAATATTGCTGCGGCTGTAACAACATTTGTTGGCTTTTTCTTCCCTTTATCCTTTTACCTTTTATTTTTCGTTTATCTAAAAGTCCGTTATCCATAATGATAGCAATATTTTTGCCACCTTTTAGATATTTTCTTTAGCTTTTACTTATTGTATGGGATTTTATCTATGGCTGTCATTTTGTGGGTTTTATGTAATATTTATTTATCTTACTTGAATCAGCATAAGCTTACAGTGAACCACCAATAAATCGTTTAAAAATGTACTTTGCTAACAACGTTCTTATATGTAGATAATTATAATTTAATATATAGTAGTAGTTTATTTATTGACCATTTAGGGAGGATGGATGATATAGAAGACTCACGAAAGGAATTCATAGAGCGAATGTGTGTGGAAGTGTCGGAAGAGATCGTCCGCGGCGAACATTTAACGACAAAATTGGTGATGTTCTGAAAAAGGACAATGTGAAGAGCACTAGGAACCGACGAGCATGCATGCAGCTATTGATGAATGTGGACGAAGCAAAAGAGGTGTGTCAGGACCGTAGTAAGTGGGGATCAATTGTCTCTGCCTACCCCTCTCGGAAAAAGGCGTGACTGTATGTTATGTTATGTTTATTTATTACTAGCGACCCTTCCCGGTTTCGCACGGAAGTCTAAAATTTTCGCATTTTCTCTACTATAATATACATGTATTACACATATAAACTTTCCTTTTAAACCACTGTATCTATTGCTGAAAAATGCATTAAAATCCGTTGAGTAGTTTAAAAGATCAAAGCGAACAGACATCGGAAGCAACTTCATTTGATATACTATGTAAAAATAAAGTTATTTGAAGAACCTTAATAAGCAACGTTGTTTCTGATAGACAAAATAGAATAAACAGTTATAAAGCGAAAATAAGAACGGACATAAAGGCATAAAGGAGTTTCATCAAAAATACATAACGCGATATCTTTGAGGCGACCTAATGCTATTCCACCCTGGGGTGGTTCAACGTAATCAACCAAGGTGGTAACATACATATGCGTCGTCGAATTTAAATATATATTCATATTTTTAGGTACATCAAAAAGATTGAAATGGATCTCTATTTAAATAAATTTGCATGGCTGCCATGACTATGAATAGAAATGAGCGGTGAAGACCCCAATTAGGTATTCGTCTTTTTCTTTATTTATATTTGTTGGAGATGGTACAGATGATGTTATTAACATTTATTATATTTTAATGGTAAATACCAAAGGTCAAACTAAACCACATGCTATGTGTTGGTTTCTTCTTGATGAAGATTAGGCGCGTTGTGTGAACTAAAATATTTCAATTGTCGTTGTTATAAGTTACATGTAGGTAATAGTTTTTTACCAATAAAATATTGAGCATTTTCCATTCAATTCTTTTAATGCTCGATCACCAGCGAGAGCATCAACTTTTCATGACTGTTTCGAAAGGTTTTGAGGTCATCAGACCTCATTCATTGTGATTAAAGGTTTTTTTATATATTTTTTTATGTTTGGCCCTGCCAAAATGACTCTATTCTGCCTGATGGAAAGCATAAGCAGAATCCAAGAGTGGTGGTCACTATACTCACTGCGAATGCAGACAATGCATAATGGTGACCCACACCTTCCTGTTATCACACCATAAGTACCTGTTATCAGATATTGTGGACTATACTTTCTTTTTTAAAAAGACATACCTACTTATTGCTTACGTAGTTTTCCACCGAGTGAGCAATGTTACACGAAGGGTAGCGGAAGTAATTAATCATAAGGTGACCCTTTGGCGTCTTCGTGAAAAATGAGTTAAATATAACATTATTTGACTGCCTTGGTGGCGCAGTGGTAACGTATATGACTGCTGTGCTTGAGGTCTCTGTCATCTGTGAATGATTGTATGATCTGGAAATATTTCTTACGGAGTTTGGGTGTTTTCTATGTATAATATGTATGTATTTACAAAGAAAGTCTATATGTATTTATATCAGTTGTCTAGTACCCATAGTAAAATCTCTGCTTAGTTTGGGACTAAGTAGATGGCGTTGTGTGCCAGATGTCCCAAATATATTATATACGGGAACAGAACTTAAATATAATTTTATGATAAAATTACGTAATTACAATAAGAGGTATTTTAGGATAATTAAATAATTGTAATCTGAAATATAGTTATAATATTTAATATTACCTAAATGTAATGTTTTGTATTCATTGTGTAAGGGGTCGTCATAATTCAATCCCGGTTATTTACTCGGTTATAAAGCTCAACAAAAAGGACAGGCTTGCAGCACTTCAGATGTTTGTTTAGGCGCGAAACCAGGGAGATAACGTTACATTTGATATTTACTAGATACTTATGACATTATAGTCTTGGGTAAGACTTTAGAAGTATGTCTTTATCCGGGTTTATTATTGGAAATTTTATTCAAGATTATTATATTACTAACTTTTGGCCGGTGTTCTGCCTCCGTGTAAGTATAATATCAATTATGGATGTAGAGAGAAAGCTATGTCCTTCCTTCCTAAAGAATCAAAGTGTCTCCAAGTACCTAAGTATACATTCAAAAATAAAAATTGGTTCTCAAAGTAATACAATTTTGAGGTAACAATGTAAGAGGTAATCCTAGTGTAGAAGTTATTTTATATGTAAAAGAAAAAAAAGAAAGAATAAAAACAACTGAAATGGGAACCTATTCCTTTTTTGAAGTTAGTCAATAAAACGGTTTACTAAAACACACGACTATTGGAAAAGTTAAATAAAACAAACCTTTTTTTAAATAAATACTTGCGGTCTAAGTCTGTTGCGAACTGTACCAAATGATGTTGTCAGTTCAGACAGTCTCCAAGCGGCAAGAGCTGGGGTTGGAAGCTCTCCCTCATCCGCCATACTCATCAGGCCTTGCACCTACCGACTATTACTTTTTCCAAAATTTAGACAACTTTTTAGTGGGTAAAAAAATCAATTCCCGAGAGGCAGTACAAAATGCTGGCGCTAACTGGATTATCTTCTTAACTTTTCGAAAAATTTGACCAAAAAGTTCAAGGAAAAATTCAAAAGATGCCCAAATTTTATGTGTCAAGTTTGTGCTCCGAGTTTCGACACGATATGGGTTTATTTTGACCCATCTATTAGGTAGTTCAAGGTATGGAGTACCCTCTTATTGAAGACCCACTTAAAATGATAGCATTAGTGCTGTCATGTTTCGTAGATGAGTGCGAGACCGGAGGCCCAATGATGCAGAAGCATCTCAATAGGCTGCGGCTGCCATAGTGTGGGTCACTGGGTGGCTGTGTCGGGTCGCGATGATGCAATACTTTGCAATAGCAATTGTCTGCATTTGCAATGAGTGTGGTGAGCGGCCCCGGTCGCAATTACATTCGCACTCATTTTACGCTTATGACTTGGCAACTTGTGGCTTTTTCTACTCGTCGAAGTGGGAGAAATGTTGGTAAAATTATAAAAGCCTAAAAGAAGTCTACGCTGAAAAAAAAAATACGTTCACATTTCTGACACGGGTCCACACACGTTAATTTAATGTTGCCTATATTAAAATACCAGCAATACACGGTGTTTTGCTGGTATTTTTATTATTTTATTTTTTGGTTACAGTGGAATCTGTTCTTCTAGGATTTTTTACAGGTTTTCGTCACTTAAAAAAAACTAGTGAGAGCTTGGGTTCAGTTGTGGCGCTTGCCCCACCCTGCCCCAACCAGGGTACGCCCACTCCCTACCTTAGGATTCTCTGTGTCGTGGGGATTAGTAGGTATCTTCCTTAAAACTAAGAATCAAAAGAAAACAAAGTGGGTAGGTACATGTATAGTGTGTGTGTGTGTGTGGACCAACACTTAATTACTAACTAGCTCACCCGTGCCCACTTCGTTGGGCGGTAAACATTTTTTTCTCCGACTGACTTTGCAAATCCGGCTACCACAAAAAAGTCTTTTCATTTTTCGGTGTATTATAAATCCTATGTCACTCACAAATAACGTAGCCTTCTAGTGGTAAAAGAATTTTCAAAATCGGTTCAGTAGATCCAGAGATTACAAACTTTACCTAATATTATATATACCTAATAGTGTAGATATTAGATAGTATTCTTATTAATACCCAAACTACGATTATTATTAGTACATTGATGGTGTATCTATTCCTTCACACACACATGATCAATTTGAAATGAAGCTTTTTCATTAAGTGTAATGAAGCACTGTAATATGTTTATACACTTTTAAGGTTAGACAGTAGTAAAGTAATCAATCGGCATGTCGTTCGCAGCTGATATACGCCTGACAGTTAGAATTACGAGATCTGTCTAACTTATATAGATTGACAGTGAGCGTTTAGTTGCTTGTTGTTTTATTAAAGGCGCTCGCTATTTCCAGTAAATAAAATTACTCAGAGATTGTTTGGCGGTCGAAATGTCGACTGTTTTGTTTTATTTAATTAACCAGTATTACTTTAACTTTTATTTTATAGTCCTTTATACTGGGATAGATAAAAAAATAAACTACAGTACTATATCCATCCATAACGTAGATCTTTTTGTTTTTTAACCTAAATCTGAAGAATTTCCAAACCGTGCTCTTACGTGAAATGTTATGCTTCCGCTTAAGCCATACTTATTAAAAAACTAAATTTAAATGTTTTCTTCATGTGTACCTATTTACCAATACTGTAATTTTAATGTTGTACTTAGGTATGTTTCATATGTTATTTTATTTATTTAAAAAAATATGACCATCGGATTTGTAATCCACATAGCTTCACAGTTTAAAAAATAATAAATATCGGCAATAATAGGTTTCCTTTCCTCTCAACAAAGAGCTTTTCTCCTACTGATTTTCTTATCGCAAAGAAATTAAATTACACTACATAGTACCTACCTCTTAACATAAATCCACAGAGACATCGAAATCAAACGTAAGCTTTGAAATAATTCTTGTTAACAACCAATTTGGAAAATACGGAAACGATTTTGAAATAAAAGAAATAGTGTCCAGTCACAAAAGATATTAAATTTGAAATTGGAAGTGGCAGATTTATGTTCACTCCAATGCACGAAGAAATCTTGGCATCTTAAGAACTTTCTCAACTTCTCAACAACGTAACTTCATAATTTTTTTAACATGTCTGGTAAATGTACGTAACATTTTATAAAATTGTAGTTATTTCACGTACCTTGAATTATCTATATCAATAGAATAGATAGGTATATATACGTTATAACGTAGATTGGTCGTCAGAGACAAAGTTAGCCGAAAATTATGGACACGTGCCATATAATATTCCGGGATCTAATTATATAGAGCGATGAAATGAATTTAAACATTTTTTGGTAAAAGGTTGGTTTGCCTAAAATACATTAATTGCATTATTTCATAATATGTAAAAATATAAAAGAACTACATAGATATTAGGTACCTATCTATATTTTAATTTAAAGAAGAGAAAAAATAAGTAAAATGTTACGGAATAGTGTTCATTGCAATTTAAAAATAGTATCAGGAGTATTTTTGGATTGCTTCAAGTTGTACCAATACGGTACGTACGAGAAGACCACCAAATATTCTCCTGACTGGGTACAAACTACAAGACCTTGCATTAAACATTACAAAGCACTCATGCAACGCTACAAGCCGTAAGAAAATACATTAAAAATATAAACGTAAACAATAAACTGATTCTTAAAGATATATACTTAAGATAGTTAATAATAGTTATACATACGAGTCAATCATCATCAGATGAACAAGAGTAGTATTCATGTGTGTTATTCTTAAAATCTAACTCCAACTAACTTTGAAGTAAAACTCAAGTCTAGTTTTCACGCTTTTTATGACGTATACCTACAAAGACACATCCAAGCATCTTACCTTCTTTAATGTATCTCAGAAATAGTTTTGATATTAACTAAAGAATCTCATTCCCAATGATGTCTTATAAATTATTTTTTTTCTTTTCTAGTAACTTTTAGCGATAAAATAACGATTAATTTTTCTTTTTAACGGTACTGGTGATAATTTGTAACAGTGCGTGTTGACAGGCACGCGCGCAGGCGGGGCCGGCGGGGCTGGCGTGCGGCCAGCGGGCGCATGGCTCTGCTGTACCGCGCGACGCGGCTGAAGGACCGCGCCGACACCCATGTCTTCACCTTCGTGGTCACGCGCTCTGCCACACGCGAGCCGGACCGCGATGTCACCTCCAAGGATTTCTGTTGCGCGCACCAGCGCTGGGCGGTCGCCTTCAGCCGCACAGATGCATCACTCGGTTAGTCCTTACATACACTTTTATTTCACAGATAACGTAAGTGTGTGGAGTTCCTTAAACACAACTTATTAATTGTATTGCTATTATCCTGACAAAATTTATTACTCCAAAGTTCCAAACACAATTCAAAGAAACTTCCTTATCTTGTTACAGGTGTGTACTTGGTTTGGCGAGGCGCGTGCGAAGGCATGCGGGTCTATGTCGACTTTACTTTCACGCTGCTTAGTCGTGATCACTTTACAGCGAATGAAGGATTTTCCGGCAAACAGGTGCGCTTTAGTGCCGGGTGTGCTGCTCAGGGTCGCGGTCGGTGCGTCTCCATGGCAGAACTCAACGCTAAGTTTGCAGATGCGCGTGGCGAATTCCAACTTGAGTTGAGCATGTCCCGCGTACGCACTCTTTACTCTTGTGAACTTCGAGCGCCACGCCTTGACACTCCACCCATTGCATTTGCTGGTTTCGACTGGCAGGTGTCAGCTAGTGGGGGTGGGGGTAAGGAACCTTTAACTCTACGTCTCTCAAGGTTGTCAGGAGAGGGACAGAAATGTCGAGTTCGATATGCCCTGGCCCTCGGTGAAGGTGATAGAAGGTTGCATTCGGGACCTTTAGAATGTGTTTGTGACGCAGAGGGTCGAACGCCACCTTGGAATCCACGACCAGCATCTCGAGTGTTGTCGAAAGGAGTTCGCTTGACCGTTGAGCTGGTATGGGCTCGTGCACTTGTGGAATTGGCAATTCCAGCTGCCGGACGGGCAGTGACCTGTTACGACCGCGACAAACATGCATGGGCGGTGCGCTGTGACATGCACTCGGAGATGGTGCGAATGCATATGTTATACCGAGATGTAACTCATGTACCACGTAATCATCTACGTTACGTGAGCTGGTCTGCATGGCTTGTTCGAGTGGGGGCTGCTTCGGGAGAGCCTGATGCTGAAGAGCTCCCTGGATCACCATTTGAGCACTATTATGCTCAGGATAGTGCTGATGAAGGGCTAATGATGGAGACGGCTCTACGTGTTGAAGATGTATCTCGTCCTGGCTGCACGTTCATGCACGCGGGTGGCGAACTGCGAGTACGCCTCGAGTGGGGTGACACTTATCTACTATTTCAAGCCACTTATCATGTCTATGATGATCTGTGTCGACTACATGCGCATCAAATGAGGTAAAATAATTGAATATATGACTAAGCAAGTCAGCTTCCAAATTCTAGGTAGGTATACATAATAACTTTCTTTTTTCTTTTTCAGACGCGAAATTACTGTACTTCAAGCGGAGAACTATTCGCTGGAAAGACAACTGTTCAGCTATCAAAAAAGCCTAGCGTTTGCTCAGGCGCAAGCGGGTGAGCCAGCAGCAGCAGAAGGCGGTGGGCGTCGCTCACCCGCTGAGCGCTCACTCTCCACCGATACAGAGTATGCGTGAGACGGGCTGAAAGGACTTACCGTAGTCGTCATCTTTGACGTTGCCCGTTCTCGACTCTTCTATCTTTTCGACTGATTCTGACGTTTTTGAGCGATTTATCTATTTTTCTAAACGTTTTATGGCGAGGTGCGCCCTCGTCCGCACCGCTTTCCGCCGGTCGCCTGCACTCTCGCCGCTCGATTCTATCGATAGCCGATTATTATACTCGACTACTTTTCTATTTGTCTGTACATAAAATATATTTAGATATTATATATTATGTAAATTTCTTAACTTAAAACTCGAATTCATATACTGCAACAGTCGATTTATGAATAATAAAAAGTCCGTATAAATAAATACTAATTTTGTCTCTTTATTTGTATATTTATTCAAAAATCCCTACCTAGCGATATTATTTTAATTAAGTAGTTAAAACTCACTCCTTAAACGCTCATATATTTTACCTTGAAATATTCACAACAATCACAATCACAACTGAACTCTGAACTCTCTATCTCTTAGAACCTGGATCTCAATATAGAAAATCTCAAAATAACAATAGCTAACGGTTGGAATGCAGTTGGAATGCAGTTTCTCTGTAAATCAAATGTCACTTGTCACACGTACAATGACACATCATGTCAAATGAAACGTCAAGGGCACGTGTTTGATTGAAACTGTGAGTGTGTTGACCAAGTATTGGTACCTATACCTACCTACTTTAAATACAAAAATGGCTCAGGGCAAACTCAAGGTGAAAAGTAAACTGCCAGCTGGTGCTAAAACAAAGAAAAAACAGCAAAAGAAAGGTAAAGCGGTTGCAAAACGACCAAACGCACCCGTCAAAAGTAAGACGGCAGCTGAACGTAATAAGATGAAAATGAATGTTACGAAAATGGTAAACGCTGCAGCAGAACAGCAAATCAGAGCACTTGCATCAAATACACCACAGTTGTCGGCAGCGCAGCAGAGAGTGGCAGCTGCACCGACAGCACCAGCCCCAGCTAAATAACTCTCTTCAATAGAACTTTTCGTATTTCTATGTTTTTGTTTGTGCCTTGTAAATATACTATGTAAGTAAAAGTGCTCACTGTTAAATACTGTGTTCTATGTATATGGAATTTAAGCATATGTGGATTTGTGTAGAAATCTATTCTTGATAGGCGTGATTCTAATCAATTCCAACAACACCAATAATATTTCTTCTGTGAAAGTATTTCTATCTGAATACAATAGTTCTTTCATCATTTTTGCACTGTATTATGTAACAATGTAACAAAAGTAGATGCTGACTATATATTAAAAGTAAAGTTTCAACTAAAATGATTTAAACACTGAGTCCAAAGAGATAAGTTAATAATATTTAAGTGAACTGTTGTTCGCTCATATTTAAAATAAAGATAAATGTCATTATTCTTGATTTTATTGTTTTATTTCAACATCATGTTGTTTTATTTGATATTAGCTTTTACACGCGGCTTCGCTCACGCAGACTTGCATCCCCTGGTTTACCCCCTTAGGGGTGGAATTTCAAACAATCCTTTCTTAGTGCTCACTTACGTTATATAAAGAACCTACATGCAAAATTTCAGGGTTCTAGCTTCAGCGGTTTGGGCTGTGCGTTGATCTCTGGGTATGTCAGTCAGTCAGTCACCTTACTCTTTTATATATATAGATTAGTTGTTGCCCACGGCTCCGCCGGCGTGTATGTCGGTTATCGCTGCAAATAGTAGCCTATGTGTTATTCTAATGTTATATTACTGTAAAGTTTCATCCAAATCCGTTCAGTAGTTTTTGCGTGAAAGAGTAACAAACATCCATCCATCCATTCATACTTACAACATTTCGCATTTATAATATTAGTAGGATAATGCAAGTTTTCAAATGATTAATACTAGTTTACAAAACTCATCTACCTATTTTCAAAAATATGTCTTGACAAAACTACTTGAAACTTAAAACATTGAAGTATTATGGTTGCCTGGAATAAATGCCATGAGTAATAAGACCGCTGAGTGCTACATTTACATATTTTGTATGTATGTATTATATAACTTTTCTATTGTTTTATTTTATGGATGCAATGAAGATAAAAAATAAAATAATAATGAAGAAAAGACATTACCACAAAACAAACTGTATAGCATCGCATGTTGTAGAATCATTTGTTATCATAGTAAGAAGACTGTAAAATAATGAATAGATTGTATAACACTGTCGCATTGGGCTACGCCTGTAATGATTGTTGTTTTAAAGTGTAAATAAATAAATAAATGTTGTATAGAGTGGCTTACAGAGTACGTAGGTACACAACATTTTCCTTGGATTGATATGACACTAACAGAATCTCTGCATTAAATACCTAACAGAAAACAGTAGTAGAGCCTGAATAATGAAATTAAAGTTTTGTCTTAAATAAACAATATGATAGGAATAAATTTGTAATGGAAATAGGATCATGTTTAAAAAGTTGCAAGTTTGAAGAAATGGTAACAAATAAAATTTCATCAGAAATCAGTAATATGATGCAACACTTGTATAAGACAAATAAAAATATTGTGCATAAAAGTGACTAATATAGTCAGCAAGTGAGGGCTTTAAGACTAAAGGTACATATTAGGGTTCCATTTAACGCAGACATGTAAATGAGCTTATTTAGATACATATAGATGATGGAATTAAGGTTATTTTCAAAATTTGAACCATTTACAAATAAAACTAACACTTTGTTCATTGAGTTTAATACAGTTAGTTGATGATGGAAGATAAATTAATAAGTTATCTACATTTCTTAAGTTCAAATTCAATACAAATTGGTCAATGATGGTCAAAAGATCTATGTAAGGCAGGAATGAGTCTTCAACAAGTTTTTTTTATGGAATAGTGGGCAAACGAGCAGGCGTATCACCTGATGGTAAGCGATTACCGCCGCCCATAGACACCCGCATCACCAGAGAGGAGTGGGATGGGGGGTCGGAAGAGGGGTTGGGGTATGGGCTTCCGGTATCCTCACTCACTCTGTGAAACACAGCACAAGCGCTATTTCACACCGGTTTTCTGAGAGGCCGTAGTATCACTCCGGTCGAGCTGGCCCATCGTGGTTACCGCCTCCCATGGACACTAGCAACACAAGTCACGAAGTGCATTTCTAATCTTGATGTTCTCCTAGCCGATTACGGCCACGGCGGCCAGTCTCAACGGAGATCAGCCAACTACGCAGGAGATATTATAGTGCACAATCAAGGGTACACTTTCTGTTCCCTCTCTCTCAAAATCCGATGGGACGGTTAACCGACACGACCGGGGAGAGATCAGGCGCAGGACCGACAGCTTTACGTGCTCTGCGAGGCACGAGGGGTCAGTTCCAAACTTCGAGTTGCAAACTGTTATTAAGTAGGTATTTTCTATTATCAGAGCAACTCAGTAACACTTTTGGCTCGACCCGAAATTTGAACCCGAGACCTCTTGATAGGCAGTCGCAAACGCAACGGCTAGACCAACGAGGCTCTAATGTAAGCTTATACCTAGGGGAAAGTCCAACTGGCCAATCCTCCGAAAAAGCCTTTTTTAACCGACTTCCAAAAAGGAGGAGGTTCTATGTTCCACTGTATGTATTTTTTTTTTTATTTTTTTTTTTTTTTAATGTATGTTACCTGATTACTCCGTCAGTTGTGGACCGATTTTGAATTTTTTTTTTGTATTCGACAGGGTATGCTTCCGTGGTGGTCCCATTGCCAGCATATCAGGATCTGATGATGGGATCCCAGGGAAATCGAGGGAAACCCTCATTTTTTATAGGCACATACTATGTTTTTCGTATATTTTCTGAAGTTACACCGGTATTTGCGTCTGGTAGTCATCATTTTATGATGATGAGCTGATGATGTAAGGTACCACTCCTTAACGGTTAGGAGTTGGAGGATAAATCTTTAAATATCATATGTATATAAGTTACCTTTAGTCGTATTCTTACAAATTATTTAGGTAAGCTGATGATGGAAGGTGGAAGGTACAACTCCTCAACGGTTAGGAGTTGGAGAATAATTCTTTCAATTTCATTCGTATCTAAAGACCATCAGTCGTATACTTTCAAGCTATTTAGGTCAGCTGATGATAGAAGATTAAACTCTTCAACAGTTAGGGATTAGAGGATGATTTTAATATTACACGTACCTTAATTTGTATTCTTGATGATGAAATTTGATGAAATAATTCAACTTACTACTTACCTACGATTGTTTGCACTAAAAACTGTAAAATAAAAACTTTTTATAAAAAAAAAACCGACTTCCAAAAACATCCAACGAAAACTCTCTGTCAAAAAACACTTAAAAGCGTAAAATAAACTGGTTCTTCATAAATTGCCTATGCCTAATTCTTTATTCATTTAAATAGTAGTATTATAATGGGTGCTAGGTACCTAAAATCTGTTTGAAGTCGGTGCTAAGCCCAAAAGAATACAAACGAACAATTACAAAAGTCTAAGCGATAGTCACATATATATATATATATATATATATATATATATATATATATGTGTATATATATATATATATACCTATATACAATGAAGCGGTTCTTACGAGGAATACTTCTTATTTCTGCCGTCGCAGAGTTTCTAATAATTTTATCTTGAGTTAAAAAAGTATTTTTAGCTACGACGGTAACGTTATTTCCAAGTTTCATACAGTGCCTCAAATGAACTGCCATTGGTGGGTCTCACGGGCATGATTCGATGTACAGGGTACTTCGAAAGACTACTTAAGGTACTAAAGAATGTAAAAATGAAGTTAAGGGTCGAGTATTTTAATCCTTATATTATAAATTCGAAATAGGTTTAAACCGGTGGCCTGGTGCAGCGATTTCAATGAAATTTGGCATTAAGATACCTAATTTGATTCCTGAGGAAGGACATAGGCTACCTACTCTTTATCGCGCTAACCGACAGAGCCGCAGGCAAAAGCTAGTTAAATGATAAACAGATAAGGGCGTGTAAGTAATATCGTGAGGTTAGGGTTGCGTTTCTGTAACTAGTTCGAATCATTTTAACTTCAAATCTATACATAGAAATAAATAAAATTGAAGTGTCTGTTAAAATAATAGCTTTTTACTAATTGCATAGGTATTGTGGCGGCCTCCACATACAGCGCAACAGCAACATGCTACATCGTCATCGACCAAAGATACACCGAACTACGGTGTGACGTCACGACACGGAGTACACAACAGTACCAATCCTGAATCGCGCAATAAGATTTCTCGCGCCAATTAATATATATACAACTTCTCAACATCAACCGTTGGGCAGTGGCCCGCCAGGCATGATCACCTCGCCTGGTCGGAGGATCCTCCACGGTATGTACGTTTACACGGTACATATACCTACCAAAATAACACCGCGATTTTTGTCTGTCTTACAATAAACGCCGCGGGTAAAATCGCGGGGCTCAGCTAGTTGTTACTAATATAGAAGATGTTATGGCTATGGTGCCTACGTGGTTGAACTATTTTATAGCTGTATTGTTATTAGGTCTTAAAATTATATCAGGCATGTGCATTAACGACTAGGTAGGTACTCGTTTTCAAATAAAATATTTAATAATGTGGGTTATTTATTAAAGCCTGAGTTTTTAACGGTCACTTTTCAAAGTGATGGGTATATATTTCTAATATTCCTCAGGGTCTCTGAATCTCCTTCCTTCGAAGCTCTGACTAACTGAAGATGACTTAGCCGACAATTTATTGCTATTCCCTCCTGCGGGATAGATCACTACTGTGGCGACTTCCACATACATACAACGCAAACAGAAGCACACTACAGCACCATCTACCGAAGTTACACTGAACTACGGAGCAACGTACAATACGAAGAAACTACCAATCCTGAATCGCGCAATAGGAGTTCTCGCGCCAATTAACATATAAACAACATCCCAACATCAACCGTTGGGCCGTGGCCCGCCAGGCATGATCACCTCGGACTGTCGGAGGATACTCCCTTTGTGATGGAGGAACATGACGCCCGTTTCTCCACACTACAATTTACAAATACCCATGATAATTTGTGCCTTTGTCCTGATAGGTACATTGAGTATTCCCGACTGCAAAGTCGGATTGCAGTTATTCGACAGAGAACTAGAGTAATCGACATCACATGAAGAATCAGCATGTAAGTGCAATCACACTGGAAGTGGTCGGTGGATTGATGGTCGCTGGATTCGAAATGTGATAGAGTGGAGACCGCAATTAGCCAATTAGGCAAAAACAGTATGGGCGCCCTGCGGCATGATGGAATGACGACTAAGAGAAAGTGGCTGGTAGCGGATGGATGCAGACTGCCCAATATGAAGATAGTTCGTTCAGCAATGGACGGTAACTGACTGATGAAGACGTAATTTTTTAAAATAAATTAAACGAAATTCTCATTTCATAATATTGTTAGTCTTTTCAGAACCGGTGTTATTTACAGAATGTTTAATAATACGAGTGCGGTAGCGAAACGTAAACAAGCTTTCTTTATTATTAGTTTCTTGAAATGAGCATTAAGGTGGAGATAGATTCAACATTTCCCATGGGCGCCAGTATGTTGTGATTACACAGAGTAGTTCATGTGAGTAAAATACATACTTATATTTTGCCCAATAGAAAAGCAGATTTCAAGATTAATTTTCTCACTTACTATGGTTTGAACAATGTAATAAGTGTATGACTATGTATCTTAATATAAATCGTAACAGATAGAGTTGCTATCGAATTCACAATATTAGTACGGAAATACTAAAAAAAGCTAGGTACCTACACGTCAAGATTACCTTCAGTTTTTTTATGTATGGGCCTGCCAAAATGACTCTACTCTGCCTGATGGAAAGCATTAGCAGATTCCGAGTGTTCACCATACTCATTGCGAATGCTCGCATTCACCCATGAAACTCGACAGCACGAACGATGTCATTTTACGATGATTTTGTGTCCCGTTCGTGCTGAAATTAGCGTGGCTCTACTACCTTTAACACCTTGCACTAACTCCTTCTATATTTTATCCTCGCCACACTTTATCTTCTTACTTTGTCGAATGAAAATGATTGCAATCAAGGAGGCTTGGAGGTAAGAAGGCGGCCACGGTAAAAAGAACCCACACAATGGTCGGGGAGATTACACAGTGGAAAAAGGTAAATTGCAATAAAGGAAATGGATAAGACAAGGCAGATTAAGTGAAAGGTACCGTGAACCTAGAATATGGCAACGGGATTGTGAGGCCAGCAAAACGTACACGTATATCCGAGAAGCCACAAGTAGCAATTTGATTAGTAAAGTTTTTATTCATACAGCTAAACATACAAATAAATTTAAGTGTCTGTTTGCAATTTAAAATTAACAGCTTTTCACTAAATGCATATGAAATCATACAGGTACGGCACATACAACTACAATTTTTAAAAATGTTTGTTTTTTTATGTTACTACTCTCTGGAACGGCTGAATCGATTTTGTCTGGGATTTCACTTGCAGATAGCTAATGATATAAGGAGCAACTTGTTGTGAGTTACCCGTGGTTGTTGTTGTACCGGGGCTCAGCTAGTAAACAAAATAATGTAAATACATTTTTATAAGATTTATTAAAGTAACATTTAGTGTTTACCTATCATAACTTCATTAGCATAAGTGGTAAATCACACAATTTAAATAGATATTGCGGGGGTTATTACGAAATCTCATCTCATTGATAGTGCAAAGTCTTGTAACCCTCAGCCGTCGACACCCATTGGAATTTACTTATGAAATGTTACAAGCAACAAGGATATTAAACTATTTACGATTTAAAGTAATTTTACCGTTATTGTAGGTAGTTACAGTATAATAAATTATTATAATTAAATTATTATAAATAATTTTATATAACAGTTAACTTCAAAGCAGGTTTCAGTATCACGTACATTGTACAAACTCTTGGATTCTGATTATGCTTTCCATCTGGCAGTGTAGAGTCATTTTGGCAGGGCCATATATAATAAAAAAGTAAATAATAGGTTTTTACCTATGAAATTGCCGTTTTGTATGCAATAAGTGAAAGTACTTATTTTTTCAAACTTTTTTATTTCTGTTATTCGAAGTAATCACCCATGCAATCGACGCATCTTTGCCAACGCATTGGCAGTTTATTGATGCCCTTCTTGTAAAAATCAGCTGGACGGGAGGCAACAAACTCTTCAAAGGCATTTTGTACTGCCTCTCGGTAATTGAATTTTTTACCCACTAAAAAGTTGTCTAAATTTTGGAAAAAGTAATAGTCGGTAGGTGCAAGGTCTGGTGAGTATGGCGGATGAGGGATAGCTTCCAACCCCAGCTCTTGCAGCTGCTTCACGACAACGCGCGACCCCATACTGCGCAACAGACAGTCTCCAAGAGAGAGAGAGAGAAAAAAACTCTTTTTCATATAAGAATCGTATATTTCCGTAGAACCGTTTATTTCATATGCTTGTGTTTGTGGTGCCGGCTGAGTGCCTACCGCCTGGACACGAATTACTATGGCCGACCTGGTTCTTAAACAGACTTCGGACTCAGGTTGGCCGGAGCAAATAAAATATGTCCAGGTGGGGATTTGCGGACGGTGACAACCTGGGCTGTTTATGCGGTGAAACCCAAACGATGTCCCACCTTGCATCATGCCCTGCCTGCCCGGACACCTGCACGAGGGAGTGACACCGACAATGCAGTCAGAGTGGGCAGTGGCCGCGTTCTGGTCTGCTAAGATCTAACTACACTGACACGAAACGTTTGTCATCGAAACGCTAAGAAAAAGATTAAAAACTGTTATTTTGAAATTACAAACAGACACTTCAATTTCATTTATTTGTATCTAGATGTATGACCGATGTCGTTTTATGTTTTAAGTAATACCTTCTTGGCATGTCAATCACTCCATATCATCATCGAGTCCAGGCAGATCACTGTTATTTTGATATGACGTATCTTTATAATCAGAGAAACTGTATAAAGAAACATTTATCGTGTTGCCGATCATTAAATACGAAATTAAAGAGAATGCAAGATATTGAATTGGAAGATTAAATAATGCTTACTATAAAATAGTCTGACCACCCGGGTCGGACCAAATGTATGTATGAATTGCAATTATTTGTTTCAGGGTTTGGGTGGTTTCTATGTGTAATATGTGTGTATTTACAAGAATAGTAAATGTGTATTTATATCAGTTGTCTAGTAGCCATAGTACAAGCTCCGCTTGGTTTGGGTCTATAAAAAACCCTATTCATCTGGACTTGAGCCAAAGTGTAAACAAAGAAAACAATGTTTCTCAAACATGTTGATCGACAGTAAAGATGGCGGGTATGACCCGACCAATGACAAAACGTCACATTTTGATGTAAAATGTTCGCAGTATCTGTGGTCTACATTTAGTCGTATTAAAATGCGTTCCAAGTTTGAGAATAACTTCTTTTTTAGGTTCTTTTACATGTAAACAATTTAATACATAATTAATTAAAATTAAGAAAATCATTTATGTCATTTATGATATTTGATTTCAAATAAGTCTGAACAGATTACATAAGTTTTATAGACTTCGGTTTAAAAAATAATTTCTTATGTTGTCTGTGTATTACTTCCGTAGTTATTTTTATAAAATAAGTTCACTACATCAATCGTGACATCTAAAGAACCCTTTTTATGGTTTGTTTACCTTTTGGCTCATGGCTCGTTGAATAGGGTATAGATGACGTTTTGTCTCAAATGTCCGAACATATAACCTAAATATTATTATAAGTTTTGCACTTAGGTAACTGTTGCTTTATCCCTACTATAATATTATTTAGAAGTAAGAAGTTTTAGGGGATTTTAGGGTTTTATTAAACAAGACTGTTCACGATTGATAGATGACTTTAACGCGAGAGAAGTCATTAGCAAAAGCTTGTATTTTAGATGTCCCTTCTCACTCTAACGATGTCATTGTTTTCCTATAAGTACGCAATATCCATAGACAAACAAAGTTTACCCGTAAGTAGCTATTATCTCTGCGTAGACAAACAGTTATCTCACTTCCCATATTATTATAATAATAGCCCAATTATTATTCACAGAATTACGAGTACATTGCATGCCAACAAATAAGGTCGTCAACTTAACATATAAATAAATAAAATCTAATTTTAAACTCTTTAAACTTTAAACCAATCTTAGATAAATAGATACACTTTGCTTACTTTATATTTTGGGTTTCTTTATGTTTTCCTGTTTAATTTTAATTTTATAAAATCTAACAAATTTATTTACTCTCAAATACTAAACACTACACAAATCAAAATATTTTTTCAGTTTCAAATAGTACCTAGTTATTTAAATTCTAGACAATTAGGTATTCGTAAGCATAGTTTGCTACTTGGTTTTATGTTGAACTCACTTGAGCCGGGCGATAATAGAGAAAAAGAAATTAACAAAAATTTACACCCTCCACACAAGAAATTATATGTCCCACCTTCCATGATCATATGCTCGGTATGTCTTGCACTCTAATGGATGACGTAAACTTAGAGATAGATAAGCTATCCGTCTCTGAATCCATGGCCTGTGATGTAGATGACTGCCATAAATATATACCACACCCCGCAGAGAGTCTCACTGTTATAACACAGAATATACGTAGTATCTCAGCTAATTTTGATGATTTTCTAACCATGTTGAATAGGCTTAAGATTGAATGTGACATTGTAGTTTTGACGGAATGTTGGTTGTCGTGTTGTCCTGTTGTCCCAAATCTAGACGGGTACAAATCTTATTCAACCAAGAGACTGTTTGCCCAAAATGATGGGGTAACAGCCTACATAAAATCCAACCTGAATGTTATTGTTGAAGAACCCGACTGCCAGGACTCGAACTGCTTGGTGATTAAAATCTCTAAGCAAACAGCTATTATTGCCGTGTATAGATCCCCATCATACAAAAATATTAATAACTTTCTGCAATCTTTGAACACTATTTTACAAGATTTATCCCTCTTTAAAAATATTATTATCACAGGCGATATTAACATAAATATCAGCCCCAATCAGAGCTCTGTGTCACAAACTGAATACCTGAGCGTATGTTCTTTTCATGGTCTTCTACCAGCTCACACACTTCCTACGAGACATAGCAAGACATGCCTTGATCATATGATAATAAAAACCAAAAGCCCGGCTATTACCACAGTACTTCAAACTTCCGTCACGGATCATCAGGCGGTCCTGCTATGTCTCAAATATAAACAAAATAGAAATTTCGCCTACAGCACGTTCAATAGAATTGACAAAGAAAAGCTTTACTCAGACTTAGCTAACACTAACTGGGACCCAATTTATGGAAATTCCGCCAATGATTCAATGGAATACGTTGTCAAAACTATTCAACGTGTCATTACTAGTAACTCAGTCGCTGTGAAACTATCTAGGAAAAACAGAATTATAAAAGCGTGGGTAACTCCTGGCTTATTACGTTGTATGCAGCATCGGGATAGTCTCCATAAGAAAGTAAGACATTCCCCTGACGATGAAGCACTGAAGCTAACATTCACAAGATACAGAAACCATTGTAATAAGCTACTTAAAAAACTCAAAGTCGAATACGAAACAAACCTTATAAGAGCTGCTGGTAATAACAACAAAAAACTTTGGGAGGCCATTAAAAATATTACTAACACTTCAAAAACAAAAAGCACGGCTACAGATTTAATAAATACGGCTTCACCGAAAAAATCTGTGGAAGGTGTTAACGAGTTCTTTGTTTCGGTTGGCAGGACTTTGGCGGAGAACACGATAGCATGTGAAAATCCTACACATGTTAAAGATTTTGCATTGCAGTCAAAAAGGTCTTTACAGTCTCTTGTTTTGTTGGATACTGATGAGGTGGAGGTGGAGCGTCTGATTTTGAACCTTAAAAGTGTTTGTTCAGTAGGATGGGATTCCATCCCCAACTACATCTTAAAGGAAAATAGACAAGTCTTGGTTCCAGTGCTGACTTATATTTTTAATCGATGCTTACAAGAAGGCACCTTTCCCATGATCCTGAAGAAATCAGTGATAATACCTATTTATAAAAGTGGACTTAAAAACAATGTGACAAACTATAGGCCGATCTCGATCCTGCCCTCGCTCTCCAAGATCTTGGAACGCATCATTAATAGTAGAATTGTAAGATACCTAGAAGCTAATGATTTGCTTTCCAATAACCAATTTGGCTTTAGAACTGGTAAGTCAACAAGTGATGCGGTCCATGAGCTTGTTGATCATTTGGTAAAGAATATTGATGCTGGTAAAAAAACTGTGGGAATATTTGTTGACCTAGCTAAGGCCTTTGATACAGTGTCGATTCCATTGCTTCTTAATAAACTAGACAGGCTGGGGATCCGAGGTAATCAGCTTAAGTTAATTGAAGACTACCTCTCAAATCGCTATCAATGCACTAAGATTGATGACATAATTAGTGATGACTTACCTGTTTCATATGGCGTGCCCCAGGGCAGTATATTGGGCCCTACTCTTTTCCTAATTTATCTAAACGACCTTTGTGATCTTAAACTAGAGGGTGGAAAAGTCATCTCCTACGCGGACGATACTGCACTTATATTCTCAGCTGATAAGTGGGAAGATGTCTACAGGATGACACAGGCGGGCTTTAATACTGTCTGCCACTGGTTTAAATGCAATATGCTGACCTTAAATGCAGAGAAAACTGTCTATATACCATTTTCAATTAGAAACTCCGTCTCATCAATTCCTTCATATTCTCTGATTGCACATGATTGCTGCAATGTCGATCAATGTAAGTGTCCTTCTCTGTCTCCCACCGATGTGGTCAAATATCTTGGGGTACTTATAGATAATAATCTCTCATTCAAACACCATGTAAATTTAATCACTGCAAGACTGAGAAAACTAATATATTTATTTAGAAATCTAAGAAATGTGGCAGATCCTAAATTGATTAAACAGGTATAAATGGCTCTGGGCCAATCAATAGTAGGATACTGCACTACCGTATGGGGTGGTGCACCCAAAACGACTATGAGGCCACTGGAGATTGCCCAAAGAGCAATTCTTAAGGTCAGCACCTTTCGCCCCTATATGTTCCCTACCTACCTTCTGTATCAGTCGTGTGAGGTGCTCTCAGTGCGCCAGTTGTTTGTCCTGCTCACTATTTTGAAACAACACTCAAGCTGCATTTCTGATACAACTCCCATAGCCTCGAGGCGCCGTAAAGATATAACCTTTCCAAGTAGAAATACATTTAAACACCAATTCGCAAACAGATATTTTCCATTCCTTGGCCCATATTTATATAGAAAAGTCAGCAAATTTATTGAAATACGAGGTTTGAATACAAGAGAGCTTAAAAAGAGATTACTAATTTATATTCATAAACTGGACTACACTGAAACTGAAGAATTACTTCATGTACCTTCTTAAAATTTACTTTCACCCTCCTACACACATACACGCACAATCATACTACACACAAGGAGGATTATCTACACTCTACAATGCTTTATTTTGTTTCCTTTTCATTGTCTTAATGTTTTATTTTATCTTTAATTTGTTTTTTTTTTATTCGTTTTATACATGTACAGTGAAATGTATCGTTTAGAAATCTAAACGGGAAGAGCGCCGTCGTCTAAAATACAGATATTTAGTTATCTAGTTTAGACGAGGATGTTCAATGATTTGTAAATTTGTTAAGTATCTAAAAACGATGTATCTTAAATATGTGATATTATTGGTTGAATAAAATATTATTATATTATATATACACATGTTCATCTATAGACAAAATCTAACTAGCCCGTATTTTTATAGTAAATGGGGCAAAGGAAACCCGATGGTGATGATGTTCAATGATACAGAAGCATCACTAGGCCGCCATGGTGTGGGTCACCATGCTGCGTTGTTGCATTGTCGGCATTCGCAATGAGTATGGTGACCACCACTCTTGGATTCTGCTTATGCTTTCCATTAGCCAGAGTGGAGTAATTTTGGCAGGGCCATACACAAAAAAAGATGTCCTATTCTTATATTCTATATGTAAACACCAATGGGCCCAGCCACTCCAAGAGACATAAGTGTGCTGCAACAATATCAGCATCAAGAAGGGTAGGATGGGCGGGGAAGTTGAATTTACGTAGTCTCTTCGGTAATTTTACTGATTCGGTGCAAATCAACGAAATAATTGGTAAAAAGCGGTTTTCTGTGTGTGGTATCTCCTTCCGCACGTATATCATGACACTCCTACCGAGCTTGGGCCACGGTAATGTCTCTTGTGATTCTAGATCAGTTATTAGCTACACAATAAATAATCACAAATTTTAACAAAAAAAACCGACATCAAGACCTGGACCAAATTGAATTGGGACCACACGGGAAATATCAGCTTTCAAGTAAAAAAAGAATGATCAAAATCGGTTCACCCAGTCGAAAGTTATGAGGTAACAAACATAAAAAAATACAGTTTAATTGATAACCTCCTCCGTGTTTGAAGTCGGTTAAAAAGCAATCATGAAACGGCTAAATGCCATACTTATTTTTAAGTAGTTTTTACAATTACTTTACGGAACACTAAAAGGCAACAATTCTTGTAACTTGTTTCAATGTTTTGTAAATTTGGCGATTGTCGGTGTTGGCTGTTGCTCCTTAGGCCATTTCGATAATGCGTGTATAGGGCGATATAAATAAATACATATGTATCAATTCAGGACGATGTCGCACGGTGAGTGAACGGAGGTGCCGGACACTAGGGGGGCCATGAAACCGGTGATATACGAACAGTATTTAGTAGGTATGAAATAGATCGTTTGGATGTCTTTTTAACCGACTTCAAAAAAGGAGGAGGATCTCAATTCGACTGTTTTTTTTATTTTTATTTTTTATGTTTGTTACCTCATAACTTTCGACTGAGTGAACCGATTTTGATGATTCTTTTTTTATTTGAAAGCTGGTGCTTCCCATGTAGTCCCAATTCAATTTGGTCCTGTTCTGACATGGCATCCATGAGAAAACTATATAAGTCTTCAATTGCATTAAATATGTACGCGACCAATTGACGAATAAGTCAATATCACGCCATCCGATTTCGATGATTCTTTTTTATTTGAAAGCTGGTGCTTCCCGAGTGGACCCATTTCAATTTGGTCGTTCTTGAAGTCGGTTTTTTTTTGTAAAAATTTTGTATTACTTGTTACATTAAGTTATTTAGAGTATTATTATATAAAAATAATTGAGTAATATTAAGTGTCCTTAACTTTTTTTAGTTTTGTAACTATTTTAGTTATGTGTTATCTCATACGGTGAATACGGTACCTGTAATGGGCATACATAAATATAATCACAAAGTTAACAGACAGATATTTTTCTGATATAACAGATTTAAGTCCATTCCTTAGTTAGATCATGCTAATATTTCAAATTAAAAGTATATAGTGTTTTTTATTCGGAGGGATGAAACTCTGACAGTACCACATACGTGTATGTGGTACGTGTGTATGGTCTTTACCTATGAAATTGCCGTTTTGTATGCAATAAGTGAAAGTACTTATTTTTTCAAACTTTTTTATTTCTGTTATTCGAAGTAATCACCCATGCAATCGACGCATTTTTGCCAACGCATTGGCAGTTTATTGATGCCCTTCTTGTAATAATCAGCTGGACGGGAGGCAACAAACTCTTCAAAGGCATTTTGTACTGCCTCTCGGGAATTGAATTTTTTACCCACTAAAAAGTTGTCTAAATTTTGGAAAAAGTAATAGTCGGTAGGTGCAAGGTCTGGTGAGTATGGCGGATGAGGGAGAGCTTCCAACCCCAGCTCTTGCAGCTTGGAGACTATCTGAACTGACAACATCATTTGGTACAGTTCGCAACATCGGTCTGAAAAATAGAAAAAATAAGTACTTTCACTTATTGCATACAAAACGACAATTTCATAGGTAAAGACCTATTATTATATTCTTCTCTAATACTACTTTGCTATTGTCTCTACTTAAGTTGCTTAAAGTATATTGAACTAAATTTTGCTCCAGGCTCCACCCGCGTGTATGTTGGTTATCTTGGTTATCGCGGTAAAGAGTAGCCTTTTTTGTTTGTTTGGGCCTGTCAAAGTGACTCTACTCTGCCTGATGTAAAGCATAAGCAGAATACAAGAGTGGGGGTCACCATACTCATTGCGAATGCAGACAATGCAGCATGGTGACCCACACCATGGCGGTTTAGTGATGCTTCTGTATAATTGGTCTTCCGATCTCGCATTCACCAACGAAACACGACAGCACGAATACTGTCATTTTAGTAGTACCGCCCCTGTGGAGCCGGCCCGTTGGTGCTGAAATCAGCGTGTCTCTACTACCTAAAGCCTATGTACTTTCTCAATAATCCAAGTATCTCCTTGCCAAATTTCATTTAAATCGGTACTGCAGTTTAGCCGTGAAAGCGTAACAGACATATAGATAGATAGACAGACAGAGTTAGTTTTGAATATTATAGTATACTAGCTTTTGCCCGCGGCTCCGCCCACATTTATCTCGGTTATCGCAGAGTATCTCCATGGCAAATTTCATTAAAATCGGTGTAACAGTTTGGCCGTGAAACCGTGACACACAGACTAACAGATATAGTTACTTTCGAATTTATAATACACACATCAAAAGTGTCTAGGGATCAACATATGTGTCTAGGGATCAACATATATTTTTGCAATAACTTTTCTCCTGATTGATATTAATTAAAATTTTCTTTAAGGATTCATCAAATAAAGTGTTTTCGTTTGTCACAGTAACGATAAACCAAGTCACCTTTGCATTAATAAAGAAATTTGCCATTTTCCTAATAAAAGGATTTTTGACATTTGAACCACTAACATTAAAGTTCGAAAAAAAGACTGAAATAACAGTTTTCTTTAACATTTTATTAGGTAACTTAAACAATTAATAATTCGTGTTTCTACCGCGAACACTAACACAAGAACATCGGTTTGGCATACTCAAAATGAGTTCATCCAAATCACGCTGTGGAATGGCCGCCCATGTTCGTCGCAACAACAAAAAAAGGTCTTCTTGCGACTGGATACCCTCCATATTCGGCAGAGCTCTTCTCTGTAGCATATCCCATGCATGCTCAATCGGATTCAAGTCTAGCGACTGAGCAGGCCAGGGCCAAAGCCACATCTCAATCTCAAGAAATCCGCATAAAAATGCTTGATCCCTAGACACTTTTGATGTGTGTATTAGCATGGTTAGTATGGATATGACTTTATTTTATTTTTTCGTAAATTAACAGTACGTATTTCTTTACTGCTGCTGTAAATCCAAAAATGATGTTCGACATAAATCATGGCTTTAATACAAGAAGATCGCAGGACGAGTGGCCAGACTTGGTGATGCGTCGATTTCTCCGAATAAGATTAATAAATGCAGCGGGCAGCGGGTTGAGGAGGGCAGTGGCAGCGGACAGCAGACCGGGGTTGAACATCGCGGCTAATGACACGCGCCGCTGCAGATATTTTTTTATCGCGAATTTAAAATATAAACTGGTTGCGGCAGTAGCCGGCCCGCGCCGCCGGCGACGCCTCCCGCGCCCTACGCCCTGCAGCTCTGTAGTTCACCGACCACCGTCCTGACACACACTGCCTCTAATCACGATTAACACCTCAACGAAATCCTACGTCATACAGTTTCCGCTCTTGTGTATATTTAACAGGGAGGATTTATCGATCATCTCCTTTATATTTCTTGTTAGAACATGTCAGATCTTGTTCTAAGATTTTATCTTAATAGTTACAGGATGTCGCTGTTCATTTTCCTGTGAGGTACTTATAAATTATAATTGCGTTTATTTGGCAATTAGTGTTTATGACTTATTATTTACGTATATTCCTATTAACCAATCTAAATGGATACACGTTTAATGGGTTTTATGGATTTAGATCTAATGTGACAATTTGAGGAATTACATTTTAAATTGTTTTGAAAAGAAAAAATATTAATATTTTTTTTAACAAAAATAACTTCATTGCGAAGTCTTATATACTTTTAGCTTTAAGTCTCAGGATAGAATTGAAGGTGTGGGGTCTGCGTCTCAGCGTCTTTCAGAAAAGATGTTGTTTAATAGGTAGAAGTTGACATTTAGGAGATTCATGTACTACTGATAAGTTCATCTAGATCCACCCCATTTAGAGGGTTGTATTTCCCATAATTATTGATAGATTTTTAAATATGAAATACATATTGAAGCCGAGGATCGAACTAAGTAGCGTACAATTGTAGAGGCCAGCAGTGGAGTGCGATAGACTGATGATGATGATTGATATTTTAACTATTGGGATTTTTTTTAACTTCCTCAACTTTTTTTTACGGTTTCTTGTTTTAGATACAGTGTTTAAATATAGCATTTATTGTTACTAATATTCTCTGTAAAAACTGAGTTCGTTAGGTTACCGGACCATTCAATTACTTCAAGAGCTCTGGGGGGAGGTTTAGAATCCTTGTGTCGATATTTCATTGGAGACTCAGATAAATTGAATCAATTTCAATTTCCTAGGTATACCCATTGAGAGTAACGGCAATAATCATAAATCTAAAATATTGTGTACCCAAGCCTACGTACACTGTCATGATTAAGAATGAGAACATGAACACGTCATCCTTGGAAACACCAACTGGTCACTTTCACGACATAATTCATAGTTATATATGTTATATGTATACAGAACTAGTGGTTGCCCGCGGCTCCGCCTGCGTATATGTCGGTTATCGCGGCAAATAGTAGCCTATGTGTTATTCTGAAGTATAAGCTATATTACTGTAAAGTTTCAACCAAATCCGTTCAGTAGTTTTTGCGTGAAAGAGTAACAAACATCCATCCCATCCATCCATACTTACAAACTTTCGCGTTTATAATATTAGTATAGATTATTTATGTAATTACATAACTATTTGTATGACTGCCTCTGTGGCGCAGTGGTAGCGTATGCAACTGCTGTGCTTGAGGTCTCAGGTTCGATTCCCGGGTCGGACCAAATGTTTGTGTGATCTGCAAATATTTGTTTCGGAGTTTGGGTGTTTTAAATGTATAATATGTATGTACTTATAAAAAACAGTATATATGTATTTATTTAAGTTGTCTAGTACCGAGAACACAAGCTCTGCTTAGCTTCGGACTAGATGGCGTTGTGTGTAAGATGTTCGAAATATTTATATATTTAAATATATTAAACTAGCTTATGCGCGCGGCTCCGCCTGCGTGTTTGTCAGTTATCGCAGCAAAGAGTAGCATATGTCCTTCCTCAAGTGTCAAAGTATCTCTATGCCAAATTTCATTGAAATCGGTGGAGCAGTATGACCGTGAAAGCAGGACAGACCGACAGAGTTACTTTCGCATTTATAATATAGATATAAGTATGGATTAGATAAAATAAAGTCTTAAATTATCCGTGTAGTGGCGGATTAAGAATACATAGTGTCCTTTTGTTGACGACACCCAAGGGATGAATAGAGACAGTGCCCTATGCATCCCATGGGTGTCGTAGAACAAACGCAGAAAAACATCATTTCAAAAATAAGGTATACTTGAAACATACCCTATAATATAACAATCCGTCTGGCCTGTGTTGTATAGAAGGTCGAAACCTGCTTTCGAAGGAGAGGTTATATCCAGCAGTGAACTGTTAAAAATTGTTGATGAAAGTCATAAATTAAATAAGGAAGAACCTTTTTTTTTTAATGTTTTGCCCTGCCAAAATGACTCTACTCTGCCTGATGGAAAGCATAAGCAGAATCCAAGAGTGGTGGTCACCATACTGCGAATGCAGACAATGCAACAATGCAAAATGGTGACCCACACCATAGCGAGCTAGTGATGCTTCTGCATCATTGGGCCTCCGGTCTCGCACTCAACAACGAAACACGACAGCATGATCGCTGTCATTTTACGTTGATTTTCTGAGCAAGGGTAATACCGCCCCGGTAGAGCCGGCCCGTTCGTGCTGAAATCGGCCTGGCTCTACTACCTTGAACCATGATTCAACATATATTTTTTGTATGAGTACTTTTCTTGATTTTCACCGGGTGAATGAGGTAACAAGTATCCAAACCTATTCTTTTCCTTATTCTATTGAGAGAACTCGAGTGACAGCTTTACACTTATACACTTTTTTTTTAAAGTCAATTCCCGCCAGCCGTAAGAATATTCTGTGACGCATGGGACTTTACAAACATAAATTAAACGGACATAAAAAATAAATAAAAAAAAATAAACTTGGTTATTGTTATTTTTTTTTAATTTAATTTTTAGCTGCCTGCACTCCTCCTCCATACAAAATTTAACTGTGCTAAAGAAGAGTACAAAGCTTTTGCTTCACCATGAAGCTAATGATTCTATTTTCATCTTTCATCAAAAAATCAATATAAGTAATTCGCATAATAATGACTTCTATTGATGACATGCCTTTAATAGTCTCTAGCATATCATACGTAAGCTTTAAATGGTGTAGTAATACCTAATTAAGTGACTAATAAAAAAAATGTAAAAGGAGTTACATTGCATTTGTGCGCGTTGATGTCTTTTACAAGTACGATGACGCCTACGAATGTCACTCATGCGCAGTATTCAATACTCGCCATACAAACTACTGCAAAGCGCATTACTAACACTCGGACTAATACTCCATACATACCCAGGGCTGTCAGGAACTATTAGCTGGGAAGAAATTACGTGATCTGTCGCATAGGTTATTTTTTAAGGGGGTAATATGATGGATATTTGTAGTATCACGGGTTTAGTGGGTGGAATGATAAAATCGTTGCATTCTTGATTAAAGTAATATATATAGGTATAATATATAGGTATATATTATACCAAGTATCCATGATCGGGATACAGAAAATTTTTGCTCGAAATCGGACAAGCAGTCGCCTGTTCAATCCGGTATCTAGACAGTAGACAATACATAAATTACTGGCCTTGACCGGTTATGTTTCTGCGTTAGTCATGCGAATGTATTTATGTAGGCATCGATAACCACTTACCATACAATAAGTTTGTTTTTTAACCAATAAAAAAAACAATTTGTCTGCCCTATTATCTCTTGAAAAAAAAGTGGTGGAAGCTTTGAGTCGGTAGTGTGTACTTAAGTACAGTTTAGTCTATAACAATGATCATACCCAGGGCCAGAGTACGGAACCATGGTCGATTTCTCTCAAGTTTCCCATCAACTTTGAGGTGATATCGACCGAGAGACAATAAATCCGGTTCTGGCTGCAGCGGGCGGGTTGCAATTAAACTAGTGTCGCGACGGGGTTCGCGGACCGTGCGAAAGTGAAGCACACGAGTGGTGAGGGGGCCGCGGGGAGCCGTCTGCGCAAAATACACAGAGTAGAAAATTACAGTAGGACCATTAGTTATATATTTATTTAAGTTGGCAACGAAGTTCGCAATGAGATCATCTATTAAAGAATCAAAGTTACCGTCATAGCCAGCCAAGGATGCAGCTTTGCTGAAGTATCTGTAGAATAACCAGCTTTTCAGAAGAATCGTTACAGCAAACTGGTTTTTGAATTGGGACCATCGTTCAGTCTGCAGAGATAGTTTTTCGGCCTAATGAAGATAGCTGAGGTGGCTTGGGCAGACGGAGGAACGGATTCTGTGGCGCACATTGGAAGTGGCCTATATTCAGCACATGTGACGTTCGTTGCATTATTACCAGCAATGTGAAATTTGATGTATTTTTGGAACACTTAAGAAAGACATATTCATACAAAATATAACAGATAACTATAAAGCTTGCTTATTCCAAAGCAACGTTTACCAACGTTTCAATTTTATACAGTTAATTTAATATTACAGAGACACTTAGTCTAACTGGACCTAAACACTTAGGTCATGATAGTTCTTGCTCGGTATCTAGGTCTAGTGTACCATAGCATAGATTGTAAGATACTATTATAGGTACACAAGGTTTAAAAACTCTTATTTTTCAATGTCTTTACAAAAATTAATTAAACATTGTATTGTCTTCATATTTATCATAATCCAAAATTTGTGATGTGTGGGCCAAGTTGCTGATCTGCAAGTGGTATTCGCATACTGGTTTCGCATGGCGTGTGGTGTTAGCAATCGGTCTCCGGGGCGCGGCGCGTGGGTGCGCCGGCTCAGTTCGCGCGCGGAGGCCGGCGCAGACGCACGCGCTGGTGGTGCCATGTCGCGCTAGTGGCGCGCCCCCATGGTGTACCCCGAGGCGTCCCGCTGGGGCGCGCCCGACGCCGCGCTCGCGCCCCTCTACGATGACGTCTACAGAGGTCAGCTGATACTTGGAAACTCCACTGTGCAAATATTCAAACCTCTTTGTTTCTATTTCTCGTCGCTCGTCCCTTGATCTCTTTCTGTGCTGCGAACCTGTCGTTCTTGTACGATGCACTCGATCATATTTTACGACCTTTTCATGTTAAAGTAATATACTAACTTCGGATATGTATATATATTTATATCTATATAATACATAACAACTCAAACGGATACTTTGTTTACTTTTACCACATTTTAGCATGTTCAACCCCTTCATTTTAAATATTTGATCGCTTCTTTCAACGCGGTTTTAACATAAGAAACTTTGTTTTATAAATTCACACTTGTATGTTGTGCGACCGGTCGCCGATGACTCAGTTGCCGACATCTGTAGTTGTTAACCATTCATATTTACATTTCAATAGCCACAGCTCGAGTTGATAGTAATGTATTATATATTTGCGCCTTGTGAACATTGGCAGTGGAGAGTGTGTTATGATCCAGTCCAGTAAGTCTTATTTTTCGAAATTCTCTCGCCAAGGAATAATGACAGATGTGATTATGATAAATAGTTTTCGTCTTATTTAAATGTAATTGACGCTCAATTATACAATTGAGATCTAAAGTTTCTGAACTTATCTAAAGTGATCCTATTTCTTGTTACATTTATATAAACTTTAGTTCTTTTGTTTGTTTTTGTGATATTTATTAATGATATCTTTATTACGCTCTCGGAGCTTTTTCAAACATATATAAGATAACTGCTTGTAATGGATTACATACTAAATGATTTTAAATTAACCATAAAAAATATTATAGTATAAACTCGAGAGATTAAATTAAACAAATAACTACCATTAACAATAAAACAGTAAAGGGTACTAACAAAAGTTTTAGCTAAATACGACCTTATCGTATTATGTTCAGAATTTAAAATTCACAAATATAGCCGTCAACTTCGCAGTCTCGTTTGGCGTAAAACATTTCGTAATGACATTACTGTAATTCTCTATACAATGGCGTAGGAGTAGAATTATCTTTATGTTTTAACGTGATTGTTGAGCCGTGTTGAACGGTTGTTTTATTGATAATTGGGACCTACGGCTCATGTCGGTGCTTTAAAGCTCAATTAAACCTTGAAAATTGAACTGGCTAAAGGAAATTCAAATTGTGATTTTATAGTAGGTATCTTGTTTACGATCGTCTATCAAGTTGCCATACTCGTAGCGCGGATGGATGCTTCTTGTATCCATCTAAACGTAACGTACGACGTTTAGTTATTAATATGACCTATACGGCTTTCCAATCGGCCTACATCGCGTGTCGTAAATTGAGATGTATCCGAGTCGCGATTTCACGAGTGTTTAGCGCTGGCGGCGCAGCGTTCACATCTGATGGAGCTTTATGTCATTTATTAGTTTAATTGCTTGTTAATGATTTTATAATTAGATAGTTCTGTGTGATAAGGTACGAGTATCCATCGACTCGATGGTGCTGCTGCGTAATGCTGTCAGTTGATATTTTATTTACATTTGTTTGTTTAATGATACTGTTTATGCTACTGTGGACCCCACAGTGTTGGTATAATTTGTCGTGTATAATTTATTCTTTCCTCAACTTCAAAAGAACTAACAAAATAACCGACACTTCAGGTCTTTGTTCTTTTAACGATTTCATTGTCTTAGACCTATCTTTCTATAGCTTAGTATTCTTAAATATTTTTATGTATTTTTTTAAACTTATTTTTATTAAGAAGACTAAAAATTTGGTTTCCATGTACACAAAAAAGAATATAGTGAGACCCGCCAGATTAAAGATATACACATTCCAGAAAATTTTAAAGATAGTATCCGTTGTCTGCATTCGCAATAACTAGCAATCCTTGCGGGATGCTGTATGATGACTGTACGCGACAATTCGAGCATGTGTGTGTCAGCGATGCGGCGCGTGCGCATGTGGGGGATTTTTACAAGTTGCAACATGCACCGGGTGAGATGCGATCGGCTTATTCTAGAAACTGTAGCTCAAGTATAACAGCACTTTAGAGTTATAGCCTAAACCGTCGCAGGTTATGGATCAAAGTGCATATCACTTGCCGGAGATTAGGATATGTGAGTCTTTATACTTCTCTTTAAAAACAACATTATTTATTTCAAAATTTTTAAATTATTTAAACTTACATTTAAAATTTTAATAATTCTTTACCTTCCGCATTAAAAAAAAATTATACAAATCTTCGAGTAACATGGACCTAGGTAGGTGCCCTGTGACATACTTCTTTAATAATTGTTTTTATAATTAGGTAAATTTATCAAACTTAACATCGATTTTGACAAAGCTTTTGTAGTTTCAAATGATTTAGCTTATTTTTATTTTAAAACAGTACACACCTAACTAAATAACTTATAAAACGCATATTAAAAGTTTCATTCTATGTAGGCACATTCAGATTTCGATTCTATCATCGAGTTCAATAAATAATTGATCAGGAACAACATAAACTATACTAATAAACGTCAGGTATGTCGTAAATTGATTGGAAGTGTTCCGTTATTAATTTCTATCCTCACATCAACGAGTAACGGAGTTAGCAGGACCGAGAACCAGCTTAAATAACACGTATAGGCTATACTTCTGTTGACTAGACATGTTCTTATTGGCAAGCCGGCAATAAAATACTAAAACATTTATGTGTTCCAATTTCAATCCCATACAGTGCTAAAACGTTCAACTCTATTACTGAGATTTTTTTCAAACCGGTTTCAAATTAAAGTGTTGCATAAATTTCGTTTATAATAATTTTTTAAACCGACAAAGTTTCTCATCAGAGAATACAAAGATGCGCTTGTATGAATTCGTGGTTTTTAGGGTTCCGTGCCAAAGGCAAAAAACGGAACCCTTATAGATTCGTCATGTCTGTCTGTCTGTCTGTCCGTCCGTATGTCACAGCCACTTTTTTCCGAAACTATAAGAACTATAATGTTGAAACTTGTTAAGTAGATGTATTCTGTAAACCGCATTAAGATTTTCACACAAAAATAGAAAAAAAACAATAAATATCCCCATTCGTAGAACTGAAACACAAAAAAAAAAAAATCATCAAACCCATACGTGTGGGGGGTATCTATGGATAGGTCTTCGAAAATGATATTGAGGTTTTTTCTAAACTGAATAGTTTGCGCGAGAGACACTTCCAAAGTTATAAAATGTGTGTCCCCCCCCCCCTGTAACTTCTAAAATAAGAGAATGATAAATCTAAAAAAAATATATGATGTACATTACCATGCAAACTTCCAACGAAAATTGGTTTGAACGAAATCTACTAAGTAGTTTTTTTTAGTACGTCATAAATCGTAAACCGAAAAATATCGATCAAAGTTACAAGGCACTACAAGAACTTTTAAATTATGTTACTTGCTGCTACGGAACCCTTCATGGGCGAGTCCGACTCGTACTTGGCCGCTTTTTTCATATTAATCTTTGTCAATTACTATACTTTCGAATCGTAGAAAGATAACTTTAATATTTCTCTTCTAAATTTTATCTTTATTCATCCACAACCCATAATGTCCCACTGCTGAGCCCGGGTCTCCTCTCAGGAGAGGCTTAAGGCCATTCATCCCTGGCCGAGTGCGGGTTGGGGACTGACAACACAACGTTGTGGCTACGTAAATCTACGTATTTATTATTGATACAGATTAGTTAGTTGGTAAAATTACATTTAATTATAGAATTAAATTAAAATACTAGGAAATAATAATTAAAACAATAACAATATTTACATACAAGCGTCAAAAAACTCCTCCGCATCATCGCCTACTGGTAGCGTTCCCAAAAGACTTAGCATTTGAATTGCCACGTTGAATGGCAATGCTAATTCTCTGTGATAGAAAAAGGCCGGCCTTCTGGTCACGAGAAGCTTCAATTAGTTGCTTAGCTAGTTGTTTCAACATAGCGCGAGCACTCGGACCCCATTAACCTTTTTTTTTTCACGTGTGGAAACCCCCACGGTCCGTCACCCCATCAGGTTTGCGTCGGGGGGTGTGTCGGAATAGATTCGACTAAAACCACACGGTGTGCCACTCTGCGCCTGAGAAGGGAGGGATCCGGGAACTGCTGTTATTAACACATCCGGACCCCTCCCAAGTCTAACCTATAATTTTATGTTTTATGTGTAATTTATTACACTGTCTATTCTTTCAAACCAACCTCCATACTAATATTATAAGTGCAAAACTTACTCTGTTTGTATGCCTACTATTCTTTTACGGCTAAATTGCTGCACCGATGTCAATGAAATTCGGATAGAGATACTATAATTCTTGAGGAAGGACACAGGCTACTCTTTACGGTTATAACCGACATACGCGCGAGCGGAGCCGCTAACAAAAGCTAGTAACAAACATATTAAAACCTCATTAATTTAAATCGGTTCAGTACTTTAGGCGCTACAATGGAATATACAAACATAAATACATAGACTGTCAAAACCTTTTGGATTCGCCGTAGTCGGGTTAAAATGGGGGATGGGATAATTGATAGGTACCAAAAATTATGTGGCACGAGAATTCAACTTATACTTAATAACTAGCTTTTGCCCGCGGCTCTGCCCGCGTGTATGTCGGTTATCGCGGTAAGAAGGACATACTAAATGATAAATTTTTTTGAAATTGATTTTTTGAATTGAAATCACTGCTGTGGTTTAGCCATAAAAGCGTAACAGACGAACATACAGACATAATTATTTTCGGATTGTAGTCGAAACTCAACAACCAGGTGATTTAACATTTAATGTCTACCTTTGCTCTTTTAGTTGTTTGTAAATACATACCCAACATTTATTGAGATTGTTAATAGGCTTACGTAAATGTAAGTAAATTTATAGGTTACAACAAAAGTTCTTAAGCTTCGTATACATATATTAGCTAGCTTTTGCCACGACTTCATCTGCGTATTTAACGTCTATCGTGGTAAAAAGAAGCCTATGTCTGTCCTTAAAAATAAAAGTATATCCATGTTAAATTTCATTGAAAACTTTACTTTCAAATCTATAAAAATAAAAATGAATCACCTAAATGTATCTACACGCTTAACTTCCGATCGGCTGCACCAACTTGGATAATTCTTTTTTCTATGTGTTTGTTATTTTTAGGACCAGGTTTGTATAGAAAAAAAAACCTTAAAAGTTTTTTTTTCACACCTGTAATGTGAAATTTAGAAAATATTTACTAAAGAAAAATATGGCAGTACGAAGTTTGCCGGGTCAGCTAGTTTACATTTGTATGAAAGTATGGATTCGCATAATTTATTAATAGAGTAATACTTTACTTGTATGTTTTGTCGTGCACCTATTTTATAATATGTATGTACATATTTTATGTATGATTTAGTAAGACTGATTGCTGATCTACGGACTGTAGTTTTGATTCCAACTCGGAACGAATCATTTGTTTTATTTATTTATGACTTTATGCACAGATATATGTAAAAAAATTGTGATATCTGATATATATAGTTTCTAAATGTAAAATATATCACAAATCTTTATCCAACATTTGACCAACACCAGCCAATACCTAAAGATTTGTATTCTAAAACAATATCTGCCCCCGTCAAACACAATGACACAGTGACTCACATACTACAAATGCCTTCTTTACCAGAATACTAATCACGTTCCTTAATAAATTTTATCGCCAAATATCTGTATTAACTAGTACATTATTCCAGTCGCGTGCAACTCTAGATATTAATTCGCTTAACACTACGGAGAATTACGGATATAGCGTACCTATATTATTAGAAGGTACCATACGATCATGATTATCTGCTGAATATGGAGATATAAATATATTGATTAAAATGTATAATTTGAATTACTAGATTATAATTATTGTACAGTTTTTATGTCAAAACTAACTAACCCGCGTAACTGCTTTTGCGTCTCTCGAAAGGAATAAAATTTTCCCCGTTTTCAACATTTCTCTCATTGCTGTTTTGTTCCTATTGTTCGTAGCGTGATTATATATAGCTTCCTGTAAATGGGCTATTCAACTAAAATATAATTAGCGAAATTCATTCAGCCGTTCACACGTTATGCTGTGACTAAGGGAAATAGAGATTCATTATGAATATTTTTGGTTCACGTATTCAAGCTTTAGATTTTAAATGATTGTCTTTATGCTCCTTTGTGTTCTTTATGCTTGAAAACAGTTCCCGAATTTGACATTTCATTATACTTTTATTACCGTTATTCCGCCCAAGAAGAACGGTTCTATCTGTAAAGACTGTATTGTTTTTTTAAAGTAATTATTTAAATTTTCTTGAGATAACTCAGTATAATAAAAGAAGATCGTAAGGAAATATACAAGTGTGAGTGACTCGTGCACCTCGGGACCCTTACAAAATTTATATTATGAAAAAAGTTCCAATGTCTACCTCGAGGATCAATTAAGAAAAAACTCGTGTTTTATTAGATATACTTAATTTAAACTGGGATAATAGTATAAAAGATATACGAGAACCAATGTATATACATTATTTATAAGTAGTCTGAAAACATAACCCTCCATTCTACCGCTGTTGAATAAAAAATGCAAAAACCATTTCTTAAGGAGTATTATACATTGCACTTATACCAAATAAATTTTGCAGAAACAATGGGTTTTAATATGCCTAAAATCGATCAGAGTGGTATGGGAGAGGCTTATGTCCAGCAGTGGACTTCAATAGGCTAATCATGACCATGAATTACATTTAAGAAAACACATGCAAGTACGAGTTGAATTCGCACATCCATAATATATCATCTTACAAGCTTTATTATAAGTGCCTGAATGACCGAGCTTCACTCGGCTTTTTTTTGGTAAAACTTCTAAAAACGAATCCTACCTAGATCGATTTATCGCCCTAAAACTCCCTTCATACTAAATTTCATGACAATCGTTGGTGGTGTTTCCGAGATTCGGATTTATATTTATATACAAGAAATTGCTAGTTTAACGGTATTAAATGAAATCAATCGAGCCGTTTCCGAGACTCATATATTTATGTTAATTTTACACAAGGAGAATCCTGAAAATTTTCTGTTTATCACATGTATCACATGAGTAAAAGCAACCGCGGAGCCTTATGGCCGTTTAATATTGATATCACAAAGATATGGAACGAGGGTCAAAAGTTTTACGATTATCTCTTCTTATTTGTTGTCTAAGTAATCTTGCTTCGAGTGTTACAATCATACTATTATTCCTTTGTGTTTGTTCAAGCTATGCCATCCTATTACAGGTACGATATTAAGGACAAAGATGTTTGTAAATAATGTTTGTGTATTAGACGTTTGCAAATAATTTAATTGTTTTAAATCCTTCATTAATGTTGGACTCTAATTGTTCTTAAGATAATAAACGCAATTTCTTGTACGTTGATGACAGGCACTTAAAAATACAGATATTCTAAATTTAAACGTCAAACTCTTTACGAAAAAGATGAAAAACTATAACCAAATTGCGTAAAACTTTTGATGATAGTGTAGCCTATGTAAACCGGGCCATTTATTACGAATGTATTGACACCTCAGTAGTTTAGGCGCTGCAGTGGAATGTACAAACAAACATAGACTTCCAAAAAGATTACCCTTCCTTTTGGCTCAATCGCCGTAGTTGTGTCAAAATAGGAAATGAGTGTCTATGTTTTCATATTTTATATACCTGTAACAACAGACTAAATAAAAAAAAAACTTATAAAGAGAACGTTTTCACTCCGTATTTAAAATGTTTACTTGTTTATCTGATATTGGAGACTACTGGCTATAATGTTCACACAAATACACTTATGGATAATATTATTGGCAGTACTGCCGTTATCCAAGCCATTTGCGTCATTATTACTTTATACGCGAGAATATTGTTGTTCTGCTAACATATAAATTCCTTTACTATATTGAATCTGGGTATAATCATCTTGTATATTAACTTAATTGGAGGTATTTATTAAGTGATGATATTCTAGGATGTGAATAAATATAAAGCCTCTTTTTCCCGACGAAGTAAATAAAGTTGTATGTTATTCACGTTCTCTGCTTAGACAGGTTGCTTTTTAACCTACTTTAAGTTGTAACTTTAATAGATTATATTGTAGTTATAGAATTGTTGGTGTGAGCCGCTCTCTGCCTGACGTATTTTGGTAGATAAAGTATGAACGACCTCTTCGTAAATAATCTATACTTATAATAAAAATGTAACAGGTCCAATTCTGTACATTAAAGATATTTTGAATTTTTTTTGGAGGGCTCTCTATTATCGATACTGAAGCCAAAACTGTATTTTTTTTTCATTTTTGTCTGTCTGTCTGTCTGTACCTTGGCCGCGCATCACGCGGAAGCTACTGATGGATTCAAATTAAACTTGGCATGATTAGAGTTCATACTACGAGGTAGGACATAGGATACTTTTTATCCCGACGAATATGGGGATAAAAAGCACGGTTTCCTGGGGTGAGGGGATGAAAGTCAAAATATGTACATAGTTGTAATTCAATAACACATGGTCCGATTTAATTAAATCTTTTTTTGCTAGAAAGAAAGATAAAAGATAACGGGAAAAGTCTTTCTTTGTCCGCGACTGTACACTGCCTGTGGGAAACTGAGACAGATATGTAAATATGGCGGTCCGAAGTTCGCCGTGTCAGCTATTCATAATAATATTATAAATTGAAAAGTAACTCTGCCTCTTTTTATGATTATACCAAAGTGACTCACTCTGTATGACAGAAAGCATAAGCAGAATACAAAAGTGGTGATCACCATACTCGTTGCGAATGCAGACAATGCAACAATGTGGCATGGTGACCCACACCATGGCGGCCTAGGGATGCTTTTATATCATTGGGTCTCCAGCCTCGCACTCACCAACGAAACACGACAGTACCAATGCTGTCCTTTTAGTTTGATTTTCTGTGAGAGGATAGTACACCGCCCCGGTCGAGCGCGCCCGTTCATGCTGAAATCAGCGTGGCTTTACTATCTTGCATAATATATCTGTCTGTTCGTTCCCCTTAACCGTCGCAACGATTTTATTGAAATTCGGCATGGAGATACTTTGATTCTTAAGGAAAGATATAGGCTACTCTCTCTTTCGTGATAACCGACATACAAGCCGCGGGCAACCGCTAGTAAATGTCTAAACGAGTCTAGTAGTTACATATCGAATGAGTCACACGAGGTAGCACGATCACTAGATTTGTCACAACGGTTTGCTCTCCAACTTTTCCTTTATTAAATTCAAAGTTTCACAGTGCACGTGACGGTATCCGGTTAAAACCACATTTACGAGAGAATTTAATATGTTTTCTAGGCGAATTAAAAAAAATTGAGTACCGTCTGATATTCCTATATTTCTTTTGATTATAAGCGGAATCCATACTTATATTATAATTTCTAAAGTTTCTATCTGTTACGCTTTTGCGGCTGAACCGCAGTACCGATTTTAATAAAATTTGGCATGGAGATACTTTGGTTCTTGAGAAAGGACATAGGTTACTCTTAACCGTGACAACCAACAAACACGTGGGCGGAGCCGTGGGCAAAAGCTAGTGTTTTAATAAATAAGAATTACAATTTTCACCCGTTGTCCAACTGTGTAGCGGTCCAAGTTAATATTAATTAAACATTTGTAAATACTTCTACACTAGTAATCTAGTTCAACAATCTAAACTAAGTACAAGTCAGATTTCAAAGAATATTTTCGGATTTTAATAGCTTCGGTAAGTTATAATCAGCCTTATGAAGACATAAAACTATAAGTACAACAACAACGGAACGGGAAGCAGTAAAAGCATGGGAAAATAAAAATAGCGCAATGAACTATCAAAATGTGAAAGACCATTCATTGCATTCATATAGATTTATATAATACTAGCTAACTCACGCAGATTCACCTTTTTTATGGAATACGGGGCAAACGACGTATCACCGGATGGTGAGCGATTACCGCCGCCCTTACCAGCCGCAACACCAGAGGCGTCACAAGTGCGTTGCCGGCTTTAGGGGGATGAGGGAAGGGGTTGGGTTATGGGCTTCCGGTACCAGACTCACTCGGTGAAACACAGCGCAAGCGCTATTTCACACCGGTTTTCTGTCTCTGCATCTCTTTTCAATCATGCTCGGCTCCTATTGGTCTATGCGTGATGGTATCTATCCTATCTTAGGCATGCCAGCAAAAGACACATTAAAAAATGTGAAAATGCGTTAGATAGTTTCGGAGTTCATTGTGAGCAACGTGACGAGTATGCTGTTTATCGCGGTAAAAAGTAGACTACGTCGTTCTCAAGAATTAAAGTTATTCTCTGCCAAATTTCATTGAAATTGGTGCAGCGGTTTTACCGGGAAAGCGTAACAGACTGACAAAGTTACTTAAGAATTTACAATAATAGTATGGATAGCAAGGATACATGATTAGCAAGCTGAAGAGACAGTGGGCTGGCCATATTTGCCGTAGAACCGACAACCGTTAGGGTAAACGGGTTCTTGAGTGGAGACCGCGTCTCGGCAAACGTAGCGTAGGACGTCCACAGGCCAGGTGGAGTGATGATTTGCGCAAGACGGCTGGCAGGAGCTGGATGCTAGTGGCCGAGGATTGAACTAAGTGGCGTGCAATTGGAGTGGCCTATGTCCAGCAGTGGACTGCGATAGGCTTATAATGATGATGTATAGATAGACAGTACACATTTTTGATTTGTGTCATAGGTGTATTAACTAGATGATACTCAGCGTAAACCTCCTTTTAAGAGTGAAAAGCGAAGCACGTTCTAACAATCAATAAAACTATTTAATATATTCGGCTAAAGTCTGAGGTACAAACGCAGCCAGTGATTGATGTGAACCAACTCGTCACTCCACGTCCCATTCCCATTTCTCTTGGAAGCAATCATTTGTACCGATCTTCCGATGGTAGGTTTAGAGGCCACTATGATAGATTATCACACTTTAGCACAACTCTAAACTATCCCACAGGTAAGATTGATAGCTGAACGAGAGCACTACATATACGGAGGTATAAATCGAACAATGATGAGTTTAATATCCTAGGTTTTATTATTTTTTTACAAGTTTTTATTGACTTGCAATGTATGTATGTATGCTTGTATGTTCGGGTGGAATTTTACCACCCAATTTTGAAGCATATATCTTCAACCGATTTTGCTGAAATTTTGCAAGCATATGTATACAGCGTGACAATACAATATTATAATGACATGGAGCTGATCTCATGCTGGAAGGTAGCCATAGGAACTCTGTAAAGAAACGTCGCAACATCATCGAGTTTGGACTCGTTTGATTCGTCTCGAGGCATTCCAGTAAAATCTTGTTTTTAAAAAGCTTATTAATTAAATTTATTTATTTATTTGTTCTCTAACAGAGACTTCTTGAAACCCTATTTTCTAATGTCAGTCATTGGGTTGGAATAATTTAGGATTCTTACTAAAAATTTCAATTTGTTGGTTATACTTTCACGACTAAACCACTAAATCGACTTCAAAAATTATATCACCAATGGAAAGTATAATATCAGTGGTTACCGACGAACAGTTAACATAATATTTAAAAACAGTATTTATGTATGAAATATATCGAGAAGTTAAAGTATTTTCTAATAACCAAATACAGTAATAGCCAATATCCAAATTTCCGAGATCAAACGATCAAAATAATAAGCTTAAAAATTCATACACTTTACACTCTAAATCTCGTTCTTTTCCCAATAGCACGACCTTATTTTTAAAAGACATAAAAAATGATATCACGCCGTCTGGAAGTCCAGTTAAATAATAAAAACTGCGATGTCGGCCATGATTGGTTGAAAATAATTATTTATTATAGTCGTAAAGTTATCAATACAGAGTTAAACGTACATAATTAACCGTCGACTAATGCTCCGAAATGATTGGCGTCTGTGGTTGCGCGTCTTTCGAGTAGTGTTTAACTGGTTTTTTGATACTGTTCTTCGCAGTTTGGACTAATTTTATAGAAATGAATTTTGTTTGTATGGTAGATTGATACGGAATATTGTGAGAATACCGGATTTGAGATATTATCTATGTAATCTAAATCAAACATATGTACCTATAATTTAGTTGTGTTAATAATCGTGGTACTTCTGAGCGTCTGAAGAATAATTTTAGTGGGTACAATCGATAATTTTGAATATCTAACCAATTCTTTTGTTTCATATTAAGACTGTTATCAAGAAATGTTCGTTCGAAAAGGAATATTTCGATTTATTCTATCTGACTTCTTCGTGTTCATATATCCTGGTTTTATTTTAAAATATATATTATAAGGAGCACAATTAATATTGAAATGCTAATAATACTAGTACTTAAGAACTTTAAGTGCTAAAACGTGCAATGCTGTTAATTGCTTGAAATAGCTACTTGTCTCGCTTTTAATGAGAATACTTGCTATGGTTTATGGTTTGTGTAATAATAAGTAATGTTGCTATATTTAGATACACATTTTATAAGCAATCTTATTTATGGATAATTAATTTTATGTATTTTTTTGCAATTTAGGCCTATTTTGAAGGGTTCGCCGGTCTTGTCTGCTCTGCCATAAGACGTGAGTTCGATTCCCAATTAGGATAAATAATCGCGTAAAGTTGTAGGTAACTGAAAACGTTTTAAACTTCAATGGTAACAAAATAATGAACAAATACACAACTTCATACTTTTTGAAAGTTTTATATTAAAAAGAATATCCAGGTTTTCCAACTAACATTTATCTATTTAAAGATTCAGTACAATGAACGAATAAAATAAGGAGGTTGGCGAAGACACTATTTGTCGCATTCCTCAAGAATATTACAATTTATTATGAACAAAGGATTTCATTCTAAGTCCCAGACAGACATAGCTTCACTGCACAGTGAGAAAGTCACTTTAAGTAGCAGTAGTTATTTGAAGAGGATTGTTTTGTTGGACTGTCGGTAGTACTTAGGTTGTGGCTGAATAACTGGTAATCTGTTCAATGTTTTGTGGGACAATGATAAAATAAAACTAGAAGAAAAAGTGTCACTACACTTAAATAGCTTGATTTTCCTATTGTTTATTAGATTTAAGTAGATTTGTGATGAATAAATCATTCTTTCATTAATCTACAATACAAGCTGTTTCTCTTATATAATAATATATAATAATAATATATAATTTCCAAAGTTATTCAGTTGAAATAGGTTGAGGAACTTACGTGTCAACAACAATCGATTCTTCTAAAGTTTGTAAATTCTAGACTTTAATTGTCTCTGGCCAAAATCGACTTACACCCATGTGATAACCAGATGAGGTTTTTTTATTTTATTAATTTTTTCCTTTTTTATTTTGCCTATCGCAAAACTGTCATTTAATAAATTTTATTAACAAGGTATGTTTCAAGATTAAAGGAAAATTTAATTTAACTTAAATTAAATTTAAATGTCGATCGGCTTGTACTGAAGTCATCAATGTCAACAGGCGTCAAAGTCTAACAAAGAAACTCACATAATTCGCGTCAGTTAACAATTACTTACCTAATATAACATTATACTACCCATTTAACATTTGTAAATCAGTACAAGTTAAATTATGCCTTAAATTATTCAAAACAGGCTATAATTTTGAATAATTTAATTGTATTTAATCACATTACTTAAACACGTAAATTTTATTATTACAATGGTTGCCTCTTATAGGTTAACAAACCCATTATTTTAAACATTAACAACATCGTTTAAACTTGTAAAATCCTTTATTTGTCTGACCAACTCAGGTTGTGATAATTGCTCTTTTAAAGGAAAAATAGGCAAAGAAAAACACAACGCATGTTGCTTTTTTTACGTATAATAAATAGGTTAGTCATACCTCAGTTTAATGTTATTCATCGTCGTCACCATCATCGTCTTTAATAGTCCAGTGCTTGACAAGAAAGACTTTGGAAAAAAAACAGTCGAATTGAGAACCTCCTCCTTTTTTGAAGTCGGTTAAAAAGTAATATTAATGCACTCTTGTAAGACAGTCCCAAAAAATCCATCTACCCATCTATACAATATAAAAATGAATCGCCGAAATGTATGTACGCGCATAACTTCCCATCGGCTGCACCAGATTAAACATTTTTTTTTGTGTTCGTTATTGTTAGGACAAGGTTTGTGTACAAGAACAATTAAAAAAAAATCTTTTTTTTATGTCCGTGACGGGAAGCTGAGACAGATATGTAAATATGGCGGTACGAAGTTCGCCGGGCCAGCTAGTTTCAAATAAAAAGCATCGTCTAATATAATAACTTAAAATAGAAGCAAAATCATTCTCACTTGAGAAACATCGCATAAAATTGATTTTCCGTAAGATTTTATGGTATCACTTTACACAAAATTCAACTTTCTAAGAAAAACAGTATCTTAACTAAGTTGGGGATAGATGGTTAAATATAGTCAAAATTATGAGGTTTTGTTGTTAGTACAACTGAACCCCAAAATTTTATAACAGTGTTAACATACAGCCGACAACTTTATATTATATTTGAGATGTCTTGGTATACAATATAAATTCTCAGCTACGGCTCCCATAATAAAAAATACATTAATCTACTTAAAAACTAATAATTTATACATAATTATAATTAAATATAAAAACAAGTTTGGTCCACTGATGTTCTAAAGTGTTAGTTAATTAATTCATTTAAAAAAGAGTTATAAATATATTTTAGGTGGTGATTTTATTTATATGTAAACCTCTTTTGTATTTCCTTATATAGACTAATATTTGATTATAGTAGACATCGGATGAGAGACAGAGTGACTCTGCTCCGTTCGATGCAAGAGGAAATTATAATTATTATTTCTCATGTTTAGGTCTAGATTTTCACAATATAACATTGTAACTGACAGGAATAAAGGTGTGCACAACAATGTTTCAAAATTCTTAAACACGATGAGTTTAATTGACGGTGTATTGTTACTAAGATTTTTGAGTTAGGAGTAAAAAATGATTTCTTAATTTTTTATTTTTATTTTCGACTTCACGTTTGGCCTAGTGGTTTAACGGTCACCACGCCGTTTCCTACTTCGCCAAGTGTCGTGGGTTCAAATCCCACGTAGGACAACACTTTGTGTGATCCACAAATTGTTGTTCTGAGTCTGGGTGTTCTTTGTGTCCGTTTCATGTATGTTTGTAAAGTTCCCCGCGACACAGGATTTATTCCTAGTGCGGGAGTTGTCTTCTAAAGAAAAAAAAAATTTGTTCCAGGTTTTATAACTTTAAAATCCTAATGGTTAAACTTAATTAAGGCACAAAGTGTAACTATTAAATAATTCTATTTTATTAAGATAATCAATAGGTTCGCATTAAAATTATTCATCCCTAATTTAAAGTAATACAATTATACCGCTTTTCATAATATCAGAATGTTTTTTACTTATCTTTTAGACCTTAAAATAAATTTAGTAAACAAGCGTACCAACTTACTAAGGACCTTTTAATGAGACATCTTTTCATACGTAAGCACTTGGCCTTTTAAAGGCACATCGTTAGAACTTAAGACCTTTAGAAAAGCTGTAAATTACACCAAAGTCTACTAAAATGTCGTAGCAAAGTTTTTCTACGTGTGCCTTTCTAGAGATTCACTTTAGTTTAAATTCGGCGTAAATCGAGTCATGTCAAAAGTTTTAACATAGATCATCGTATCTTTGGTATGAGAGATTGAATACCGTCTTCCGCTTTACAGTCAGCAGTTTTCAACTAGCTGTCTGACATAACAATGGATAATGGGTATATCTATTAAACATTTTGAATAACAAATTTATTACACGAAGCAGTTATGATGTTGGCATTTTGAGGGAAATTAACAGTAACGAATGACAAGTACTGAGAATGTTTTCTTTGTGTTTGCTTGTAACTTCGTATTTAGGTTGACTATTAATTGATATTATTGATTGATTGATATTTATATTAGCTGTAGTTAGTAGAGCATAGTATTACTTTCTAAATTAGTTTTAAATATGATAATAAACGTTAGGTATAATAAATATAATAAGGTATAAATCCAATTACATACATGTACATCAAATCGGCCTCTCAAATAAATACCTAACAATGAAAATTGAAACAGATTTTTTCTCTCAAAGGTTTCGTTGCAAGAGTTGGTATGGTATTCTATTTATTTAAAAGTTTTTACTTACTGAAAGTCAAATTTATGTTCTTTATTCAACTTAGATGATAGATCAACGTATGACCCTCTCATTACCAATTTTTAGAATCTCTTGACAAGGTAAATAATCACAAATTTTAACAAAAAAATAACCGACTTCAATCTGGACCAAATTTAAATGGGACTACACGGGAAGCACCAGCTTTGAAAAAAAAAAAGAATCATCGAAACCGGTTAGCGTGATATTGAGTTATTCGTCAATTTGTCGCGTACATACTTAATGCAAATTGAAGACTTATATGGTTTTCTGATGGATAACATGTCAGAACTGGACCAAATTGAAATGGGACCACATGGGAAGCACTAGCTTTCAAATAAAAAAAGAATCATCGAAATCGGTTCACCCAGTCGAAAGTTATGAGGTAACAAACAAAAAAAAAAAAGAAAAAAATACAGTCGAATTGAGAACCTCCTCCTTTTTTGGAGTCGGTTAAAAAATCGGTTGCAGTGCATAATAATGTTAGTTTCCTATTTAGGTAATTATTTGAAGTTTAAACAAAAATAAACTAACAAATCGGGTCCATACATTCTCCGAGTACATTCAATTCATTTTTCTAAATTAATCGACACGTTTCAAATTGATAGATCTAAAATATAGAAGTTTTCTAGGTCAATTAAAAAATATGTAGAGTTTTGAGAGAAAGCCCATATGTCATCATTTAAAATTGATGAACATTCTTCCAGCGGCAGAACAAAAATAATAGGTACGACTTTTTCCACCTACACGCCATACTGGCCAGAAACAACATTTGCACACACATGACTTGCAAAACTAATTTGTTTGTCACGGAATACACATCACATCCGTTACTCTCTTTTAAAAGCGATGAGTCATAAGTTTTTATAATCTATCTATAGATACAAAAATTGGATCACTACATGTACACGCATAACTTCCGATTGACTGCACCAAATTGGATAATTCTTTCTTTTATGTGTTTGCTATTGTCAGGGCAATGTTTGTATAGAAGAATATTAAAGGAAAATGGAAGTGTTTCACTTTCAAAGTTCGCCACGAACGTTCGAAATTTTAAGAATAATCACGAATAGTATGGCGATGCGAAGTTAGCGGAGTCAGCTAGTGATATATATTTGTATGAAATAGTTGAAAGTGCTATTTAGAGCATAAATATTTCAAAAGTAACTTATGTACCTTCTTATCGGTTCTTCTCAATTAGGAATGACATTTTGGAACCTGGAAAGGTCTACTTCAAATAAAAACTATTTGATTTTGATTGAATTTTACATATCCACTGACTGGAGAACAATGATGAGGTTAAACAGTAGGCACTCACTAGTAAAGATGGTTTTATTATCCCAGCGATTATAAATAGGTGTAATTGTGTATTAGGTCATCAGTTAATCACCGTCCACTGCTGATCGAAAGTCTCTCCCAAGGAACGCCAACTATCTCTATATAGTCAAATGATCGCATTAATTCTTTTTTTTTAATATATTTGGCCCTGCCCAAATGACTGCCTGATGGAGAGCATAAGCAGAATCCAAGAGTGGTGGTCACCACACTCATTACGAATGTAGACAATGCAACAATGCAGCATGGTGAGCCACACCATGGCGGCCTAGTGATGCTTCTGCATCATTGGGCCTCCGCCTCCGGTCTCGCACTCCTTAACGAAACAAGACAGCACGAACACTGTCATTTTACGATAATTTTCTTTGCGAAGGTAGTACTACCCCGGTCGAGCCGGCCCGGCCGTGCTGAAATCAGCGTGGCTCTACCACCTAATTGTGTAATCAATGCGATCTTTTGACTACTTGCACTTTGAATGGCCTGACGCTTTGATCTGGTTGCACTTGTATTGTGACAGGCTGGCACAGCCTTTTATTGCCGCATATAAACATAATTATTATAATATATAGGTATTATAAAACATCAAAGTTTGACATTTGAATTAAAAGTAGTAGTCGAAAAATGAAAGGAAAATAAAAAACTAAATAGTCTTTTTTTCTATACTCAAACAAAATTACTACTAAGGTAGGCATTAAACTTATAACATTTTAGTAACCTTTCAGCTAGTTATATACATCATTCGTGTGCAAATACAATGTAGGTTTACGCTTCGTTCACGAGGACTATTATCTCTACTACCTGTTGCTACCTACAGGAATTTAAGATGTATGCCTCTCTCTTAAGAACCTGTGACTCTATAAATTTATTTAAATCACTTCTTCTAAATATTCTAATTAACTTCCTTTCTCAGGAGAAGCCTGTGTTCAGCAGTACACCGTTACAGGCGGATCATGATTCTAATCTTATATATATATAAATTATTGCTGTTCGTTTGTCTCGCTAAAACTCGAGAACGGCTAGACCGATTTAGCCAGTTTTGGTTTTGAAATGTTTGTCGTACTCCAGGGAAGGTTTAAACGGTTAAAAATTAAAAAATAACTTGAAAATCCAAATGTCAGGTGTACGAAGTAGCGGGCACAGGTAGTTAACTATAATTTTTTACTGGCTTTTTGATTTATTCAGTACGCTAGATCGACAGGCTAAGTCCCCATATTCAATTCCCATCTAGAAAAAAAAAAAAATATTCTGCGTCTGGAAGTGATTTATTTGTAAAACGTCTTGTATAATTTTTTTTTTTTTTAATATTTTGTACATCTAACACACCACGCCATCTAGTCCCCAGCTAAGCAGAGCTTGTGTTATGGGTACTAGACAACTGATATAAATACATATATACTTTTTTTTTGTAAATACATACAAATTATACATAGAAAACATCCAAACTCCGAAACAAATATTTGCAGATCATACAATCATTCACAGATGACAGAGACCTCAAGCACAGTAGTCATATACGTTACCACTGCTAAACACTTGGTCCGACCCGGGAATCGAACCCGACTACGCCACCGAGGCAGTTGTTATATCTAACTATATATTAATACATAAAATAAAAATACATTAACAAATGCGTGGTCTAAGCCTAATGTGAAATCATTCGTTCGCGTGTGAAAAAAACAAGTCAGATTGAAATTAATACTTTTCTTTGATAATTATATTTTATTTGCAGAACTCTGATATTTAATCAATATCAAATAATTACAAGTTTTAACAAAAAAAAAGACTTCAATCTGGACCAAATTTAAATGGGACCATTCGGGAAGCACCAGCTTTCAATCAATCAATCAAAGAATCATCAAAATCGGTTCACCCAGTTCAAAGTTATGAGATAACAAACATAAAAAAAAAAAAAAAAAAACAGTCGAATTGAGAACCTCCTCCTTTTTGAAGTCGATTGAAAACAATTGTGATTGATGTCATAAATTTTCTAATTCTAAATGTTATTAACTTTTTAAAGTAGTTAATATTTACTTTCTTCGCTGCTTATTAATAATTAATAGCGGTTTTAATAGCACACATTAGACGCAACAGCTTTAAAAGTTCTCATGAACTTTCTAGAAGCTATTTAATGCCTTTCGCCTATTTATCGTGTGAATTTTATCAAGTGGCATAATTTTATTGTTTTTTTATAGGGAAAAATTGTTAGTCACTGTTTCTTTAAAATACAAAATCAAATCAAAAATGTTTTTTGGCACAGCAAAAATTACCTACATATTCGTGTCTCTTGGTCTCCAAACTAAGTAAAAACTTGTAATATGGAAAAATACAGTTTCCTTTATACATTTTATTCATAGGGACTTAAAGCAAAATGGAGTTTACATAGTTGCTATGAAACTAAGATATTCTGTGTTTATTACTTAAATAATGAACATGTCTAGACACCGTATTTCGTCAAAAGAATATGCATTGAATTTATCAATGCTTTTTTCGAGTTTCTACTAAATATTTATCAAAATACTTACGCGCGGTAAGTGATTTATATATTTTTCACCCTAGGTACAGTTTTGTTAGCAAACGTGCAACCTGTGTACCTGGTGTACCTATTTAAATTTATTTTTTAATCAAGAAACGTTTAGTTTTATTTTATTTATCACTACATTCAAATATATCTAACAGAAATATTATTAGCATTTTAAAGGAATATCTCATTATAATTTAATTATTAACTGAAATTGATAATATTCTAAAAAATAAACCTTCTTTGAAGTCAGAAAATAAAAGTTTAAATGAATGAAGGTTTAATGAGAAAAAAATATACAAAGGAAAAAAGAATTCAAAATAGACTGTCATTAGAAAAAAAATACTTGTCTATGCCGCTTTTTCCCGCCATTTTATGTCTCTTTTGACCTTAGACTCGTTTGCTTTTCGTATGATATCTTTTAAAGCGTTTTATATTTATATATCGTGGTAATGAGGTCGTGTATTTAACAACCTTTATGCGCCGTGCTTTTTTAGCAATTACGGGCTTAATTGCTGCAAAAAAAACAACAATTAAACCATGGGTTGCCAAGAGAAAAAAGCATTTCCATGTTGAAATGTATTTGGTGTTAATTAATTTGTCACTGTTAATATTTTTTTATGCATTAATAAATAGTAAATCTTTGAAAGAAGTAGATATGTTTTGCTTTAAGATTTAAATAAATGTTTAACAACTTTTACACTATCTGATTAATCAACAATTTTGAAAGCGTGCTGATGATGAGACAGTTTTTCTAATTGAGCCATATAATAGCTGTAAGCGATACTTTATTTAAAACAGCTCTCACTTATCAGCTTATTTTTTTTATTTATGTCTACCCAAGAAAATTAGGTTCTAATATAGCTTTGTATCCTCTTCCAAAACATATCTATACTAACATTATAAAAAGGTTAAGTTTGTGAAGTCTCAGGGGAAAATCTCTGAATCTACTGAACGGATTTTAAAAATCCTTTAATTTTACCAAAAGAAAACTACATTACTTGTTAGTGTCATAGGCTATATATTAAAACGACGAACGATTAACGCGATATTCGACATCCTCGTGGGCGGAGCCGTGGGCAAAAGCTAGTCTATTATAAAATTACATGTGAGTATTTATTTAAGCACGTTACAGAAACAAAAGTGTTTTCGTTTAAAGAGGGTTGAAATGGTTAATAAAAATTTTATTTAACACGTTTCAAGTAGCTAAGAGTTGAACATTTGCTTAATAAATAATTGTATGAAATGTGTTTGTGTCATGGTGATAATCGTTGCAAAGCATCACTTTTAAATGTAATATTTTTCCAGAACATTTATTTTAGTAAATTTCATTTTTTTATATATTTTTATTAGAAACCATATTTACAATCCCTATATATGAATTTAATTAACTTTAAGTTGTATTATAATCTCGATTATTATTGTTTTTTTTATGGAATAGCCGGGCAAACGAGCAGACGTAGGTATCGCCTTATGGTAAACGATAACGTTGTCCATGGACACCTGCAACACCAGAGGCGTCACAAGTGCGTTGCCGGCCTTTGCGGGATGGGGGAAGGGGGGTTGGGGTATGGGCCTCCGGTATCCTCACTCACTCAGTGAAACACAGCGCAAGTACTATTTCACACCGGTTTTCTGTGAGGCCGTGGTATCACTCCGGTCGAGCCGAAGCGTGGCTCTCCGACGGATTTTTGTGTGTAATTTGTCTATAATATGCATATATTTGAAAATATTTCAAGTAGATATGTGTATTAGCAGTCTGATGCAATAATCCAATCTTAAATTTCTTTAGGGATCACACTACTATGTATGAGATGAGTGAAGTTAATATTTATTATAATGTTATTAATTTCACGTCTTCATATTTAAGATATTATAAATGTAATTATATCTCTATAATGTGAGGGTTAACTCAATTATTTGCTCTTGATGTTAGACAAATAGAATCCCGGGTCACTTACTTACTAAATGTAAATGTCCCTGAAAACAATTTACAATTTAACACAATAGAAAATAAATTTCAACTTAATACAATGTGTGTGGGTCGATACAAGGGTAAATTCGAGGGTCTAGTGAGACTGAAATTTGTATTTTTAATGTACTTTACTTAGGTACTTAACAAAATGGAGAATAATTTAATATGTATTCTATAACCATAAATATATTTACATAGGTACTTTTAAATGTCATGTAACGTAAATTTGTATATTATGAAAAGGTATCTACACGTAAATATTATCTTCACTTTTTTTTCTATACTAGTTGAGCCCCGCGGTTATTGTTGTAACCGCGAGTAACGCCGCGGGGCGAAGCTAGTTTAAATAAGTAGCCTAAGTTACTCCTTACATCATCAGCTATCTGCCAGTGAAAATCTTGTCAAAATCGGTCCACCCATTCCAGAGATTAGCTGGAAGTGCTGGAACAAACAGACAGACAGAAATTGAAAAAATGTTATTTTAAACATACGCATTTAGTAAAAAGCGATTATTTTAATATTACAAACAGACACTCCAATTTTACTTATGTGTATTGATTGGCCTGCCAAAGTGATCTAATCTGCCTGATGAAAAGCATGAGCAGAATTCAAGAGTGGCGGTCACCATACTCATTGCAAATGCAGACATCGCAACATAGTCACAATACTGGTTTAAAGGCAAAACCGATACAAAATTATGTTTTTTATTTGTATGAAGCACAATGTTTACGCTAGTCACAACTCAGCTTTCATGTGGTTTACTATTTACTATCAGACTGACGGAGATATTATTCACCATAAAAGCTTCATCAACCTTTAATAGTCCATTGCTAGAAATATGCTTCTCGTTACACAGGAAAATATGACCTACTATATAACACAGCTTGGCTTATGATAACTAGGCTTATGTCATCTTATAAAATACAGGTATGGCATTCCGAGATACATAGAGGACGAGATGACGTCATCATCACTATCGCTGGTTCAGTGTTACCAGTAGTGTGAAATAATAACTCCCTAACCACCATTATTCCCTTTGTGTATTCGATAGAACAATAAAGTTTTACGTTATCATATATTTAAATTCAAATATTTTGTTTGATTATGTACACAAAACAACAATTTAAATGCATTTTACATTTTTTTTAATAGAATGGTGACTGAAAATGTTTTCATCATTTCATGTTATGTTGCTATAAAGTGGTAACTGGATAGTGACGATACCCCGGGTAGCTTCGGAATGTCATACCTGTATTGTTATGCCATGGTTTATGTCAAGTTTTCCTTCTTTAGATAGTGCTGTTTTCCTGCGTAGTTCACTACATATTCTTAACCCTTAAAGATTAAATGTTTAAGGAGTAGTAGAGCCACGCTGATTTCAGCACGGTTGGGCCGGCTCGACCGGGGCGGTACTACCCTCGCACAGAAACTCAACGTAAAATGATAGCGTTCGTGCTGTCGTGTTTCGTTGGTGAGTGCGAGACCGGAGGCCCAATGATACAGAAGCATCACTAGGCCGCCATTATGTGGGTCACCATGCTGCATTGTTGCATTGTCCACATTGGCAATGAGTATGGTGACCACCACTCTTGGATTCTGCTTATGCTTTCCATCAGGCAGTAATCCATACATAAAAAAAAGAAATCACACTAACTGTAGTACACGCTTCTTTTAGTGTTAATACCAGGCTCATTATGGTTCATATGACTGTTTCAACATAATGATCTCATAAAGTTATTACCATTTAGCTAAGTTATGTTCTCATTTCACATTACGAGCAATAAGGATTACTTGTAATGTAGCATTAATGAAAAGTGATGAATAGGTATGGTCATTGGCGCATTTATATTATTTGTGTAAATTTATATCTTTACAAAATATATTTTTAATATTTGTTTAGGATTAAATGTAAATGAGTCCGACTGTACGTACTCTCGCTGATGGCATAAATATTATTTTCGAATGTAATGATTTAGTTCTAATTGCCTAAAAGATTTTACAGGTGTATTTATTTCGATGTTTTAAACCAATGTTTTGAAAATACGTACTTGTAATGCATTTATGTTTTTTAAAAGAAATATCAGTCTCATTACGAAGGATATTTTTGTCTGAATTTCTTCACTTCCATTGTTAAAACATCGTTCATATGAATTCAATATTATTTGCAGGTAAACCTTTTTGTTTTTATCATATAATAAAAATTTACAAAATAACATAAAATGAATGCATAAAACATTTTTCATGGCGCAATTGGTAACGGATTTCCGCTTACGTACGTATCAATGCTGTCACTGTCGACTTGCCGATTATGTTAATCCGGATAGGACTATAAATTTGGGAACAAAATAAATATGTCAAGTTAACGTAATATTTAACTTTATTTTATTGCATTATAATGTGTATATTATGTAATCATTTAACTGTAGATATTAATAGTCAATTTAGTTTGTAAATTCTCAAGCAAAAAGGCAAAATTTTTGAAATTTATTGCACGGTGTTGGTTTACGATATATTATTATGTATAAGCAATTCTACCTGTCTTTTTCAACACCTGCTTTGTATTAAAAAGACAGCTTTTTATGCAGATTATGTTCGTAACCTCTTCATTTGTGATCTACTTCATTTGAAATCTTGTGAAATTCTTGAAATAGGTTTAGTCACTTAAAATTAATGAACCTATGTTCGAAAATGAACAAGAAAGCAAATAGCTTAAAATTATCTTTTACCGTCCAGTGGTTTTACAGCTTTTGTGTAAAGACGAAAATCCTGTGAAAAACTGACGTACGTCAGAGGAAGTAGGGTTGGTTGACGGCGAGCTTTCTGAAACATTAGGCTCATTGTAATAATATAATGGCTGCTTGAAGAAAAGACAGACTTTCAGACAGGCTGTCAGTAATAGCCGGCTTTCGCTGCAAGTAGCTTTCTTTTAGTATCAGCAAATATTTTCTCATTACTGGTTTATAAAATACATGTTCATTTTGAACCAGGTTTCATCGAGCGTATTATTTTTATCTACAAATCGTGTTTTTAATTTTATTGATGTTTTCGATTCAAATGGTCAATCCCAAATAACATGTTTATATTTAGTGTTATTTTTAAGATTATTATTATTTATTTTGTCACATTTTTATATATTCGAACTAATCTTGTCATTCAATTAACATTCTAAGTATTAATTAGTTATGGTTTTAATGGTGCTTTTAGCTCTAATAAATACTCATGATTTATAAAAATGTTTTTTTTTTAAATCTACAAATTGTTTTAAAAATAAATTAAGGTTTTTAAAAACAAGCTTTTACTGTAATGCCTTGAGACTAAGACGAATCAAACGAGTCCAAACTCGATGATGTTGCGACGTTTCTTTACAGAGTTCCTATGGCCACCTTCCAACTCCAACATCAGATCAGCTCCATGTCATGATAATATTGTATTGTCACGCTGTATACATAATTTCAGCAAAATCAGTTGAAGATATCTGCTTCAAAATTGAATTGCAAGATTCCACCCGAACATACAAGCATACATACATACATACATTGCAAGTTAATAAAAAGCTTTTCATCCTTCAGTCCATTTATTAAATTTTATTTAAACCGGTATTCGTATTAGATAAAGAGGGATTCGGGGGGTTGTTCGTGCTAGCATAGAGAATGATTGTATATGTTGACCTTTCGTAAAATGTTACGTTTTGTTGTTTGACAAATTATAATATAAACGATTTCTGTAATTCTAAGAACAGGCAACTTGCAGATATTTTGCGAACTTAAGGTCCCACTTACTTACCCACCACTTACCACTTATTATTCTTTAATACATGTATAACGTAATTAAGTATATCTCTTAATACATGTGTTTTATTATAATATTATAATAAAAATTCTGTAGCAGAAATTATGATCTTAACACAATTATGAACGAATGTATACATAAAGGTCACTATTTCTTTAACTCTTTGACCGCCAAGGACTTTAAGCGTCATTCAAAAATTTGCTCGAGACGCCAACGATGTCTTAAAGCGTCCACCGCACTTCACTCTTTAATAAAGAATAAAACTTGGGTAATACTGATTTTTAGAATCAAGAACATTTATAACAGTTCATCATAATTTTGGGTGCATTAAGTATTTAAAGGTTGTCATATCTAATATTCTAATCTGTCAAAAAAAGGCTGGCGGTCAACGGATTAAGTTTGGTTTGTAAAGGGAAACTAAGACAAAATAACGATTTTCAAATACTCATACTAAGCTTGAAGTATAAAAGTTTGAGGCCTAATCTAATTTCCAACCCTATAATCAACATAAAAGCTTCAGATTCCAAAATTTCAAGTTAGTAGTCCCAGCGGTTAAGGTTCTGTGATAAGTGATAAGTGTCAGCCATTCAGGGCAAGTAATTTTAAAATACACACATCAAAAGTGTCTAGGGATCAACATATGTGTCTAGGGATAATCATATATATTTTTGCAATAACTTTTCTCCTGATTGATATTAATTAAAATTTTCTTTAAGGATTCATCAAATAAAGTGTTTTCGTTTGTCACAGTAACGATAAACCAAGTCACCTTTGCATTAATAAAGAAATTTGCCATTTTCCTAATAAAGGGATTTTTGACATTTGAACCACTAACATTAAAGTTCGAAAAAAAGACTGAAATAACAGTTTTCTTTAAAATTTTATTAGGTAACTTAAACAATTAATAATCCGTGTTTCTACCGCGAACACTAACAACACAAGAACATCGGTTTGGCATACTCAAAATGAGTTCATCCAAACACGCTGTAGAATGGCCGCCCATGTTCGTTGCAACAACAAAAAAAGGTCTTCTTGCGACTGGATACCCTCCATATTCGGCAGAGCTCTTCTCTGTAGCATATCCCATGCATGCTCAATCGGGTTCAAGTCTGGCGACTGAGCAGGCCAGGGCCAAAGCCACATCTCAATCTCAAGAAATCCGCATAAAAATGCTTGATCCCTAGACACTTTTGATGTGTGTATATGGAAAAATATTTAGTCATTTAAAAATTGTATAGGTATGCAAAATAAATAATATATACACCCTGTTAATTTTTAACAACTTTTGTAATAGTTGCCACTTGCCGATAAAGTCCCTGATAGATTATCGTGAGCTTATCTGCAAGATAAATACAGTTTTTTTGTTTCACAAGTATCGGATAAATACAAAAAAAATGCGTGGAGTCCCTCCGCGGGGAAGAAGTGTAACTTCGTAATGTGCAACAGTGTTTTCAGACCCCCTCCATGGTAGCGTTAAACGTTTAACGCAACCGTTAAACGTTTAACGCAATCTTGTTGGAAGTCCCATTAGAAGTTTCACTTCAATATATCAGTTAAACATTTATATATCTGCAACTTTTATCTGTTTTATAGTGTTATATGGCTAATATCTGAAGTATCTGAAACGTGACACAGTTGAAAATTTTGTAAATATTTTATATAGTTAGGTATTCGCTAAATTTACACACAGTATTCGGATAAGCGTTTAAACTGGAGGCTTTGTGAATGAAATTTATACGCCGTGAAATTGTAATCGTCCTATAAAAGCAGCCCTCCTAATTTTCTAACGCCTTCAAATAACTTCTGCAAAAACATTTGTTTTCATCTAAAAATTAAAAACATTCTATGCATTACCGAATACATAGTATTATGTTTTTATTGTTTGTTTGATTGTTAAACTTGCCTTTAAGGAGCCTATGGTTAAGGCCTATGTCCAGCAGTGGACTGCGGCTGTTGATGATGATTTGTTTATAAATTATGTTATTGTTACCTCTTATGCTCAAGAATACTTATACATGTTTCATTTAATAACAAAGAGGCTTTAAAAGTATTTCAGGCCCTTCCTCAAGGATACATTTAATATATTAAAGCTTCATTTATATAAATGAAATGAAAACTGACCTAACCATTAATAATTTCAATATCAATGTGATTTTAGGTTCAGCTTCATTAAAACTTCGTGTTTGAACAATTTCTACTTGTTCACGAACAATTTACATATTTCCTGTGTCATAATAAGAGTTAAACGCGAAATTAATGGACCGCGTATAGAACTATTATTATTCTGAATATTTTTAGATGTAAGTCTGAAGTTTACCAGAAAATAGAAGCTTTACTAACGATTTCCAAATGAAAATTTATCGAAGGAAACTCAGAACAGGTTCCAAACACACAATAGTAAGCGGGAATAACATTGACATGGTCGTCCAGCGCTCTATAGATCGAAACTAAGTATGGTTTGTAAAACTTAACTTGAGTGAACACTGATAAACAAACATATATAGGTACATTTTTGTTAGTCAAGGTTAGGTCCTTTTTAAATTTTTAAGTTAAATAATTACTAAGAATTTCTACGTTGAGTTCATTGTAATGTTTTTTTTTCAGTAACTACTAATTTATTCATAAAAATCATTATTAGATTTGCTGATTTTGAACTGATTATGTTTAGTGATTAAAACTTACCTATATTATTTAGTTAAAATGCAAATTAGTTTACTAAAATATTTCAACCCTTGAATTGTATTGGCGTGTACTTAAGTATATATCTCAGAAATGTTATCAAGCACCCGTGTCGCATATTGGAAACGCCCGCGTGACGCAATCAATTAGTTCCTTATAGAACTTCCATTTGAGTTGTCATAACATATTATTATTGCCAATCTCCTGTTATTATTTTATCCTTAAACAGAAACAAAGAGGTTTGTCTATGGGAAAGAGGACGGTATATATGCGCATCGTCACAGCTACGACCAGTTTACAAAAAAAAGTTACAAAAAATCTGTTTTAGTAGTTCTCAAATGGTTTTTACGTTTTTTAATATTCTATATCCATTTTATAACATGAATACGATGATAATGAATATTACTGTGATTTAAAAAATAAGAAATATTACTTAAATAAATAGAAAAAAGCTCTTATTCTGTGAACTGAATTATGAAGAAAGTATTTTAAAATTAAGTCTCTGTTGAGGATTGTTAATGAAATCAGAGTAATAAAATATTTCATTTCAACAATTTCAATTAAATATCAATTTGTCTGTCTTAGGTTCATGGATAAAAGCATACCTTTATATAAAACTTGACATTCTGAATAAAGAATAAATCTATGGTAGCTAACAACATAGCAAGATAAAAAAAAAAGATACCAATTTTTTTCCATACAATTGTACTGATTGTAATGAAACGATCCGTTTATTGATAACGTATTATATCTATCTTCATAATTTGTTATTAAATTACATGTTAAAAATCGATTCGAAAGATCATACTCTGAGTTGGAATTTACAATGTGTTTGTAGTAAAATTATCAACTACATAGATTATGGGTCGGGTAAATGAAATCTGGCTATTCTAAACACCTGGTCTAGCTTGTGGTTGCGTAATACAAATCCTTACTGATTTAAAAAGCATTCGCTTTTACAGTTAGAGTTTTAAATTAACGGGTGTTTTCTTTTAAACAGCTGACGGAGTCCTCTCAACTGTGAACGTAGTCGAAGCACTTCAGGAGTTTTGGCAGGTGAAGGCAGCACGCGGAGGTGGTGCGGCGGGGGGAGCTCTTGTCATTTATGAGTCAGTACCGGCTGCACACCCGCCTTATGTGTGTTATGTGACGCTGCCAGGCGGAGCGTGTTTTGGCAGCTTTCAGGTAAAAACACGTATAAAGTCTAACAATACTGTCTTTATGTCTCTAATACTGGCTATAAGTTACTAACTAGTTCTAACTCCCCTTACGGGATACTTTATAGACTAAACAAAAGGAACTATGAACTCTAATTATTATTATTTTTCAATTCAAATATTCGTATAAACTTGTTACAAGTGCTTTCGAAAAGTCACATTTTCCCTCTAAAAGCAGTTTTGTGAACATCAATACTATAGTCCGGGAATTTTCATGCCAATTATTCTCTTCTGAACCAATGTTTAATATTCTACATGAAATTCTAGAACTTTTGATATATCAAACGATAAAGTAACTCTCTCAAATCTCAACTTAGAACTGGATAAACAAAGATGGCTGCCCTCCGCACTTCATATGCAACTCACACGTTCCAAAGGCACGTACTTTCACAGCAAAGTTAGGCGTTATATGAACAGTGGAACTTTGAAGTGCAAGCAAATCTAACAGTGTCTGGGGCTTTGTGCTAATAAATTAAATCATTAGATTCACATTGAGGGCTTTCGATGTATTGATCTAAACTACACTTCATAATTTAATAGAAACGGGAATACCAAGTTTATTTTCGAGAATCATTTGACAGACTTATAGCTAACCAAAACTAGTTTGGGGAAAAACTCGAAAGAAAATAAAGATTTTCGAGAATAAGTTTCCGATGTTTCGGTACTGGTGGAGGTGCACCGATCACAGCTAAAATAAATTATAGTAAATTCCCATAATAAAATTACAAATTGAGAGGTTTAATTCTCAACTTTAACAAATATATTTTTCTGTCCAGAATTGTCCGACAAAGGCAGAGGCCCGTCGCAGTGCTGCGAAGATAGCTCTAATGAACAGCGTGTTCAATGAGCACGAATCGCGACGTATCTCAGAGCACTTCATAGAAAAGGCAGTAGCAGAAGCACGAGCCTCATTCGCAGGTGATGCTGCGGCGCATCACCAGGACCCTAGCGCTGGGATAGCTGCCTTCAGGTTAATATTTTCTGCTATAATTTTTACGGACCCTCGATGAACTCATACTAGTACTGATACCAGTATGAGTTCATTGAGGGTCCGTAACGCTTTTAATACTACTACAGTAGTCTATAGAAATGTTTTCCTTATTTCAATTCTTGGGACCAGATTAATTACCAAACGATATTCAAAGTTAAAAAAAGATGTAAGAAATATGCATCCAGCCAGTGATTTTAATAAATGTGTTTTGCTACAGATTCATGCTGGAAACGAACAAGGGTCGGACAATGCTGGAGTTCCAGGAGCTAATGACGGTGTTCCAGTTACTGCACTGGAACGGATCGCTGCGCGCGATGCGTGAACAGCAGTGCTCAAGACAAGAGGTGGTTGCACACTACTCCGCTCGGGCCTTGGACGATGTCATGCGCGAGCAGATGGCACGGGAATGGGCCGCGAGGGAAAGAGACGCGGCTAGTGCAGGCGGTGGTGTTCTCCGAGCCGAGCTTACGAGAGCTGAACGCGAGCTTAGGGCTGCCCGGCTTGCAGCGAGGGAACTGCGTTTCCCGAAGGAGAAACGTGACATTCTGCACTTGGCCGCGCGCCTCGCACCTCCCCCGCAGCAACAGTGATCTCATCGCGCCGCAACATGCGTCCTCGCCACATAAACACTTTGTTATTTAAGTATAGGTATATAGTCTAAGTGTATACGTGTTTTTTTTTCATGTTAAACCCTTTTTTTCCTTTCCTTTATAAGATGATTACCTGATTCTGGGTCAAGTAATTTTACTTAGAATGAATAATAACTACCAATCTATAACATTATTATGCAAGTTCTACCATAGTTAGAATCAGGTTGGAAGTAGGTATTGCGTGAGTCTAAAATCATGAATGATCAAAAGCATCTATACTACGTCATATGAAATGTAATAAATTAAATTAAAAATCTTTTTAAAAACAAGCTTTTACTGGAATGCCTCGAGACGAATCAAACGAGTCCAAACTCGATGATGTTGCGACGTTTCTTTACAGAGTTCCTATGGCAACCTTCCAGCTACAGCATCAGATTAGCTCCAAGTCATTATAATATTGTATTGTCACGCAGTTACGCTGTATACACATGCTTGCAAAATTTCAGCAATATCGGATGAAGATATCTGCTTCAAAATTGAGTTGCAAGATTCCAACCGAACATACAAGCATACATACATTGCAAGTTAATAAAAAGCTCGTAAAATAATGAATTTTACATTAGTCGCATATCACTTGTACCTACTTATTCATGATAAAGTGCATCTGATGTGTCACCTACGGTCACAAGCCACCTCACCTCATTCATCCATACTAATATTATAAATTCGAAAGAACTCTGTCTGTCTGGCTAAACCGCTTCACCGATTTCAATGAAACTTGGCATGAAGATGCTGTAATTCTTGAGGAAGGACATAGGCAATTCTTTACCGCGATAACCAAAATACACAGGGGTGGAGCCACATTCAAAAGTTAGTTATTTATAAAGCACCTATGTAATCACAGGTTAGATAATATTACTGTGTCACAGGCAGACTGCCTCACGCTGATCACATTCATTCCCGAAATTATAATTTTATATCACGAAACGCGTACCTACCTATAAGGTGAAGCGCGAAGCTCAGGACCGAACGCGATAGAAGATTACTATGAATGCCCTTGCCCCATCTCGGGGACATATATAATAATTCAGAAAGTCATGGAATGCGAAAGTTTAAAACTTAGTAGGTAATTAAAGTAATTAAACGACCCGACGCCATTGTGGCACATGGATCGTCTGCAATAATCAAGTTCCACGCAAGAGGAGCAACAGTAAAAAGCTAATTTGAAATAAATTCGAGATATAATAATAAGGGCACTCACACGTACCTTTGCAGACGAACATGAGTGGGCCCGAGCGGGCTAATATGGCGGCCGCGCGGCGCATTGGCTCAATTAAACGATAATCGTTTTAGACGCATGAACGCATTAATGAATTACGAGTATTCTCTGTAATTACCACAATTCGAAATACTATAGGTAGTTTATTTTCATTTATCGATAGATATTTGCAATTTAGTTCTATCTGCATTTTGTTATTCTATTTATGTTCTGTTTTAATCGAAGACTTCATCGGGGCGGGATGGGAGATATTAATCGATTTAATGGCATTTTTTTAATGATATAAAAGCTGTTAAATGTGATTAATATGAAGTAGAAATTTAATAAGTAATTACAACTTTTAAGCATTACCTTTGTGTTCTAAATAACATAATTAGTGGGTTATTTTATACTACGAATGTCACGATAAAACTGCAGAAAATAGTAGGTTAGCTTAGACACTGGGCAATCGAAAAATGTTAGTTTTTTTATGGACGAAACGAGCAGACGTATCGCCTGATGGTAAGTGATTACCGCCGCCCATGGACACGTGCAACACCAGAGGCGTCACAAGTGCGTTGCTGGTCTTTGGGGAATGGGGAGGGTGAGGGTATGGGCCTCCGGTATGCTCACTCAGTCGGTGAAAGACAGCGCAAGCGCTGTTTCACACCGATTTTCTGTGAAGCCGTGGTATCACTCCGGTCGAGCCGGCCCATGCATGCCGAAGCGTGGCTCTCCCACGGTGGAGTTACTTCATAAATTTACACTCTTTTCTGGTAAAGAAGGGCAAACGACTAGACTAGTCATCTGACGTCATCATCATCAACAACAGTCTGTAATAATCCACTGCTGGACTTATGTCTATATCAGTCGATAAAATACAAAGAAAGAATGGTTTATTTAAACTTGAAAATTAAAAGTAAAAAACTTCTTTAACAAGTAAAATTAACGCCAAAAATACTTAATTTTGTGTTTTTAATTTTAACTCTCAAGACTAAGACGAATATATTGACACCACTCACATAAAAATACGACAAGCCGTTTAGTCACGGGATGTACAAGTACATATGCCTGCAAAATTTCAGCTCAATCGTTTGAATATATCTGCTTCAAAATTAAGTAACAAAATTCCACCAGAACGAACATAGTTACACTCATACAAATATTACTAGTTAAATAAAAAAATCTTGTAAAAAAAGGGGGGTTATCTGTGAGTTATAGTCTTATTCCGGTTGGTCTAGCCTATTTGTGAAGAAGCTTCTTTCTCCCACTGTAATATACTCACAAACCTATAAAATATTTATAGTTAATTTCTCATATATAAGATATTATAAGATACATATATAATAGAAGAATATAAGATAAACAAAACTATCTTTTTATAAACATGCGTAAGCAAGCTAGAAGTAAAATAAGGTTTTTTTGCAACCAGTCATAAATGAAAGCTGGAAACATTTTGTATAGCTTCGGGAACGCCATTAATAGATATACTCGTAGCACGAATGCTACATCTACTTCTTATTTTATTTTATTTTGTTCGGAATACCAACAGCATAAATATTAAGAGGTAAATACATTTAAGTTAAGTAACAACAAAGCCATTTACAGGTACTCGCAAATAGGGTAAAAACATCAAATTGATTGTAACGAACAGTTTAAACAAAATCAAAAAAGATACTTAAAAAAGATTACAGAACACAATAGGAACACTAGAAAATTAAAACTAATTAAACAAAAAGAAAAACTTAGATAAAGGAAATGTTACGCTCCGAGGATTGGGTCTAAAAATTGTTGTAGCGTGTAATTTTTTACGCTTGAAGGTTTGGATCTGAAAAGCTCAAACTCGTTGCTCAATTTATCCATGTCATTTACGGATTTACTTGCTCGAATAATGAAGGAATTTTTGCGATAGTTGGTACTTGCTCGAGGTACTGCCAAGGGTGGATTGTGTCTGACACGTAAATTATGCGGTACTCTGATATTAATATTCTCGAGAAGAATGGAGCAATCTATATCTCCGTTAATAATCTTTAGCAACGTTACAATATCAGAATCGGAACGCCTATTCGTTAAAAATTATGAACCTCAGACGCATACTCGAGGATACTGCGCACCAGTGCACAATAAAGCACTTTAATGGGTTTAATATTTTTAAAATCGGAAGTTGATCTAATAATAAAACCTAAGCTTTTATTGGCTTTTTTTACGATAAAGTCAATATGTTTATCATATTTTAGTTTGGAATCCTGTATGACACCTAAATCCTTAATTGACTCAACATAAGCAAGCGGCTCATTACCAATAGTGTAGCAAAATTTAATGGGATTTGTTTTACGGGTAAAATTAACTGCAATACACTTAGACACATTTAGGTCTAATTTATTATTAGTACAATATTTTTCGAAATTATTTAGGTCATTCTGCAGTAGGTCACAGTCGGAGGGGCTTTCGATAGCCATAAATATTTTTGTGTCGTCTGCATAGGAAAGAAAACTGGCGTGCTCGAGGCATGAGCCAATGTCATTTATAAAAATAATAAAGAGCAGTGGCCCTAACAAGGAACCCTGAGGAACACCAGACGGAATCGGCATCCATGCAGACGTGAATCCATTTATTGCGACAGCCTGAGATCTATTCGAAATATATGAGGAAAACCACCTGAACAGGTTACCGTGGATCCCAGCTTTATTCAGCTTCTGCAAAAGCAGTAAATGATCGATACGATCGAACGCCTTGCTAAAATCGGTAAATATAGCATGCACTTGACCTCCAGACTCCATATGTGAGGTCACAAAGTCATTAAACACTAATAAATTAGATACAGTCGATCTTCGCTTCAGAAATCCATGCTGTTCTGGAATAAAAAAGGATTGCAATGCTGCATAGACCTGATCGTACACAATTCTCTCGAATATTTTAGCGAATATACAGAGTTTAGAAATTGGTCTGTAATTTTTTATATTCGACCTATCTCCTTTTTTATGAACGGGTGTGATAAAGGCGGACTTCCAAAGTCCAGGCACCACACCCTCTTTTAAGGACCTTGAGAAGATAATATACAAAGGTAATTTAAGGCTTTGAGCGCATTGCCTAATAAAGAACGGAGGTATACCATCAGGGCCAGCTCCCTTATTCAGATTAATGGATACTAACTGTTGTTCAATTTTGTCGGGAGTAATATCAATATTACTAATATTAGCAATGTTAGGATGTTGATAGTCAGAAATATCCGAATGTAATGCACTTCCACTCACGGAAGCGTCAAGGAAAGTTGATTGGAAATAATGTGAAAACAAATTACAAACAGTTTCTCCAGTATCAGCAGAAACACTGTCCAGGCTCATAACAGATGGAAGCGAATGTGAGGGTTTATTTAGCGATTTAACGTATCTCCAGAACATACGGGGGCTAGCAATGACGGAATCCTCAACTCGAGCTAGGTACGACTGATAGCATTCATCTTCTAGCTTTGATGCACGTTTCCGAATCAAAGTATAGGTAGCGTAGTCGTCTATATTCTTATATTTCTTGTATTTAATGAAGTATTCATACTTTTCTTTTAAAACTTTTTTAAGAGACGAATTGTACCACACGGGAAAATGACTACTAAGTAACAATTTTTGAGGTATGTGAGCATCTCGAAGGTTCCATAGACATGTATAGAAGACATTTGTGACATCGTCTACAGAGCCCTTAGTTAAAATTTCATTCCAATTAATTTGAGAAAGATCAGAGTTAATTTGGCCATAGTCACCAGTTTTGTAGTTAAAAAATTTTCTTTTATTTTGCGAAAGTAAGCTTTGGCTGGGCAATTCTAATTGGATACAGATCGATTTATGATGTGGATCTTCTAGAACAAGGGGGTGCTCGCAGTGTTTTACTATTACATTTACATTACACAATACAAGATCCAAGATCCTGTCATTTACATTTTTAAGATAATTATATTGATCAAGATTTGATTCCAATAATACATCCAGGAAGTTTGTTTGGCTCACATTAAAAACACCCGTGGCCTCCATCATTCCCCCACCCACTGGTAGCCAGTTAATAGATGCCATGTTAAAGTCACCAAGTATCAGAAATATATCATTAGGGTTGGAATGAAAATTAATAACAAGTTGATCAGAAAAGTTAACTAACTGAGTGTTTATCGAGTTACTTCCACTTTGGTTACATAAATATATAGTACACACGTGTAGTTTCACAATACCACTAACAGTACGTAGCGTTAATGAGACCCATATATCCTCAGCTGACGAGCGCCACGTTGGCTGCTCAACGGCAGCAAACCTACGGTTCACAGCCAACATGACGCCCCCACCATATTTCTGTGAGGTACTCATATAATCACGATCACGTCTATACACAGTATATCGGTCATCAAAAAGTTCACAGTCGGCAATACCATCTATGAGCCAAGACTCAGTTATAGATATTATGTCAAAGTTATTCAGAATAACGTTTCTTTTAAAAAAGCTAGTTTTGGTACGCAGACCCCGAGCATTCTGGTAAAAGACATTAACTTGTGCCAACATGGTATATGATATATGTATCAACTGTGGACAAGTAAAGCATTAAAAGATCCACATTTAAGAATCCCCATCCAGACACCCTCAATAATTTATCTATAAAAGTACTAAGATTCCGCAAGTATAAGATAGCTTTAATTACTATCAAAATATCATTATGATAGAAACTTGGTGGCCATTGAATAAAATAAATGCATAATTTCGTTACTTTATTTTCATGTGAAATGTGTAAAGAAGACTTTAAAATAACTGCCTGCTTTGTAAACCAATACAATACAAAATCGAGTAAGTGAATACTCTAATACAAGCATCACGACATCGAAACGATAAAATCGGAAAACTAATGTTCGATTGCGGTCCAACTCCGATCTTCTCAAACAAAAGCGAGTATATTGTTGAGACGTGTATGACATACGTAATATCCAATTCTGTGGGCGGTATGCGAGTATTACGCGTATCTGATCTAATACTCAATGCATATAATACTCGTAATGGTAATCGTTACGGTGCCGCCACAGTCACGTAAAGCTAGTGATGCGCAATGACGGCGAAATGGACATTAGTGAATGGTTGGAAGCCCTGACTGCCGGTAATTGAATTATACAATTGTATGTATGGGTAGTGATGTTACTTTTAAGGATAGGAGTTGGTTTTTATTATATGATTAGCGAGTATAGTTAGCTTTTTATAGTATAGTTAGCTTATTTTAATCGTATACAGACTATACAGCCAATATTAGGTGGTGGTAGGTACAGGTATATATACAGGTAAGTACAGGCAAAAACTTCCTTTCCTTAGAAAGGTATGGTAAGACGAGGTCTGGAAAGATGAGGTAATACTGGACATATGTTGGTATAGGTAGTGTATGTATATTTCTTAAAAGGTAACCGAGTGGATGTCGAGTCATGTACAGTGCGGAAAACTATTGCCAGTTTAATACGAAATATAATGATATTAGCATATACGTACAAAAACCTGACAAGTACTCTATTAAATGTTGAAAGGTTCATGTTTTCCGAAAACAATTTGCGAACAGTTGTTCTAAAACTACATATAAAACGATAAAACTATTCGCTGTGATGTGATAGAGGGCTTTGAACAATGTGTGAACGATAATAGTTCTCTACCCACGCGCTAGGCTTTCGCTAAAGAGAAAGAAATTACAAATTATTACGGCGAGAGGGTGGAACAGAGGTAATAAAAGTGTAACATTACATTACTTTACCGGCTCCAGGTAATTCTTCGCAAATGCAATGGTAATGGTATAACTTTGTTCGTTACATGACTGCACGACATTATATTATTTAGTTCAGTTCTCCGAAGTACTGAGAACTTTTACCCATTGCTTTTATCTATTAAAATGCAAGTGTTTGCGACGTTTATCGCCTCTGCTTGGCATGTATTACTTTACTTATTCACATATATAAATACAAGATATTTGAATAATTAATTTAAAAAGATATTTAATAATTAATTTAAAAATATATTTAAATAATTAATTTAAAAAAAATTAATTTTAAAAGATAATTAATATGTGAAATTGATTTCGTTTCATTCGATTGAGTTAATCACTACTACTACACTACTAACAAAGTAAGAATTGTACAGATATAGTAATATAACCATATCTGTTGGTCTTGTAAACCACACGTCTTCCTGCTGGTGAGGTAGACCACTGTCAATTTAAATTAGTATTTTTTATTGCATGTACCAATTGTACCAAAACTGTCATTTTGGTACAATTGTGTTTAAAGCACTGACTTTATGTCTCAATGTTGCTGAATCAACGATTATTACTAACTATTGAAGTTAGAAGCAAATCTTTAAGGGATCCGTTATATAAAACCAAATAATTTAAAGTTACAATAAAGGATAAATTCCTTTTTATTATAGAACAATTAAAAAAGACCAGAAACTAAAGAAAAATGTTATCATAGTAAAGTTATTGAACGTTCTACATTACCTTCCATAGAAACATAAACAGCGTAGGTAAGGAAATATTTCGTTGTCGTACAATCAACCTGACGGTGCAGGAGGCCGTATGTGTAATCAGGTGCAGTTCCGGCATCGCACGCGCACCCGACCTCTTCAAATATTGACACGACCTCACTAGTCACCCGTCCTCTGCCCCTCCACTCCCCCAATCCTCTCGTAACACCCATATCCTTATAAAGAATGTCTACGGTAATATCTTGTAATCGCATGCTTTCTTAACGATGTCAGTTGTAAAGAAATGTAAACCTATGGAAAACCACAAAATTAAACAAATGCAGAACAAGTGAATGAATGTCCGAAATATTATGTCAGAAATGAATGATAATGAATATACGATCAATTTAAATTTAGATAATAGTAGGTTCAGTGTTTAGCGACAATGGGTTCGATTTAAATCTTTTATTGTGAATCGAAATTGTGAGAATCGAACTAAAATCGAAATCGAAACTGTTAGAAGAACTCTATCAATTGTTCTCTGTCTGGGTTTTCAGCAGTGCGGCTGGTCACCACAATACAGACTCTACTTATTTTGTAATCAGACAGCCATGTGTGAAATATGTCCAGTTTTTATCATAATTATAGTACATGACCGAGCTTAGCTTGGTATTTTTTTGGTAAATTATCTAAAAATAAATCCTAGCTAGACCTAAAGTTTATGAAAACTGTTGGAGCCGTTTCCGGGATTCAGATTACATATATATATATACTAATTATAGTTATATATGTTCAAGAATTGCTCGTTCAAAGGTATTATATTATATTAAGATCTGTTAGCTTACTTAATAGTCCTCAGAATACGGGGATACTTGGAAAGCTTTATTTTGCCACGAGGATATAAAATATTCTAATCAGCATCACCATCATGTCAGCTGAAGGACGTCATATGCCTCCCCCAAGGCCTCCCATAACAACCAGTCCCGTGCTGCCTGCATCCAACGGTTTCCCGCTATATTCTATATTTCTATCTATTTCAAAAATAGATAAAACTTGTTCTTCACATATCTTTGAGATAAAACCGCGGTTAATGTGTTAAAAAGCCGTTAAAAATTGCATCAACGCTTGATATTGACTCAACAGTAAGTGACACCGAGCTGTGAAAACAAAGTGACTAATGTATTGGTACAAGCTCTGTAAATGCAATGAGTACCTATTTTCGTAATAAAAGAGAATCAGTTATGAGTAACGACAGAGTTGGTAAATATGCAGTCTCATTTATTCATATTATAACAATAAGGAAATGATTATTAAAAGGTAATAAGATGTAGCGCCTTGGCGGTGCTAACCGCGGGTTTTGTTGCTGTTGAACTCCGGTTCAACAGCAACAAAACCCGCGGTTATTATTCTATTTTATTCTAAATTAACAGTATCCTAAGTAGTAACATAAGCTACTGTTGCCTTACCATATAACATAAGCTATCTGCCAGTAAACATGCGGGCAAAAGAGGGTCCAGTCGTTCCAGACATTTGCCGGAACGAACAGACGGATAGGCTGACAAAAACCTTTAAAAACGATTTGTTATGTAGGTCCCGTAATTATAATTATAATGGTGTAAAAATATAATGAATTGGTCATGATTGACATAGACTTTGCAAGTCCAGTTAGCTCTGTCTGTGTGCCTATATAAGTCTGATCTAATGGAAGCATTGATTTCTGTGACTTTCTGAAGTAGTTAATGTTACAAGTGTACCCCCAGTGCTCGAAATTTGACCATATTTAATTAAACATTTTATTAATTTTTTACTCAGGAATTTGAGGTGACTACTGGTCTGAAACAGGATGACGCTCTATGGCCTATTCTATTTAACATAGCTCTCGAATACATCATCCGAAAAGTTTTACTGGTGGATGGGGGAGTCGAGTTGAATGGAAGGCACAAAATAATAGGATATGCGGATGATCTCGCTATGCTGGGGCAATCAGAGGCGGAAGTTGTGGGTATGGCACAGGTATTGGAGGAGGATGGGAAATTAGTGGGTCTCAGAATCAATCGTGAAAAGACTAAATACCTCCACATGAAGAGATACAAGGATAATAGAGTCCAGAGAAAAGACCTTACAACTAATGGCACAACCTGCAAAGGTGTAGATAAATTTAAGTATCTCGGGTGCACGATTACAGACACCAATCAGAGGGAGGAGGAAATAAACATCCGCATTGTCAACGCACTAAGATGTACCATAGCCCTTCACAAGGTACTGGTCTCCAAGTTAATAAGCAGGACTACCAAAATCCGCGTCTACAAAACAGAGATCAGACCGATTTTGATGTACGGGTGTGAAACTTGGACACTAACGATCAAGGAGGAAGAGAAGCTCTTAGTCGCGGAACGCAATATATTGCGAAAGATTCTGGGACCGGCGGTAGGAGAGAATGGAGAGCGGAGACAGAGGTACAACCGGGAGATAGAGAGCCTAGTGTCAATGCCAAACATAATCGGGGAAATAAGAGCTGCCCGACGTTGTTGGCTTGGCCACATCGAGAGAATGGGTGAGGGTCTAGCCGTCAAAAGAGCATACCTTGGGTAGCCCATCGGGCGGCGGCCGGTAGGACGACCCAGATACCGCTGGAAGGATGACGTTGCCAGGGATATCGAAGAAATGAAAGTGTCCGATTTGTCTGAGTTGGCACAGAATAGGAAAGAATGGCGCATTCTACTGTCGGAGGCCAAGACACACTTTGGGTCGCTGAGCCAGCGAAGTAAGTAAGTATTAATTTTTTCGATTTCTTTCAGGTTTCTGCCTATAACGGCTCCTCCATATAACGGCTGCACGGTTGGCCTAGTAGTTTAGGCGATCACCACACCGTTTTCTACTGCGCCAAGTGTTGTGGGTTAAAACCCCACATATTTATTACTTTAAAAATGACGAATTCCCATACTTTTTCAGGTTAAAATATAGCGTACTAGATTTTGCCTGCAACTCCGCTCGCTTGAATGATGGTTATTACTTATGTCCTTCCTCAAGAATCATAGTATCTCTATGCCAAATTTCATTTAAATCTGTACAGCGGATTGGCCATGAACGCGTAAATGACAGACTGACAGAGTTATTTTCGAATTCATAAAATTAATTATCAATGACACTCACAAATAATGTGGCAAAAGAATCAAAATCGGTTCAGTAAATCTAGACATTACCCCTTATAACCTCACAAACTCACAAAATCACAAAATTTGTCTCTTCACAATATTAGTACAGATATAAAATGAAGTATATAACATGCCGAAATGGCAACGAACTGGCAATAAATTTCTGTTTTGAACTTGGGAGAGTTTAAAGACCCTTGACACCGAACACTAAGCTGGATCATGTCTGTCATCAATAGTAAACTTTAATTAGCGAGTACTCCTCCCTAAGTATTCCTTGCAAGTAGATAAATTTATTTTTCTCGTACCCACTAGCAAATGTCGTAAGTTTCAGACTTAGAGTAATAAGCTGGGATTAAATTACGCTCTTAATTTGTGCTTAATACTGTCGGGAGAAAATAGTTTCAAGAGTTTTAAAGTTCATTGCATGTGTTGACGTGATGAGTGAAGAGAAATAACTAAAGAGATTTAGAATGCTCCTCTGAGTAGGACAGTTGGTGCATATAGTACAGAAGTATGCTGACCAGATCAGCAGTGTTCAGTAAACTCCCATATTTTAAAGCATTTATAACCTCTAGTATGTATAAAAAAATGGTTTTCTGTAAAGTCGGTTAACGGACGATAGTTTAACGAAACAACGTCATAATAAAACATTGATGACAAGATGCGTGTATACAATGAGCGTAACTGGACAATGAGTCATCCTTTTTCGTGAATGCAGCCGGCGTTCATCAATTTATTAGACGATATCATGTCAAAAAGGCGCAAATATGTCAGGGTCGTGGTAAATGCCGAATATTTTTTTTTTTTAGAGAAGGAATAAGGCGTAAGTACCTGTATGTAGGTATGTATGAATATGTATGCACCTTTGATATGTACAACTATTATGGAGGAACTTTAAGAAATCTAAAAGCAGACTGATATGTTAAGTGTTTTAGACTCGTTAAAAATTTTAGTTTTCAAATTAAAAATTATACAACACTGGGCTGAACTCGAAAAAATATGTAATGACCTATTCAGACTCAGTTAACACAAAGTAAATTATTTGACAACTCATACATTGTACCAAAGGCTTTTTTTTATGTATGGCCCTGCCAACATGACTCTACTCTGCTTGCTTGCCATGGAAAGCATGAGTAGAATCCATGAGTGGTGGTCACCATACTCATTGCGAATGCAGACAAGGCAACAATGCAGCATGGTGACCCACAATATGGCGGCCTAGTGATGCTTCTGCACTCACCAACGAAACATGACAGCACGAACGCTGTCATTTTACGGTGATCTTCTGTGCGAGGATAGTACTGCCCCGGTCGAGCCGGCCTGTTTGTGCTGAAAGCAGCGTAGCTCTTAAATAAATAATAAATATTTCGGACATCTAACACACAACGCAATCTAGTTCCAAGCTAAGCGGAGCTTGTGTTATGGGTACTAGATAACTAATTATTAATACATATATACTTTTTTCCGAAACTCCGAAACAAATATTTGCAGATCAAACAAACATTTGGTCCGACCCGGGAATCGAACCCGAGACCTCAAGCACAGCAGTCGCATACGCATACGCTACCACTACGCCACCGAAGCTTTACTACCTTTTGCTCCTAGTGGTGAGGGATTAGAATTAAGAATATGGAATTTTACCAACCCCGTTCATTCCGTGAGTTAATTAAGAAGTGACTTAGGGAGTAACCGGCGCACTACAAGAACACTACGAAAAGAATGAAAACTTGAAACACACTCTCGGTATTATATTAGACCATAATCTCCTTATTCAAATCGCCTCTCGCCTATGCCCAGCAGTGGACTGTTAAAAGCTGTTGATGATGATGATAGTTTGTCCAATTTATTAGCGGCAAAATTGACTTTGTTTTAAAATACTCATTTATTTTTAACCGACTTCAAAAAAGGAGGAGGTTCTCAATTCGACCGTATATTTTTTTATGTGTGTTCGCGGATAACTTCGTCGTTTATGAACCGATTTGATGATACTTTTTTTAATGGAAAGGATATATCCCAACGGTGGTACCATGATAAGGACACTAAGATCTGATGATGGCATCCAAGAGAAATCGAGTCGAACCTTGAAGTCGGTTTTTGTTTTTGTTAATTTTTTTACACTCGTATAGTTGATTGCTTCTTCGTACCGTTTGAAGCTTCATATTGAAGTTACATTGTTGTGCATAGTCATCGCAGGAGTTCTAAACGGTTATGAGTTTTTACAACCTCGTTCTGTTCACACAGGTTCTACATATAAAAGTACGTTACTTTTATTGCTATTACTTTGTAACGCTGATATTTTTATTTACCAGCTTTTTTGCGTGCGGCTCCACCAGCGTATATGACGCTTATCGTCCTGATTATTTAAATTGATGTTGTATTCCAATTGGTAAGTTACTTATTTGTCAACCAATTGGAATACAACGAACGCTAAATGTTAAGTGAAGTTTACCACAATATATAGATGAGTACCGCACCCAGATCGGTTAAGTCACTTTTGAGATTAGAGCTAATACACAGACAAATATTTTTAATTCAATAAACTGTTGAGTTTTGTTACTTTAAAAAACCTCCATCATTCGTTTTACTTCAATATTTTAAATATACCTACAGACAGATGACCTCTTACAATTTTATTTTTTTGTATAGACATAGATGTGTTTGATGACAATTGTACAATTACTAGAACTTGATATTTTGTATTTCAGAGGTGTTTAATTTATAAATAAACGTTCATTTACTTGTTAGACAGAACTTAAAAATATATTTCCTTAAAAAGAAGATAAAAGTCGCGGTTGAGATAACTGTTTTTAATTATCTGCTTCAAAAAAGCCATTAAAACTTGTGGTTTTGTCTTTGTGAACCGACAAAAGACTTAGATTTTATTTTTGTTTGCGAAACATTTAAAGTTGAGCGCTTTGGTCAGCTAGTAGTAGTATGTTTTTTTTTTAAAGACAACTCCCGCACTAGGAATAAATCCTGTGGCGCGGGGGACTTTACAAACATACATGGACAGAAAGAACACCCAGACTCAGAACAACAATTTGTGGATCACACAAAGTGTTGCCCTACGTGGGATTTGAACGCACGACACTTGGCGAAGTAGGAAACGGCGTGGTGACCGTTAAACCACTAGGCCAAACGTGCAGTAGCTTTGTTAGCAGTTAGCATTACTTAAAACGTGTAGTTGCGTTGAGACATTCATAAAACTTACCTAGATTTTGTACATGTATATTTAATCTTTATTAATACCTTCCTAGTCTATGAAATTAGCTTCTTGAAATAGTACATTTTATACTTGATTTTACCCGTAGCTCTGGCCACTTATATGTTAGTTATCGCAGTAAAAAGTGGCCTACATGACTTGCTCATGATACAGCTTTATATGCTGAAAGATTTTTTAAATCGGTTTTGTGGTTCAAAAGTGAAAATACAACAAACAAATACACTCATATAGTACGCATTTATAGCATTAATTAAGATTACCAGTTAACAGATTGCAAGTCGGGAATATAATATAAAAAATATCCTGCAAATGATTGGTACGTCTTAATTTAACTAGAATGAGGATACGTCGTGTATTTGATACGTCCATCCCCGTCGAATTTAATTAGCATCGCATTGCATGCAAGTAGATTATAACAAGATTAACACAAACTATATAAGATATGTCACAAAATGCTCTTTTATTCTTCATTTCAGTAAAATAACAGAAAACTAGTATAGAAAGAGATGCAGCACTAATAAAATATATTTTATAAAAACCGGCCAAGTGCGAGTCGGACTCGCACACCGAGGGTTCCGTACAATCCTGTAGGTGTATTATATGATGTAACGGATGTAACTAAAAATTTATGCATTTCGCAATTTCTCCTTTATCTGTGCTGTAAAACGTTGCTTCGTACCAAATTTCAAGATTCTGAGTTCACGCGAAGTACCCTGTAGGTTTTGATTCCCTTGCGAGTTGTGATTTTTTTATGGAATAGTCGGGCAAACCTGCAGAAGTATCGCCTGATGGTAAGCGATTACCGCCGTCCATGGACACCTGCAACACCAGAGGAATTTTGAAAAAACTATGTTGTCACTTTAAAACTGTAATATAGTATAGTAACTTTAGTAAAACTTGTACGTTAACTAACAAGACAGACAAAATCGTCAATAAAGCAGAACTTTTTTTAGTCTCTTTCTAAATCAACGCTACCTAGTCTACGTAATGATCATCATGAGCCTATCGCCATCCACTGCTAAACGAACACCTCTCCCAAGCAGCGCCAGCAATCCCGGTATTGAGGAGGTCGCATCCATCTACATAATAATCATGTCTACACAATAAAGGGCACTAATACGACACCTCATCAAATCATACGCGTGACCAATAAAACATTCAATACATTTTCTTTACAATGTTTCCCAGGCCTCTATCCATAACCGATGACTTTCCTTATATGATGTTGCACGCTTACTGGCTCACTGGATATGTGATTCTAATTTCACAAAAAGTTTCAAGCGTGCATAGTGTCATAAACATATTCTTTATAAGGCTAAGAAAGATACAGTTTACTGGTTTTATATCTCAACTTGCTACAAAGTAGTTAAGAGTTAGCGACAGATTAAGACGTCATAACCAATGCTGTCTTACGCTGGGCTCTGCACCGGATTGTTTTTCAACCTTATCTTTAAATTGAAGACATGTTCTACACGACATTATCTGTTTGTTTTAGTACTGGCGGCTCGATCCGGGCAGTTGCAATGTCGTTTTTATGTCCTTTTAAAGAAATTTAACGTCCGAATCAGATTGTAAATGTTCAATAAAATGTGTTTGACGATAAGGGATATTATTTCGTTAACTACTTAACTCAATCCGTTTCTGCTTTATATTTAAGCTAAAAAGCTAAAAGTTTGGACATATTACATCTTTTAAATTTGACTGTGAATTTCCAAAAGAAACCAATGTACATAACCATAATTTATAAAAAAAAACAATATTTACATACAAGCGTCAAAAAACTCCACATCTTTGGCTACTGGTAGCGTTCCCAAAAGACTGGCAACATTACCACGTTGAATGGCAATGCTGATTCTCTGTGCTAGAAAAAGGCCGGCCTTCTGGTCGCGAGAAGCGTCAATCAGTTGCTTGGCTAGTTGTTTAAACATAGCGCGAGCACTCGGACCCCATGAACCTAGCGTCTCTACCCCAAACGGATCAAAAATGTAATTACCTATTAAATTTTGGTACTTACGCCGTTTGAGGCTTTCCGCAGAAGCAGCAGCAGCGCCAGCATAACCAGCTGTACTTGAAAGATGAGATGGCGAGAGGGTGTCAACGCAAGTTGCGTCCCACACCAAAGGCTTACCCATCTTCCATGGCAGTAACGACATACCATCTGATCTCTTGCCATCGTCCCGTACCAGACCATTTAGTTTGCGTACAGCTGGAACGCCGCCGGTAACAAGAGCACGACGGATAATGTCGTTAATATTGGCATGTCGAGATATTCGGCCAGCGCTTCTGCTACAAGAAAGGCCATGATGTCCGAAACTGTCAACAGCTTCTCCACAGTGACAAAAATGCGGAGAAACACAAGGCGCTCCTTAACGAAGGCAAGTGGCAAAGCGAAAAGTAGTATTGTCCAACAAGTTACCTATGTTGGGTGATGGAAGTACCTGAATCCATAAACCTGATTCCCACTCTCCCACAGCTAACAAATGAGCTTGCTCAGCAAGACTGGTTGATGTATCTAAAGGTATCTTTTGCTTTAAAATACATAACGGTGAGTCCCATTGTCGCTGAGAAAATGGATTAACAGGTAATGCAGTCCTGGGACAAGCTATCTGCCAAGCATCTATGGCAATGGCCTTGCATGATACTTCAGAATCAACCAGTGTGTTTGTAAGAATTTTCCTGGTTAACTCTTCTGTGCCATGAACCGAAGACAGAAATGCTGGAAGACTGACATCTACAATTTTGCGTACTCCAAGGCCACCCAAACGAACTGGTAAGGATGCTTGGAGCCAGGCTCGATCGTTTAAAGCCACATTTAAAACATTTCCAAAAGTGGATCTCACAATATCAAAATCTTGCAGTTTTGAGTAATAACGGCGCATGATTAATTAGCTCATGGCTGTGCAGCAATGACTCCAAACTTTTTGTTTTGTTTTCTTTGGTCGACTTTGTTCCCATTCAAGTCTAACAGTAAAAGAAATACATATATTGTAAACCCTATTTTTTTAAAAAAGGTGCAACAATGTAGTTTCTTGCCAGATTCTTCTCCATGAAGGGTAGGCTGCACTTGGAACTGGCGACTAGAACACTCGATTTTTAAATATTGACGATTCATAAGTGCCTGTAAAATAAATGCATATTTGAATAAAATCTTTTTGACTTTGAATTAATATTAATGTTAAAATTAAATGTGTTTATTGCATTTTAGGAACATAAATCAATACTAATCTATATTAATGTTATAAACTTGAAAGTAGCTTTGTCTGCGGCGCTTTTACGGCTAAACTGCCGAACCGATTTGCATGAAATTTACAATGGAGATCTTTTGATTCTTGAGGAAGGTCAAATTCTACAATTTACCTATATACGCGCGGGCGGAGCTGCGGTCAAAAGTTAGTAATACATATTAATGACCGTGGACTAAAAGATGAATATCCAAATTATTTTTACTATTTTATCTTTCTACGGCCGTCGAATGGTATCGTCGGCACTTGATGGAACATGTTGAAATACATTATAGAATTAAACTCACATGTATGTAATTTATTCCACTATTTTAATTAACTTTAACCTAACCGGTTTCGCTCTAAAAATGCCAAAATAATGCCATATGGCGAAACCGGTCAGGATTAAAGTTAATTAAAATAGTGAAATAAGTACAAGTGAGTTTAATTCTAGAATGTAACATTAGAAAATAATGATTATATGACACTTCACAACTATTTTAACTAACATAATGTCGGCGGAATTAATAAGATAACGAGGCACAGTGCGTGGTTGTCGTTGGTAGCGCAGTCATAATTCCGAGTACAAATTTGTAATTATGAGGCAGACGATCTGTCAACGGATTGTTCCAGTCTTTTCTACTGCATGCGCCTAGCAAATCCGTGGCCGCAGCATCCGATGACATTTCGAAAGTTAAAAGCATAAATTTGTGTTGTCTATCATATAGAGATAGTCAACGTTTCTAAAAGGAATACGATTACTAATTATTTTAGGTTTTTGAAATTAATGCGTTACTAGTGTATCTAAACTAATATTATAAACGCGAAAGTTTGTAAGTACGGATGGATAGATCGATGAATGGATGTTTGTTACTCTTTCACGCAAAAACTACTGAACGGATTTGGATGAAACTTTACAGTAACATAGCTTATACATCAGAATAACACATAGGCTACTATTTGCCGCGATAACTGACATATACGCGGGCGGAGCCGCGGGCAACAACTAGTTTATTTATATATGTATCTACATTATATTAAAAATTCATGTCTTGTTTTAAAAAAGACTGCTCCCACCTAAGGAATATACATTCTGTGTCGCGGGGAACTTTACAAATATACATGGAACGTACACAAAGAATACCCAGACTCAGAACAACAATTTCTGGATCACACAGTGTTGTCCCACATAGGATTTGAACCCACAACACATGGCACAGTAGGACCGTGCTGTCATCTGAATCCATAATATGTATTTATTTATCTTAAACTAGCTGACAGTCGCGGACAAAAAAAACACTTTACCCGTTATTTTTTTTTTCTTTCTAGCAAAAAAATAATGAATGAAATCGGACTATGTGTTATTGAATTACAACTAAGTTTTGACTTATTTTGTTTCAAACATATTTTGACTTTCATCCCCTCTCTCCAGGAAACCGTGCTGAATTTCGGGATAAAAAGTATCCTATGTCCTACCTCGTAGTATGAACTCAAATCATGCCAAGTTTCATTTGAATCCGTTCAGTAGTTTCGGCGTGATGCGCGTCCAAGATACAGACAGACAGACAGACAGACAGACGGACGGACAGACAGACAAAAATGAAAAAAAATACAGTTTTGGCTTCAGTATCGATAATAGAGCCTTCCAAAAAAAATTTTCAAAATATCTTTAATGTACAGAATTGGACCTGTTACGTTTTTATTATAAGTATATAGATTTTTGACAAGACTACATGTATTTTATTATCACATCTATATATTTAAAAATGAATCGCTGAAATGTAAGTACGCACATAACTTCCGATCGGCTGCACAAAATTAAATAATTCTTTTATTTTTGTATTCCTTATTGTTAGGACAAGGTTTGTGTACAAGAAAAATTAAAAGATAACGGGAAACGTAATTTTTTTGTCCGCGACTGTACACTGCCTGTGGGAAGCTGAGACAGACATGTAAATATGGCGGTACGAAGCTCGCCGGGTCAGCTAGTAATTTATATTTTGTATCGCCTCACTATTGTAGTGTTTCTGAACGCGTATAATTCCGTTTGTCTGCGAAACCAGCATACATTTTTCACACAAAATCCATTAGTTAAAAGCATTTCATAACTTAAAATTCAGTTTACTAAAATATTCCAATGAAAAACTAGAAAACACTGAATACAAACATACATAAAAATTAAACATTTTACAACACACAGAGTGTTCGTCGACGATTTTACGAACACGGATGTTTAAAAGAAGGGTCAGGTATCTCAGTATAAATACTGTTACTCATCAGGTTATGGAGAAGGACCTCACGTACTCGAGGGAATTATACCGTATTTATGATATTAATAGATTTGCATACCATTGAGTGAGATAAACTCGTTGGCCATTTATTATATCGATGAGAACGACTTCAAACGGTAACTGCCGACGTATTTATAGTCATTTCTCAGTATCTGGTTTTGTACTGAGGAATTACTTGGTCTAAGGATAGAGAGTTATGGACGCCTCTTCAAAATATATCGTAAAATGAATAAAAGTAGCGTGAAGGTTACATTTTTCTATGTAAATACTAGTCAATATTCTTGTTTAATCTATGGCTTCGGCACCTAGGCTCAATTGAAGTGATACCACGGCGTCAAATAAAAGTTGTACATTCTAACTGACTACGAATATTTATTTGATCATCATCATCATATACAGCCTTAAGTAGTACACTGCTGATATATATGTGCCGACTTCCACATACAGCGCAACATAAATATACTACAGCGCCATCTACCGAAGTTACACTGAACTACAGAGTAATGAGGGAAGATAAGAAACTACCAATCCTGATTCGCGCAGTGAAAGTTCTCGCGTCGATTATCAATTATACAACATCCCAACATCAACCGTTGGGCAGTTGGCCCGCCAGGCATGATCACCTCGCCTGGTCGGAGGATCCATCCTTTGTGTTGGAGGGACCATTACACCCGTTCCTCCACATATATCCTTAAGAAATGCACTGTAGGTGATCAGTCCTCTTGCCAAGGCAGCGATCACCTTTTGATGATGTTTATAATACCTACGGGCCCATGGATAGGTCTACAATCACTGAACTATGCCCTCTGGCAAGAAGGCTGAACCACGGCAGTGTCACCGTGTTCTTAATCTAAACTAAAATAATTAAGCACTTACTGGAGTGTGTGGCTTCAATGTTCTTCTCGGCGTTCCAAGAGATATCTCTTGGGTAGAATCTTCTGCTCTTGCGTCTTCACACAAACACACGCTCCTAAAATGCTGTACAAGTTCCTATGGTATTCGAGCTACAATACACTCGTTTCAGCTTACGCGGAACACGCCTACAAAAACTCGCGAATCCACGACCTAACACAATACGGTTTATCACTAAGGAGACCGCGGGTCGATGGACAATACAATTAGCTTACTATCAATTGATTTTCACAATAACAAACAAATCGTCGGCCGGTTCAACACGCGTTCTTTCACAATCTTTTTTCTACATTAACCTCAAACGTCAAAACGTCAAACACGAACCAGAGACAATCAAAATGTTGCCAGTACAATGACGTTCGAAATCCAACAGTAGGACATAAGCTTCTCCTTAGAAAGGAGGTTTTTTCTACACCACGCTGGCTCGAAGGGTTTGTGGCTATTTTTCTTTCTCTTTGTGTTGGCATTGTCCTACGTAGCGTAGTTTTCTCGAATAGTTGGCTCACAACACCCACACCCGTATTTTTAATACGTCACCACACAGGTATTTATTTCAGTTCTGCTTTGTTTGGGACTAGATTGCGTTTTGTGTTAGATGTCCGAAATATTATTATTATTTGAGTTGCGTAATATTGTTTTACGTATTTTTTTGTGGCTAGTCAATTTGTGTCGATAATTTTTACATAATGTTATCTATAGTACACATAATTGTTGTGCAGTTGTTTGTAATCTATAGTACACATACGTATCATACCTTTCAAATTAGTGTTATTTAGTAACCAGTAAGTAAGTAGTAAGTAAGTAAGTAACCAGTTAAGTAGTAACAAATTAGTAACCATTAAATACGATTACTAATATCTTTCAGGATTAAGTATCAAAACCGCACAAAAATCGTCACTTAACAAGCTCCATATAACAGCTGAAAGGTTTTATTGGTACCCAAATGACCCAGGTAACGTACAAAGTTTATTAAATCTTTTCAAGCTAAAATCTAGCAAGGCACTCATCACTTAATGTCAGTACGACAGACTGGCACGAGATCGTATAACCTTAAATTAAACCTCTCATGATACACATCAAGTTCCTTTGTATCCTGCAAATTATTTGTGACGTGTCGGAACATCGACGCTAAGCGAACATTTAATATTGAAGGAAAATCGATATGTCAGAGGCTCGTAGTATGTACGGTACTATAGAATGCAATTAAATATCGTTGAATCGAATTATATTGCGAGGGCAATGTATTGTTTTGGCTTTGAATTGTGCTTCATATTAGCTTAAATAATTGTTTATGAAGTTCTTGATAACTGGAAATCATCTTAACATGTAATATACATACACATCATCATCTTCATCATCTTCATCATCAACAGCCTTATTATACCACACTCATACGAGAGGCGCTCATAGCCCAGTTGCATTCGGTGATTAGAAACAATCACCGAGGGTAAACAACAGCTGCGCGGTCAGTATCTGGATGGGTGACCGCTGGTGGCATGATACTATGAGCGTCTCCGTGATTCGGAGGTCACATTAAGCAGTCGGTCCTGGTTGTTATCATAAGATAACAATCGTGAAGCTTAGTTGGAGGCCTTTGGGCGGATTAAGAACATCCAACGGCAAGATTACGAAGCCACAACGTTTTCTTGCCAGTCTCCAACCCGCACTCGGCCAGCTAAGGGACGTATGGCCTTAACCCTCTCCTGAGAGGAGACCCGAGCCCAGCAGTGGGACGTTATGGGTTGTTGATGATACCACACTGGCCAGACGGGTTGGTATAGGGGTTTTTTTCAAGTTTTCCTTCTCTCTTACGACACCCACGGGATGAGTAGGGGTGGTGACACTCCGTATTCTTAATTCGTCACCACACATACACCATACATACTTACTAAATTTTATATATATGATGACACGCAGACTAATAAAACAGGAAAAATTACCACGTTGATGGTGATAGTTTGTTTTATATAATTTTACTCAGAACATAGCATTGTGACTTATTTAACTTGACCACTACCATCATATTGACTACCAGGTGTCACGCGATTCTGTCATCATTCCATAAAAGAAGTTGTAAATAAATTTTGTAAGCAAGACGACATTCTATCATAAATCAAAATAAAACCGAGTCTCCACCGAACAAAAGTTGGCAACTTTCGTGTTGTCAACACGTGTTGGTGACAAAAGTTTCTGTAATTTCCTTGTGTTGGCAACAAAAATTGTCAACAAATGTTGGGAACCGTGCTTCTGTTTATGGCGGTAAACATCAAAAGAATACGCTTGTTGCAATTATTTATTAACTCTGTGGAGACGCTTAGTTGGAATGTTTTTCAAATGGTTGGCGACTCGGTATAGACACAACGAAAACAAACGTTGGCGATTTTCTGAAGAGTTGCAAACAGTTGGAAACACTGAAATTGCCAACAATTTTGGTGATCAAACCGAATGAAGTTATCAGAGCGGATATAAGAATAGCAACTTTGTTAAATTGTTTAGGGGAAACTTTTTGTAATAAATTATAATTTTATAAAACTTTTTGAATATTTAATAAGGCACCTGGATACTTTTTAAAATATACGTATATTTTTAATTAGTATTGAGAAGAAGGCCGTGTTAGGTGTAATCATGGCTTTTTTTAGGCTAAGTTATTGAATAGGTTTACACGTTGCAAACTTAAGCGATCCTAACCAAGTCAGTTTTTACATGGGTGACCATTTGGTTGCCATACGAACATATGTAGCAACCGTCACGATTTTATGGATCTTAGAAAATGGCGAAAACAGTCTAAAAAATCCATTTCGTCAAGTTCTTGGGGTGGGAGGAGGTGTTGAGGTGTGAAAATTGAAATTGAACATATCGTAGTAGACTTAAAGTTGACCAAACCTAGTTTGGGATAAAGATTCGAAAGAAGAAGGTACGATAAGTTTTCAGATCAACAAGTATTCATTAAATGAATATACGAACGCTACTTTGTCGTTTTTGTCCTCTTATTACACTACTACAAATCCAATCTAGTTCGGGAAAATAACAATAATTGTACTTTATTTATAAATTAAAATTTAACTTTATAAAAAACTAGCTGAGCCCCGCGGTGTTACCCGCGGTACTAAAACAACTGCGATTAACGCCGTGGCGAAAAGTAAAAAAAAAACTTTGTAAAAAGTATCCTATGTCCGTCTCCTGGTTCTAAGCTACCTCCCCACCAGTTTTCATCCAAATCAGTTCAGCCGTTCTTGAGTTATAAATAGTGTAACTAACACGACTTTCTTTTTAGATTTTAGCGATAGAAATTCATTGTAATTATTGTACCGCTTTAACTAAATAAATATTGTTGTTATATTAAAAAAAAATGTTGATAACAGTGACAATTTACTATTATCATAAAAAGATTTTAGATATAACTAAGATGTTTTATATTTATATTTGTATATTTTTTTAAAATGACAAGTGTTAACGAAATTAGCAAAGTTATAATAAAGCTCCAGCTACAGGAAAGTCACAAGGTCGGGTAGGGGTCTACAAAGCTATATGTCCTGCTGAGGACCACAATGGGTGGAGGTCGATCCTCCGAGGAATGATTTGTAGAGGTCACGATCTTCATAAATGAGGGTATCCACATGAGGAGGAGGAAGTTTACTGTTAACACGTCAAATATTTCGCATATAGGCTCTTGGCTTTTATGTCGTAGTAGGTAAGGACATTAATGGCTACATTTGGTCTTATAGTAATTTCACATAGAATTTAGAAAAGCTTTGATTCAGATGTATACCCAAGGAGGTTAGCAGAAGACGCATTTTTTTTATTAATGGCATAGTAGAATGAACCCGGTCAAGTAACATCTTGGAATAGCCTTCCTTGCAACCTTTGCTGATCAACCGTGAAAGAATAAAAGTTAGAATTACTTAAACGATTGAAGACATCAAAAATTTGAATTAAAAAGGCAAATGCATCTTTTCCTTTTATTGTAGGATCCTGGAAAAGATTGTGACTAATAATTCCATTCGAAATCTGCACATACCTCTGCAATACCACATATCTGCATATACAAAATGAACAAATTATCATCGTAAATGTCAAAGTTATTCAAATAAAACACAATAAAATGGTGTAATCTCTTCTGGAACGACTTTGCCATAATTAATGTCACCCTCGTGTGGTTTTTACCTCAACTTTTATACCTACACGATACTTGATGTGTCCCTGATTAACATGTATCACATAAGTATTCGTTTCGACCCCAAAGAAGAAACAAGCTTTTGTATAACATTAAAGCGATTAAGTTTCCAGATGCACTCATATCAACAACCTGTTATTCTTTATTTATATCTTACTTTTAGGGTTTTAGCAATTTATATTTCGCAACGATTTATTTACTAAATAAAATGGTCTCAATCTTTGAAAATATATATTCCGGTAAATTAATCTCAGCTTTATTCATCGCTTTGGAGTTCGAAGTACCTAATCTTTGTAGCTATATGTTCAGACATAAAGATTGAAGCATAAAAATGCATTTAGAAAACTTTTTCTATCATTTTATAAATTAGTATTAGAGACATTATGTACAAAGGGCGTCTATATTGCATAGTATAGTATTGTATGAAATAATACCTTCTAGGCATACTTAGGACGGATTAAAAAGTTTCAAAGAGACAGTAGGTAGAGTAGATATTTATGGAATACTAGTTGTTGCCCGCGGCTCCGCCCTCCTGTATTTTGGTTATCGCGGCAAATAGTAGCATATGTATTATTCTGATGTATAAGCTATATTACTGTAAAGTTTCATCCAAATCCATTTAGTAGTTTTTGCGTGGAAGAGTAACAAATATCCATCCATCCATACTTACAAAATTTTGCATTTATACTAGTAATATTGGTATAGATACAGATTAAAAAGATAATTGATTTATAACTAAGTTAATGTAACAATTGATGTGAATGAAACTTATATAATGAATATTTGCCATGACATTTCATGTTACTATTTATCCGATCTCATAAATGTGTGTTAGCGTCTAATCTATTTTATTTTTCCCACGTGGCTAGCACGCTATGCCAATGCCAATTTCTCATTGAGAAAGTTATGATTTTCTCCCAACGGCTCACAAACACTACTGTGGTTTTACTGACTATATAACTTGTTTTACGGTGCTCAGGGAGTTCATTGTTAAATAAGAACTACGCTACTAACTATTTAAATATTTCAAGCCAAGTATAATTTGTAGGGTATAGAGTTGCGGCCTGATTGTATCAAGACGCGATCGGACCACAAAAGCATAGTGATTGGGTTGGTTGACGGGAGGAAATTCGTAGCTATATGGTCTGGGTCTTCCCTAGGGTTTTTGAAGCCAGCCATTGGAATGGTGAAAATACTACATAAACTAGAAAAGATTTTCCATTCGGTTGACAAAAAAGCTGTGTAAGTGTCAATGACCAAGTAAATAATAATACCATGACGTAATTTGTCTGTAATATATGTATTAAGTAAAACTGAAGTTCACCTGTCGTCCGAATTTCAACCGCTTTCAATGTCTCATTTATAATTCCATTGAGCATTACAACTTGAATTATTAATGAATAAGCTTTTGTACGACGATATATTACCATAGTTAGATCTCTATAGATATATATGTTTTTACAAAAATATTAAGTTCTATTTGTAAACTTCGAAAAGTTTGGTAATTAGTAAGGAAAATTTTGAAGCTATATTCAACGTGCTCAAAGATATATACATATATGAAAACCATCTTTGAGTGTGTATACTAGAGCAAAGCTGACAGAGTACAGCTGGTGGTTAAATCTATACGAATATTATAAAGAGGTAAAGTTTGTGAGGGTGTAGGGTGTAATCTCTGGATTTACTGAACCGATTTTGAATTTTCTTTCACCAATAGAAAGCCTCATTATTTGTGGTGTCATAGGCATACTTGTTAGTCTGAATACTTATCGTACCTTCATCTTCCGAACCTTTTCCCAAAGTAGGTTTCGGTCAACTTTAAGTCTACTACGATATGGTTAACTAAAATTTTCACACCTCCACAACCCACAACTTAGCATCATCGATTTTATTAGACTCTCAATGTTTTAAGAATGGTGCCATGCATAAACACACTGGATTATGATCGCTTAAGTTTGCAACGTGTTAATCTACTCGATTACTTAGCCTTATCATACTATTATTATTATCTAAAAATACAATCGATTTTCTGCCACAGCCTTCTTATCAATACTAATTAAAAATACTAATTAAAAATAAATTTTAAAAAGTATCCAGGTGCCTTGTTTAATATTCAAAAAGTTACGTCAAATTATAATTTATTGGAAAAAGTTTCCCCTAAACAATTTAACAGAAAAGTTGTCATTCTTATATCCGAGCTCTGATAACTTCGTTCGTTTTGAAAAATTAATATTCAGATAAAAACTTTTCGATTCCGCCCTTTCCAGGAATAAAGAATTGATATATTAACTTGGAAAAACAGATTAACTTTTTACTTGTCACATGATACTGTGTAAGGATTTTTACTTTAAATTTTATTTTTGATTTATGATAGTGTCGTCTTGCTTACAAACTTTATTTACAACTTCTGTATGCCATTCCTTAAAAGAAGTTGTATGCAGTAAACGTGATTAACCTAACAATTGTTTACTGCATTGTCCGACAAACACGCGGACGTACCGCGTTTTTTACCGAGTTTCTTTATAAATATTTGTAGTTTCTGTAGTACTAATTTTGTTTGGAATCAGATTGTTGTTTAACTTTTCTGACTGACAGAGATTGGAATCAGACAGACAGGTATTTGAGGTGACTTAAATTAATATTTCAAACAAACAATTAAGTAAATCGCCTTTCATGGTTCACACTTATCTTCCTAGCCTTTATTATTCTCAAGATTTATTGGGGTCGGCTACTAGTTCACCCGGTTTTACCTGAATATCTGTTTTTCCACATAGCGACTGGCATCGGACCTCCGCAACCCTGAAGGTGAACTGAATACGAAGATTGAACTAGTTTTCAGTTTATTTGAGGGTAGTGACTTCCATGTAATAGGTGTTCATGACAACCGGGACCGACGGCTTTACATGCTCTCAGAGGAACGGGCGGGACACATCAACACCTTCTATAGAAGCGAGCTCTGAGCTGCTATTAAGAATTTCTTGTAAGCAAAACCCAAAATCGGTCCCGACGCGTGAATCGAACCCGAGACCTCTTGACTGGCAGTAGCTTTTTAAAGAAGTGTGGTTTGATCTGTAACACCTTTTGCTATCGATATCAAGTCAATTCAACTTTACATAGATTGATTTTATGCGAATACTTATTATTATAAAACCTTGAAGACATTCAATCTGAATAATAAAGAACATTTCTAAGTGAAAAGCATTTTTCTCAAAGTGAAATCTTTTCTTTGAAGCTGTTTTAACGACGAGCAAAATGTTAAACATTTTGCGCTCTAATTCGTGATCCTGTCTTAGATAGAAAATAGAAACTCGTTATTCGTTTTTTACGTCTTATTGTGTTTCCAAAAGCTGGAATTTTTGCCCAGCATCCTATTAATGATTGATAAATGTGGTAGGTATTTACTTTACGTAGTATGAATTCGCGGTAGTCGGGAAGTATTTTTTTTTAGGGGTAATATTTTTGGCAGTCTACCGCAAACCGAACCGAATTTAATGATCGAGGTTTTAATATATTACAAAGGCTATCTAAATTTCATAAAAAGGTTTAAAAACGACGCTTTAAAAGTTTTTTAAAACAAGCTCTGCTTCGCTTTTTGTGGGAGAACCACGCTTCAGCATGCATGGGCCGGCTCATAGTGAGGATACCGCAGGCCCATACCCCATCCCCCTCCCCATCCCGCAAAGACCGGCAACGCACTTGGGACGCATCTGGTGTTGCGGGTGTCCATGGGCGACGGTAATCGCTTACCATCAGACGATACATCTGCTCGTTTGCACACTATTCCTTAAAAAAGAAAAGTTTAGGACTAGAAGGGGTTGAAAAAACCCCCTACTCAAGCACTTAATCGAGTAATCATACGCCAATTATATTTTTGCAAACATTCTGTTATTCTTCCCCACTTTCACCCCCATAACTTTTAAACGACTCAACCGATTTTCATGAAACATGTCTAAGAACACTCGCACGTAACTCTCCTTTCATACACAAAAAACTAAATTGAAATCGCTTCATCCGTTCGCGAGCTACGGTGCCACAGACAGACAGACAAACAGACAGACACGTCAAACTTATAACACCCCTCTTTTTGCGTCGGGGGTTAATAAATAATGTATTTGGCAAATCACAATATTAATATTTAAGAAACACCGTCACATGACCTACATTATAGTAGAAGAGCTGGCAGATAATTTTGTGATTTATTTGGGCTATCATGACAATTTATGAAAATCATCTCTAGTAGGTATGTTAAACTACGAAATCGAGCGAATCTGCAAAATAAGGCTTCAATATCCATTATTTTTATTAAATTATACATCTCGCATTTTATCAGGTTTAAAAGCGTTAATAAAGGTAAATGTGAATAAAACTTTACTACCCTGTAGCCACGTGATTTTCACAACTGTTTGCGCTACCTATAATGGCTACTTAAAGTTGTCTGCGAGCTCTTGGACTATTAACGTAACTATTGACCGAGAAATACTGTTTTCTCATAAAATAATTACCTACAAAAAAAAACGACTTCAATCTGGACCGAATGGGACCATTCGGGAAGCACCAGCTTTTAATTAAAAAAAGAATTATCAAAATCGGTTCACCCAGTCAAAAGTTATGAGGTAAAAAACATATTTAAAAAAAAGTCGAATTGAGAACCTCCTCCTTTTTTTGAAGTCGGTTAAAAATGTTCTTCTCTTCGTCAGTTGGACAGCAGCTATTTAAATGAGGTGTAATCCATACTTATATTATAAATGCGAAAGTAACTCTGTTTGTCTGTCTGTCCTGCCTTCACGGCCAAACCGCTGCACCGATTTCAGTGAGGCATGGAGATACCTTGATTCTCGAGGAAGGACATATGCTACTCTTTGCTGCGGTAACCGATAAACGCACGGGCGGAGCCGCGTGCATAAGCTAGTAGTCTATAATAATGAACAACTGATATAACTTGATACCATTAATTAACACAAATACAATCCTTTACGATTTAAAAGTGCGTCAAACTCGTGCACGCAGGTTCCGTACCATTATCTATAAAAACGGCAAATAAATAACGTCTGTTGTTTGGGAACCCCTTAAATATTTGTTTTATTTTTTAGTTTTTGTGTTATAGCGGCAACAGAAATACATCATCTGTGAAAATGTCAACTGTTTAATTTTCATGCTTCATGAGATATAGCCTGGTGACAGACGGACGAACAGCGAAGTCTTAGTAATAGAGTCCCGTTTTACCCTTTGGGTACGGAACCCTAATTAAATCAGATACATATAAATATGCTTACAAACTAACCAGACCTGTTTGAATTTGCACCTTCAGAACATAAAACGCGATAAGATCTCCAACACCCACGAGCATAGTGCGTTCATACCTACAATTATATACAGTCACACAGGACTCTGAATGCAATGTCTTAGAAATGTTCCTTTCTAATAGCATTTCCCAAAGTAAGGTTCGCGACCCACTTGGCCGGTTATATCAAGATAAGGTCCAAGGGGCTTCGAAGGAGGGGTAACTAATAAGTGGATGATATTTATTGCGATTATACAGGTAGAATTAAAATCTGCAAGAGCAGGAAATATTAATATAACTAGATGCGTAAGTTCTTTAGATGTTAAAGATGCATGATTTTTTCATTTGATTTCTAAATTTCAATCGTCTAAAGTCCTCATGTTATTACCCGATGAAGATGAATTATGTTTTTTGAGTACATGTATATTTATTGCTTTTCCACACGCTGCATGGTTTTTAAAATATAGTTTGATCTCTGTGACAGTTGTCATTAGTGTCATTTTATAACTTACGAATTATATTATATTAAAATGCTGTATTTATAATGTATTCCACTTCATCTATATATATATATATATATATGTAAAAACTAGTTGTTGCCCACGGCTCCGCCCGGGTATTTGCCGGTTATCGCGGCAAATTGTAGCCTATGTGTTATTCTGATGTATAAGCTATATTTCTGTAAAGTTTCATCCAAATCCGTTCAGTAGTTTTTGCGTGAAAGAGTAACAGATATCCATCCATCCATACTTACAAACTTTCGCATTTATAATATTAGTAGGATATCTATCTGTTCATTCCTCTCGCCAATGCAGCGATCACCTTGTGACGTTTGAAATACCTATTGGCCCATGTTATAAGCATACAATCACTAAACAAGTTCCCACTGGCAAGAGAAATGAACCACGGCTGTGTCACCGTGTTCTAATCTAAACTAAAATCATCAAGCACTTACTGGAGTTGTGTGGCTTCCTTGTTCTCGGCGTTCCAAGAGATCTCTTGGGTAGTTTCCTCTCTGCTTTGTCTTGGTACGTTCACACAAACATGCTCCAAAGTGCTGTATATCCTTCAAGATATTCGAATTACAACACACTCGTTTCAGCTATCGCGGACGCGCCTTTTTACGTGACTACAAAACTCGCGAGTCCCAACTAGACCACTTATAACCGAAAAACACTAAAGGAACCGAGTCGACAATTAGCTTAATATCAATTCAATTAACTTAAAACCGGCAGTCAATTACGAAGCTCTTGCTCGACCGATTTTCAAGAAGCCTCTCAAAGTACCACTCTATTAACCTCAAACGTCAAAACGTCAAACACAAAAAAAATGACAATCGAAAAATGTTGCCATTACAATAACGTTCGAAATCCAATAGTCACCCGCCCGAACAGGTCCGTACCTGTTCCCTAATCTACAGGCAGGCGAGATAACGCTGCTACCGCTCGTTTGATAACTGAGTCCCCAACTAGAACCTCTGCGGACCGGGGGGTCCCATCCTTACCAGGGAACAAGTTAACACTGCGCCCCCGGCGCCAACGCAGTGGCGGTAGGTTAGCATCCTTAACCAGCACGAGGTCACCAACATTAGGGGGGGTAGTTTTGTCAGTCCACTTAAGGCGCTGTTGCAGAATGTGCAGATACTCTAGAGACCAACGTTTCCAAAAATTCTGGGAAAACTGCTGCAACATCTGATACCGAGACAACCGAAACAATTTCACATCTTCGAACGGGTGTGCGGGCAGCGCGTTAAGTGGCTGACCAATTAAGAAATGGCCTGGAGTCAACGCCTCCAGGTCATTTGGATCCGAGCTGAGCGGACACAACGGTCGCGAGTTGAGAACGGCTTCGATCTTACAAAACAACGTCGCGAGTTCCTCAAATGTCAGCGCGGTCTGACCTACAATACGCCCTAAATGCGTCTTAGCTGACTTAACTACGGCTTCAAAAATCCCGCCCCAGTGGGGGCAGCCTGGTGGACTGAAGGTCCATTGTATACCCCGACGGGAGAGGGCTGTTCCAATATCCACTTTGTTTTCATTTAAAAACTTAACTACATCTCGTAAGTATCGTTCTGCACCTACGAAGTTGGTTCCGTTATCGGAACGAATCAGTGCTGGCAGTCCCCTTCGGGAAACGAATCTGTCCAAGCACGCTATAAAGGCATCCGTCGTGAGGTCAGCAACGAGCTCGAGATGCACCGCCTTGGTGGATAAACAGACGAACACGCAAAGGTACGCCTTGTACTGTTTCGCGTTCCGCAGCCGCGAGCTTTTTACTAAGAATGGGCCCGCAAAGTCTGTACCCACACCAGCCCATGGCCTAGCCTCATTCACCCGATCAGGGGGCAGATCCCCCATGTGCGGCTGCATCGTGGCAGCCTTGCTCCTATAACAAGGCATGCACCGAAACACGATGTTCCGTATGGTACGACGCCCAGACAAAATCCAAAACTCCCTCTGGAGTGTAGCCAACAAGGCGTTACAACCTGCATGAGCGTTTTTAACATGCCGATCAGTCACCAACAACTCAACCAACTGCCCTCCCTTGGGGAGCAGTAGGGAGTGACGAGCCGAATACGATAGATTCGCACTGCGCAATCTTCCTCCTACCCGAAGCAACCCGGCCGAATCTATAAACGGGAAAATAAACAATTGACATTGATCAATTTATCTAAAGAGCTATACCGCTCAATCAGGAAACTCGCGTCAGTCTCCTGGACCTCCTGGGTCACATACACGGCTGCTCCTATATCACAGTCTATAGACAACTTCGAGTTGTTAAGGGGCCAATCCGATTCCTTCCTTGCAAGCCAAGGGGGGCCCCACCATAACTGATGGTTAACTAACTCAGGAGCCCGGCATCTCCTGGATGCACAATCCGACGGGTTCAATTCTCCTGGCACATGTCTCCAAGTCAACGAGACTTCTGATGCCTGTATTTGGGAGACACGGTTTGCTACAAAAATCTCCAGATTGTGAACTGAAGCCTTCAGCCAGCACAACACTATCTGACTGTCAGTCCATGCATACACCGTGTTCTCCAACTCCATTGAACCGCGGAACTCAGATACCGCGTGGTTCAGGAGTCTGGTTAAAAGTGCTGCCCCGGACAGTTCCAGCTTCGGAATCGTCAATCTTGTCCGTATGGGAGCCACCTTGCTTTTAGCCAGAACCAGTCGAACGTCAACATCCCCAGCGGAAGTGACAGTTCGCAAGTAAACCACTGCCGCGTATCCCTGTTCAGAGGCATCACAAAACCCATGAAGGGTAGCCCTGAAATCACCAGCAGGGAATAATTTCCGTGGCAGTGAGACGTTATTAATCTCCGTGAGCGAGGAGAATATCCTTGTCCAATCCCTCAGCAACTCCTCTGAGAGGTGGGTATCCCAGCCTAGCTGCGCCGTCCATAACCGCTGCATGAAACATTTCAACAAAAATGTGACTGGAGCGATCCAACCGTTCTCGCAATCGTCGATAGCACAGTTCTCTTCGTCCAGGTCTTTGGGATGTCCAGAGCCACTCGATAGGTGAACACATCCTGGACTGGCCGATATTGTATGCCGAGCACTGACAACATATTAGGGTTGTCAGGATTTTCGAAGACGTGCGGATCCTGTTGGAACTCATCCGGCAACCCCTCCACCAACTCAGGAGAATTGGACATCCATTTAAACAACTCGTAACCTCCTCGCTTTAATAGCTGGATGAGCTCGTCCCGGCGAGCAAGCGCTTCCTCGACACTGGCTGCCCCTGAGCAGACATCATCTATATAAAGATCCTGCTCCAGGATGGCAGCAGCCCTAGGGTAGTTTAAGCGGTCCCGTACCGCTAACTCCCGCAGTGTACGAATCGCGAGGAAGGGACTAGAACGCAAAACGTACGTGTTTGTGTTCAACTCGAAAACCTTTATTGGTTCGTGGGGCGACTCACGCCATAGTATCAGCTGATACCTCCTGTCTTCCGGATGAATCACCGTTTGTCTGAACATCATCCTTATGTCAGCAACAAAAACCACCTGGTGTTTCCGAAAGCTCGTGAGGATATCTGACACGTCCCGATTCAACTTCGGTCCCGAATACAAACATTGGTTCAGGGACATACCGTTCGAAGTTGGAGCAGACTCATCAAACACTACTCTAATTTTCCCAGTAGGGGTCTTTAGGACAGCATGATGTGGAAGGAAACAATGATCCTCGGATCTCCAATCCACACGTGACACAGACATGTGACCCAAAGATTCATACTCCCTCATGAAGTCCATGTATTTGGTCTTAAATACAGCATCCCGAGCCATACGACGCTTCATCGACAGCAATCGAGTCTCGTCTGTCTTCCGAGACCAGAACGAAGGCGACCAGTATTATTCTGGTAAACCAACTCGCACTCTTCTTCGTCTGGGTCTACTCGACGCGCGGTGGGGGGCTCCTCGACCTCCCAAAATCTTTGCATCGTCCCGGATAATGCTGAACCTTCGAGTATACCATCCGACTCAATAGGTCTAACCATGGGTAATACCGTTCCCGTTATCGCATACCCAAGCTTAGTCTCCACAGCCATGAGTCGATCATGCTGCAAGACTCGTTGATCCGACAGCAAAAACTTAACCAGAACGTCTACTCCCAGTAGCACGTCAACCGTACCTGGGGTGTCGAAATCGGGATTCGTCAGTTTCAGATCTGATGTCAGGAGTCGAACAGCCGAATTCAACCTCACCTGAGGGTGTCGTCCCATCACATCAGTCATCACTAGAACCGGGGCGGATGTCCTATGCAGCGTGTCAAAACGTGAGGAGAACGTAATCGTCGTTTGCCCAACGATGTTCGTTACCGCGACATTCCCCACGCCTCGAATGGTCCTATTATACTTAGTAATTTTCAAGCTCAACCAAATCGCCAATTCGTTCGACATAATACAGCCCTGGGCACCGGAATCCAACAGGGCGCGAACGTGTGTTGACTTGCCATTCAACCCCCAAACACACACGGAGGCAGTGGGCAAGACTATAGCCTCCGGTGGGGGACCAGAATTTGATTGGGCTGCGATTTCTTAGCGGGGGCCCCCGGGGCCCCACGCATTATAGCCCGAGCAACCGGGCATATCAGTGGCGACGTAGGGATCCCATGGTCCCTCGTAAGTGCCCCTCCAGTCGCGGCGCTCTACTTGACGCCGTCCACGGATAGGGGGGGTGCGGTGTTCCAACCGAGGGCGCTCCATGATGGGCGGCGAAAATCGACGAAATGTCGTCGTCCTCAGCGAGCGCGATGACACCCGAGGCGGCGTTCCAGTGGTCGGCGGCGAGCGCGATGACACCCGAGGCGGCGTTCTAACTAACCGTTCCGTACTCGAGGGTGCATCCGCACACCCGCCCGTGCCAGCTCCAGCTGACCCACTGGCCTGCCAATAGGTCGGGGAACCGCGCGCGATGTTGGCCTGAACATCGCCCCCAACATCTTCCCTATGAGGGCCCTGGTCCCGTGGACCCAGGTTCCAAGTCCGGCCCTGTGTACGTGACCCCATCTGTCCCTGAGTCCGGCCCTGTCCATCTGCATGATGTTGGCCGGGCCTATTCAGGCAGAGCAACTCATGATGGCGGCCTCCACAAAAGTTACACATTGCGGACCGAGCGCAATCCCTTGCTAAATGGGGACCCAGACACAAAAAACACCAGCCACGCTGCTTGGTGATCTGGCGTCGCCCTTGGACTCTCTGGTCCCTAAATCTTGGGCAGGCGGCCACACTATGGCCATCCTGTTTACAATACAGGCAGGCATCCTGTACAGGTGTTGAGGCACCCATGTGTCCATACAACTTCCTTGGCGGAAGTCCCATCTTCACAGGGCTCCGAGTAGCCTTCTGTGGCTCCGCAGCGGGCTTCACGAACAAGCCCATGTTCTCTGCCCTCCGACACTCTTCCTCCAAAAACTCCATGAGTTGAGAAGAGGTGGGCAAGTTGTCTGCACCCTGACCGTGATGCTGCTCAAATCTGGTCTGCACATCGACTGGCAGCCGGGACAGTACTATGTATACTACCATGTAAGACCATTCTTCAACCGGCAAACCTAAATTTCCTAATGTCCTGGTGACACTCAACACCGGGTTCAACACTTCTGCCTGTATGGCAGAGACCCGAGTCACTGAAGGGATGCTGAACAGCCTCTTGAGCTGAGCATCAACCAGCCTTCTCTTGTTGTGGTAGCGCCTTACCAACATTTGACGGGCAATCTCATAATTGTCCTCGGTCACCGTCAAATGGGCTACCAGTTCCCTAGGCTCTCCCTTCAGAGCGGACATCAGGAGGCAATAGTCTTGCCCACTGCCTCCATGTGTGTTTGGGGTTTGATTTCGACACCCCAGGTACGGTTGACGTGCTACTGGGAGTAGACGTTCTGGGTAAGTATTGCTGTCGGATCGGCGAGTCTTGCGGCATGATCGACTCGTTGACATGGAGATATGTGCCAGGAAAATTGAACCCGTCGGATTGTGCATCCAGGGGATGCCGGGCTCATGAATTGGTTAACCATCAGTTATGGTGGGGCCCTCCTTGGCTGGCAAGGAAGGAATCGGATTGGCCCCTTAACAACGCGAAGTTGTCTATGGACTGTGATATAATCGCAGCCGTGTATGTGACCCAGGAGGTCCAGGAGACTGACGCGATATTCCTGATTGAGCGGTATAGCTCTCTTGATAAATTGATCAATGTCAATTGTTGGATAAGGAGATTCGTTCGGAATTGTCGCAGTCCGCGCGAACAGCAAACGCTGAGCCCAATTCTGTCACCGGCAGAGCGAAATGAGTCGCTTCTGAATTTGATCCGGTTGGTACAGTCGTCGAACTTTGGAGCAGAATTGGAGAGTCTAGGAACTGGGCGTTCTAAATTGAAGGGTGCTGTCGCGCGTCTCAACCCGTTTATAGATTCGGCCGGGTTGCTTCGGGTAGGAGGAAGATTGCGCAATGCGAATCTGCCGTATTCGGCTCGTCACCCCCTACTGCTCCCCAAGGGAGGGCAGTTGGTTGAGTTGTTGGTGACTGATCGGCTTGTTAAAAATGCTCATGCAGGTTTTAACGCCTTGTTGGCTACACTCCAGAGGGAGTTTTGGATTTTGTCTGGGCGTCGTACCATACGGAACATCGTGTTTCGGTGCATGCCTTGTTATCGGAGCAAGGCTGCCACGATGCAGCCTCACATGGGGGACCTGCCCCCTCATCGGGTGAATGAGGCTAGGCCATGGGCTGGTGTTGGTACAGACTTTGCGGGCCCATTCTTAGTGAAAAGCTCGCGGCTGCAGAACGCGAAACAGTACAAGGCGTACCTTTGTGTGTTCGTCTGTTTATCCACCAAGGCGGTGCATCTCGAGCTCGTTGCTGACCTCACGACGGAAGTTTTTATTGCGTGCTTGGACAGATTCGTTTCTTCTTGGGGACTCAGTTATCAAACGAGCGATAGCAACGTTATCTCTTCTGCCTGTAGATTAGGGAACAGGTACGGACCTGTTCGAGCGGGTGACTGTTGGATTTCGAACGTCATTGTCATCATCAGCCTATCGCAGTCCACTGCTGGACATAGGCCTCTCCAATTGCGCGCCACTTGGTTCGTAACCCGGAGATTAGCACCCCCCGCCTCGCCGTTACCATGGTCGCCACCATGACCAGGAATAGCGAGACTGCCGGGAACTGGGGGCCGTGGCTTATTTTGCAGCTGCATGGAGGTTAATGCCCATAATCACCACGCTGGGCAGGCGGGTTGGTGATCGCAGGGCGCAGTTCCTTGCACCGGTGACGCTGCTGCCCGTCACCGGCGTATTACATTTAACTACGCCTATTGGGATGGGTATACCGCCATCGGTCGGTTGCCAGAGCCTCGTTCGTCGTTCAGCAGATGTACCGCGTGCAGGTGAGGTTGGCTTGAGGCGAAAGATTTGGGTTCACCCCCTTACACCCCTCACCCCCTTACACCCCATCCGATTGGACGCCATCGGATTTTTTCAATAAATTATCTTGTTTTGTACAAATGTTTTCGGAGTTCCTGTAAAGAACATAATTTTTATCCAACAAAGTACCTAGGGCATAATTTATTACATTAAATGTATAAAAATAAAAATGAATCGCCGCAATGTATGTACGCGCATAACTTTCGATCGACTGTACCAAATTGGATTTTTTTTTCTATGTGTTCCTTATTGTTAGGACAAGGTTTATATAGAAAAAATAAAAGACAGCCGGAAAAGCCATTTTTCGTCCGCAATAGTACACTACCTGTGGGCAGCTGAGCATAATTACCAAAACAAGTTTTTCAGAAATGAATAAAATATTTACGAAAGTAAAATATGGCGGTGCGAAGTTCGCCGGGGCAGCTAGTTAATTATGAAAGCCAGTGTATTCTAGCTATAGTTTACCTATCAATTAGAACCAAAAAAATTATTTGTTTTACATGTCAAGTTCAGACTAGTTCGGCTACGTCAACTGTAAAACGTCCTAATTAACTTAAAAAATAACCTATCTAAAAAATTTTTCATAGAAATCTCCGTATTCCTTTTTCATATTTAGAAACAGAATACTTTCTTCAAATTTCAATCAGAAAAATCTTGAGAATAACCAAATCAAATAAAATGACAATTGAATTTAGTTCACAATTTGTAAAGATATCAAGTAACAAAGACATTAAAAGTAAAATTAAGAACTTTTTCCTTTCTGAAGCCACTACAAATTTAATATTATTGTGTAATAGTTAAATAGTTGGCAGTCATCGGCAACGGAAACTTCCCACCGTGTTGAGTTCATATGGGTTCAAACCTCACATGGGACAACACTTTGTGTGATTCACAAATTACTATTGTTCAAAGTCCATGTGTTATTTGTGTGGCAGAGAGAGGCCTCTGTGGCTACCTCCAGGATAAAGCCTGGTTAGGCGCAGTTTAAATTCTCGGAGGTACTGAAAGTTGATGGTACGGGTTCCCAGAGCAGACCGCCTGAGACCTAGGGTGGCTCCTGAGTCCCCGGGGAGCCGGAAATCTCAAGTAATCTTTCACCTGTCAACAAAGAAAAGGTGTTCTTTGAGTCCTTTTACTATATATTTGCAAAGTATCCACTATACCAGGTATATTCTTAGTGTGATGTTACCTTTAAAAAAATTACTTAAACATTGGTTAATTCTATCACTAAAGTATCTTGTTTCTTCAATATCAAACTGACTACACTGTAGTCGTAACTCAGTTTTCTAATATTATCATACGAACTGGTGCCAACAAGATTCATGTACGAGTTACTGAAATGAACGAATTACAAACTAAACCGGTGTCCTAATCCGCCCACAAACCTACAATTTTGTTTCTAAGACTTTCTCGGATTAGAGAAAATCTCTTCAGTTTTTTTACTCGTATTAACGTTAAGCCACTTTAATATTGTATTTCTACGCTTTCTGAGGTGTTTTAACTGAGTAATCCTTTAGCTAAGATAATATTTTTTTTAACGCTTGTTACAAAGATTTATGCTGTGTTTTTTTTTACTAATAAGAAATAATTTTTACTAATGAGATTTCGACTACAAAACCTGAGATTATACATGGTTTTGGTTAATGCTATTGATTAAAATACCTTGTACCGTTGTTTTCTTTGTAAGATAGATAAGAGGGCAAAGGAGCAAACAAATCACGTAACTTTTGTTGCTGGTTGCCGCCTTTACATAGTCATTAAATTGATATGATTCTAAATGTTAACTAACTGTATTACAATAAAGTTTACTTACTTAACTGCCTCGTTGGTCTCGCGGTTGGCGTGTGCGACTGCTGATCATGAGGTCTCGGGTTCGATTCCCGGGTCGGACCAAATGTTTGTATGATCTACAAATATTTGTTTCGGAGTTTGGGTGTTTTCTATGTAGAATATGTATGTATTTACAAAAAAAAGAGTATATATGTATTTGTATCAGTTGTCTAGTACCCATAACACAAGCTCTGCTAAGCTTGGGACTAGATGGCGTTGTGTGTTAGATGTCCGAAATATTTATTTATTATTATTATTATTTATTACAATTAAGTACTTAAGTTACAATTAAGTTATGGTTTACGATAAAGTTTGTTTTAAATGTCTTAAATGACTATCGCTCTTGGATTCTGCTCATGCTTTCCATCAGGCAGAGTAGAGTCATTTTGACAGCTTTTACTATAAATTTCCAGTGAATAAAACATACAATTATGTAAGCGCATTTGAGAAATAAAGAATTCGTTATAACTCTACAAATGATATACGACGAGGAATACATAATTACGTATTCCTTTCAAAGGAAAAATGACAGGAAAACGGGTTTTCACACAACAGTTGCGGACAGACACCACCTAATTTAGATAAAATCGTTAATTAAATCACTCGCGCTGTATTAATGATATGGATCAGGGTTGTTCATACATAGATTAATGAGGACAGATAGGCTTGCATTCAGCACAAGCTTTTTATACCGCTCTAAGTAAAAGGATTAACTTTCCGTTCTGCATGCACGGCAGAATACATACATACCTATATGCACGTAATCCGGCTACTATTTTTTTAGATAACACTAGCAGTTATCCCAGACCGGCCGGGTAATGAAAACATGTGCAGTGTTCATTTTATCCGGACGTTTTTAGATCAAATTTTTTTGTGTATTTAAAAGTTGATCAGACACCGGTACAGTATTTTATTATGGTGATTAGATATCTCGACTGCCAAGGCTTGAGAGCAGTTTTTGTTTGATTCATAACCTTGTTTAATCTTGAGTTGACTGACTAGATTTGTAACATTAAAAGCGATTGAAAAAATAATATTTTTAAGTTCTAACTGTATCTCTGATATCGTTTATCTATGGGTTTGTCTAACTTCTATGAAGACGGACCAACTTTTTTTTTACGTAATAGGGGGGCTAACGAGCAGACGTATCGCCTGATGGTAAGCGATTTACGCCGCCCATGGACAGCCGCAACACCAGAGGCGTCACAAGTACGTTACCGGCCTTTGGGGGGTGGCGAAGGGGATGGGGGGAGAAGTTGGGGTATGGGCTTCCAGTATCCTCACTCACTCGGTGAAACACAGCGCAAGCGCTGTTTCACACCGGTTTTCTGTGGCGCTGTGGTATCACTCCGGTCGAGCCGGCCCATGCATGCCGAAGCGTGGCTCTCCCACGGTAAAACTTGAGTTACTTCGTTCTGATGGTCAGATCGAATCTTCTTGTTTCTTTATACGTTTCACATATCATTCTAAATCACTATGTAGATAACTTACACATATTATAATTATTGAAGACAAAGCCAATAATTACCTAAAAATTTTAACAAAAAAAAACCGACTTCAATCTGGACCAAATTTAAATGGGACCATTCGGGAAGCACCAGCTTTCAAATAAAAAAAGAATTATCAAAATCAATTCACCTAGTCAAAAGTTATGAGGTAACAAACACAAAAAAAAAACAGTCGAATTGAGAACCTCCTCCTTTTTTTGAAGTCGGTTAAAAAAGGGGTCACGAATTTCCGTCTTTCTTGTTTACAAGCTGTTGTCGTACCTTCACGTTGTTCTGTGGTTAAAACCGTATGAAAAATTAGGGATAAAGTTTTTTCTCTACCTCCTTTGAAGCTTATCATGTCAAACAAGTTAATGAATTACTATGAAATTTGAACATTATTAAATCCTCACTCAATTACTAATTATCAATTAATCAATTTCAAAAAGCGCTAAATTTTTCCCCCAAACGACTTTCAGTAACACCTTTAGCTTATAATTTAGTAGAGTGACATTAATGGCCTGAATAAATTTATTTAATTATATTGAGAAAAAATGTTCCACATCTTGGAAATATTTTTCAAGAACTCGAGAATATCAAATAGTAATTTCCAGAGGAACCTGACAGTGACATTTCGCGTATCATGTAGATATTATTAAGTTCAGCGAAATATATCGTATCTTAATGATATTGGAATTGGATTACATACGATTCCGACAATTGACAAGTCCATTACTAATGGGTTACCTTGTCTGCTACTGTTACAATTCCAGTTGCGTGTTTAGTAATTATAACAATAATGAATACATATGTATTACGTATGCTCACGTCTAATCCCATTCGGGTTAGGCAAGCAAAATAGATCGTCTGTAGAAAAAATACCCAGGAACTACATTTTTTTATGGAATAGGGGCAAACCAGCAGACGTATCACGTGATGGTAAGCGATTACCGTCGCCCATGGACACACGCAACACCAGAGGCGTCACAAGTGCATTGCCGGCATTTGGGAGGGGCGGGGAGGAGGGGTTGGGTATGCCATGCCCGTCTCAGGCGCAGAGTGGCACACCGTGTGGTTTAGTCGGTTCGATACCGACACAACGCCCCGCCGCAAGCCCCGGTGGGGCGACGGCCCAAATGGGGTTTCAACGTAAAAAAAAGGTCCTCCGGTATCCTTACTCATTCGGTGAAACACAGCGCAAGCGCTATTTCACACCGGTTTTCTGTGAGCCCGTGGTATCACTCCGGTCGAGCCAGCACATAGATCTCCCACGGTGGAGAGCCACGCTTCGGCATGAATATATGCAATAGAAATATATGTATATATGTAATATTCATTTTGAGATTTAAGAAAATCTAATACTGGCAACGAAACAAAGTTGCTACGTTAACGAATCGATTATGATTCTTTTTAATTTATTCTAAATTACTTTTTTTTTGTTGAGCTTCATTCTCGTTATAATAGTTTACCTATGTCAATAAAAACAGCAATCTATCAGAAACAACTTTTGTTTGAATAAAACATAGTGATGAGAAATCGATAAAGGCGTCAAAGCGCAGTGTTAGGGGCAGCAACGTGGATATATTCTATCATTACCTTTTGCTTTCAAACGCGTATTAAAATTCAACTAAAATGTGCACACTTACATAACTTCGAACGTTCTTGCTCAACAGATTTTAGTTTTCTTATTTCGTCCAAATTTCGTGTATATGTATGTAATTCAACACGTAAGAAATGTACAAAAGGAAACCAAGTATTATTTTAACTCGTGAGGGGTTTATGTATTGGCACTTACAATGTATGTTGACAAATCTTTGTAGCTTTTAGTTGACACATAACAAATTGTATTACATAATTTAATGTATTATAAGTATTTCTCATGAAAATAAGTTTACAGTTTCTGACTAAAAATATTATATCTCACTTATTTAGAGTTACCAGGAAACAAAGTTGTGGATGACGTGCACCATAGAATTTAGTTTTAAAATCTCGTGCTTTGTAAATAAGTACCTGGATGACCGACTTTTGCTCGGTATTTTTTTGGGCAATTTTCTAAAAACGTATCCTAGCTAGATCGATTTGTCGCCACAGAAACCCCCTTTTTCTTTTTTCCTTGCGGAAATCCCCTCGGATACCACCTCCTGGTGGCATGTCGAACTCGAACCGACTAAAACCGCACGTCGTCTAGGGTACTAGATGCCGGGGAACCAGGTGTAGGTACCCTAGGAAGGAAAACCCTGGGACCCCGACGTGCCTCGGGCCACATACGGTTTGTAGATGGCCCCCTCCTGTGTGGGAACCACGGTGTTCCCGTTACTGTCCCCCAGGGTGCGCACGCTCCGCAGCGTCCGCGCCGAGCCTGCCCCCGAATCCCCTGCATACAAAATTTCATCAAAACCGTTGCAGCCGTTTCGTAGATTCAGATTATATATATACAAGATAAAATTAAACTATATAAAATACATTGTCTTTTATGTTCGCAATATAAAACATCAACGATAAAAAAAAACAAAATCGATTTACAAAGAACCAATGACAACCGTAGTACGCCACAGTAATATAATATTCTCGTCTGCACTCAAAATTACAGCGTTTCCGTCGCACATTTAGACAAATTGATCGTGCCGCAGGTGGAGGTCGTATACATGTTATGTTTTATTACAAAACCTAGTACATATTTGTCCAAGAACGCGCAGCCTGCTTAAACAAAATACTTTGGCGTCTAAACGCATACCTTAAGCTAAAATAAACGTACGTAAAGAACGTCTAAATATTTAGGCTGGTCTCACTTACTTCACTTTATGATTTCTTTCGGGTTTTTTTATTATTTCATATATATTATGTTATTTTGGAACAAAGTTCCTAATGGGGCGTTGCGGAGGAGTACCCTACCCGGTAAAAAACGTCCGTAACGTCAAAAAAGCGTAAGATTTTTATGTATAGTGATTAGTGTTTACTTTTTATGTAATTATTTTCTTTATACCTCGAATAGAACTTGAAATTAATATTTTTATAATAAGGCGTCCCACGACACCACAAGGTTTTCTTTTTCTTCTTGCGAGTCTTTGTGTCAAACATAATATCATTATACTCCTACAGAGGATTGGTGTGAGGCTGTTAGCCGCCTCTTCATTGGAAAAAACATTATACCGACCCCTAATGAAATTCTGGAAAAGGCGAGAAAATTATGATGGTGAGTTTGCACAGTTAAATGCACTGTTAATATTTTTCATGGCAACACCGCTCTATGTTACCATGTTTCTAGCAAATTAATATTATAGTAGTTATTATGTGAAACTCAAGTATAGAGTAGTCTTTCCTCATCAGTATTTTAACTAACGGTACGCACTACGGTAACCAGACCACTTACAAACACACTTACATATTTCCAAACACATACATATAATAACGTGGTCTGGGAAGCCCACGGGCTAGGTGGAGTGACGACTTGCCCAAGATGTCTGGCAGGAGCTGAATGTGAAAAGCCGGGGATCGAACCAAGTGGCGTGGAGAGGCCTATGTCCTGGACTGCGGTAGACTGATGATAACATATTATAGATAAATTCTGACCACAATATTGACTGTACTGTGTCGTGTGAGAGAAATGTTTCTATGAGAATGAAGTACTACTACGGTTTCAGGGTAAACCGTTGAAAGGAATTCTTTCTTAACTGTTCACTGAAGTTATCAGAGACCAACAACCCTGCCCCTCATTTTAAGAGATAGGTGGTTTCAAAGGCTGTAATGTACTTATTACTCTTGAGGTCCATAGCCAGATGACAACACATGGACATTGCACATCCATGATGGAAGAAGCGTCTACTCCTTTGTCCCTCTACTATAAACAGAGTAATATCTGCAAAGGAAGTTGTAAAGACTAGAAACTAATGAATGTCTACCATAGAAATAAATCAAATTAGAACGGAAGGCATACATAATAATTAGAATAAAATATTTAATAGCTTTTCCGACACCGTAAACTGCGAAGCTCCTTCGTGAATAATTATTGCTAACCAATAAAAATTATATCATAAAATTAATTCAACATTAAAAGTAAATTAAAGTTATAGCTTCTTTATTTTAACATTTGTAACTTAATTTAGGCACATATCTAAAATAACATTATAAATCTGAAGTGTTTATTTGGTTGAAAGGACGAATCTCAGTAATTACCTATTTTAATTGATTGAGGAGGAGTATTTATAGCAAGGAGGGTTATAGGTTATTTTAAGATCAAGCTTCCACCAATAGAAGCTGAACGTCAATGAAAAATGTGTCAAAGACGGGAAAAATCTATTCTTTTTGAGAGACACTGACGCAGTTGCTCGGATTATTTAATATACCTATAAAATAAATAAGTAAGTACATGTTATCCATTTGATTCTTAAATTAAAACTTAATACACCTATTTGTAGTCATTCATAAACGTTATTTAACTTTAAGCATCTTTCAACTTTTAACCTGCATCCGTAAGTTGAAAACAACACAGAACCGTTCCTCAAACTCAAATAACGTTTATGAAAAAGGCCGTTAGGATATACTTTAACTTACATGTATAAGGTATGCAAAACTATTTACCATAGTAGCAACATCCCGATTCTCCAATCTTTAATTCCCAAAGTGCTCGGTTGGTGGCTTTATTTATGGCTAGGAAAATGAGGGTTTACAATACACCTTCACTGAAGGTGTATTGTAAACCCTACCTATATACATACCTACAGGTGTCTAGTCTATATATATAGACTAGACACCTGAAGAAGAAGAAGAATCTTTAAAAAATAACACACATATACATATGTATATGTGTGTTATTTTTTAAAGATTCTATAAACCGATTTTATTCATTTATTTTTCATCAGTAACCTACAATTTTCCACTTCTTAATCTGCTGATTCTGAGCTTTCCGCAAAACAAAGCATTGTTATCAGCCATACAATCCTCACCTTAGGCTCCACGTATAAAGCTGACAAATAAAATACGAGTGTTCTATCTCGATTTATTTCTACGGTATCTATTCTACATAAAGACAAGGCGAGCCGCGCGAACGCGATGCATTACTCGAACAGTACGTCCACTGATAAGAGATAAGAGCTTAGATAGGCGACGTACGGAGTGTGAAGGTAATTAAGTATGAATGTTTTGTGGGGGATAGGTTTCTGCTTTCTATGTAGGTACGGGTATACTAGAGACAGTTGAATCATGAGTAATGGAAACATCAAAGAAGATTGCTTGTCAAACATTTTCTGCGGCTCTAACTTTGGATAAAGTAATACAGATAGACTTTTAGGCCGCCATAGTGTGGGTCACCATGCTGCATTGTCTGCATTCGCCATCGGTATGGTGACCACCACTCTTGGATTCTGTTTATGCTTTCCATCAGGTATAGTAGAGTCATTTTGTCAGGCCCATATATAAAAAAATAAAATAATCAACGACAAAGCTGAGAAGATTCTACATACCATAAACAAAACATTAAATATAAAATTGGTAGTTATACCTATTGTGCTAAGTTTAATCAGTAAAAGATTTAAGATTTCATTTTAATATTTTTAACCCCCGACCAAAAAGAGGGGTGTTTAAGTTTCACGTGTCTGTCTGTCTGTGGCACCGTAGCTCCCGAACGGATGAAGTGATTTCAATTTAGTTTTTTTGTATGAAACGTGAGTTACGTGCGAGTGTTCTTAGACATGTTTCATGAAAATCGGTTGAGCCGTTTAAAAGTTATGGGGGTGAAAGTGGGGAAGAGTAACCTGTGGCGGCCTCCACATACATCGCAACAACAACATAACATATTACAGCGCCATCTACCGAAGATACGTCGAACTACGGAGTAACGAAGGAAACTAAGAAACTAACAATCCTGAATCGCGCAGTGAAAGTTCTCGCGCACATTAACATATATACAACATCCCAACATCAACAGACTCACTGGGATCAGCGGACTTCAGTCCCGACTCACTGGGACTAGCGGCATTCAGTTCCGACTCACTGGAACTTGCGGCACTCAGTTTCGAAGCGGTCGCTTCCTGCGTGTGGTATATCCCTGTTGAGGCCGACGTTGCTGGCTGGCTGTGAGACTTGCTGTGGGAGTGAACATGATGGTGGCGTGCTGATGCTGCTTCGAAGGCTGCTTCCAATCCCGTCGGGGTCACCACTGTGGGGGACAGATGTGACGTCCCTCCAACACAAAGGGAGGATCCTCCGACCCACCAGGCATGATCCAGGTGATCATGCCTGGCGGGCCAACTGCCCAACGGTTGATGTTGGGATGTTGTATATATGTTAATGTGCGCGAGAACTTTCACTGCGCAATTCAGGATTGGTAGTTTCTTAGTTTCCTTCGTTACTCCGTAGTTCGACGTATCTTCGGTAGATGGCGCTGTAATATGTTATGTTGTTGTTGCGATGTATGTGGAGGCCGCCACAAACCGAATGTCTGCAAAAATATCATCGAGTGGGGTCTCGAATGAAAGCGCATAGCGTGTTTTTTTACTTTTTAAAGGGAACTCAGGTTATTATGTCGGGTTTTTTTTTTTATTTTGAGAATTTATAGTTATTACTTACAGAAGAATAACCAGAAAAGGTTAAAAAAATTATACGACTACGTATAAACTTTTGATATAAAATTTATATAGCCTATGTCATCCGGGTCATTGTTACGACTCTATTAACACCTCATTCATTAAAATCAACAGACAGACAAAGCTTTTGTCTTCGTCGTAGTTAGGTAAAAACTTAAACGGACCAAAGACAAACTGAAAATGAAAATATTGCATAAAAATAAACTTGTTATTTTTATTAAACTCTTACACTAATGTAAATAAGTAATCATTTTAAGTTAGCGTTAATGTTATTTTGTAGACATAATCATAATAAATGAAAGATCTGAAATTAGCTTCAGCATAAGTTGAAACAAAGGAAGAATCAAATTACTAGGTTTTAGAACTTATAAGATTATCGCAATTACCGACTATTACATTCATAACTCATTTTGTTATCCGTATTTTTATGGTTCAAACTTCCTGCGAATAACTAATATTTAACTAAGGAAATATTAACTTTTTGCCGCCATGCTCGAAAATAATAAAAAAATGTGAGAAAAACTTACTTAATAGGCTTCCGTCAGTGTCTACCGGATTCGATTGATTGACTATTATTTAATTATATTTCTGGCAAACAATTCAAAAATGGAACATTTTTTTAAAAGATGTATTTTTAGACCAGTTCTATAAATATAAGAAAAATAAAATTTAAAAATAGAACACACTACATTTAAACATCTCTTAGATTTTTTAATCATTCAAATATCGTTCCAGTTATGATATTTTACATTTTGCGCCTATAAATCGTATACCCTGCTAAGTAAGTCCATTACCCTTTTAGAAAGTGGAACAAGAAGGACTGTCTCTTTCTCATGCAAATGAATGCGGGAACCGATTGAATTTCTATTTTAAGACCTGGATCTAGACTCTTTAATGGCATAACGAATGCAGTTATAGAGGTAGATTAAATATAGCTATTTTTTATATGCTCCTATTTAGTTAGCTTAATTACGTTTGAAATAAAACAAGTATTTAATAAACTTGTATATACAGCGACTGTATAATTCTTGTATTGTAATGTTTACATAATTCTAAGGGTTCCTCATTATAATGAGGTAAATAAACTCTAATGTTACTTTAGTTTTACTAGTTAAAGAACAGAATCTGTAAATTATCGTATCTTGTAAAGAATTATCTTTCAATGTGCATCTGTAGGTAAATTAATTAAAATCCTAAATTTTTTATTCGTATCTATAGGCACTGAAACTGAATACTAGTTTGTGAAATACAGTACCTGGATGATCGGATATTTTTTTGGGGGGAATTTTCTAAAAATGTATCCAAGCTAGATCGATTTGTCGCCCCCGAAACCCTCTGCGTACTAAATCTCATGAAACTCGTTAAAGCCTTATCCGAGATTCAGATTATACAATATATATATATTATATATACTTAAGAAGCTTCCAAGTGCAGCTGGTTATGCCGGCGCTGCTGCGGCTTCTGCGGAAAGCCTCAAACGGCGTAAGTACCAAAATTTAATAGGTAATTACATTTTTGAACCGTTTGGGGTAGAGACGCTAGGTTCATGGGGCCCGAGTGCTCGCGCTATGTTTAAACAACTAGCTAAGCAACTGATTGACACTTCTCGCGACCAGAAGGCCGGCCTTCTTCTAGGACAGAGAATCAAGATTGCTATTGAACGTGGCAATGCTGCCAGTATTTTGTGAACGTTACCAGTAGGCGAAGATGTGGAATATTTGACGCTTGTATGTAAATATTGTTATTATCTTTTTTTTTAAAATTATGGTTATGTACATAGTTTTCTATATTATGTAATAAAGGTATTTTACACAAGAAATGTTCATTTAAAGGTATTATTAGACAGATAACATCACAACATCTACCAACTTGCAGAAAAGGACACAAAACAAAACTCTGTTTTAAAACAAAACCTAAGTATGCGGTCGTTCCCATAGTAGGTAATTTAATATACTTAACTTTTATCTCCAACTAAAACGAAAATAAACTGTTTCTATCCCATATCACGTATTATATAAATTCGCATAAATATTTCGGAGGTACAAGTATTCAAAGATGGCTTGTCTGTCCCAAAGTGGTTTGTCATGTCGCCTGGGCCCCAATTATGTCGACATCTCGCGCTCGCAGCCTCCCGATCCCTGTCAACAAAAACCCAACACACCAACCGAAAATTGCAACTGCCATCTTCGCAATTACCACTTTTTACTCCGTAATACGGTTACTGCATTTTCAAGTGAAAAAAATTATAATCAAACCATACATCAAGACCGCGTATGATGAAACCATGGACTAATATTAAAAAGTTTTGCTGAGTTTACAGTTTTTTGTTTATGCTTCGTTTGTTATTTTCTTTTTTGTATTGAGTTTCTAATATTGGCGCTCTTTTACAATTCGTAAATCGAATTCATTGGAATATAAAAATGTGCGTCGTCTAATCTGTAATTTGAAAAGGGATCAAAGCGAAGGCTCTTAGAATGTAAATGTGTATTTATGTAATTCATATTATAGTCGATGTTATTACTTATCTAATGGTTTAGTCTCATACTAATGTCATTCGAAATATTCTCAATAAAATGATTGGTGATGTTTAATTTGCTTTTACATTTAGATTATAGGTTACTTGCTGTACTTTTAATGTATACTAGCCTCCGCCACGTGTATGTCGGTAAAGAGTAGCTTATGTCCTTCCCCAAGAATCTATGTATCTGCATGCTAAATTTCGTCGATAGCGTAATATATAGACAGAGCTACCTTCGAATTTATAATATTACCATGTATAAAACTGAAACAAATATTTAAGTTGACTGAAAGTTAAATGAATTTGTACAATACAAAACACTAAAATGAAAAATCCTCACACTATACTCTGTCCATTACTTTATTTTCTTTTTGACAGTTCAAGAAATTTTGAAATTAGTGACGCCCTCACTCATTACCGATTCGATTTGAAACGAATAGCGATTTTATTTATGAAGAACTTTCAATCGTTTTAATTAAATATTTTTTGTTGAAATATTAATTATGCCTTCATTAGTTTTTTATATTATGTAAGAAATAAACAAAAATATAAATAATAAATCAGTAAATTAGATGAATGAACAGAGTTATTGTTCTTTACTCTTGGTTTCATCCTAAATTCCAAGATTTCGACTTAATTCCTTGCAAAAATTCAATCTTGGAGTCATAGATACAATTTTTATTTCCTTTTTTTTATTAAATTTACAGAAAAAATACTTACATGAAGTCAAATTATTTTTATCATATGATCGATTTGTCGTATTTCAAGTACTGTTTTATAGTCTGTGGTTGTTTGTTATGCACAGACCACTTCACTAAAGTACCGTCACCGTCAATAAAGTACGACATTACTGTAGTACATAATTCTGAAAAAAAATATGGTAATTTATAGGCGTGAGCTGTCAAAAAGAAAATAAAGTAATGGACAGAGTATACTATCGTTCACGTACATCTTTCCCGGGACAATTAATCAATTGATTCAATCATAAATACATTATTTAATATGATGTAATATCATAAAATAGCCTTGCTTGTGAATTTGATTGTTTCCATCCATTAGATTACTCACTAAGTTCATAATAAAAACCGTTGCGAATTCGCAAATTAGGAATCTTACTTTATTTTATATGTTACATGTTATTTTGTTTATTAATCCCATAATTCAAAGAAGCCAGTGATGTCAATACCATTTTATAGCTACTAAAATACTATGTCTATAGATATTAAAAAGATTCGATCCGACAGAAACAATGTGTCGGTAGATAGTAGTCGGGTGCGCGCGTCGTCGATTCGTGAGAGGGCCTGAAATAACATAGTCAAAATCCTCCTGAGACTTGAGCGCCTGAAACCAGTCTTCACAGGGAGTGGTTTTTAAATGTTTTTTTTTTATTTAGCATGACCTGTTTGTTTATTTATTTATTTAATTGTTTTGTTTATTTGGGTGAAATCTTGTAATTGAAATATTTAGTGATGTTTTCACTAAAACCGCACGCACTCCTGCCTGACTCTTTTGTACCCGAAGAACCGGAGATCCGAAAGATTCCCATCCCGTCAATAAGCAATGAAACAGTCATGTGTACTTCTGAAATAATATACCGTCGAATAACTTTTAAACTTTATGTAATACTTATGTAAACTATATTTAATACTTTAACTTATATTTACATAAATTTGAAAAATGTAACGTATATTTTGTGATGATCCGGAAAAGCTGCAAAAGAGAACAGAACAGTATTATACACGTTGCTATTGAGACACGTAAATTTTCTTTCAGTATAGAATCACACAATACAGTGACACTGTTATTATAGTATCGTGTGTGACTATACTGACGATACATGAACAACAAGAAAATATAAATAATGTAAGGATAAAAAACCCCCGACATAATAACCTGAGTTCCCTTTAAAAAGTAAATAACTTGTAAACGACTCAACCGATTTTCATGAAACATGTCTAATAACACTCGCACGTAACTCACCTTTCATACAAAAAAGACTAAATTGAAATCGCTTCATCCGTTCGGGAGCTACGGTGCCACAGACAGACAGACAAACAGACAGACAGACACGTCAAACTTATAACACCCCTCCTTTTGCAAAATAAATAAAATGTTAAGAACGTTTAATGTCTCACTCTATTCTTAATAGTTACCTACATCACTTGGATATAATATAATATACTTAAAACTTACTTACTTACTTTCCTGGGACTTCCCGAGTGTCATAACTCGGTGTGTTCGTGGGTCACTGCTGTTGATCCTGGTGTACAGGAGTTACAGTGGTGGGCGTGTGGGCGGGATTAGTCAAATACTTAAAACTTAATATCAAAACTTTTATTTCCAACAAATATTATTCATGTAGTTCAATTAATTTCGACTGCACGGTTGGCCTAGTGGTTTTAGCGGTCGCCACGCCCCTTACTACTGCGCCAATTCCACACGAGACAACAGTCTGTGTGAATCACAAATTGTTGTTCTGAGTCTGGGTGTTCTTTGTGTCGTTTTATGTATGTTTATAAATTACCCCGCGACACAGGATGTATATTCCTAATGCGGGCTTTGTCTTTATAAAAAGGTTAGATAGTCGATTCACTAGTTTTATGCAAACTAGGTAGTTACACGTTAATCAAAACATACAATGTATGAAAAAGGATCAAATGAAACCTGTTAGAGTCTAGCAGGTTTAGGTCTAGCAGCTAGACCAATAATTTTCATTTGACAAATGTAAACAATTTTGAAAGTTGTTCTTTGTTACTAAATTTAGAAAGAGTTGCCTATAGGAAGTTAACAAACACGATATAAATGATAATATTGACGAATTCAAAATATACAACAAAAAAGTTAAAACAAAAATATATTATAGACAGCCAGCATCGATTAGGCCGCGATCGGAATTCGCGTAAAGACGTAGACGGGCATCGTTATCACACTCGGTCAATATTCGTCAAATTAGCATCGATGCAAGGCGGCGGGGTCGTCGACCCTGTTCGGCGAGCGTGGGAGCGGTGCGCGGGCGCTGTTTTTGCAACTACCCGCGCGACGCCGACCGACAACGACAACCCGACAGGTAGTCCGCACCCGAATCTTAAGTATTCCACTCGGCTCCCGTTTCGGGAATATTTTGTTCGTACTTGGCTTTAATCGAGACACAGACAAGTATTGAGTTTATATAACCTGTTTATATTTTCGAGATAAACGTGATGTATTCTTTTTGCACATTTGTGCAGTAGAGGTGTTTTTGTATTATTTTAGGAAAAATGTTTTGAGATTCGCAAAATACAGGTTTAAAGAAATTATTTGTTTGTAGTTGGTATTGTTTTACTCATTATTGCAATTTGCAATCACCTAACGCATCCGTTTACAGTTTTACACAGTTTCTGCTATCTAATAAACGTCTTTATTGTTTTAGAAATGGCGAATGAGTACCATATACTATCAGAAAATACATAACCTGTCAAAATCATAACCCTCCTTTGGCTCTTCCGTAGTCGGGTAAAAAGAAGAATTATGACATATTCTTATATACTTGACCACAGAACAAGTAGAATTGTTATGTAGGCGGGGTAGGCGCGCCGAAGTTAAGCGCCGATACCTCTAATAGGTCTGCTGGCATCAACTGAACGCTTTAATACACGTATAACTTTCGTCGGGAACGTAGCTGCGTAAAAAAATATTGCTATGCCGAACTGTGCGATAATTACGTGCTGAAAACGAAGCAAGGACTACAATTTACTCAAAGGAAACATATCGTATCATCGGTAGTCTCAAAACTTTTGTTTTTAAGCAATATTAACAAAAAACTAAAAAGTATTATGTAATACACATGAAAACCGTTATAATCTAATCTATTGAAATAATCATACATTACGTATTAAATTTAAGTATCATTTGCATAGTTGCTACGAGAGCACGCAATGAACTGCGTTTCCTGCGGGAATATTTCAAAACATTTGGCACGAAAATATTTAATAAAAGTAATGTTTACAATTATTTGACATAGGGATGTAGACAAATTCAATCGATATCGTAATGTTAAACTTTTCGATGTTATTGATTTTTACAGTGATTTTATGTTTAGTATCGTAGTACGATTTATATTGTACTATGGTTTTTAAAACAATATATGATTTTGTTTATTCGCAATTTTTTTATATAAAGTTATTTTGGAGAAATATTTGAAAACAAATGTTTTAATAAAAAGCTTATAAATATTTCATATATCATAACTTTACAGCTACCAGACAAATAAAACAGATTTGATAAAAAAAAAAAAAGAATGTAGGTACTTTTGACTAAATAATAAATTTGAAATATTTTTAGTAATATAAGTTAGTTAGCCATCAATCCAACGGCTTCCTGTACGATGTGGACGCAAAGAACTGGTGGTTGTAGAGAACTTGTGAAAATGCGCAGTCGTTTTTTATTTATTTAAAGTTTCTGAAATATGTATGCCTAAACACACAAAAATATAATTTATTTTAGGTAAATAAGGGAGTTGCAATGTTTTGCAACAGAAAAATTATAAAGTAGAATGAAAGGATATCAGAGTATCAGTCAAATAAATAATTAAATTAAAAAATATTGTAACATAATTATAATCGATAAATGTCAATATCACCACATCCCTAAGGTTTTCGAAGAAACTGTCCACGAACACAAATATGCAAGTGAAACCCTACCTTAGTTGAAAGGTATATGGTTGTATTTAGTAACATCGTAAGTGGCTTTTGGAACTTATATACATTACATCCTTTGGACGAATCAGGAAAGACTTCGTTATGTGTGTATAATATTATTGATCGTTAATGTGTGCGTCTAGGCGACACAGTGTATCTTGCACTTGCTGCTCAACACCTCTTCTAGTATATTCATTTGTTCTGTGTACTTGACTAAAACTTTTGCGGATTTTATAAAAAAAATAGGAATTAAAGCTATCAATAGGTAGGTAGATAGAATCCAATCTTATCGAAACGATAAAATTCATACGTTTATAATTCCTGCGTTAGTATATCATGAAATGCTAAAATTCCAATCTAACATGAAAAGAATCGTCTCAAAATAATTTATAAAACATCGGTAAAATCAACAGATCGTTAATCAAAAGATTTTTGTGAATAAGTCGATTTGAATTAATCCGGTGTCGCAAAAAACTGCGAGCATGCTTATGAAATATAAATGTTTGTACTCAAAATTAAGCTCTGTCATGTAAACTAATAACTACATGCAGTTACATTTTACAAGCAAAAACTTGTAAATCTTATAAAATTCTGAGAATATCACGATGACGAATATGATAAAACGGGAGGTTAAATGGCAATTTAAATTTATTTTAGAGAATCGTAAATACTTATTCGCTAACGTGCCACCAGGCCCACCGTTTGTCTAGTTGTCCACAACTTTCTCGCTCCTTAGTTCAGTGATCAGACTACGAAAGCATACGGCTAACGTTTTTAATTTTTGCAATAAAATCTTGTTTAAAAGATGCGAGAATTAGTTTTCTCATATTTTATTAAATTATAGATCTATTGCCAAAAATATTGCCTTCTTTTATAAGAGGAATACCATTTGATAGATAAAAATAACCAGTTTTAGAATACTCAGACACATAAATAAAATTATAAGCCAATGTTACGACGCGCGACATCCTAATCATCTTATCGAATTACAAATTTGCGTTTCAAATGATTCTAGTATTTTTTATATTTCTTGAGAAGCTTTTATTGTTATCGGCTCAGATAGCAACAGTATCAATTCGTAGAATGGTAATAGTTTAATTTATTTTGCAGACAGTAATTTAAGTTTAAAACCATTTGAGCATCTCCTCTCATCGAACTTAATTTCATGTTCTTTATTACGTTCTTCTACCCTAAAGTTCTTTTTTTATGTATGGCCCGCCAAAATGACTCTACTCTGCCTGATGGAAAGCATAAGCAGAATCCAAGAGTATTGGTCGCCATACTCACTGCGAATGCAGACAATGCAGTATGGCGACCCACACCATGGCGGCCTAGTAATGCTGCTGCATCTTTTAGTCTAGTCAACAAGTATGGAACTTGTTGACTAGACTATTTGGGCCTCCGGTCTCGCACTCACCACTCATGCTAAAATCAGCGTGGCTCTACTACCTTAAATAATCTTCTCTTTATATATAAAAATGAATTGCTGTTCGTTTGTCTGGCTAAAACTCGAGAACCGCCGGGCCGAATTCGCTGATTTAGGTTTTGAAATGTTTGTCGTAGTTCAGGGAAGGTTTAAACGGTGAGAAAATATGGAAAAATTGCGAGGAAGTTAATAAAAACAACAATTTCCTTTTGCCCATATAAACTGTTCTACCAACTTTCCTGTCAAACTTTTGATTGTCAAATCAAAACACGAATCAAATTAAGGGTTTTAAATAGACACTACATATTATTTATATATTATTATCGCGTATTTTAATATTATTATTTTGATGGTTGTTATTGTAGGTTCATTCAGAAATTGTTGTATTGACATATTTTGTTGGTTGTCACTGTTTAGTATGTAAATAAAAAAGTCTTTATTGCGCCATATCCATAGAGGTCATATCACAAACAAAATAAGTTAACGCTGTTAATTAAATCAAAACGCTGTTTTGTTGGAATGCGAAAAAATTATTGATATCAATCGTCTGTCGAACGTTAGACGAAAGGTTATAAATACAGGCTATTTTTTAACCCCCGATGCAAAAAGAGGGGTGTTATAAGTTTGACGTGTCTGTCTGTCTGTTTGTCTGTCTGTCTGTATGTCTGTGGCACCGTAGCTCGCGAACGGATAAACCTATTTTAATTTAGTTTTTTTTTGTATGAAAGGTGAGTTACGTGCGAGTGATCTTAGTGTTTCATGAAAATCGGTTGAGTCGTTTAAAAGTTATTTACTTTTTAAAGGGAACTCAGGTTATTATGTCGGTGGTTTTTTATCATAAATATACCTTGCACCTACGGCATATAAAGTACCTGTCATTCTATTACCGTTATTAAAATCTTCTATCATCAGTTTGTCAGTGTGTGAGAATTTTATTTACTAGGTCATCGAAGTCAATCAGATGTGCAACGAGCTGCCTCACGTGCAATCCGCGCTGATGACCAGCGAGAGACGGATAATTATAACATTCGTATTGCTATGGCAGAATTGCGTTCTACAGTGAATAATAATGACATAGACAGGCGGCTCCGTCCACTTAGATCCCCTGGGGGATCCATGTGGAAATTTCGTCCACACTGATCCCTTAGGGGATCTATTTGGATTTCGATTCGATTTTGATCCCCCAGGGGTTTCATTTGTAAGATTTTCGTCCACTTTGATCCCCTGCTTAAACCGATAAGGGATTTATCTGTATTTTTTATCCACATCGATATCCGATGGAATCTTTTAGAATTTTCTATATATTTTGATTATTAATTTAGAAGTTTTTCATAACAAAAATTCCATAAATATTCATACTTTTATTTCGATTTAAAATATTTTTTTAATGAATGGATTTAATACTAGGATTTTTTATGATTTTTAAGTTATGTAGGTAATCTTTGGTGGTGAAATGTATTAATAGGTATGGTAATAAACCTATATACTATATAGGTCATAAATAGCTATGCCACACAAAAAAATCAAAAAAATCCCTAAATATCGGTTTAAGTAGGGGATCGAAGTGGACGAAAATCTTCTAAATGAACCCCTGGGGGATCAAAATGTAATCTAAATTCAAATAGATCCCCTAGGGGATCAGTGTGGACGAAATTTTCCCATGGATCCCCCAGGGGATCTAAGCAGGGGATCAAGTGGACGGAGCCGCTTAGAATGGAACGAGTTCGGGCACACCAAACACAACAACAGCAAGCACAACGCAATGAAATCGAGCGATACCGCAGAAACAGTGCTCCCGTGAACCTGGAACGAGTTGCATTCCACTGCAATCCGGAAGTAGATTATTGTGCTGACAAATCCGTGACAATTGGGGAAATGACAATAAAATTATTTGTCAATATTTTAAAGCGTTAAAATACATTTGTATCACAAATAATACAGATACAAGGACAATTTATCACTGACTGGGAGCACTGTTGCCACTGCCAGATGTCCATCTGACCATCAATTTTTACAAATTTATTTTATGGTCAATCAAGATGCGGAAGTTGAAAGACGTTGTGCTCATAATCCAACAGTAAAACGAACCATTGTCCAAGAACTGCAAACGTTTCTTCATGAGAACAATAATTTAGTCAAAATATTCAAAATGGCCTTAGATCGTAAGCCATCGGACAGCCATAATATTGTAATCAGAGCTGACAAAACACCTGCTGGTGAGCATGCAAGGAGGTTTAATTCACCGACAATCGACGAAGTGGCTATTGTCGTTGTTGGAGAAATTTGCAGTCTAGAGATATTATGCTTCATCGTCGGAACAATGAATTGAAACGTGTGCCTGAAACGCATAGGTCTTATGACGCGTTACAATATCCATTAATCTTCTGACAGGGAGAAGATGGATATTATTTTAATATCAAAATGGTTAATCAAGTAAATGATAATGATATTAGATAATATTTTTAAAATTCAGTATCAACACAGTATCAGTATATAAAAATGTATCGCCGAAATGTATGTCCGCGCATAACTTCCGATCGGCTGCACCAAATTAAATAATTATTTTTTTATGTGTTCCTTATTGTTAGGTCAGGGTTTGTGTATAAGAAAAATTAAAAGATAGCGGAAAAAGTCTTTTTTTTGTCCGCGACGGGAAGCCTACACAGATATGTAAATATGGCGGTACGAAGTTCGCCGGGTCAGCTAGTAAAAAATATAATAAAAAATAGTTTTTCAAGCTCAGAAAGATCATCAAAAACTTGCTTAACATGGATGAGCCCTTGCCGTGATATAATAATAATAATGTTCTCCTAGCCGATAACGGCCACGGCGGCCAGTCTCTATGGAGACCAGCCAATTACGCAGGAGACATTATAGTGCACAAGTGTGTGCGCAAACACAGGTGCACTCTCTGTTCACTCTCTCTCATAATCCGATGGGATGGTTAACCGACACGATCGGGGAGAGATCAGGCGCAGGACGACCGAGGTTTACGTGCTCTCTGAGGCACGGGGGTTCAGATCCCAACTTTCCAAACTCCGAGCTGTTAAGTATCTCTATAATCAGAAAAACTCAATAACGCTTTTGGCCCGACCCGGGATTCGGACCCGAGACCTCTTGATCGGCGGTCGCATACGTCAACCGCAAGACCAACGAGGCAGTTAAATGCCTATATGCTGTGATATAGTAGGCACATAGCAATACAAATTCAGCATTTTACTACCAACATGGTAAGCACTAAGCAGTAGGTACTGTTAAGACCATGGCGATCTGTGGTTACTGCCTATGGACACTTTAGCAAGTACATAAAATCGAGCAACTTCGTTCCTCATAGAGCACTTCTAAGGTTAAAGCGGTTAAGAACACTATTACTTTTTGTCTTAAATATTATATACAAAGAAGACTATCTGAAGTGTTTTCTTATCGATTTTTTTTAATGTAATATAAGGGGGCAAACGAGCAGACGTATCGCCTGATGGTAAGCGATTACCGCCGCCCATGGACACCCACAACACCAGAGGCGTCACAAGTACGTTGCCGGCCTTTGGGGGAGAGGGAAGGGGGAGGAGTTGGGATACGGGCCTCTGGTATTCTCACATTCTTGGTGAAACAGCGCAGACGCTGTTTCACACCGATTTTCTGTGAGGCCGTGATATCACTCCGATCGAGCCGGCCCATGCATGCCGAAGCGTCGCTCTCCCACGGTTTTTAGGTTCATAAAATTTCAACTCATGAAATAGCTCAAGAAAAGAAAACTACCCGATTAACTGCTGTATTATTAAATACATCTTTGCTTATATCTTCTTTTATCAATCAATGTACTACTGCCTCTTACAATATATTTCATTATTTACTTCAAAGTGTCCCGCTGGCGACCGTAGATTTGTACCTACCCTTTCAGTGAACGAAACAAAAAATGGCAAAATGTAGGTGTTTAAAACGCCTGTACCTACCTTCGAGAATATAGGCATGAGTAGATATGTATGTAATTTTTCAGTTCAGTTAGGGTTTAATAAATTTTTGTTTCTGTTTTAATAATCTTTTGTTTCTAGCTTTTGGACGAGTCGGTTTATCTATGTTCAACAATCCGCTCGATGCTGTTCATCGTCTTTTGAGGATTCAAAGACATTATTTCTTAACTAATTAATTTTTAATAGCTACTAACATAATTTGCTAAGCAACCATATTAAAGTAGGCGAACCGAAACCTGATTATTTCGGAATATAAGTTCTCTCTAATACCACTTACACATTAATCTATAACTTTAATACAATAATTTCCTGTTTAATTAATGGCGCATTTGAACATTAAAAGCAATAATGTCAATCAAGATTTTAAGGCTAGTTTAGCTTGCCAGCTTGCCGCAATCATATTTTAAATTGCACTGATTATACGAGTACTTCACTGGACGCTAGCCAAATGGGATCGATGTTGAGATATCAATCTGTAAAATTTATCACAAATCAACTTCGTAATATAATAAGCTATGTCTGTATGTTCATTTGTTCCTTCATAGCTCCTTAACTACTTATTAGAACTGGACAAATAAGGTATCGTTAGAAGCGTCTTGATCGTCCGCTAGTTATAGGCTATATGACGTATCACTTAATTTAATGTGGCGCCCTCTAGCCGACATAAAGTACTGTATTAAAAAATAAATTTGAGATAAATATGCCGTGTTTGATATCATTGGAAAGGGCGTTACTTGTACATTTCAAATATATTATATATTAATAACGGCACCAAAACATTTTAAATAAAAAAAAACTTTTTCAGCATCGTTTTTTGTCGTAGTTGGGTTTAAATTTTTTACTTTTTTTTTATTTTGCTTTCAGATTTTCGACAAAAAATCGGACAACCATTTTTTTGGTATCGAGAACAAAAGAGCAAACGTATCACCTGAATGATAAATAAGAGACACGAGTGCATTGCATGCGTTTAAATGAACGAAGACTTAACCCCGAATAACCCGAGAGAGGCGGCTTTTTCGGGGGGTTAGACATCGGTAAAAAACATCGAAAGAATTCTTGAAGTTTTCTGTGAGGCCGTCGAATGATATAAAATCGCTTATACAAAATACAAGCAAGTATAATAAATTTAAATTATTTAAATACTCTCTTTGACCACAGCACCGCCCGCGTGAATCTCGAATGTATGAGCCTTGTAACTGTAAAATTTCATATAAATCCGTAACTTTTGCGTAAAGGGTAACAAATATATATTAATCTCACGAACTTTCGCATTAATAAAACTAAGTAGGAAAAGATAATATAATATTTTATCTCACTATTCTACACTTTATGTAAATATACTGTATCACAGAGACAAGTTTAATTTGCAGTTGGCCATGCGCCTAAATTAACATAACTAGTTTAAAAACAAACTGTGAAAACACCTTGTCGTGATACAAAGCGGAATTGTGATACCTGTTTAAAATATATGTAGTTTTAAGTCCACATGTTCAGGAACTCTGAATATTTAAAAAAAAATTACTCTCAGCTCTCTGGATTGAACAGCACCCTGGGCGAGCTTTAAGGATGTGAAACGGCCGAAGTTTTTAACGCGTTTTAGTAATGTATTTTAGTCGATTTTTATATAAATTTAGAAGCTTATATAACACTGTAACTTGTTGTAACTAGCTGATCCTAGTGCTATGGAGTGTAGAGGTAAGGATAACTATCTCTCTAACAAGGGTGGCGCTGCGGTAGCCTAAGATAAATATAAAGTAAGCTCCAAAAGTTATTAGAATAAAGTAGAGAAAAAAACATTTTAAACTACATAAGTGGTTGAGGTTCTGTAACCTGGCATTTTCCTAACTACTGTAGTCATAATTTTTTTAAATATTTGAACTCAGCAAACTTGACTACGTCTACTACAGTCATGTTTATGTCGTAGTTTGTAGGACGCCAGCGCTATTTCGGCAGGTACTGGAACCTCTATTTTTGGTATACAGCTGGTAACTTTTTCAATTTTCCACGTCAAGTGCACAGATAAAATCAAAAGCTTTTGACAGTAAGGTAAATACTGTAGTTGACTTGTCTAATATTGGCGCTGACATAACTTTCGTAGCAAAATTACCGGAAGTGTTCATTTTAAAAATCAAAAATATTTTTCTAATGCTTAACTTTTATCTATTATTATTTAACTATGTAATCTAAAGAGAATTAATTTACTTTACTTATTTAATTAATGTAAGTGAAACGTATAAAATTACCAAATATGTACATTCGTTTTCTAATCGTTTTAAATATTTTCAAGATATTTGCTAACTTAAAGCTGAAAGTTTGTGACGACGTTAGTATGTTTGTTACTCTTTCACACAAAAACTACCGATCAGATTTGGAAGAAACTTTACAGTCATATAGCTTTTACATGAGAATAATAAATATACTACTATTTGCCAGGAAAAACGATATACACGCGGGCGGAGCCGCGGGCAACAGCTAGTATACAAATGTAACATTTCTACAAACAATACGTCACTTTCATAGGATTCGATTTGATTCCTCAGACTCCTAATTAGTGTATTAAACAAACAGTATAGGTATGATATACACAAAAGACGAGAAAAAGGCGAATTGCTTTGAAGACTTTATTAACACATAATTCCCACACACTGCCTTACATTAGCGATCCATTAACGAAACCTACTGATAATGTACGTTTTTTTTGCCTTCGATATTATTTGTCTGAACACTGCATCGCTTTAGTGTGGATGCCAAATTCCATTTTTTTAAAGACACATCCCGCATTAGGAATGTACATGCTGTATCGCGGAGTACTTTACAAACGGACACAAAGAACACCCAGACTCAGAACAACAATTTGTGGATCACACAAAGTGATGTCCCATATGGGGTTTGAAACCACAACACTTAGCGCAGTAATAAATAAATAAATATCTCGGACATCTAACTCACAAGCAACGCCATCTAGTCGCAAGCTAAGCAGAGCTTATGTTTTGGGTACTAGACAACTGATACAATTACATATATACTTTTTTTTGTGAATACACACATATTATACATAGAAAACACCCAAACTCCGAAACAAATATTTGTAGATCATACAAACATACGACTCAGGCAACGAACCCGAGACCACATAATCAGCAGTCGCACACGCCAACCGCGAGACCAACCTGGCATTAGAAAACTGCGTGGCGACCGCTTAAAGCACGGATTAAGAATACAAGTGTAACTCCTATTTATCCCATGGGTATCGTAAGTGCTGTCTATGTGAGCAAACTATGCAGTACAACAGCACTGTAAAGAGAAAGATATACTTGACACAAGCTTGACGCCGCTACTACACTATGCTGGCTAGACGTTTAGCGTGGGAGAGCCACGCTTCGGCATGAATGGGCCGGCTCGACCGGAGTGAACCATGGCCTCACAGAAGACCGGTGTCAAATAGCGCTTGCACTGTGTTTCACCGAGTGAGTGAGGATACCGGAGGCCCATACACCCAACCTCCCTTCCCCCTCCCCATCCCCCTTCATATCCCCCAAAGGCCAGCCGCAGTTGTGACACCTCTGGTGTTGCGGGTGTTCATGGGCGGCGGTAGCCGCTTACCATCAGGTGATACGTCGGCTCGTTTGAACACTCTTCCGTAAAAAAAAGACTGGTGTACCAGCCCGTCAGAGGTCAAAACCTTCTTTCTATGGACATCAATGATACACTTCTGGATATTGACGTAAAAGCAATAAATACAATAACTTTCATCCAATGAGCAACTGTTGTTTATTAGAGTTAAATTGGTAAGTTATTTACCAAACTATTATAATTATAATTACGTTAAAGTAGACAAATATTATTTCTATGTAGTCTATGAAATCAAACCAGCCAAAATGTCATTAGAAATCATTACATTTGAGGTCGCGTTAACTGACAACCCTGAAATAGGTTTTGTCAGTTATTTATTTTCTTCTTTTATTTTGCTTTGCTGTTTAGGGCGCTAGCCCGCGGCGAGTTTTTGCAGCGCTACTAATGCGCTGTAGTCCCGTTTGCAACGCGCTACTAACGCGCTACAGCATCGCGACTATATCGATACAAAGAGCGAGCGTGTCGGTCGACATCGGTGGAAGAATAGAGGGAGGGTGGCGTTTGCAGCGCGACTGAATCGCGGTTATGGGGCAAGGGCACACAACTTGCGACCCCATCGCGGCATCGCGACTGTATTGATGCGAACGCGCGACAGCCTCGCTGCTGCAGCGCTGCAAAAAGTCGCCGTGAGCGAGCGCTCTTAGGTGTGTGCCTATGACTCATTCTGTGGTGAATCATGTGAGAAGAACTCTTATTGCATACACTAGGGTACTAGTTTCAACAAGTAGGAACATGTTTATGAACTTTCCAATATATTAATTTGTAATGTTGATACAATGTATAGTTATGAGATGGTTGTAAAATAAGGATATTAGGTATTTTGGTAAAGTTAAATATTAGCCTGTTGGTCTAGCTAGTGGTTAGTGATCCTTACTGCTAAGCCAGCGGCGGACGTAGGTTCGATTCCAGCCTGGGACAAATCTTTGTGTGATGAACAGGATTATTTGTTCTGTGTTTGAGTATAGTTTATCTGTAATATGTATGTAATCCCAAAATCCTTAAAGAGTGGTGTGCAATGGGAGAGGCTTATGTCCAGCACGGACTACAAAAGGCTGATGATGAATGATGTATATATCTTACCGTGGGAGAGCCACGCTTCGGCATACATGGGCCGGCTCGACCGGAGTGATACCACGGCCTCACAGAAAACCGGTGTGAAACAGCGCTTGCGCTGTGTTTCACCGAGTGAGTGAAGATACCGGAGGCCCATACCCCAACCCCTTCCCCCATCCCCTTCCCCATCCCCCAAACGCCGGCAACGCACTTGTTACGCCTCTGGTGTTGCGGGTGTCCATGGGCGGCGGTAATCGCTTACCATCAGGCGATACGTCTGCTCGTTTGCCCCCTATTCCATATAAAAAAAAACTGGCTGCCTCGGTGGCGCAGTGGTAGCTTATGCGACTGCTGTGCTTGAGGTCTCGGGTTCATGATTTTTCACCATAGATGGAATCTGCATATATGTGTAATAAAAGTCACGCTTCTTGAGGTATTTCATTCTATGTATTTTGACCTTTTCCGTACACAAAATACTGTCTACCAATAAGGGAGAGGTATTAAGCTGCCAACATTGTTACAATGTTCTCATCAAAATCAGAGCAACTTTTCTCAAATAAAGCAAAAACTACGTCATTGTTATTATAAACTTAATTATTAAAGAAAAAAACATCAAAATTGCGGAGTGCAGTATCTCAGGACTCTGCGGCTCGACTCGACGACACACTTTGAAACGACTGTCCACGCTTTCATGCGAAAACCTGTTACTGTGTAAACAGTATTGCTTGTGTGTGTGTCTTTGTCGTACTTAAATCAAATTGCGCTCGAATCACCCAACGTTTTATACTAAAACATTTGAACAAGTCAAGAAACCGATTTAGGAGCATCCGAACATTTGCGTCAGTTGAAAAAAGTATCGATTCGTTCCGTATTCATATACTTTCTAACTGTTAAGCAACATAAATATTATTTAGGCGTAAAACATATTTATAAGGTATTGACAAACCATGACTAAACTAATAAAATTGTTCGTGAGAACTGAGAACCTATCAGAGTATAATTGTTGGTTGGTAGAAGTTCGAATTCTAAACTTTTTAGTGATGTCATACTTGATTTAGATATACAACTACATATTTCAAAGATCTAGGTATACTATAGAATTAATTTTTTTATTCAGTTTCATATGTATATTTTAATTTTGCCGGGGTTCTTGAACTTTATATAGTCTTCGGACAGTTTTGACATCTTGACCTCATTTGACTTTTTTTTAAATCTGTGAAAATTGGAATCTGCGATTGTAGGAGTATGAAATTAGGCACTGTTGAAGTTTATATGGAGGTGGAGTGCATAAAGCTAAAAAAAAATTAATTATGCGAAAAACCAGTGCAACGAGTTCTGAATTCATGTATGTTATGTCAATTCCCAAGAAACTTTGCTACGAATTTAGCTGGGTCACGAAAATTTTAATAACCTGCAAGAGCGACAAGTTGCCAACAAAATTGCACCATGCATTCAGTTATTCACGTTCAATGTAATATTAAACGAATGCACCTTAAAAAAACGTTCATAACTAAAGACATAAAAATCGTAATATCACTACTTAAATAAGACACAAAAGGAAACTTTGAACTAAAAAACTCTCTGTAGGTAGGTAAGGTGCAGGTAATTGAGTGGTCGGAACAGTAGTCTGCGGTACTACTTCCTTACAATAGAAAATTATTTAAAACTAAATAGAACAAAAAGTAAGTTATTCATTGTCCAAGTTGAAAATTTCTACAATAGAACTACACTGCAATGAATAAGTTTAAACTTTTCCTTGAAACAATAGAATATTAAATCATAATTTTTCTCGAACATTTATGGCGCCTACTTACATATATGTTGTTAGAGTAACAATTTTAAGACGCATGGCATGGCGCATGACGACAGACAGAAGATTTTTTTTATGTATGAGCCTGCCAAAGTGACTCTACTCTGCCTAATGGAAAGCATGAGCATAATCCAAGAGTGGTGGTCACCATACTCATTGCGAATGCAGACAATGCAACAATGCAGCATGGTGACCCACACTATGGCGGCCTGTTGAGATGCTTCCGCATCATTGGGCCTTCGGTCTCGCAATAATCTACTGTAACCTAATCTGTAATTTTAAGGTGGTATTCTGTGAGAGCGTAGTACCGCCCGAGCCGGTACGTTCATGCTGAAATCAATGTGGCTCCACAAAAAACATAGAAAGATAGAGTGGAGATAATTTAGAAGTATGCCATATGCCAAGGAGCACAAGAAGAGATTGATGCAGAAGCGTTGATGTGACTTTGGGCTCACGACATAGAAGTACTTACCGCAGATTTAGACAAACAACGTTCACAAGTCCTATAAATCGTTACAATACGATTTTCATGATCGCTTAATGCGTTACATACGTACATAAATGTGACATAACTAACATACGCTGTATGTAATATTAAAAAAAAAAGTTAATGTAATGTAATATGCCTTTTATTTAATAAATATTAATAAGTTAATAAAAAGTACAAACAATAATAAAACATCTTTTTTTTTAATAAATTCGTATTTCTTACACTTCTGAGCGCGGTATGTTTGATGTCCCTAATAAGCGAATTAAACGAATTAAAAAAGTAACACATATGTACCTATTGAAATTAGCAGCAGAGACAAACCAAACAAAGTCCCAAACTTGTCTGTCTGCCAACCTTCAAAAACTTTTCTTGGAATTGCCACACTTAATTTAGCATAATACTTTGTTACTTTGCCTGAAAACGATTATATTTCTAAGGAAACACCTGATCAAATCATTCTTGGAAAAGCTTAGAAAACATACACTTTTGTCCGTATTTTCGATGCCGAAGACAAGGGAATGTTAAAAAAATATATTAGAGAGCAATTTGATAAATTTTCCATGCCCGAGTGGGCGTTGGAAAAATTTACATCTCAATTCAGGTCAAACGTAATCCTTTACACACAGTGTTGAAAAAGTTATTTTAATACTAGTAATGGAGCATTAACTCCGGTGTTTATTCCAACAGCATTCTATAAATTATTAAATTTTATAAAATACATGTTTGAATCTGGTATAATCTGGTATAACGGCTTGACTACAAAGTTCGATACTGTTTGGAGTCTGTATTCGAGATATTAACATAAATAGTGTTTCGTTGATTTTATCTAGACTCGACGCGGTTCTGGCAAATTCCATAGAATTTTGTTTCAATTCCAAGTATTGCACGAACATGTATATTAATATTTAATTACTGTTTATTTAGTATTAGAGAAAATCAAAATTCTGTTTTGTAAATAATGGTTCAAAGCCTGTTAACAAGGTTTTAGTGGGTTGGTAGTTGAGTAGGTAGTTTTATGAAAAATAAAAGTAACTAAAAAAAAAAGAGAAACCTTTATTTAGCAAAGTAACAGATGTTTCGTACCTATTGCAACTTCACATACTATATCGAGTTGTTTTAGCCATCAATTGGTGTTTCAAAGTATTTAATGAAAGAGTGTCAAATAGGTAGAATCCCACCTTCGACTACCTTTCCTTGTAGTTCTTAAAAAAAATTATAAAATTTAAAGAAGAAAAACTTTTATTTAAAACAAGCTTTTATTATTACTTGTTAATAAAACTAAACGGTTATAGTACTCAAAACAAATCAAACCAGCCCGAACTCGATGGGTTTGTATCGTTTTATTGCGGAGCTCCTGTGACCATCTTACGGCTCCAGTTCAGTCAAGTCCAAATCATTATAAAATTGCACTGTCACGCTATATATTTGTATGCAAAATTGCAGCTTAATCGTAAACCGAGAAGTGGGTCAAATTTGACTTGGAAGATTTCATTGCAGACAAAGAGACAGTTGAAAGATTTCATTGCAGATAAAGAGACAGGTGAAAGATTTCATTGCAGACAAAGAGACAGGTGAAAGATTTCATTGCAGACAAAAAGACAGGTGAAACTAAATAAAAGCTTGTAAAATATATCTCGATGGAAAATGGCTACGAAACCGATGAAATAACCTTGAACAGTGGACTCGTTTACAATGTTGTTACAGGTGAAACTAAATAAAAGCTTGTAAAATATATCTCGATGGAAAATGGCTACGAAACCGATGAAATAACCTTGAACAGTGGACACGTTTACAATGTTGTTACAGGTGAAACTAAATAAAAGCTTGTAAAATATATTTCGATGGCAAATGGCTACGAAACCGATGAAATAACCTTGAACAGTAGACACGTTTACAATTTTGTTACAGGTGAAACTAAATAGAAGCTTGTAAAATATATCTCGATGGAAAATGGCTACGAAACCGATGAAATAACCTTGAACAAGATACACGTTTACAATAATGTTTTGCATCACCCACATTTAAATTTTTTATGTGCCAGTATTTTTTTCAAATGAAGTGCAATCCGTACTAATATGACAGGGAACTCTGTCAGCGTTTCACCGCTGTACCGATTTCAATGGAATTTGGCTTAGAGATACTTTGAATGTTAAGGTAGGACATGGGTTACTTTTTCCCGCGAAAACTGACATACGTAAGTTATAAAATGATTCTAGTAACAACTTTCATAGATCCAGCTCACCGTGGGAGAGCTACGCTTCGGCATGAATGGGGCCGACTCGACCGGAGTGATGCCACGGTCTCACATAAAACCGGTGTGTGTTTCACCGAGTGAGTGAGGATACCGTAGGCCCATACCCAACAGCTGCCCCCATCCCCATCGCCCAAAGGTCGGCAACGCGGTTGTGATGCCTCTGGTATTGCGGGTGTCCATGGGCGGTGATAATCGCTTACTATCAGGTGATACGTCTGCTCGTTTGCCCTTTTTTCCATAAAAAAGCTATATGTTAACGACTACTTTTGTAGTCGTTAAAATGTAGCTTTTTTGTTAAATTGTTCAAACATGTGTAGTAGCTTATCCCTAGATATAATAAAACAAAATACAGGGCCAATTCATATATCGGTGGAGTATTTTACTGTTTGAACTAAATAAATTCAGTTGCAATATTTCTATATTTTCTAGACTTGTTAAGGCGTGTTGACGTCATTCATGAGTGACGTCATATTGTAGGAGGCAGTGTTTGATATTTCATGGCGTCAATGGTTAAGTGAAATTCTCATAATGTTTATGAACTGTGCACATAAAATTGTTATATTCATAGCAGCTACATGAAATGTTCATTGTTTTTCTATTTGAATCAACAATCACTATTTATGAGATTACTGAGACCCATTCCTACCCGTCCCTCTTAAGTGAGGGCTCATTTTATTTTTGATTCATTTATTTAATCATGAAAAAAGTATTACATAGTATACTATACACATTAAATGCCTTTAAGGCCCAGACAGACGACGCGAAAAATTTCTTGCGGCCGCCGCGCGGTGGCAGCGTTTTGGCCGCGTACTTGTTTCTTTTTATAGCAATTTAAACTTTATTGACTAGTCCACAACGTACAAATTCTTAGTAGTGACCAAACCGCACGTCAATCTTGCTTGGATTTTCTTTGTGTTGTCATAAATAATATGTAATTACATCCTCTGCGCGCCTGTGTGATCCACCAGGACCCCTCCTGGTGGATAGTGCAACCGCCGCGCAGCAGCCGCGGTGCAGTGACGCGTGTCATATGAACGCGCCCTTAAGCGAGCAATTACGCGTCCATGAGAAGTTATGTTGGGCTTCAGCTGAAAATCAGCGCTGTGATCACTTTCAAGACCGTAGCATAAGCCGAGCTGTGGCGCTTTAATCACACAAATTACACAACACAAATTATTTCCCTGTTTTTATAGTGTTTGTTTGTTGTTTAGTCTTGTTAAATGTCTTATTTTTTTTTGGGTGAGTGTGACTACTAAATGTATTCTTTTTTTCAATCCTTGTAATTTTTTTTTATTGAATAAGGGGCAAACGAGCAGACGTATCACTTGATGGTAAGTGATTACCGCCGCCCATGGACACCTGCAACACCAGAGGCGTCACAAGTGCGTTGCCGGCCTTTTAAGAAGGAGTACGATCTTTTCTTGAAGGTTTGAAGGTCGTATTGGTCCGCGAATACCGAAGGCGACAGTTCATTCCACAGTTTTGTTGTGCGAGGCAGAAAGTTCCTAGAGAACCGCACAGTTGTGGACCGCCAGCCATCTAAGTGATGGGGATGAAACTGCTGTCGCGTAGGACGATGGCGGAAAGAGGCGGCAGGAATCAGCCCGTTATTATATTATATAAATTTCGCAAGCGGCTCCAACGATTTTCATTAAATTTAATATGCAGGTGGTTTCGGGAGCGATGAATCGATCTAGGTAGGATTTATTTTTAGAAAATTTACCAACAAAAAAATTGGTTTTCTGTAGAGTCGGTTTACGGACGATAGTGTAACGTGACAACGTCATAACAAAACATTGATGAAATGACGACGTACAATGAGCGTAACTCGACAACGTGTCATCCTTCGTCGTGCATGCAGCTGGCGGCGTTCATCAATTTATTAAACGTTGTTGTCACGTCAAAATAAAATATCGAGCCAAGCTCGGTCATAATAATTATTATTTTTACGGGAATTAACGCGATCACTTATTTCAAGGTATTACATACCTCTGTTTTGCTTGACGTTTCGACCAGGTTGCACTGGCCGTGGTCACAGGCGAGTCAGCCTTGAAATAAGTGATCGCGTTAATTCCCGTAAAAATAATAATTATTATACCATGGAACGCGAAAGTTTAAAAACAAGCTCGGTCATCCAGGAACTTTATTGATTACAAATTATTTGCTTAAACCATACAAGTTTTTTTGCGTATGAATATGTACCTATTCCAGTATGTGCTTACATTCTATTTGTATTAAAAGATGTTTTTTTTATAATTTTCAGGTAAGGCTGACCAGGGACTTACTCACAAACTAATTTATCTTTTAATTAAGCTATTGCATAGCTTTTATCGCGGGCTTTGAGGCCTTTGAGCTCGGCGACCGAATCAAGAAATTCCGTAACGTAACGAAAATAAAACCTGACACCCGAAGCTCGCACGAATCGAGACAAGCTCCTCCAAACGAAGAATCGACGAATCGAAGTGCGTGACAGAGACAGACAGATTCGTTATCATATCTTTATAATCTACTTATAATGCCACACAAGAAAATAAAATACTGTAAATTAAACAACCCCTTCAATGACGAAGACATTAATAAGGAATAGTTTAAACCTTTTATAGTATGCTGTGTAACGAAACCATATCGCTACTTAAAAAAAGTGATCAACGCCATGTAGTGTCGATGTTGGTTCTAATTTAATAGTTTAGTATTTTTCATTCACAATATTATACATACTGCATAAATAAAAAAATAAAAAATAATTATAATTGCTTGAGTTGAAAAAAAATGCTATGCCGCGGCAGTCCCCGCCCCCGCCCGCAACACCCGAGTCGTCGCAAGTGCGATAACGGCCTTTGGGGTCGGGGGGGGGGGGGGGGGGCTCTCCCACGGTGCCATCCCTTCTGGTAAATCGTTAATCATTTTTGGAAGAAACAACATAAATATAAAGGGTGACAATACATGTATGATTTATTTTCTAAGTTACATCTAGTTCCCCGGATTCTAGTACTCAAAACGGTTTTTAATCTGTTCGAGTCCAATTTACCAACCTTCACCTAATAACATAAAGATACAGATATGAAAATAGACTCTAAAAATATTTATTATTCATTAAATAAAGTTGTTAATTTGAATCTTAAATAAAATGCAAAATTTTAACAGTCAAACTAAAACTTTCGGACAATCCCAGAGCGGGTTGGCTGAGTGAGGTCGGGTTGAAAGACACCTGAGTACTTATTACAGCTAAAACTTTAATCCATGAACACTAAAACAAGACTTTAAGCTCTAAGTGTTGTGTCAACACTTAACAAGGGTTAAACGCTAATTAGGTATTTAACTAACAAGGATTTTACCAAGAAAGGAAAAGGAAAAAGCGTATTCCCACCTCAAGTACAGCCAACGCGCTTGTGACTCCTAAATGTCATGAGTGACGGTGGTCACTTTCCATCTAATATCTCGTTTGCTCTCTAAACTGTGTTCACTATTTCATTGTATTTCATCTGTTCTAAAATTTTTTTTTTCTAAAATAAAAGAAACCTAAGTTACTTATTATAACATCAGCTATCTGTACCATCAAAATCGGACGAGCCGTTCTATTGATTTGCCGGAACAAACAGACAGACAAAAGGCAGGAAAAAAGGTTTTGCTGTATTTTTGATGCTCCTTACACAGTATATTAAAATAATCACAAATTTTAACAAAAAAAAAAACGACTTCAATCTGGACCAAATTCAAATGGGGGGACCACACAGGAAGCACCAGCTTTCAAATAAAAAAGAATCATCAAAATCGGTCCACACAGTCGAAAGTTATGAGGTAACAAACATAAAAATAAAAAGCGGCCAAGTGCGAGTCGGACTCGCCCATGAAGGGTTCCGCGGCAGCAAGTAACATAATATAATTTTTATTTTATTTTTATATTTGTGTTGATTGAATGAAAGGTAAATTGCAATTTTACATGGTAATGTACATCATATATTTTTTTTAGATTTATCATGCTCTTATTTTAGAAGTTACAGGGGGGGGACACACATTTTACCACTTTGGAAGTTTCTCTCGCGCAATCTATTCAGTTTAGAAAAAAATGATATTAGAAACCTCAATATCATTTTTGAAGACCTATCCATAGATACCCCACACGCATGGGTTTGATGAAAAAAATTTTGAGTTTCAGTTCTATGTATGGGGACCCCCAATTTTTTTTTTTTTCTTATTTTTGTGTGAAAATCATAATGCGGTTCACAGAATACATCTACTTACCAAGTTTCAACATTATAGGTCTTTTAGTTTCGGAAAAAAGTGGCTGTGACATACGGACGGACAGACGGACAGACAGACAGACAGACGGACAGACAGACAGACAGACATAACGAATCTATAAGGGTTCCTTCCTTTGGCACGGAACCCTAAAAAACAGTCGAATCGAGATTGCAATATTTATTATTAACCGACTTCATAAAAAGGAGGAGGTCCTTTTTATGAAGACGGTTAATAATAAATATTGCAAGATATTAAAACACTCATGTACTTAAGTACAAATTTACAGTAAATGAATGTTTGAATGAGTATACAAATTGGTAATTCTAGTAAGTTTTTAATATTTTTTTAATACGGTTGCTCAAAAAGTGGCGTATTGCAGGGACGTATAGTGTTCGGGATGTGGGCTATTACATACTCGAGCTTTTTCTTTACCTTTTCCGAACTCGTGCGTTCTCTTTCCCAACTGTCAAAATAATGTATATTAAAAAGAAAAAACCAACCACGAAGTTTTTACTAAAAAAAGTTCATAGAAGTTTTTATGATTCATGCTAATATGCCTAAAAAGAAGCTACTAATATGTTTCAATATCAGATTTAAGGATTTGATTCAATGAGTTAGGTTAGGTTTCATTTCATTTCATCTCATTAAATTTCAGTTTCATTTTATATCAACAAAAAAAATCTACTGAAGACTTGGCTGTATGGGCATAGTTTCCTTTGCCTACCCAGAATAGGTGATGAAAAAAAAAACTCTGCTTATATTCTTTTACGCTTGGCGCCTTTTCCATTTTCCATTTTTCAAATTTTTTTTTAGTTATATAGTTGAGTTTATTGTGTTTTTATTATTATATTAAATTGCTTCATTTTTTCGCAACTCTGTATTAAAAATTGTTGTTTAGTACATGTGCGGAACCGTCATTGCAACTTGTTCCGACTATCAATCCTCACCTTCGGCTGCGCCTCGGCTCGGGTAGACATTTGTCGGAACTCATTGCAATGACAGGCTTTCCGCACTCGTAATGAAATATACTATTGTCATACCACAAGGGGTCGTACATGAGAAAAACTTCGTTCCCGATTTCTCCAACATAGATATAACATTTGACAACAATTTCCAATAATACAGTCTTCCCAACTTACACAAGATAACACGATAAGCAACAGCAACTGTATCAAGAAATGTGGGTCTAAAGTAAGGATCTAAGCCGAAATAGACGTAAGTAGAGGCTCAGGAAAAAGTAATGTAGTTACTCCACATATAAAACCTTTTTGAAAGAAAAACTGCCGGGTATATAATCCTACATGTATTTGAGTATAGAGGCATTCGTCATAAGCCGAGTTTTGATGGTTTTTCCACACCTGACCGAACGTTCCGTGTTTATCTTGCCTTTACCAGTGGATTAGGTAATCAAATCCTTCGATTCCCTGAAAAAATACGTATTTTCTTCTGTGCATGTTTGTTACAGACGCTATATATTGTAGGATTCGGAAATTTTGGCTGCTAACTTTAATAATAATGGTGTCTAAATAAACTGAACCGTTTTACAGTATTGTGTTTATAGGTATAGTAAAAAATATTTCGGACATCTAACACACAACGCCGTCTAGTCCCAAGCTAAGCAGAGCTTGTGTTGTGGGTACTAGACAACTGACACAAATACATATATACTTTTTTTTGTAAATACATACATATTATACATAGAAAATACCCAATTTCCGAAACAAATATTTGTAGATCATACAAACATTAGGTCCGACCCGGGAATCGAACCCGAGACCTCATGATCAGCAGTCGCACACGCCAACCGCGAGATCAACGAGGCAGTTAATATATACCTATATAATAAACTAGCTGACCCGGCGAACTTGGTACCGCCATATTCACATATCTGTCTCAGCTTCCCACAGGCAGTGTACAGTCGCGGACAAAAAAAAAACTTTTCCCGTTATCTTTTAATGAAATCGGACTATGTGTTATTGAATTACAACTAAGTACATATTTTGACTTTCATCCCCTCTCTCCAGAAAACCGTGCTGAATTTCGGGATAAAAAGTATCCTATGTCCTACCTCGTAGTATGAACTCAAATCATGCTAAGTTTCATTTGAATACGATCAGTAGTTTCGGCGTGATGCGCGGCCAAGATACAGACAGACAGACAGACAGACAAAAATTAAAAAAATTACAGTTTTGGCTTCAGTATCGATTATAGAGAGCCCTCCAAAAGAAATTTTCAAAATATCTTTAATGTACAGAATTGGACCTGTTACATTTTTATTTTAAGTATATAATAAATAATAGTAAGTTGAAATAATATGAAAAGAGTGTAGGGACTTAGGAAATATATAAAAGAGAAATATAATACAACTAATATGAATTGTTTTAGAGCAACTGATAAAAGAAGTATAAAATGAAGCTCTTTATTTTTTTTAAAACTACCTAAGACAATAAGGGATAGATTTTGCTTAGGTGTACCAGTTTATGATTACATCTAAGATGGCTCTACAAAAAGCTGGTATAATTTAAAATTTTCGTAATATTCCGTACCTTTAGAAAAACTTTAAAGACAGTTTAGCAGCAACATTACAAAAAAAACAAGTTCGAATTAAGTCGTATGCCTTCATTAAGCCGGATCCACTTTCTAAAATGTAAAAGCACTAAATAGTAGAAAGATAAAATTACTTGGCATGCCTAATAGAAAGCAATAGACAAAACCTCAACATTAATTGAAATAAACAATACCTTTATAAATAATACACGAATAGCATTTATAAACCTATTATAGAGACAAGTAATGTGACCTTAACACAACTAATTGAATCTGAGTTAAAGAGGCATAGAGGCGAGCACAGGCGGGCAGATACGCGCCACATTGAGATGTTTTATTATGCGCGTATGTGACAAGTGCAGCCAACGACTACTTTAGGGATAGTACACGCTAAGAGCGGAAGCGGAATTGAAGAATTAGACATATATAATAGTAGATTGATAACCTATACTTTTCACTGTATTCCACTTGAGTAGGAGAATGAGGAGATAATGAGGTTTACCAGCTAGTAAACACATTATACTTGCTGATGATCCTGAATGATTCATGAATCATTGTAATGTGGAATTATATAATTAAGACTGGTGTGTAAGTAATCTAAGGAATTATCTATCAGTTTTTTATTAACAACAGAAACTTTCTTTCTATATAACGATAAAGAAAAATTTAAATTATCATTATTTATTATTTTTTCTTCTTAAGTTCCTTACTAAGTAAAATACTTTACATTCTCAATTCGATCACTTAATTCTAATGTTCATTATTTTCTTTATCTAAGGTCGAACGATATCTTCAATTCAAGGCACATTAGACCTGACACGAATGTAAATGCCAGTTCTGCCGCTCAGGCCACATCTTCTTCCGTACGAGGTCACCCCCAGGATCGTGAATACACAGTAACTAACCTTTAAACTAAGAGGTTTATCATTATTTAAAACATGGCTTCCAACGAAACTGATTCGCACTTACATTTTCTGGTTTCTGATCAGTAGCCGCTGCTCCAGAACTGTCTGTTACCATCGCTCATTCAATAGACTCACAGTCACTATGTGTGCTACAAATTTTCACAAAGGCGGACAATCCAATCGGATTGAATTGATCATTTTCGTTTTGACTTACCCACTGGGACAGTTTATTCAAGGTCAATATATACCCGTTTACAGCCATATAATTAAGTTCATTGCTTATGTTTAAGGGAATATTGCAGATCTAAATCAAATTGCGTATATGTTTATTTAGCAGTCAATTTTAGTTCTAATCTCTTAGGAGTTGACGTCGAAAGTTTCGTCTACTGTAAGCAAAGCAACACAGATACGAGTATGTTATGTAATATTCAGAGCAGATACGTAATATATTATTTATTCCCCAGACAATATTATTTGTGATGTCTGTTTCACTTGATTTTGTATTTTTATTCAAATATCTGCTTTTACAAAAGTGAAGAGATGTTTTAGATGATAAACTGATTTTTTTAAAATTACAATTTAAACTAGTAATTGGCTGCAGTAGTGTTCGGTGTTTACAAGCGCTACTTTATCACATTATAAACTATAAAACCAATGGAATTCTCGATCAGGATGGCACAAGATCTTTTTATTGGAGATTTCTTAAAGTATGCATTCGGTGGCGAAATCACCACTTCGAAGGCTCAAAAAGTACTACACCGATTAAGTTCAACTTTTAGGATGATATACAACACGCTTCAAATATGATTTTTATCTATGTTTTACAACCGCAATATGCCAAAGCAAAACGTTGTAGGGTACAGCTACTGCTTTTATAAAAAAACAGGTGGCTATGGTGGTCCGTAGCGTTCATTCGGAAATTCACAAGGTGACATATAAAATTGATGGTTTGAATGGAAAATAATTTAACGAGTAAATGAGGTCGGTATAGACAATATTTTATGCCCGGAAAATTATTAATATTAAAGTGTAGCTGGTATTTTATGCGCTGTCATTTTATTTAATGTGTTTCATTTCACCCTCTTAATACGAAAGAGGATTTAAAAGTATACCTCACAAATGGGGCTTCTGTATATTTTGTGTCACTACAGATCTATTTTTGTGAAAATGTGTTGCTATTTATTTAACACTTTGTCTTTCAAAAATCGTTTTAAGTAGAATTATGTATTTCTACTTACAAAATTAAAATTATCTTTAGATGTATTCGTCTCCTCTATAAGCTCTGTTTAAGATATTCTAAATTTCAGTATGTAGCATTGTGTATATGTTCCAAAATAATATGCTAAATGTTAATGCTTCTAGCAATATAAAAAAATGTGTTTATTATTTCTCATACATCGTCATACACTAAATAAATTTGTTGTCTCGCTTCTTCCCGTAATTTTATAAATACAAAATGATGAGACCATAATTATAACAGATAGCTCATTAGCTTTGCATCATACAGTTAACTTATATTATTATATCAATAGTTCCCATAAACACATAGTGAAGTGTGTCTATTAAGTAGCAAGTATTATTACAACAAAAATACTTATAAAAATAGTATAAAACAAAGCAAATAATAAGCTTTGTTTATACGTTCGAAATACGTAGTATGTGTGTGTATGTGTTTGTGTATGATTATGTGAATGTGTATGTATGAATGTTTTCAATTGTGAGTGATTGCGCGTAAACTAATATTATAAACTATACTATACTATATATAACTAACTATAAATTACTATATCCTACTAATATTATAAACGTGAAAGTTTGCAAGTTTGGATGGATGGATGAATGTTTGTTACTCTTTAATGCAAAAACTACTGAACGAATTTTGATGAAACTTTACAGTAATGTAGCTTATACATCAGAATAACACATAGGCTACTATTTGCCGCGATAACACACATATACGTGGGTGGAGCCGCGGACAACAACTAGTGTATACTATATATACTGTGTAAATTGTTCATTTACTATATTATGTTAATGTATGTCTGAGGTACAAATTTTAATATAAGATCAAATTGTGTACTATTACTATATTATTTCTAAGCAAGTTTATAGAAGTTTATCCATAGTCCGTGTGGTGATAGATTGAGAACACAGAGTGTCACCACCCTATTCATTCCGTGGGTATCGTAAGAGCCGACTGAGGGAGCAAACTTAGCTGGAAACAGCACTGTAAAGAGAAGGAAAACTTGAAACAAACCTTAAGGCGCGTCTCCAGCAAAATTGTTGGCAATTTCAGTGTTTCCAACTGTTTACAACTCTTCAGAAAATCGCCAACTTTTGTTTCCATTGTGTCTACACCGAGTCACAAACAATTTGAAAAACATTCGAACTAAGCGTCACCATAGAGCCAATAAATATTTGCAACAAGCGTATTCTTGTGTTGACAACACAAAAGTTGACAACTTTTGTTCGGTGGAGACTCGGCTTTCTAGATAATATTAAGACAACAGACAACCTATAGTTGTCCATTAGTCGACTAGAAAAGGCTGTTAATCATTGATTATAATGAATTAATATTTTACCTTCATGCTATAACATTTGATCCGAATTATGACTATTTTTACCGGGAACGACATTGTAATAATGCAAAGTTGACGTCAATCAAAATTTTTGAATAAATTACGCGGTTGTGACATATTAACTAAGACCACGAAACGATACCATTGTCATTGTAGCAACTTACATGCAGAACAATTATAGATTTTTCCATCTCCGAGGGTATAGACATTTTCTGGTAATACACCCTTAAGAAAAGACTACTTTAAATAACCCTGACTTTTAAAAGCAACCCTATAAGTATACGTAAAAGCCACCGATGAACATAAAAAAATGGATCATTTTCAGTCTCTCCGCTTCCGCTTATGTTATGCACCCAGGCAGTTGCATGCGCGGGCGCAGTGGAGACAACAATGGCGGAGTCGGGAGGTCGCGACACCGCGTCACGCGGCCGCGCTCATGTTTGCTCGACAAACTCCGCTCAACGCCGCACGCTGCTCAAACACAACCGCTACTTTTGCTCTCTCACATACTACCAAATGTTTTTTTAGCTCTTTCAAGTTAAACACGCGGGTGGCATCACACATATGGTAATAACCTATTAGTTATGGATGTGCATGTTAAATGTTAAAATGTTATGTAAGCTGTAGGCTAGTTAAATCTTTTAGCAGTAAAATAACAATGGTAAAACTAAATACCAATAATAAAGTTTCTGAAAATTACTACATGTTATGGTGTTCTTTCGGTCGAGAACAAAACTTTTTATTTGTAAAATGAATTTGAAAAAAAAACAGTTCCTCTAATAGGTTTTATGTTTTCTTCCAACGACAACGTGTATCCGTGTGTATAGTTCATCATCATCATAATGCCTTTACCAGTCCACTGTCGGACATAGTCTGGTACACCATAGGTGAAAGTTTATGATGATCACAAGCTATAAAAACAAACAAAATACTCATATTTTTATATAAAACCATAAGCTAAGATTGGCACATATATACCTATTTTTAAATACTCAAATAAATATTATCTAACATAAAAATAAATGCCTGTAGCATGTACATATAGGTTTGGGTTCATTGACGCCTTGTACTGCATGATAGTCTGTGGATAAATTGATGACATCTCGTGTCGTAGGTGTTACCGCGTCGTTCCAAATGGAAAATCACCCACGTAAACGCGAAATGAGGTTTAGATACGTTTTAAAACCTCTTTAAAAGTAATTGGATAGAATCAATTTTCTGATTTTAAAAACTCTTAGGTAGAAGTTTTATTGGTGACGACTTCTAAAACACGCACCAAACATTATTTACTAGACAACCGATTCTTTTCTTATCTATATATAGTTAAATATTTATACCTATATTCATCATCGCAAAATTTATGTAATACATCATTACAACTGATCAAAATCGATCAGCTAGCAGAAACTTGCGGGGAGTCTCAGAAAAATTCACCACAAAAACGTTGCATGGTCATGACAGGAGACAAATGAGGATCTCATAAGAAAAGTCACAGGAAGCCTTTAGAAACAAAAAACACTCAGACTTTAAGAAAAGTTCCACACTTCTAGGTTTTATAACAATTTTCTTATCATATTTTATACTTTGATCTGGCTAATAAATATTATAGAAATATTTCATTGTTATGAAACATGTAAATTTTTATACTTCAGAGCCAATACTATTTAGCCCCAAATACTTTGAGTACCTAAATAATAAAGTTATTTTGCATTCGTTTAAATTAGTTTTTCCCTTTGTTTCTAAATGTACATGAATTTATTGTAATTATCGTTGATCAATATGTTATTATCTGTACTTAATATTATAAAACTGAAGAGTTTGTTTGTTTGGCTGAACGCTCTAATCTTAGAAACTACTGGTTTGAAATAAAAGATTGTTTTAGAGTTGGATAGTCGATTTATCGAGGAAGATTATAGGTTTAACATCACCCTCATATCAATAGAAGACGAACATTAATGAAACAGGTTGCAAAAACGTTTAAATTTATGCCTTTTACGAGACAGAAGAAGTTTCGTGGGTCAGCTAGTGCACGTACTTATATGGAGAGTTATCAGGCTGTAGGCACCGTGTGTGGCCGCACTTCACACTTGTCGGAATAGGCGGTTGAACAAATGTTCCAGAATATTTTAAGTGTGTATTAATAGGTGCGAGCATCGTCTCACATTGTTATGGGATACACATACATACATCTCAAATTATTAACTTATATTTTACTTATTGAAACACGTTTAATGACAGTAATACACACATCAAAAGTGTCTAGGGATCAACATATGTGTCTAGGGATCAACATATATTTTTGCAATAACTTTTCTCCTGATTGATATTAATTAAAATTTTCTTTAAGGATTCATCAAATAAAGTTTTTTCGTTTGTCACAGTAACGATAAACCAAGTCACCTTTGCATTAATAAAGAAATTTCCCATTTTCCTAATAAAGGGATTTTTGACATTTGAACCGCTAACATTAAAGTTCGAAAAAAAAGACTGAAATAACAGTTTTCTTTAAAATTTTATTAGGTAACTTAAACAATTAATAATCCGTGTTTCTACCGCGAACACTAACAACACAAGAATCGGTTTGGCATACTCAAAATGAGTTCATCCAAATCACGCTGTGGAATGGCCGCCCATGTTCGTTGCAACAACAAAAAAAGGTCTTCTTGCGACTGGATACCCTCCATATTCGGCAGAGCTCTTCTCTGTAGCATATCCCATGCATGCTCAATCGGGTTCAAGTCTGGCGACTGAGCAGGCCAGGGCCAAAGCCACATCTCAATCTCAAGAAATCCGCATAAAAATGCTTGATCCCTAGACACTTTTGATGTGTGTATTATACTAACTGAAATTCCGACCGACATTCATTGTTTAACATTTTTGAGTCATCGTCGTTATCTCAGCTGGAAGACGTCCACTGCTGGACAAAGGCTTCCCTCGAGAACCGGTCCTGAGCTGCCTGCATCCATTTTTGAGTTATATCAAAGAAAATTAGACGACTGCCTCGTTGGTCTCACGGTTGACGTGTGCGACTGCTAATCATGAGGTCTCGGGTTCGATTCCCGGGTCGGACCAAATGTTTGTATGATCTACAAATATTTGTTTCGGAGTTTGGGTGTTTTCTATGTACAACCCGGTCACATTATCTCGAGACCTGGCGTCGATGACGTCACGTCGCGTCGGCGCTCTGATATGGTGCGCAAAACAAGTATCCTCTAGTAGGATATTATTATAAACAATAAGATTTCCAACAAAACAAATATTGTGTTAATTAATTTAATGTAGGTAATATTATAATAATACGTGTATCGTTGCTAGAACCTTGACTAGTACTCGTACTCGGTGTAGCATGTTGCAGTGACGCATGCCGCAATTCTTTGGCCTCCTTTTTTATTCTCATCAAAGTACATTTTGATATTCCTGTTGCAGCACAGGTTCGTTTAACAACTTGATCTACAGGTATTACGAATTGCTTGTTAGCTTTCTCTGATTCAAAGAAAGCGAGAACTTTCAGGATTAAATTTCTTGCTTCACTGTGAATAGGTTTTCCCATATTTGAAAATAATTTCACTGTCCCACTTCAAAGCAACGAAATAGTAACAAAAATGTCCAAACTAAACCAAAATGTCCAAACTTAACAAAAATGTCCAACGTTGCAACAAAAACAATATTTTAACGTAACAGCAATAACAAAATAACAATAAAAGTCCAAACGTAACAATAACAATGAAATGTTTAAAAATATACCACGAAAACAAGTCAACGCGTATCGGCAACGAAAGTGCTAACCGTACTGCCACGCCGTGGCGAGCGCGGGGAGGTGAAAGGAGAACGGGGCGGGAGGTTCGCATTCCAGCGAGGTCTCTAGATAATGTGACCGGGTTGTATAATATGTATGTATTTACAACAAAAAAAAGTATATATGTATTTGCATTCGTGGCTTTCGTGTTTCATTTTGAGTGGGAGACCAGAGGCCTAATGATGCATAAGCATCTCAAAAGATCGCCAGTGGGGTCACCATGCTGCATTGTTCATTGTCTGCATTGTCATTTGCAGACATGGTGAGAATATTCGCAAAAAAGGTCGAAAAATTTCAGACCACTCGCGTACATGGCATGCTTCAGTTCAGTTTGAATAAAGAAATCTTTACTGATACTATAAATGCGTATATAACCTTGTCTGAATCAATGAAATTGGGCATGGAAATTAATTAATTATATTGAGGAAGGACATCTAATAGGCGGGACACACTACAACGATTTTTTGAGAAATATCTGAGCCAATTTACGTCCACACTATCGATTAAACTGCACAAACGAACTGCACAGTTAAGTCGCTACGATAAATCGTTGTAGTGTGTACCGCCTATAAAGGCAACCGCTCGATAAATAATCGACATACGTGCACAGTTAACTATATTTAAATCTGTAAGTAAAGATTAGTTGGTTTGTTAATGTTAAATTAATACTACGAGCCGGCGTTAACGTAATGGTCAGACCTGTGATCAAGTGCTTGCGGATTCGAACCCTTGCCATCGACACGAACCTTTCCCTTTCAAAAGGATTAAATTGACATGGATAACTTAACGAGCATCCCGGTAGGTATGTCTACATAGTAAAGTACTTATATGCGCCAAATAATGTTTGTTAACTAAATTCATTAAATAGTTAGTCTTTTAAAGTCGATGTTGCGAACTGTACCAAATGATGTTGTCAGTTCAGACAGTCTCCAAGCTGCAAGAGCTCTCCCTCATCCGCCATACTCACCAGACCTTACACCTTTTTTTTTTTTTTTTTTGTGCGGAAATCCCCTCGGTACCACCGGCTGGTGGTTATGTCGGACTCGAACAGACTAAAAACCGCACACCATCTCGGGTACTAGAAGCCGGGGAACCAGGTGCACCCTCGAAAGGAAAATCCCTGGAACCCCGACGTACCTCGGACCACCCACTATTTGTAGGTGGCCCCCTCCTGTGTAGGAACCCTAACACTTCTATTCGGAATAAGGCGCGAGCACATTATAGAGCTCGCGCCGCCGCCCCGGCCTGCTTCTGCTAGGGTGGCTGGTGGCCTCACCTGTCACCCTCAGGCACCACCAGACCTTGCACCTACCGACTATTACTTTTTCCAAAATTTAGACAACTTTTTAGTAGGTAAAAAATTCAATTCCCGAGAGGCAGTACAAAATGCCTTTGAACAGTTTGTTGCCTCCCGTCCAGCTGATTTTTACAAGAAGGGCATCAATAAACTGCCAATGCGTTGGCAAAGATGCGTCGATTGCATGGGTGATTACTTCGAATAACAGAAATAAAAAAGTTTGAAAAAATAAGTACTTTCACTTATTGCATACAAAACGGCAATTTCATAGGTAAAGACCTATTATTATCAACACAAGTTCATCACACCTACAACATGTTGCTTTCATTATCATCATCATCAGCCTACTGTTATACATAGGCCTCTCCAATTGCACGGAACTTGGTTCGATACTCGTCTTCTCGCATCCAACTCGAACCAGCCGTCTTGCGCAAATCATCACTCCACGGCCTACACAACGTTCGCCGAGACGCGGTCTCCACTCAAGAACCCGTTTTGTTGCTTGTTACTTTACAAAACTAAAATTATATAAATCAAGATATAACAAACAATATAGTGTTGTTACAAGCTTTTTACCCGACTGCGAAAGGAGGGTTATGTTTTTCGAGTGAATGTATGTATGTATGTATATTTCTTTGGCACGCCCTAGAGCCTAAACGGCTTGTCGTATTTTTATGTGAGTATTGTAAATTGGAAAATAACTGCCTGTCTGTCACGCTTTCACGGTTAAACCGATGCACCGTTTTTAATAAAATTTGCCATGGAAACACATTGATTCTTGAGGAAGGACATAGGCTACTCTTTACCGCGGTAACAGACATACACGCGGGCGGAGCCGCGGGCAAAAGTTAGCCTCTCATATAGTTTGGATTAGGAAAGCCGCGTGAATTTTGGTACAATACCAACATAACATAGTTTTGTTATATATACATAACTTCCTTGAAAATATACCTGGCCTGGTGGTGAAACCTCTCTTCTTAGAAGAGGCCTTTGTCCAGCAGTGGACTTATAAAGGATTTTGACGATGTAGTTTAGAAAATAATCTAAATTTACCAAAAAAAACCGACTTCAAGAACTGGACCAAATTAAAATGGGACCACACGGGAAGCACCAGCTTTCAAATAAAAAAAGAAGTAGGTACATATGTTTTTGTAACAAAGTTGTTCATGTATGTATGCTATGCATAGAAAAGAATAAATATAAAAATATTCGCAGAGCCAGAATTATCTCAATTCTGAAACGAAATAGTAAACTTCATAGGAAAATCTATTCATCTACTTTAAATTTATATTCCTTTCAAATATTAAAGTAAATCATAAAGATCGTCTTTTACAAAAATATAACGAATACATCAATATCGGCAAATTACAAATTTCTAGACTCTGCGCGGTTCAAATTAGACATTCGTAGTTCGTATCAGCAATGAGAGTAATGACAGACCCGCACGTTAGACTCGCTGCGAATTACGTGATAATAATGTAAACGAGAGATGGACCGGTAGTCGAATTTCGCCCATAATTAAGACGTATTTAAATCTATACAACTAAACAATTTTTAAGTGTTTGTTTGTAATTTAAAATCAACAGCTGTATACGGTACTAAAATCAATGAAGTTTTTTTTTCTTTTTCGAGTACTCTCTGGGACGGCTGGACCGATTTCGATAGGACTTTCACGTTCAGATAGCTGGTGATATAAGAAGTAGCTTCGGCTACTATTTTTCAGACTAGTTTCTGCACGCAGTGTTAACCGCGGCACAACAATAACCGCAGGCCTCAGCTAGTCACCTTGAACTTTTAATGTTAACTTGAATCGTTGGTCTCGCGGTTGGCGTGTACGACTGCTGATCATGAGGTCTCGGGTTCGATTCCTGGGTCGGACCAAATGTTTGTATGAGCTACAAATATTTGTTTCGGAGTTTGGGTGTTTTCTATGTATAATATGTATGTATTTACAAAAAAAAAAGTATCTATGTATTTGTATCAGTTGTCTAGTACGCATAACACAAGCTCTGCTTAGCTTGGGACTAGATGGCGTTATGTGTTAAAATGTCCGAAATATTTATTATTATTATTATTAATTATATAATTTAGAAATACGTCGACGGGTAAATTTTTAAATGTAACACATGTAATTAATTTAAAAAGATTTTTTTAAAAGCAAGCTTTCATTACTTGTTAATTAACAAAATAACTATAAGCCCTTTTATTAAAATTTGGGACCTATATTGGGTGGTTATTCAGAAATATGAACGCCGCCATTTTGTTGCGGCGGCCTTTTTTGTTAATAATAATACCGATTGTATATAATTGCATTATCATCAGAACTAAAGGTAAATTTCAACTTTCATCTCAATCGGAAATCGGGAAGTGGATCAAATTTAACTTGCAAGATTTGATTACAGACAAACATCGGGACAGGTGAAACTAAATAAAAGCTTGTAATAATAATTAGATATTTTCTTCTACATTGTTTTTGGTGTCATTTTTATATATTTGCAAAAGCACCAGGAAAAGACGAGCATCTTGATGAATGTGAACGAAGCAAAATCTGTGTCAGGACCAGGGCCTTGGTAAGTGGAGATCAATTGTCTCTACCCACCCCTCTGGGAGATAGGTGTAACATTATGTATGTATGTAAAAGTTCTTTAATGGGAGATATAACGAACGAGAATTATTTTTCTTCCTGGTCTATTAAGAGAAAACCCAGAGTTCGATGCCCTAGTTTTCCTATTGATAGAACAACCTAGAATTATTTTCCAAGTAGTTCTATTGATATTACAAACCAGAATTATTTTCCTAGTAGTTCTATTGATATTACAAACCAGAATTATTTTCCAAGTAGTTCTATTGATTTTACAAACCAGAATTATTTTCCTAGTAGTTCTATTGATATTACAAACCAGAATTATTTCCTAGTAATTCTATTGATATTACACACCAGAATTTGTTGTACTAATTAATCTATGAGTAGAATAAAAATGAATCTTTTCCTTTAAATATTCAGTGGTAGAAAAAACAGTAGAATATACGATAACGACACCTTTTTATACATAATTTGTGTATTCAATAGTGACAATTTCCCGTTTGTAAAATTTGCTGAAAATGCGTATAAGGGATTCCAGTCACGTATCAATACATACATAGATGTATCAGATCGATTTCGAGACTCGTCGCACATGCACACGCCAACAACCGCAGTAGCGACGATTGACATTGATTAGTATTGCGAAGCCTGTCTCGCGCCTGTTCTAGTTGCAGAACATACAAGCCACCAATAGGTTGAGTAATTGGTACTATTCGCGTTTACTTGATATAAAAATAAAAGCGTACAGTAAATACTATTGTCAAAATTATTAAGAACTCTAAAGACACTTTATTATTACTAAATAGTTCTACGTTTTAAGAGCTACACACATCAAAAGTGTCTAGGGATCAACATATGTGTCTAGGTATCAACATATATTTTTGCAATAACTTTTCTCCTGATTGATATTAATTAAAATTTTCTTTAAGGATTCATCAAATAAAGTGTTTTCGTTTGTCACAGTAACGATAAACCAAGTCACCTTTGCATTAATAAAGAAATTTGCCATTTTCCTAATAAATGGATTTTTGACATTTGAACCACTAACATTAAAGTTCGAAAAAAAGACTGAAATAACAGTTTTCTTTAACATTTTATTAGGTAACGTAAACAATTAATAATCCGTGTTTCTACCGCGAACACTAACAACACAAGAACATCGGTTTGGCATACTCAAAATGAGTTCATCCAAACACGCTGTGGAATGGCCGCCCATGTTCGTTGCAACAACAAAAAAAGGTCTTCTTGCGACTGGATACCCTCCATATTCGGTAGAGCTCTTCTCTGTAGCATATCCCATGCATGCTCAATCGGGTTCAAGTCTGGCGACTGAGCAGGCCAGGGCCAAAGCCACATCTCAATCTCAAGAAATCCGCATAAAAATGCTTGAGCCCTAGACACTTTTGATGTGTGTATTTAGTAATAATGAAGTGTCTCTAGCCAAATTATCAGGTCCACTTAAAATACCATGTGTTGTGTTGTCATGCAAAATGCATTGCACATGCAAAAATAGGAAAAATTCATTAAAAAAATAAACTCAATACTATAAGTTATAATGTTAAAATTAATTACTAAGTCAGGAAGTATTACGAGATAAGTTATTTAATGTAGGCGTATATTACAGTAAATAGCGTATAATATATAAATGTTTTGGTATCTTATCTCTGAATATAAATTCGGACTAAATAGCTTTTATTTACATTTAAGAAGTTTATGATTGTTAACATATTACAATTATGGTATCAAATCTCACTTAAAGCTGTGTTTTACGAAAATATTAATGGTAATTTTTCAATAATATTAATTTTAATAGCCGATCTAGTTACAATTCAAACAGCAAATGGAGCAATTAATGATAATTTTTTAGATAAATGTGATTTCACTAACTCTTTAATTGCCACTTTCAAATGTTTGATTTCTTTAAATTAGGTAGATAATAACTTATTACACTGATCGCCTAGTGGTCGAAATTCGACTATAACTTTTTATTTATTTTTTAGTTTTGTGCACTTTGACTCCATGTTAATTTAACTGTTTCGTTGATACTTCTCCGATGTTATAGTTTTTATAAAAAAGGATACATGAAAAAAAACAAAAATATCATACAAAGTATTTCCTTCTCGAATTAATATAATATAGTTTTTTAATAGTTTAGCCAAACAAGTAAACTGTTGCATTATGATAAGATTGATAAGTGTGGAAATATAATAGTATGTGGTATCCTCATTTGTGACGGCCCTGACGAACAGTACAGACGTTTTCCATTTTCTTCTTTTAATTTTTTTTTTTCAAAGTAACATATACTATGTCTATCACATAACATGGTGACGCGCGTAGCGTGGTGATGTTTGCTACCACAACAGAAGTCGCCATTAAGCCAAGCGCGTTTGTGCAACTGTTCTGTTTTCTTCTTTGGATAAAATCTATTTAGATAGTATTTACTATATAATAATTACAACATACGCAAGGCACCGTATAACAATATTTGTGGTTATCAATTGTGTAGAAAATATTCTTATATAAATACTAATAATTATATTGTGGTAATGTTTGTTGAGCTGGGTGCGGCAACACAGGTCCGACTGTTGTAGGGAGCTTGTCGAATGTCTACGTCTTTCGGCTGACATGAAGAGATGAATGTTTATTTGTTTACTTTATCGAGGGAGAACCACGCTTCGGCATGCATGGGCCGGCTAGACCGGAGTGATACCACGGCCTCACAGAAAACCGGTGTGAAACAACGCCTGCGCTGTGTTTCACCGAGTGAGTGTGGATACCGGAAGCCCATACCCCAACCCCTCCCCCATCCCCCTCCTCATCCCCCAAAGAGCGGCAACGCACTTGTGATGCCTCTGGTGTTGCGGGTGTCCATGGGTGGCGGTAATCGCTTACCATCAGGCGAAACGTCACCCCGTTTGCCCCTATTCCATTAAAAAAAAACTTGTGAAGAAATAATATAAACGAATACAATATGAGTAATGTTAATGGTAAGTAAATTATTACAAACTTTATGTATGTCACCTACACTTCTATTTAACTAAACAATCTCAGTCCAGGCTCGTTTATAAGCTACGTATAAGACCAGGCCGTAATGTATAACGGTTGGGCCGACAGGCAGGGGGAAGCCCAGGCTTCCCCCGAGATAGAGTCCCTATAAACGTGGCGTCGTTCCTGGGGGGACCTGAAATAACATGGTCCGGCTACTCCTCAGAGCCCCTGCCGGACCGGCCGCCAGGGTGGTTTTTAGTGGAATCACCATATACCTGGCTCCTCAGTCCCCGAGGAGCCGGAGATCCGAAGGGATTTTCACCTAGTCAAAAAAAAAAGGCTCGTTTATAATAGCAGCTAGTAACCTAGATTGAATGCATTATATTCAATATCACTTCGCATGTCAGTTACAAGCTAGCGCTGAAAAGCCTTTGTTATCATAGATAGCTGTCACGTCACGGTTATTGTGCCCCCATATCTGTCAGGAAGTAACGAGACTCATAGGCCTTTGCGTATAACGTGTTTGCCGCTGGCATAACATCGATTTAAAGGAATATTTGTCACCTATAACATGGAATCGATATTAGAAAGCCATTCGTTGGGGAATAGAGTCTAGACGACGAATTGAACTGAGTTCGATAAAGGTTACAGCTTTGAAATAGGTTTTATAGTAAGATTACGAAAGATATCAATCTATTATAATATGAATTCAGTAACGTGAAAATGTTTTTGACCATATGCCACTGTCTTTGATGAGTTCAAAATCACAAAACTAAGTTTATGATTCTTGTGGTCTGAAAAACATTTTATACAGTTTCTTTATTAACTCTTCATTAGGTATAAACACCTAAGAGTGTTTTATATTTATAATTCATACTAGCTGTGCCCGCGACTTCGTCCGCGTGGAACAGTGACTTTTGTTAGCAGTTTTAATTATTAAGGCTAATATTATTTTAAAAATAAGACACACGTTTCACTGTTAAAAATATATTTAAGTACATATTTATATAAGTACATAAAATAAAAAGTATTTTATATGAGCTTATTTCGACATTCGACATGGCCAAGGCTTTCAACCTGTTCTTGCACCGTTCGCTTCTCTCCGAGCTCTAAGCATTCGGTCTGCCTCCTAGACTCGTCTCTAGATTGACGCTTTTCTTCATCAGCGCCTTCGCATTAGAGTTCTTTGCGACGGACGGCGCGGCCTCTGTTTTTCTGGAGGTAAACGCTAGCGTACCTCAGGGTTCAGTCCTGTCGCCCAAGATGTTTCTTCTGCATGTCAATGACATATTAGCCCTTGGCAATATACATTGCTATGCAGACGATAGCCCAGTGCATGGACAATATCATGGATACCCTGCAGCCAAGATGGAGACGGTGAGGAAAATTGATAGGAGCTTGTCGCTGAGCTCGACCGGGTTTTGAACCGCATTTAACAATGGGGTGATGAGAATCTGGTCGAGTTCAACGTTAAGAAAACACAGGTGTGCCCGTTCTCTACGAAAAAGTCTCCGTTTCTTCCCCTCCCCACTTTTCAGAGCACTCAACTGCCACTACGGGATAAGCTCGGTGTCCTGGGCATGGAAATTTGCCTAGACCTCACCCCACGGGAGTACATCGAGGGCACCACTAAGGCAGCCTGAACACTGTGAGACGGTTTTTCGCGCCCGAGCATTTGTGTCTCCTTTATAAGACCCAGGTTCGCTCGTCCGTACTGTTCTCATCTTTGTGATGGATCCAGGCAGTATTTACTTGATTTTCTCGATCTTTTGCAGCGGCAAGCAGTCCGCATTATCAACAGTCCCGATACTACCGAGTCCCTGGAGCCTCTGCAGTTGCGGAGAGATATTGCCTCTATGGCAGTCCTCTACCGCTTTACCATGGAAAGTGTTCTAAAGCGTTCTTCCAACTAATCTCACCTTCTCCCTTCCTCTACAGAACAACACGTGCTGGTCTTAGAAGTCACCGCCTCAGTCTTAGAAATACGCTCTCGAACCAAACGGTTTGGTTCTGCATTGTCTGCTTTCTCAGCTAGTATGGTTGCCTCCACTGTTGGATTCTGCTTGAGTTTCCCTCAGGCTGAGCAAATTCTTCTCAATTTTTACTACGTTTTTGATTTGCCATCTTTTGCCAAAATATTGTGATTGAGCTGATTTGATACACGCGATTATGCTGCCCATTGGAAAAACATGTTTTTTCTAAGTGAACTGCAACTTTAACCGTTTGTCTTTGGGCTTTGATAATTTTTATTGCAAGTGTTGTTTTCAGCGGAAACTTCATTGTTTTAAATTAAAATTGCAGGTAAGTTTGAATTATTGGAATACGGGGAATTAAAACATTTTCTTTTACAATGTTGTACCCCAGATGTGTATTTTGTAGCCGTGTACCATTACATAGCTTTGGCGCTCAAGACTTCTTATTAATAGGACTGGAACATTAACTTTCAGTCTCAACTTATGGGAAGGCGCTCCTGATAATTCTAAAGAGTTGAGAAACTTTATGCATAAGCTATGATATGACTGGTTCAGTTTCCCTTGCATTGTTTCTGAGAGATATTCGATAACATCTTCCTCCACGTCTTACATTATTCTTTCTTTTATTTGATAACTGTCTCATTATTCGGCGGATCAGAATAGATATTATTTTTAGATCATGTGTGCTATCAGATACCAGGATTCACGTCTAAGTGTAATCATGTCTTTACTGTCATTTGGCATACAATCTTCTCCTATTTTTAGATGAGCATTTGCATATTGACACTGCTCATAAATAATTGTGAAGTTGTACTCGCATAATTGTATTAAGACAAAACTTTTTAACATATACCCATAATACATTATGTTTCATACAGGCATTTATTTCATCTTGCGGCGTACCCCTTTTGATTTTTTAACTGACTTCAAAAAAAGGAGGAGATTCTCAATTCGACTGTTTTTTTTCTTTTTATGTTTGTTACCTCATAACTTTTGACTGGGTGAACCGATTTTGATGATTCTTTTTTTTATTTTAAAACTTGTTTCTTTCTCATGTCATGGTCCCATTTTAATGTAGTCTAGTTTTGACATGTCATCCATGAGAAAATCATATAAATCTTCAAATCGCGACAAATTGACGAATAACTTAATTCTATTTGGTCGTTCTTGAAGTCGGTTTTTTTTGTTGTTAAAATTTTGTATTATTTTGTGTTTAAATCCCTCCGGATACTTTTCTTCCGATTTTTTCACGAAGAAAATGATTTGATTAAACAAAAAATCATTTAAACAAATCTAATCCTAGTGAATAATAATGAATTTGTAGTGGCAAAATTCAACATCCCCATGCGGCACAGTCGTCTGCTCTCACGTGTCTGCCCGTTAGGGTAAGCACACTTAGGCATATTGTGATAACTCAGTAAATGTTACATCTGAATAGCTCTAAATTTTCACAATCCTTGCATATTTCCATACACACTTTTATCCCCTATTGCTATTTTACGCCCTTTATGGTAAAATTTTTACAAAATTAAAATGACTTTTTATTTATATCTAATCAACATCCTAAAAAATAAATGTTATGATTTTAGCTTAAAATGACGATACTTTTGTAGAGATTTTTTAAGTTTAGAAACACTGTTTTGTAATTTGTCTTATTTATTTCTATTAATATAATTAACATACAAATCTGATTTATGAATGTATGAATGTATGTATTAATCTTAGATTATTATATTAATTTAAGTCTTCGTTGAAAAAGTGAAATAATTTTAATGAATTTGACATCCTTGTTTACTTGTTGCCAAGACGCCCTGTGTCACTAAGGCAACGCGCATGCGTGTGGCGAGTGAACAACCACTCTTCTATACAATCTTTCATCCCCCCTTTCAACCCCTTTTTACCTTTTTTTCGCAATAAAAAGTAGCCTATGTCCTTTCTCAGGCTCTAGACTATCTGTGTATCAAATTTCATTGTAATCGGTGCAGCGGTTTGGCCGTGAAAGCAAGACAAACAGACAGACAGAGTTACTTTCGCATTTATAATATAAAGTATGGATTCGTTTTAAGTAGATATCAATATGGTAATGACGTACCTACCTATACATCCAATTTCTTGGTTTTGTTCTCTATCATATTTACAAAATGACTAAAAACCTTTACTTTTAAAAATTTGGGAAATAAAAATATTTTTAGTGTTTAATAGACGAGATTCGTGAAACACAATGGACTGCCTGGCAAAATAGGTCACATGGCTCTAACAATGATTATTATAAAGTTAGTATTTTGTGTAGGGAGAATGAGCTTATAATACTTCTTTACCTGTGTGTGTTAGCGTAATAGAGATACCTACATAGAAATAATTTCTACAAAAATATTTGGCTTTATCAAAATATTCTTAATCATCAACTGAATATGACCTTTAAACTATACTTATGTAAGTGAATCTGCGAAGCAAGACTAGTAATATATGTAGTAATATGTAATATTTTAAAGAAAGCATAAGCTAGGTGTCTAAAATTGACTAAAACTTCCTTGGCTGAGTGAGCGCCGCTAATGAACCGAACGATCCACTCGTTTTTACGTTTCGGCGCGACTGTCCAATCTTGACCGTATCAATCATAATTGGCCGTTTTTGCGATTTCCAGAATCGCAGTGCTGCGTGCACGCATGGTGACGGCGGGTGGTGTGCGGCCCGCGGGGGGTGTCACTGTGCAAATGCACTCGTAAACCTGGCCCGAGGTCAACGCACCCCCTCCCCGCGCCCGCAAAGCTCGACTCGCTCACCCCTGGGCCTATAAAACGTTTACCGCTATAATATAATATTTATTTTATTATACACGTAGCAGGAGCTCGTCTACGGCTACGTACATGAACTGCATCATGCAATTTTGACTTTTTCTGTACTCCTGTTGTATTTTATGTATGGAAAGGTAAAACAATCGTATTCATAGACATTAGTGACGGTGCCTCAGTGCAAACGTTGCATAGAGTTGGCGAATCATTGATGTAATAAATGAATAATTAATAAACTATTCATCATTTTTAACGCACGATTTTGAACTCGTTAGAAACTACAACCTTCCTTCCAAAGTTACTAACTCTACATTTGTGATGATTTCATAGCTTTCTTTCGTAGATTTCGTCGATTTAGTAGAGCTATAATTTCATATTATTCGCGTTTAAAATGCGCTGTCATTTGACTATTTCTTCACGTCTGAGGCACGGATAGTTTAAGCCATAAAGAGCCTCGTCTAATACTCGGGTTGTGTTGTGGTGTCGCTCCATGTAAATAATCACAAATTTTAACAAAAAACCGACTTCAATCTGGACAAAATGGAACCACACGGGAAGTACCAGCTATCAAATAAAAAAAGAATCATCAAAATCGGTTCACCCAGTCGAAAGTTATGAGGTAACAAACATTTAAAAAAGTAGTTTGAAGTCGGTTATTATCTACAAATTTTAACAAAAAAAACCGACTTTAATCTGGACCAAATTTAAATGGGACCATTCGGGAAGCACCAGCTTTCAAATAAAAAAGAATTATCAAAATCGGTTCAACCAGTCAAAAGTTATGAGGTAACAAACATTTAAAAAAAAGTACAGTCGAATTAAGAACCTCCTCCTATTTTTGAAGTCGGTTAAAAAAGCAAAGTTGAGCTTGTCAAGTGGACCGAAAGCCGACCCCAACTTAGCTTGGGAAAAGGCTTGTGGGATAATGATGATGTTAGGTATGTAAAAAATGGACTCGACAAATAAGTGTGTTTGGACCGATAGACAAGTGGAAACCTTTACGGCTTTCCCTAGAGGCTGGCTAGGAGGGGCTTCGCTCCTCGGGGCACCTGAAATAACATGGTCCGTCAGCCTTATTCAGAGGAGGGCCTGACACCAGCCATCGGAGTGATTTTAGTAGAAACAACACATAATCCTGAACTTTGCTGAATGAGGTGTCAAGGGATTCGTAATAAAGGACCAGGTGACAAAGGCTATATACATTTTATCAAAAGTTTTTACGTAGTTGGGTTTTAGTTTAGCCCACTGCTGGACATACGGAATGATGGTCTAAAACCTAACTAGACTGTGAGAAAGCTATTGTCTCAAAAACCAGTGTAAAGCAATTGGTTTGTTGCTACATCTGCTTATTACAATATTAGTATCATGTAACAACATTAGTAGTTTTTTTTTTTTTTTTTTTTTTTTTTTTATGTTTGGCCCGCCAAAATGACTCTACTCTGCCTGATGGAAAACATAAGCAGAATCCAAGAGTGGTGGTCACCATACTCATTGCGAATGCAGACAATGCAGTATGGCGACCCACACTATGGCGGCCTAGTGATGCTGCTGCATCTTTTAGTCTAGTCAACAAGTATGGAACTTGTTGACTAGACTAATTGGGCCTCCGGTCTCGCACTCACCAACGAAACACGACAGCACTGCTGCTGTCATTTTACGTTGATTTTCTGTGCGAGGGTAGTACCGCCCCGGTCGAGCCGGCCCGTTCGTGCTGAAATCAGCGTGGCCCTACTACCTTGTAGTATCTTTATTTAACTTGTCCCAACTTCAGACTTCACAATGTTATTTTCTAAATATTCTAGAAGATATTTCTAGCCTTTAAAGTTAAATTTTGACAAAGTTATACCTATCAAACACGGAGAGCGAAAATCGATTAAAACACAAACCGAACTATCAAAGTTTGACAATTAATACAATTTAAGAGCTCTTGATTATAGCTATATAATACTACTAGCTTTTGCCCGCGGCTCCCCTCGCGTGTACTTACACGCGAGGGGAGCCGCGGGCAAAAGCTAAGTCGGTTATCCCGGTAGAAAGTAGCCCATGTCCTTAGTCGACAATCAATGTATCTCCATGCCAAATTGCATTAAACGGTTTAGAAGTGAAATAGACAGATAAAGTTACTTTCCAACTTATAATCTTCTGTGCGTGTGTATGTGACTAAATGGCTGAACCGATTTTAATGAAATTTTTGTGTCTATTCCTGAGGATTCGAAAATGGTTTGGATTCACAATTCGCTAAAAAAACCCTAAGTAATCTATTTGTGTAGCTAATTGATTCGACCCGCGGCGTTACCTGCGGGTGAAGTCATATCGTGGGCAGGGATATTCCGGTTAGGGTTAACCTAACCGAAATAATCTGTTATTAACCCTTTTGGAAATGGGTTAACCTAAATTTAGGATTAACCTAAATATGTGTTACCGAATTATAACTGTTAACAGGAATAATCTAATACAGGATAATTACGGTTAACCTTAACCGAATTTGATATAGGTTTCTGGATATTTGTAGGTCCGTGATTCATTTTTCGTTACAGTCGTCGGTGACGTTCATTATTTGCGTGGAATGGGAAAAGGGGATAACAAGTTAATTTTTTTTCACAAGAGATCAAGTAAAATTGATTAATTTTCGAATCGCGTCACGTCGTAAAATAACCGAAATCTTGGGTTAACATCTATCATTTGGGTTAACAATTTCAAAAACATAAACCCTTTAATTTGGGTTAACCCTTATTGTTTGGGTTAAAGCAATAACATATATAATCGGTTAACCGAATCGATGAGTAACCCTTTGAAACGGTTACAGATTGATTCGGTAACCGTTTATAACGAATACCGTTATGCATGGGTTTTCCGATCCCTGCGTGGGTAACACGCGGCTCATCTATATTAGTATAGATAGATAAGTCAGATCACAGATATTAGTGAGGATTTTAAACACTTTCTACTTCACCGTGTTCAAGAGAGGACGAAATTATTCCTGGAATGATGATACTAATAGAGTCACGTACGTGTAGTTAATTATAGCGTACGTAGACGCATATTACTCGTCCAAGATCTCCTAGTATTCATACAGCCTTAAGCTAAGGCCGTACGTGCACTATTTAGAAATAATTATACGACACACTACGCTCTTCAGACCCTAGATTTAAAAAGAAATTAAAGTAAATAATTATAAATAGCAGCAGAAACTGACATTAATAGCCATATTTATGAATACATTAGCTGAGCCAGGCGGTGTTACCCGCGGTTTTTGTTTTACCATTACAACCACAAACAAGGGTAACGCCGCGTAGTCTAAAAAATGTACCTACGTAAATTACTGTCACTTGAAAATTGGTCCAGCCGTTCCAGAGACTAGGCGATACAAACAGACTGACAGACAAAAATGTTAAAAATCGATCTTTTGATGTAATTACCGGATATACCTACTTTCATATGCATTTGGTGAAAAGCTATTTTTTCAAATTACAAACAGACACTTCAATTTAATTTATTTGTATAGATGTACTGAACGGCCATTATATAACCCACTATCGCGTCGCAGAGCTCCTCAAATATATATTTATCATAAATATACCTACTAATTATTTACATGCATATATATACTTTTAAAAACATAACACATAGTATGATTAAAAATATTGTATGTTTATTGCACTTTGGTCCCATGTCCGCTCAATCAACAAATCATCATAATATTTTGGAAGCACGTTGAAAGGGATTCATAAAAGGACATAGGGTTCCTTTCAAGGTAATGTTTTACTGTTTTCGCCGTGGGAGAACCACGCTATGACACTAATTGGCCGACTGGAGGCCTCACAGAAAACCGGTGTTGCTTTTCATCGAAGTGAGGTTACCGAAACTTAAACTCCCCTACTCCGTACTGTGGATCCCAATGCACGTGACTTTAAATTGCAGGAGTCAGAGCCTGTATTATGGGTACTAGATAACTGATGTAAATACCTACATATTTACTTTTTTTTGTAAATATACATACTAGCTGTTGGCCGCGGTTCCACCCGCGTTTATGTCGATTATCGCTGCAAATAATAGGTATTTACCTATGAAATTGCCGTTTTGTATGCAATAAGTGAAAGTACTTATTTTTTCAAACTTTTTTATTTATGTTGTTCGAAGTAATCACCCATGCAATCGACGCATCTTTGCCAATGCATTGGTAGTTTATTGATGCCCTTCTTGTAAAAATCAGCTGGACGGGAGGCAACAAACTCTTCAAAGGCATTTTGTACTGCCTCTCGGGAATTGAATTGTTTACCCACTAAAAAGTTGTCTATATTTTGGAAAAAGTAATAGTCGGTAGGTGCAAGGTCTGGTAAGTATGGCGGATGAGGAAGTGCTTCCAACCCCAGCTCTTGCAGCTTGGAGACTGTCTGTTGCGCAGTATGCGGTCACGCGTTGTCGTGAAGGAGCAGTGGGGACGACCGATTGACCAAAGCTGTTTGCAGATGTGCAAGCTTCTCCATCATTCTCTCCAGTTCTTCACAGTACACATCTGCATTAATGCTCATGCCGTTTTGTAAAAAGCTGTGGTGAATCACACCCGCACTAGACCACCAAACAGTGACCATCATCTTTTTAGGGGTTATTTTTGGTTTAGGGCATTGCTTTGGTGCTGAACCAGGGTCTAACCAACTTGCTGAGCGCTTTCGATTGTCGAACAGAATCCATTTTTCGTCGCACGTAACAATTCGTTTCAAAATTCCTTCATTTCTTTGCCTGTTGAGCAGCGCAACGCAGGTCTCGACGCGTACGTTGCGCTGGCGGTCGTTAAGGTCGTGGGGCACCCATCTATCAAGCTTTTTTACCTTGCCAATTTGTCGCAAATGGATCAATATTGTTTTGATGCTTACATTAAAAGCTGCTGCTAGCTCAGCTGTAGATTGAGTTTTGTCAGCTTCCACAATCGCCTTTAATTCATTATTGTTAACCAAAGTCTCCGGACGACCACGAGCTTCATTTTTCAAGTCAAAATTTCCAGAACGGAACCGGGAAAACCAATAACGGGTTGTGCGTTCGTTTGTACAGTTCTCTCCGTAAACGTTTTTGATGTTACGTGCCGTTTGTGTCGCGTTGGTGCCACAACGGAACTCATATTCATTAATTACACGAATTTTTAAAGTATGCATTATGACGAAAAATGTTCAAATGTAATGAAAATACAGCGCTAATCAAAAAACAAAAGACTGAGTTTGTAAATAGAATGTCATGGTTTTAAAACAAAATTAATTTGAATTTAGAATACAGAGCCATTACAAACTTTTTTTTATTTGAAATGACCAGTACTGAAGAAAGGCAATTTCATAGGTAAAGTCCTAATAGTAGCCTATGTGTTATTCTGATGTATAAGCCACTAGTAAAGTTTCATCCAAATCCGTTCTGAAGATTTTGCGAGAAAGAGTAACAAACACACACACTCGCACACATCCTTACAAACTTTCGCATTTATAATATTAGTAGGAAGGATAGTAGGATAGGATTATAGATAGGAAACACCTAAACTCCGAAACAAATATTTTCAGATCATACAAACATGACTGCCTCGTTGGTCTTGCGGTAGGCGTGTGCTGATCATGAGGTCTCGGGTTCGATTCCCGGGTTGGACCAAATGTTTGTATGATCTATAAATATTTGTTTCGGAGTTTGGATGTTTTCTATATATAATATGTATGTATTTACAAAAAAAAAAGTATATATGTATTTATATCAGTTTTCTAGTACCCATAACACAAGCTCTGCTTAGCTTGGGACTAGATGGCGTTGTGTGTTAGATGTCTAAAATATTTATTTATTTGGTACGACCCCGGAATCGAGCCCGTGACCTCAAGCTTAGCAGTCGCACACGCTACCACTGTGCTACCGAGGCAGTCAACTCACTCACTTGTACCTACTCTACTTAAATCCTGACCAGCTTCCTCCTAAGGTAACCTTTAATTATACCACTTAAACTGGTCAGGATGTAAGTACATTAAATAGTGAAATGAGTACAAATAATTTAAATTCTAGAATGACCAATGTTGTTTGCGCATCTATGCTCATACCATAAAAAAAGCAGCCAAGTGCGAGTCGGACTAGCCCATGAAGGGTTCCGCAGCAGCAAGTAACATAATATATTTTTTATTTTATTTTATATTTGTGTTGATTGATTGAAAGGTAAATTGCAGTTTACGGTCAGTATCATTTTTGAAGACCTATCCTTAGATACCCCACACGTATATGTTTGATAAAATAAAAAATTTCGAGTTTCAGTTCGAAGTATGGGGACCCCCAAAATTTATTGTTTTTTTTCTATTTTTGTGTGAAAATCTTAATGCAGTTCACAGAATACATCTACTTACCAAGTTTCAACATTATAGGTCTTATACCTTCGGAAAAAAGTGGCTGTGACATACGGACGGACAGACAGACGGACAGACAGACAGACATGACGAATCTATAAGGGTTCCATTTTTTGCCTTTGGCACGGAACCCTAAAAAGAAATTATATAAATTAAATTGAAAAGCTTTTTAAAAACAAGCTTTTACTGGAATGCCTCGGGACGAATCAAACGAGTCCAAACTCGATGATGTTGCAACGTTTCTTTACAGAGTTCCTATGGCCGCCTTCCAGCTCCAGCATCAGATCAGCTCCATGTCACTATAATATTGTATAGTCACGCTGTATACATATGCTTGCAAAATTTCAGCAAAATCGGTTGAGATGTCTGCTTCAAAATTGAGTTGCAAGATTCCACCCGAACATACAAGCATACATAATAAAAAGCTTGTAATAATAACAGCTATCGATGCTATAAGCAGAAGCTATCATAAAAATCAAATTACACTGTTCACTTATGCTGCGCTGTTTGCGAAATAAAATATTATTAGTTCGGTATATGTGTATCGCCAAACAGTCTGTTGAATTTTAGCTGTTTATATAGGGCAGTGTTTTACTTTTAACACTTTCCTCGAAGCACCATCGCTTGCTATGAGCATTCTCCACAGATAGAAATGAGTATCAAAATACAAAAGAAAAATAATTGTATGGAGTACCTAATGGTTGTTATCTTCGTTTAAATTGCTAGCTAGCTAGCAGTAAATTGTTTAAATGAATATGTATATCGCTAATTGGAAATTTTAACTCTGTGCGCCTTACAAATCTTCAAGTTAATGAAGTAAGTACTTTTTTCTTCATTAAGTGCCGTCGTCGTGTAGCCTTTAACCTTGTCCATTAATCAAATAAGTTTAGAAAATCATTATTAGGTAAATGTAGAAAGTATTACGTTACAATCTATAGAAATAAAATTTACAGATTTTTACTAAATGCATATGAAAGTAGTTTCGGTACTTATCTGTCTGTCTGTCTGTCTGTTTGTTTATTCCGGCTAATCTCTGGACAGCTGGTCCCACTTTGACAGAAATTTAGATAGCTGACGATATAAGGAGTAACTTAGGCTACTTTTATTTAGACTAGTGTTCCGCTCCGCGCCGTTACCCGCAGTTATTGTTGTACAGCGGGTAACACCGAGGCGCTCAGCTATTATACAATATTAAACAAAACTTTGTAATCAAGAAGGAAATAAGTACAAATTTCAATTAATAATATCACCATGAATATAATATTCTTATTATGTAAAAAACTCTTTTCCACTGTTCCATACATACATTAAATTTTATTCATCGCTCTCACAGTTTGTCAATACAATGTCAAAAAAACCTTGCTCCGTAAAAGGTTTTCATTTTTGTGTCAAATACAATCACAAAACGATGTCCAATGGCGCAGAAGTAATAACCTCACATTAAATTTAAAGAAGTGCGAGAGGTCCTTACAGAAAACTTTTACAGAGTGAACGAATTTAATAAAAGAAAAAATGTGCTACGAACAGGCGAAGTGTTTTCTTCAGACTTATAAATAAGAATTTCGTAATCAATTTAAAAACTTACATAATAGATTTACATTTAGGAATACATAATAGATTGTAAGACGTGTCTACACTCTACATATAATAATTATATATTTTTACATACCTATATATAAGAAACCATGATGGAAAACATGAGCAGAATCCAAGTGTAGTGGTCACCATACCTATGGCGAATGCAGACAATGTAACAATGCAGCATGGTTGACCCACATTATGGTGGCCTATAGGGATGCTTCTGCATCATTGAGCCTTTGGTCTCGCACTCAAAAATGAAACACGACAGCCACGAATGCTGTTATTTCAGGATGGTCTTCTGTGAGAGTGTAGGTAGTACCGCCCCGGTGGACTCGACTCTCGGCTCTACTATTTTAATAGGTATTTTTTTAAAGAAACTTTACATGTTAACTTTCTATTGATATGACTCTAAAATGGATACGAAAAGCACAGGACTGGTTGTTGTGTCGAGTCTTGGAGGAAGTGTACGTCTTCAGGCTGAGATGATGACGATGACGCAAAAAAAATGAATCTATTAAAACACTGATTTCGTATATCAAATTTAGTGTCAAAAGACTTATTGTACAGATTAACGAGCAAACAGTCGACTAAAGGAGCAAACTCTGTAGGATAATAATATTGCAAAGAGTAATAAAATTTGAAAAAAAAAACCGTATATCAACCCGTCTGGCCAGCGCAGTATAGTAGGCCAGAACCTCCTTTCTAAGAAGATCGCTATGTCCAGTAGTGGAATATAAGATTTAATAAAGATTTATACTTATAATAAAAATGTAACAGGTCCAATCCTGTACATTAAAGATGATTTGAAAATTTTTTTTGGAGGGCTCTCTATAATCGATACTGAAGCCAAAACTGTATTTTTTTTAATTTTTGTCTGTCTGCCTGTCTGTCTGTATCTTGGCCGCGCATCACGCTGAAACTACTGAATGGATTCAAATGAAACTTGGCATGATTTGAGTTCATACTACGAGGTAGGACATGGGATACTTTTTATCCGAAATTCAGCACGGTTTCTTGGAGAGAGGGGATGAAAGTCAAAATAATATATGTACTTAGTTGTAATTTAATAACACATAGTCGTACCTTTTTAATAAAATGGATAATATCTCAATAGGCCAGTTAAATCTTCATAATGATAAAATAGCCACGTCAGAATTAGATCGCTTAGTTTTGGAACAAAAGTTAGACATTGTCCTTATACAAGAGCAATATCAAAGCGCTCAATTGCGGAATTATGTAGTACAGCTAGATGGCCGGTCGCGGGCTGGGATATATGTTGCAAGTTCTAATTTTACGGTAACATCTTTGCGTAACCTTATGACGTCACACTGCGCCGTTGCTGAGATCTCATCCTCTACCTGTAGGGTTTACGTAGTGAGCTATTATTTTCTATTTTCACATCCTATTGATCCTCATCTACATCATTTACGTTTCGTTTTGCGGTCCCTCATAGGACACAAAATTATCATTGGCGCTGATGTCAATGCTTCTTCTACTTTATGGTATGGCAAATTGCGTGCAGCTGACATGGCTCGTCGCTGTGCGGTTGAAGATTTTATTGCGGAAATGAATCTTACTATCCACAATACCCCTGATGCACCACCAACTTTTTGCAGCCCAATGGGTGAGTCTTCTATTGACGTGACGCTTACGCGCGGCGACGTCTCGATATCTGGATGGCGTGTCCTACCGGACGCATTCTGTAGTGATCACCGCTTAATCGTGTACGAATTCATACCAATGGTTGCACAATATCCACAAAGAACTCCTTACAATTTTAGGTATAAAACTAAAGGGGCAAATTGGGCTTTATTTGGTTCACTCTTTGCAGTACATGCCAAAGACTTCAGTCGCAGTGGTCTATCAGCTGAGGAAAGCGCAAACATATTATCAGATACTTTCACATATTGTGCTGATGTTTGTATCGGCCGTGGATCTATCACTAACACTCGTAGATGTGATTGGTGGAATTATAAATTAGTCGAATTACGTAGAATCTATCGGAAAGCTCGTAAAAAACTAAATGACATTAAAAAGCGTAACGTAACAGGAGATATTTACAATAATGCTCTTATTGCTCTTAGAGTTGCCAGGTCTCATTATAGAGCTGCTGTGGAGAAATCAAAGGGAAATTTAATACGTAAACTTGTTGATAAACTCGATAGAGAGGGTCCCTGGTCACCTTTGTATCATGAATTTAAAGCAAATAGATCAATCGACCTTGCATACGTACAGAACATCAAAATTAATAATAGTTATACTACAGGAGTAGAACAAACCACAGAATATCTTTTAGAATCACTTGTGCCTGACGATCGGCCGGAGGATGACACGGATTATCACCGACAAATTAGGCAGTGGGCTATTGAACCACCATTGTCTCCAATGTCTGACTTACCATCTTCAGACGAATTCCTCAGTATTGTTAGGTCATTACCACTAAATAAGGCTTCGGGCGACGATAAAAAATCAAACAAAATGATAAAAGAAGCTTGTAAACTTTCGGGTGATACGGTTTTAACAGTTTTTAAACGTTGCATTGCGGAAGGAGTATTTCCTAGTGTTTGGCGGTGCGGTAATATTCGAATAATACCAAAAAGCGGCGATAAGCCGCCGGACGATCCTAAATCCTATCGACCCATAACACTGTTACCATCGCTGGGAAAGCTTTTAGAGCGTCTTGTAGTACCACGACTTCTACCGGGTGGAGTTAAATTTCATGATAGACAATTCGGCTTTACGTTGGGAAAATCGACAACTGATGCGGTTATATCTGTAAGGAAAACTGTCACCGAGTCAAGTTTTCAATACGTTTTAGGCATCTTCTTAGATATATCTGGCGCCTTTGACAATGCGTGGTGGCCCATGCTATTGCTAAAATTAAAATTAAGAGGTTGCTTTAAAAATATTTATTCCCTTATACCCTCGTACTTCTTACAAGGTACTACTAAATTGAGACTTGGGCATCATTCTGTGTCGAAGGCGCTTACGATGGGGTGTCCTCAAGGGTCAGTGCTAGGACCATACTTGTGGAACATAGGCTTCGACGATTTTCTGGCAATGCCTGTGCCGTCCGGATGTACCCTGAATGCGTACGCGGACGACGGTTTGTTATTGATAGAGTCGGATACTAGAACGGGGCTTGAGAGGCTGGCCAGTGAATGTTTGGACTTAATATCTCGGTGGGGTGGGCGTAATCGGTTGACGTTTGCACCAAACAGAACCTTCCAGCTACTTCTGAAAGGTAACCTCAAATCACCGCCGTGTATTAAATTTGAAAATGTTACTATTAAAAATAAAACCTCGGTTTGTTATTTGGGATTGGTTTTAGAAAGAAATTTTTCATTTATTGAACATATTAGAACAGTTAATGAAAAGTCTAAAAAGAGTTTCTTTGCACTGACGAGGATATCAACTGCGACATGGGGTCTGTCATATAATACACTAAAGATCATATATGGAGCTACTTATTTGGGTTCTATTTGCTATGGTGCTCCTGTATGGGCAGATAGGGCGACTGTAGGTGCTGTCCGTCGCAAACTGTTACAAGGCCAACGACCTGCATTGATTTTCTTGTGCAAGGCATTTATGACGGTTAGCACTGAGGCTTTACCGGTGTTGGCAGGTGTTCTTCCGGTCGATCTCGAGGTGCAAAGACGTGCAGCCATGTACTATTCCACACTACAAAACATGGAATGCGATTTTTTGGGCATACGAGACCGCGGTAAAATCATAAGATTGTTTCAACAAAAATCCAATGTCTATAACGACCTCTTGGATGAATGGCAGAAACGATGGGACGAATCATCTAAGGGGCGCCACCTCTACCAGTTCTTTCCATCTGTTCGCGAAAGGTTGTCAAGGACATGGCTCGAGGTAGATCACTGTGTCGCTCAATTTCTTACAGGCCACGGTAACTTTAAGAGCAAACTATACTTATTTAAATTAGTCGATTCACCATTTTGTCAATGCTCAACACCTGATTCTAGCTGTGAACAGTCGGCTCATCATATCCTCTGGGAATGTAGTCTTTGGTACAATGAACGTAACATGATGCTAAATAGCTTACAAATGACGTCTGGGGTAGTATATTATGGGGATCTTGTGTCAACTGCGGTGAATTTCCGTGCGTTTAAGCGATTCTGCCATACATACTATAGAAATCAAATATAGCTCACTTAGGACCCATAATATTTTTTATCCGTGGTGCTTCCCGGTTTGAAAAAGGCGTCTGCCTATTTTGACTCCATTTTGTCTCCCGCTTTGCTAAGGAGGGAAGTGGACTTATTATATTTCCAACTCCTCCAGTTTTCTTCTGATTAATTTCGTTGCGGGTTCCAAGACAGTTAAATTTTTCCTGGGACTTCCCGAGTGTCATAACTCGGTGTTTTCGTGGGTCACCGCTGTTGATCCTGGTGTACAGGAGTTACAGTGGTGGGCGTGTGGGCGGGATTAGTCCCATTAAACACATAGTCCGATTTCTTTCATTCTTTTTTTGCTAGAAAGAAAAAAATAAAAGATAACGGGAAAAGTCTTTTTTTGTCCGCGACTGTACACTGCCTGTGGGAAGCTGAGACAGATATGTAAATATGGCGGTACGAAGTTCGCCGGGTCAGCTAGTAAATAATAAATATAAATATTTCAGACATCTAACACACAACGCCATCTAGTCCCAAGCTAAGCAGAGCTTGTGTTATGGGTACTAGACAACTGATATAAATACCTAAATACATTTTTTTTAAGAAAACCAAGCAAATGATATTTGAAATAATTACAAAAAAAATTACAAACTGACTTCAAGAACCATATTGAAATAGGACAACACGGGAAGCAGCTGTCAAATCAAAAAAAAGAATCATCCAAATCGGTTTATCCATTCGAAAGTCAACTAATATAAAAAAATCCTCCTCCTCCTTTTTTGATGTCGGTTAAAAACTATCTTCATAGTCTAGTTAATTTACTGTTAAATCTGATTAGCATACTTTTATGTAACTGAATATAAATAAAGCATTTATCTTTGTTTTTCTTTCCACATGGAGCAGCAAAGCTTTTTATCTATTTGCAGTGAGTGAGCCTTATCCTAATGCCAACCTACAAAGGCAATGGAGATCTTTTCCGCTTTCCGTCTGATAGAACTTATCCTTTAAAGTAAGGTTGGTGATGCAACCACAGTTTTTATCGATTTAAGAAAAAAGGCACTTGTAGTGCATTTGCTTTTGACTTACTTAATAATATAATAACATCCTCATACATCTCACATATTTGACATTATTTGAGTGACTACTGTTTATGTAGAGCTGGGACATAAACTATATCCTATATCTTAGAGTTAAACAATTTAAAGACTACATATAATTTATTAAATTTTAAATTAAATCACAAATTACTCATGATCTTTAATCCGAGTATAAAACACTACACATTTAATTATATGAGAAGAATTACTGTCGGAAGAACTTTTTTAAATCGAACCGAACTTTATGCGTCTCGTACATGCTTGGAATAGAACGAGTGTGAAAACCAGCTTAAAATAGAATGTGCACAGCGTGTTCGTACATAAAGTCAACCACAGTTTTGCCGTGTCCGGAGCTCACATGCAGTTAATGTGCGTATCATTTGTACTAAGCTGTCGTAATTACAGAAATTATGTATATATGTATTGGTATATTAGTTGTTTCCCGCGGCTCCGCCCGCGTTTATGTCGGTTATCGCGGGAAATAGTAGCCTATATGTTATTCTGATGTATAAGCTATATTACTGTAAAGTTTCATCCAAATCTGGTCCGTAGTTTTTGCGTGAAGAAGTAACAAACATACACACTCACAAACTTTCGCCTCTATAATATTAGTGTGATTGTAGGAGCCTCTTTCATTATACTCGGAACGACGCGCAGCTAATGTGCACAGCGAGTTCGTGCATTATAATCAACCCATGTATGTATGCAAACACTTTGCACCTACCAAGCGTATATATTCCGCGTTTATATATTAACACAATTACAGTCTTTGAATGTACTCAACTAATAGGTATGTTTGTAGCGTGGTTGCATACTATTAAGAGCTTTAGTCATTCTAGATTCCAACTCACGTCTCATTTGTTTGCGGAAGAATGGATTGCGTGTTTGAAACTGAAAGTGAAATTGGAATTGTGCTATTATCTTTAATTTGTCAACTTGATTACTTCTAGTCAATGATATATCGTTTTTTTGTTTAGGTATATAATATCATTGCTTCTAGTTCCTAGTTTTTAATTACTTGACAGCAGTTCTGAAATATAAAATTTAATCAATGTATAATGAGTAATGACATACACACGACGCGTAGTTATCGCGTGCAGCGTGTTTCTACATTGTCATTTTACCTATTCGTCGAGTATAGGATCAACACGTGTCTTACGTACGTAGCGTGTTCGTTCCGAATACATTCACAACTACCCGTACACAGGTGTAACACTGCTAACGTGTGCAGCGTGTCAGCACGCTGTAATGGATTGTCAGCATTATGGTTTACTGATTAGTCAATCAATCAAAAGAAGCACGTCGTTACAGGATACCATATAAAGGAAACAACATTCACAAACAGATTATCGTAAGAAAAACATAATGTGTCTACTTAAGACTTGAATTGCAGCCACTTTGAAGTAAGTACTTCATAGCAAGCCTTTCATTCTCACATAATTATAAAACAAATAGCGGTCTGTGAATAGAATACTAAAGATGTAAAAACTACCGGCTGACTACGTTCTCTTGTTGCTTATAGAATTTCCATAAATTTTATTTTTAATCTAGAAATGCTCATTTGCCGTTGCAAAGCTCTTTGGAACGTGCTTATAAAAGTTTTACAGTAGTAATCTATACTAATATATATAAAGATGAAAGAGTCTCATTGTTTGTTTGCTTGAATGCGCTAATCTCAGGAACTACTGGTCTGATTTGAAAAATTCTTTCAGTGTTATATAGCCCATTTATCGAGGAAGGCTATATATCATCATGCTAAGATCAATAGGAGCGGAGCACCAATGAAGAATGTTTCCTGCTCATCTCTGAAACGGCTGAATTAATTATGACGGTTTTTCAATGTCAGATAGCTGATGGTATGAGGAATAACCTCGGCATTGAATAGATTTAATCAAATCTGCCAATTTTGTTTTTAGTATTTTCAAACTAATTTGGTGAAAAATACATTTTAGACGAAAGAAATCATTCATAAAATGATTGTTTTTATTTAGGTGAACTATATCCTTTACTATACTTAAATATAACTTTTAAAAACGATCACCAAATCAGTTCGCAAATGACGGAATACTTCATCATCACTACATAGTATAAAACAAAGTCGCTTTCTCTGTCACTATGTCCCTATATCCCTTTGTTTGCTTAAATCTTTAAAACTACGCAACGGATTTTGATGCGGGTTTCTTTAATAGATAGAGTGATTATGAAGAGGAAGGTTTTTATGTATAATAAATGCATAATATAGTATGGGAAAACTGTTAATTTTCGAGGTTTCTAATGTGATGTAGCAAATAAGCACATTTTTTTGCGCTTACATTGCAAACGCTGGTTGCACCCTACGAGATAGATCAAAATAATGTACTACAGTATTGTACACCTTAAAAAGTACTACAAGAAAGTCCGCGACGGTTATGTCTATCTCTTAGGGATAACCCACAACAACCATTTTTTATTCCTTTCTTTTTACGAGAAATAATGGCTTATTTATGAAGTGATTTTAAGCAATACAGAATGAATCCTTATACAATTAAGTATTTTTAAATACATTGTGCATTTAATATAGATCAAAATGGCCCTTTACAGTATCTAATTTAAATGAATATATTCGAATATATTACAGATTTTAAAATGCACGAATCGTGTCGTCGGCGGGGGCATCTGAAATCCACCCGTGCGAAGCCGGGGCGGGCGCTAGTAAAGAATAAACATTGCAATTGATTGTTTAAATTGATTATAAAAGTACTTATACATTGATCACAAAAACTATTCAACGTGACTCTGTACGGCGCAAATTATCAATATTTTTAATTCCACCGCAGGCATTAAAATAGAAATTCTACTGGTAGCTTTAGATTTCAATTAGCCAAAGTGATACTAAAGTAACGTTAAATGCAAGTCATAAACTCTATACAACAATTTACAGTCGCCAAACGGTTTTTTTATTACTAATCACAGTTAGTTTTATTCAAGTGTGTTTCCATTACTGTTTTCTTTTAACGATGGCTTTAAGAAAAGTTTAATTGTGAGTTAAGTGAAAAAGGCTAAAAAGGCAGTTAAGCAGTGACTTGACAAGTTATAGAAGAGAATGTAAAAAGAAAACTGTTTGCACAGACTCGAATATATTTGAGAGAATTAGATAGCCTCAAAATATATAATACTAACTGTGCCCGCTACTTCGTACACGTGACATTTGGATTTTCAGGTTACTTTTTTATTTTTCACCGTTTAAACCTTCCCTGGCCTACGACCAAGGGCGGATCCAGGGGGGGGTCATGGGGGTCATGACCCCCCCCTGGGCTGTGTCCATGACCTAGGTAGACCACTAATTTAAATTGTTAAACTAATTTTTTTGTCACAATATATGTTTATATCGTTCACAATATAGAATTTAATCGTGGCTAAAGAACGTCTAACCGGATTGACACTTCTCCACATCCATAAAAACGTAGCCATTGAAGTAGCAATAGAAGTGATAACGAGTTTCGGGAGAAGACGTACAAGAAAAATTGATTTCTTATTTAAATACGGGTATTTTTAAGTACAGTACTTCTTAACCCATGTACAATGGCCCAATCAAGAGGAGATTTTTTTTTATGTGATTGGTATCAGACGAGCAGACGGAACGCCTGATGAAAAGCGATTACCGCTGCCCATGAACAAAACCAGAGGCGTCAGAAATGTATCGCCGGCCCTTTAAAAAGAACTACCGACGCTCTTTTCTTGAAAGTTTGAAGGTCGAATTGGTCCGGGAATACCGCAGGTGACAGTTCCTTCCGCAGTTTTGTTGTGTGAGGCAGAAAGTTTCTAGAAAAGCGCACAGTTGTGTACTGCCAGAAGTCTAAACGATGGGGATGAAATTGCTGTCGCGTAGGACGATGGCGGAAAGAGGCGGCAGGGATCAGTTCGAACAATTCCTCGGAGCACTCCCCATGGTAAATGCGATAGAAGATGCATAGCGAGGCCACATCTCTACGCAGCGCCAAAGAGCAGCCGATCTTGGCAGTCGACGATTCGCTCTCCGTTGGATGCGGTCCAGAGGGAGAAGCTGGTATTGGGGTGCCCCTGCCCAAAAAAAAGAACAGTATTCCATGTGAGGCCGAACCTGCGCCTTATAAAGCAGGCGGTGGGCCGGAGTTAAATACCGTCTCGATCTATTGAGCACACCAAGCTTCTTCGAGGCCAATTTGCCCTACCTTCCAAAAGGCTACGAAACTGGACTTCACTCGATATGTCGACACCAAGTATTCCAATATTGGCGCAGGCAGACAAGGGAGTGTCTTCAAAACTAGGACATACGACCAACGCTATTTTAGCGGGAACGCGAAAATGTGTGTCTTTGTGTGCTTAAATTGGACCAAATTAAAATTAATCTGAGACCTTTTCCAAAGAGGTCTCAATTTACGACATAAGTTTGTTTCGATTCTCAATGACGTTTTCCCGAGAAATATTAGTGCGGCCGGTATAAAGAGCATCGCCTGTGCTGTCATATACATTACCTACAATGAATGCTGCTAATTTGCAACATGGGGGAGGAACAAAGTAGGCGACAGCACACAGCCTTGCGGGACACCAGCATTCACAGAAATGAAGTCAGAGCACTCACCGTCGACTACGACCTTATGCATCTATCTGCTAAAAAGCTAGCGACCCATTCGCATAATTTAACGGGAAGCCCATAGGAAGGAGTTTCGAAAGAAGCGCTTTGTGCCAGATCCGATCGAAGGCCTTTGCAATGTCCAATGGGACTACGCCAGAAGAGTAGGAAAGCCGAAAAAGACGAGTTAAGACCGGTTCCAAATCCGGAGCGCACATATTCAATACAATGGGTTGGTAGAACTGGATATCCAGCATAAAGCACTCGCACCGCGGTATGCTAGGTGGCTCCTGTTCCCCGTCATCCAAGGTCGAGTAAGACGCAAAGAGTTTAGTCAGAAGATCGGTTTTCTCCTTGGCGTCGTAGGCCAATGAATGTATGTATAGAGGTGGCAAGGATGGCTTACAGAAATTCCCTTCGATTGCCTTGGCAAGAGGACAGAACGCCCGAGTTCTCGAAGGAAGACGCTCAAGTCTCTCGCCAATCCTAGCAATGTGCTCCGACTTAGCCCTTGCAATATCTCTATTTAAGGACCTGGAGGCGAAGTAGTACTCCTTTTTCAATGTGCTGGTATTTTCATCCCGTACCGTCACCGCTTCAGCCCAGGCTTAGTAAGCTTCCTGCTTCCTACGAGAAGCCTTTTTGGAAGATGGACCAAAGAAGGGCCGACATTTGCCATCAATGGGGACCACAGAGGATGGAATGAAAAGCTTCATACCCTGCAGCACCACGAAACATCACAACAGAATACCAGTCTCCAAGGGTAGGACTTTAGTGCAACACAATCTGCTGACTTGTAGTGCCACACACGGCGGCTGCGTGAAACTCACGATCGCGACGAGCGTTAGAGAGGCACTGTACTCCGGACAAGGCAAAGGTCTGAGGAGTTAAGTAGAGCATCTACGGATACGTAGTAACCGACCGAATGAAAAGTCAGCAGAAGGTCCAACAATGAAGAATTCTGACCCTCTACATTTGGGACTCGGTTAGGCGTGGTAACCAATCGTGTCAGGTCATATGCCAGGGTGAAATCATGAACAGATCTCCCCGCATGATCCGGTTTACTGGGACAGTCGGCGTGGTGGGCGTTAAAATAAGACGATCTCTGCTGACGAGATCTGTTGCTGCACGGATGCGCTCAATGGGTGGGTCAGTTTCAGCATCACTGCTATGGGACTTTTAGAGGCACGCATAAACGGAGGGGTGATCGTCGCTGCCTACACAGAGCCATAATATTGAGAAGTACCTATCTTCAAAATTGCTGAGGCGACGAAAACTGATATCATTTCTGACATACACGCACACTCCGGCCTTAGATATGAAGGAGTGTTCTAGTCCGTACCTAGGGTTAGTGAGGTAGAATGTGTCCACTGGAGACGATATATGCGTCTCGGTCAAGAAGAGCAAGGCCTAAGCTGTATCGAGGTGGTGATGGACAGTATTAAGGTTACTTTTGCTTGGCCAGCATGTTAGGAGGTGCCATCTTAATTCTGCTCTTACCCCGGGCATTACTGAGCGCAATTAAAGAATACGAGGGGCGGCCTGGGCGTCCACGCACAAGTGCGGAAACAGACCGGGAAATCCAAGTACAGTACTTAATAAAATACCTAAGTTTTATCTGAATCTATTTATTATCAAAATTAAATTATAACTTCTTGTGACTCGAACGTGACCCCCCCCCTGGCGCCAAAGCTGGATCCGCCCTTGCCTACGACAAACATTTCAAAACCAAAATCAGCTAAATCGGCCCGGCTGTTCTCGAGTTCGAGACAAACGAACAGCAATTGTTCGTTCGTGCTGTCGTGTTTCGTTGGTGAGTGCGAGACCGGAGGCCCAAATAGTCTAGTCAACAAGTTCCTTACTTGTTGACTAGACTAAAAGATGCAACAGCATCACTAGGCCGCCATAGTGTGGGTCGCCATACTGCACTGTCTGCATTCGCAGTGAGTATGGCGACCAATGCTCTTGGATTCTGCTTATGCTTTCCATCAGGCAGAGTAGAGTCATTTTGGCGGGCCAAACATAAAAAAAAAAAAAAAAAATGATTTTTATATAACTCAAACTCATAAAGTTTTTATTCATATAGGCACTTATTTTACAGGCACTTATGAATAGTCAATATTTAATATTTAAAAATCGAGTGATTCTAGTCGCCAGTTCCAAGTGCAGGCTACCCTTCATGGAGAAGAATCTGGCAAGAAACTCCATTGTTGCTCCTTTTAAAAAATAATTACGGTTTACAATTTTTTTTTTCACTAAGAGACTTGAATGAGAACGAAGTCGGCCAAAGAAAACAAAACAAAAGGTTTGGAGTCATTGCTGAACAGCCATGAGCTAACCAATCATGCGCCGTTCTTATAAGACAAGAAGATGATGATAAAATACATATCAATAGACACGCCTATATCTTTGTCAGCTGCAAACAAAACTATGTCAACTGCAAAAAACGACTGCAAAAAGAAGGAAAACTTGAAAGTAGGCCAAAACCTTCTTTCGATGGAGAGTTAGGTCCAGCAGTGGACAACTAAAAGCTGTTGGTATAGAGATACATATACTCTCATGAATGAAATTATACGTGAATTCACAAAACGATCCAGAGTTTTTTTTAATGTACTTAATCGCAACCAGCCATATCAGCTGTCAATGTCAAGTATATAAAGTCTTCAATTCTAAAGACTAAATTCAATTCTAAAGTCTTCGTCGTGATGAAATTAATGATAAAAACTTGATGAGATGACATGGGGACCGTCTTTCGAAAAAACAAAAAAAGCGGCCAAGTGCGAGTCGGACTCGCCCATGAAGGGTTCCGCAGTAGCAAGTAACATAATATAATTTTTATTTTATATTTTTACATTTGTGTTGATTGAATGAAAGGTAAATTGCAGTTCACGATTTATGACGTATTAAAAAAAACTACTTACTAGATTTCGTTCAAACTAATTTTCGTTGGAAGTTTGCATGGTAGTGTACGTCATATATTTTTTTTAGATTTATCATTCTCTTATTTTAGAAGTTAGAGGGGGGGGGGGACACATTTTACCACTTTGGAAGTGTCTCTCGCTCAATATTCAGTTTAGAAAAAAATAATGTTAGAAACCTCAATATCATTTTTGAAGACCTATCTATAGATACCCCACACGTATGGGTTGGATGAAAAAAATTTTTTTGAGTTTCAGTTCTAAGTATGGGGACCCCCAAAATTAATTGTTTTTTTTTCTATTTTTGTGTGAAAATCTTAATGCGGTTCAAAGAATACATCTACCTACCAAGTTTCAACATTAAAGGTCTTATAGTTTCGAAATAAAGTGGCTGTGACATACGGACGGACAGACAGACATGACGAATCTATAAGGGTTCCGTTTTTTGCTTGGCACGGAACCCTAAAAACGATCTCTTACGATTCAGGGTTCTTCGCTTACACCCTACACTACGTTCATATGTCAATCATAAAATAAATTGTCAAAACTGTCTGACAAGAAGGAAAATGAAGTAAATGAAACCTTTTTACCCCGATACCCATGGAATCGAATATCACGTCCGTGCCCCAGCGAAACAACTGTAGAATTTTGATTACGCATCGGCGAGCGCTCAGAAATCTTATAATATGTGGCAACCCTAACTAGATTTAGTAATGTTTTTTTATAATAAATAAATAAAGAACGCAACAGGACAAAGGCAATTAATAGGAAATACCCATTAAGTAAACGAATGAAGATTATTATACATATTAACAACGTATTACAAGCTTTTACGTGCACTTTGCTCGCGTTAATGATAATTTGTTTAAACAATATTTTCTTGATAAAAAGGAGAAATACGATTATATTTCTAATGTCATACTCAGATGCATTTAGCCGTAGTTTCGTCAGTTAGTGATAAATATACATACCTTCATTATTACAAATTAATTAGACATATATAATAATATAAATAAATCCTTTTAGCCCATATAACAGTTTAGCACTAACTTTCAATCTAGTCTGTGATAAGACCAGTGACCGTATGATAATGTTTTTTTGTACGTATGGCCCTGCCAAAATGACTCTACTCTGCCTGATGGAGAGCATAAACAGAATCCAAGAGTGGTGGTCACCATACTCATTGCGAATGCAGACAATGCAACAATGCAGCTTAGTGACCCACACTAGTAATGCTTCTGCATCATTGGGCCTCCGGTCTCGCCCTTACCAACGAAACACGACAGCACAAATACTGTCATTTAACATTGACCTTCGATAACGAGGTTAGTACCGCCCCGGTCGAGCCGACCCGTTCGTGCTGAAATCAGCGTGGCTCTACTACCTGTTTCAGATCTCAGTTACATGCATCTATCCTGTATCGCGAAAGACTTTACAGACATACATTAAACAGACACAAAGGACACACAGACTCAGAATAAAGGTTTATGTGATTTAATAAGTGACTCGAACTCAAAACACCTAGTGCAGTAGAAACCGCGAAGTCATCGCTTTAACTACCTCGCTTACAGGACAACCATCCCTGTAGTCAAAATCATTAAATCAATATCCCATTCCAAAAATTTTAATTCAATAAATTTGTTATCCTTTCAATATAATCCCCCAGTCTTCTATCTAATCCCCAAAGTATCCAATTGACGACTATAACCTGCCCCATACCTGTGAGTATATATGCCATAAAAAATACTCCAAAATAAAATAAACCCTGTTTGATATCATAAATGCTTATCGACCAAGTCGAAGCAAATAAAACGCAAAGCAAATACTGTCTAATAAGTTATTAGACAGTATTTGCTTAATAAATGCTTAAATAAATGCTTAATAAAAAAGTTATTAGTAATAACCTTATTGAAATATTCATACGTCTAAACAGTGCATAGACGTAAGTTAGCTGAGTTAGTGCGCGTGGGTCATGGTGTGCTAGAAATAATAAAAGTATGGCATTGTTTGTGGTGAGTGCGTTCGCCCCGACGTCGACACGCGTTGCTGCGTACCGTGCGACCAAGGGTAGAATGAACCTTGAATTGTTGATGTGTGGCTGGCTTTGTCGCCTTCCAATATGTACTATTATTTTTATGGTAACTGGAAAGGCATTCGACCCGCGGACTTGCAGATAGGTGTCAGGGCTTAGGCAGATAGGGCTTAGCGTACATCGTAAGGATATTTAATAAAGAACATATTTTTTTCAGTATTGTGATTTTTTGTGATGTACTTTACGTAAAATTAAAACAGTATTATTGAATTTATATAATTTAATGTCTAGTCAGCAGTCTATATCTAATTATATTTGACACAATCCAAGGCAAATGTTATCTGAAAGCGATAGCAGTCACTGGTAAGAACGCCGGTGGCTATATCTAACTATTTATACTCTTGGCGCTGTAGCATGGTGCGTGGCATGGTTCAGTAACATTTCGTTTCACTCTTTTACAAATTATGACTTAGTATTTCAGCTGTACCACATTCGCAATATATTAAATCATTAATAACTGTAGTAAATTAAATTAAACCATAAACTGTAGGAAAATAATTTAAGCCACCACGCACCATGCTTCAGCGCAAAGAGATAAACATAATATGTTTCACTCATCATCATCATCAGCCTATCGCAGTCCACTGCTGGACATAGGCCTCTCAGATTGTAAGCCATTTGTTTCGATCCTCAATTCAAGGACAGATGTTGAGGACAAATAACAGCAGCTTGTCGCTGAACTCGACCTGGTTCTGGGCCGCATCTCTCAATGGGGGTTACGAGAATCTGGTCGAGTTCCAACCTTCATGCGTAAGCAACAAAAGGTATACAATCATATTAAATTTAACATAGCTACAATACTTAAGTAACTACGTTCTTCATTAAATAATGAACAAGTTATGTCCTACATAATACAGAAGAGCAAGCTTTTATACATGAAGTTGTTGTCTTTATATCTAGAGTATTGTCAGATTCATTAAATAGCACGTCACTAGAGTTACAACACTAATGAACTCATACATGAAATCAACCATGAGATTGCAAATTAGCGCCGTATGATTGATTCTGGAAATGTCAGCCACAGTGACGTGCGTCGTTTCAACACAAATGGATTGTATTATTCAAAATGAGTAAAATGCTATATGTATTAACTTTCAAAGTTTCGTGTCCTATGATATTTTAACTTCACAGATAGTAATGACCATGGCCAGTGCACTTAAAGCCGGGTCTCCACAGAACAAAAGTTGTCAACACGTGTTGTGACAAAAGTTTCTTTAATTTCCTTGTGTTGGCAACAAAAATTGTCAACAAATGTTGAAAACAGTGTTTCAAGTGTTTCAAAAGTATTCTTGTTGCAAATATTAGGTCTTTACCTATGAAATTGCCGTTTTGTATGCAATAAGTGAAAGTACTTATTTTTTCAAACTTTTTTATTTCTGTTATTCGAAGTAATCACCCATGCAATCGACGCATCTTTGCCAACGCATTGGCAGTTTATTGATGCCCTTCTTGTAAAAATCAGCTGGACGGGAGGCAACAAACTCTTCAAAGGCATTTTGTACTGCCTCTCGGAAATTGAAATTTTTACCCACTAAAAAGTTGTCTAAATTTTGGAAAAAGTAATAGTCGGTAGGTGCAAGGTCTGGTGAGTATGGCGGATGAGGGAAAGCTTCCAACCAATACGTACATATTATACATAGAAAACACCCAAACTCCGAAACAAATATTTACAGATCATACAAACATTTGGTTCGACCCGGGAATCGAACCCGAGACTTCAAGCACAGCAGTCCCACGCGCTACCACTACGACACCGAGGCAGTCGTATACGCATCGAGGCGAGTATTAACAAACTTAGATTTTTATTTGTAGGTATTATACATGTAAACTTACTATTAAAGAAACACAGAGACCAATACGAAACGATTGAAAAAGTGACCAAAGTTTCTTGATATACCAAAGAACCCTCGCTTCAATAAATTTTGTTTAAGTTAAAATTTGTCGTTTAATCCATTTAGGAGCTATGATGCCACCAACAGACATATAAGTACTGAAATATATGAAGATATACATATTATAGCTACGCAGATACATAAATATTTAAAACAATAAGTTTATTACACGTCAAGTCACACGGTTTTTTAGGTCGAAGGTTATAACATTTTATAAACGGCTCATATTTACAACATATTACGTTTCGAACCATAAATATCAAATTATTTTACTAATTATGTCTGTTACAAGTACCTACGTAAGAATTCATAACAAAAAACAACATAACTTCATACTTCTAAACCCCGCGGTTTCCTCTGTGCGCTTTTAACGCAAGAACAGTCTTAGAATTAATAATTTATGTATTAATTTTCATGGCGCTACCTTAAAAAGAGCGAATTCTATCTTGAACGAAGTAAATTCTTCTCTTAGTATGGTTAGTATGGTATCTCTTAGTATGGTATAGTATCTTCGTAGGTATGGTTCACGCGAGCTGACCGAGAATGATTAAATAAAGAGTTATTTACCCTTCTCCAAGAGATGTTTTCCAGGTTTATAGTGATTTAACATGAGTTTTTACATTAAACAACTCAATTATTTTTTCTTTCAAAATGTTTCCTTTTAATTAAAATCGTAGTTCTACAACGACAGAATATTCTCTTAAACATTTGCAAACTATAACTGCATCTTTTGGTTAATACTTACTCACTAGAAAATTGTGTCCACATAAACTTTAGGTACAATTTTGCTAATTATTAACGTTGTCTTGCCAGTCCCCAACCCGCACTCGGCCAGGGTGGGGACGTATGGCCTTAGGGTCCTGAGAGGTGACCCGAGCCCAGCAGTGGGACATTATGGGTTGTTGTTGTTGATGATGATTGATGATGCTAACGATAGCGTACAGTCCTACTCTACAACAGTAGCTATCCTTTGGGTACTAAAATCGGAAACAAATAACACTGTATTGACGCAAAACATACAAATTGTACAGAACTTCAACACGATCAAAAAGATAATACTAAATGCTGTCTAACTCTAACTCAGAACTCCGACATTTTCAACTTACACTTCACTAGTCTCCTACGAGAAATATTAGGTATGCAATTTATAGACACGTTCGTCAATACTCGATTAGTGAACCAAGGCACGTAGCAAACTTCCACCAATCTTTCTGTTTCCTGTTTTCGCAAAATCAATAACCGTTTTTTTTAAGTACACGTCGCAACGGCCCCGGGGTACGGCGAGTGGCACGGTCGTTCTAGGCGCCAGGTGGCATTGTGGGGCAAAAAGCAAAAACAATTTCCAGCGGAAAGTAAAATTTTATGGGACCTGTTGAGACACGTTTGGGTGGGTGTCTAATCTATCTTAGTTGTTACAATACGTATGTTTGTAACAGCTTTCATAACTAATCTATCACAGTGTGAACATGACTACGAAATATGGCAGATTGAAAAATGCAACAAAAGAGATAGAAAAATACGTAAGAAGGTTACAGATCCGTTTCTGTTATCATTTAATCAACACTAAACTAAAATAAAGGACAAAAAAAGGAAAAACTACTATGGTACCCAGTTTGCTGATAAACATACAATAATTATGTAAATCCATATCTATACTAGTATATAAAGCTGAAGGGTTTGTTTGTTTGTTTGAACGCGCTAATCTTAGGAACCGCTGGTCCGATTTGAAAAATTATTTCAGTGTTGGATAGTACATTTATCGAGGAAGGCTATATATCATCACGCTAAGAACAATAGGAGCGGAGAACCAATGAAGAATGTTACAAAAACGGGGGAAAAATACGCTACGGGCAATAAGAGACGTTGCGTGGGTCAGCTAGTTACATATATGTAGACAAAGTACACTTAGACATAGAACAAGTGATCTTTTTCATCCTCCAAATTTTTTATTGGTTGGATAAGTCTCCTCAGACTTCAGAACCAGCAGCCACGAACACCAACCAAGATACTAAAAGGCCAAAATCGCCAGATGATTCGATTAACTCTCTAACTATTCTTAGTACTCTTTATATCCGACTAGCAGCCGGCCCCGGCGTCGCACGGTAAACATAGCCTGTATTTAACCAAACATTTTAATATTATAAATTATAACACACTCTTAGCAAACGTGAATTTTTTTTTACACCTTGGGCTATATTATCGAAGTTTTCATATGGATCCCTAAGTTTTTAGCAAATGTAATATAGCTTATGTTACTCGGGGATAATTTAGCTTTCTAATAGTGAAAGAGATTTTCAAATCGGTCTAGTACTTTTCGAGTTAAATAGTTACAAACAAACATACAAAAAATCATATCTATCCTCTTTATAATATTAGTTTAGACTACGGCCAAGGCGAAAGAAAAGGGTAATCTATGTATGTGTATGTTTGTATGTACCTAACACCGCAGTGCCTAAACTACTGAACCGATTTTAATGAATGAGGTATCAAGAATTTCGTAATAATGACCAGGATATAATAATATAATTCTATCGAAACTTTTTACGTAGTCAGGTTAAAGTTTTATACATTTTCTTTTTGTAAGGAGAAAAAGAAGTAGGTACTAATACTTATAAAGATCCGTTACCTCTATTACTTTAAAACGACATTGCCTTATTTTCTTCTGTAACAGAAGACGGCTGTTTGTCGTTGAAAATTAATATTTCCTGGAGTAAAATTCAACTGGCGGATGCTATTCCCATAATCAAATTTTCTTTATTAAGGGTACTACAACACAATGAAAGAAAGCTAATAGCGCTGGCAAGAAGATGGATATTTATTATGCTTTTTATGATAATAACTTCATTTCAGAACTTTGAATCAGCATTATAAAAGATAACAAAGGGGGAGAGTGGCTTTCAATTACATGTTGTTATTTTTTTCAGGTTCTCTTAGAAGCTGTTATTTTATGAACATAATTATGTTTAATGCAGTATTTTTATTTTTTCTTTTCAGTATTTTTATTTTTGACTGCCGGCTGGCAGGAGCTGGATGCGAGAAGCCGATGATCGAGCCAAGTGGCGCGCAATTGGAGAGGCCTATGTCCAGCAGTGGACTGCGATAGGCTGATGATGATGATGGTTAGCCTCTTGGTATAAGCGGTCGCCACGCCACCTTCTACTGCGCCAGGTGCTGTGAATTCAAATCCCACAAATTGTTATTCTGAGTCTAGGTGTTAGTTGTTTCCGTTTCATTTATGTTTGCAAAGTCTCCGCGACAAAGATGTATATATATTTTATTTATTTTTTGACAGACAACTCCCGCACTAGGAATAAATCCTGTGTCGCGGGGACTTCACAAACATACATGAAACGGACACAAAGAACACCCAGACTCAGAACAACAATTTGTGGATCACACAAAGTGTTGTCCTACGTGGGATTTGAACCCACGACACTTGGCGAAGTAGGAAACGGCGTGGTGACCGTTAAACCACTAGGCCAAACGTGCAATCATTATTGCAATATTATTGAGGTTTTTTAATTATTAAATAAGTAATTAAATTACTTTACTTTCAAAATTCAAATTCTCACATCAGTTTCCCTTTATTTACAAACTGACATACTTATAAGACAAAAACATACTCGTATTAAGATATATGGGTCTATAAACCTTGCTTCATCCCAAGTGTACTGAACAACTGTATCTGCTAATGAAGTATTATGGTGGTTTGAATAACGGTGGTGTCCCTAGGGGTACAATCAGGGAGCGTTGTATTGCGAGCAGGGCCGTCTTAACCTAAGCGGGGGCCCCTGGGCACATAAGAATTAGGGGCCCTTTTGGAAAGTAAATAAAGTTAGAGTTCGAAGCAAGATTTCGAGTTTCGAGTCGGAGTACATTTTCTCATCGAGACATATTTTTTGGATTGTCTCATGAAGTCACCTTTTATATGTAGTTTATCATGTTTTCCGAGATTGGTACCTTGGAACGTGCGTCTTAGATCAACATTTTTCTAGTATGAACATGTATTATGATTAATCGTGTATACAGTTAGTTTTTTTAGTTAAAATAACCATAATAGTTTCTTTCAGGTTTTGTTTTAAGTAAAACCTTATATTTATTAGTATGTGTTCGGGTTCGACAAATTTGAGAATTAAGCCTTCTGACGTGTAAAAGAGGCTTTATTAGAAACACTCAAGACCACAGAATAACTCAGAATAATATTCCTTAATGACCGCCGAGGTCGCTCTGTTAATCACTTATATCACTCAGATGTTTGTCATACTGTAGCTCAAACTAAACTGCCTTTTTTGCAAATTTGGAATTTGAAAATGTTGAAAACCTATTACAAATAGTAAAATAATGAAAACTTGAATAATTTCACACACCAACACTACACACAACTTTTAACACAAAGCCTCAAATACACAATAAATCATACTCCCTCACACACTTTTACTCACACTTACACACAGGCATATAGATATTATCTAAATATACAAACTTACACTTAGTTAACTACTGTCTTATTAATGTCTACTATTGTATTTTCTTTAACTATTAGTTTCTTCTTTTTGCCTGTGAATAGGAACTGACTCCCAACACACAGCTAGCGCTACTTTGGGAGTCAAGGCTGTACAGTGTCTTGTAATCCATTTTTGGTACAATAAAGATTTATTATTATTATTATTATTATTATTCTAGATGCCACTATTACTAGATTATTTGGAAAAGTTCAACAGCCACTCGAAACGCCCGGGTCCAAAAAACGCTGTGGAATATAAACAAGCAACCACGCGACAATCAGTCTGTTCGACGCTATGTATATTCACTTAAGTTTTATTATTCTGTGCCTCAAGAATCCGACTAGAACTTTCTCGGCTAAATCGATTGACGAGTTTTTTTCTGGAATGTTAATTTTTCGTAACATTACATCGCTATTGCTACCACGCCATATGGCTGCAATATTTAGCCACTGTTATATTTAGCCAGGTGGTGTATATGCACTACTTTGAACTCGATTGTCGCTGAATCTTGTGGGTCACGTCGTTAATCCGGTTAACCTTATACGGATCCTCCCACTTGGTCTGTAGTTTTGGGGCTTTTCTATGCATACGTGTCGATTTATTCAGCCAAACCAGTGCACCTTTATCAAAACCGTTTGAGCGCCAGCCATATCAGGTTTTCTCGTTCCCGCTCGCGATGTCAACTGCAATTAGTTTCCTGTCCGTTTAACAGTTATTTGTATCTTTCCGGTAAAGTATCCCGTTCTGAAGAACCAAGTTATCCCATTGTGCCCAGTAAACTTTAGTAATGGCGCTTGCAGATGATACATGACTCCAAGCAGGTTTACGTCACTGTGCTTACTATGTGATAAGTTTCTTTAGGTCAACGTCTTCCCCCTGTGCCAACTTCATTGTTTCATCTTCTTCTTCTAACTCGCTTCACTCTTGGCAGAGCGGTCGTGATCACGTAGAGTGCACACTGTTCATAGTTTCATCTTCACAGGTTCCGAAAAGTCAAGCTTCGAGTTCGAAGCAAGATTTCGAGTTTCGAGTCGGAGTACATTTTCTCATCGAGACATATTTTTTGGATTGTCTCATCAAGTCACCTTTTATATGTAGTTTATCATGTTTTCCGAGATTGGTACCTTGGAACGTGAGTCTTAGATCAACAAACTTTTTTTCGCAACGTTTTATCGACAGCTCCTCCAGGCAGCTCAAATTTTTTTTTCAACCTGGACATCTACGAACTCTTTAGCGGGTTACTTAGCTTCAGATGACCTCTTTCACTATATCTGTAGCACATGATCCCAGAACCCATCTTAAAAGAAGACTTAATCTCTTATTTCCACTGAGATTTCGCTTGTGGGTCAACCGGATATCCTGTCGAACCGCTTCGACCTCCAGGACGAGTGCCAGTGCTTCACTTATTGAAGCGTGGTGGCTTGGCCACCACTGTAGCTCTTATTTCCAAGTCCTTGATGCTGTTTATGAAAATCTGCACGTTGTTTGCTTATATAATCTACGCTTTCCGTACGAGTTTCTCAATTTCCAACGTACATTCTGCAGGTCTTCTCCTGGGTATTGGGCACTACCGCGTATCTGGGAGTGGAAAACGTGTTTCAGATGGCGTTCTCGACTCGAGCGCTTCTTAAAATTCTTTATATTTGCTACTTGAACCAGGTAGTGCTTCTAGGAGTGACAAAGCTTGCCTCCTAAATGAAACAGTTAGGGCAGTCAGGCACGGTTCATTACTCCACCCGCAATTTTTCAATACGGCTGACATCTCATGACGTCCCGTGATCTTCACCACTTTATGGCCCCATCGGCCTTCGAAAATTTGTATGAAAATCCTTATTAATGGGCTCTTGATTAAAAATCATTACATGGTATAAAACAAAGTCGCTTCTCCTGTCTGTCTGTCCCTATAAACACTTCGATCTTTAAAACTACGCAACGGATTTTGAAGCGGTTTTCTTTAATGTATATAGAGTGATTCAAGAGGAAAATTTATATGTAAAATATAGTCTAGAAATACTGATAATTTAAAGATCTCCAATGTGATGTCGTAAATAAACACTTGTTTGCGCTTATATTGCAAACGCTGGCTGAAACCTACGAGATAGATGAAAATAATGTGCTACAGTATTGTACAACTAAAAAAGGGCTACAATAAAGTCTGCGATGGTAGATGTCTATCTCTCAGGGATACGGGATAACCCACAATAACCATTTTTATTCCTTTCTTTTTACGAGAAAAAATGGGTTATTTACGAAGCGATTTTATGCAATACAGCACTGATCTTTACTCAATGAAGTACCTTAAATACATTGTGCATTTAATATAGATCAATATGACCTTTTACAGTATGTAATTTAAAAGAATATATTCGAACATATTACAGATTTTAAATGTATAAATCGTGTCGTCGGTGGGTGCATCTAAAATCCACACGTGCGAAGCTGTGGCGGGTCGCTGCTTAGTAAATAAAACGTTTAAAAACTTGCATAAATTATTCATACATACTTACAGTTTTAATTAAATACATATAATCAACACCCCGCGAGCAAAGCCGCGGGCAACAGCTAGTGTACTATATTTTGTAGTGAAAAAAAAAGTGTAATGTGTATGCAAATTATAACGAGAACATATGTCTGAGACAAAATTGTCGGTTCCTCGGGGCCCCCCTGATGATGGGGGCCCTGGGCACTGGCCCCGTGTGCCCTTATGGTAAAGACGGCACTGATTGCGAGTTGTGAGGGTGCAGGCTTTATCTATCTACATGTAAAATTTAACAATGCAGTAACATAAGACAACACACCTTTTAACCCTTTGTGTTTGTGATTTTGTCGTCAGTAGTTTTTGATGTGATATTTATCGTATTAATCACACCATTGTTGCTTTGAACTCTTAAACTCACAATTATTAAAAAACAACAATTAACACCTCAAATTAGAAGTAGTAAAACTAATAACTTATGTAAGTAAGTACATCACGACTGTCATTCTTCAACTACAGGTCAACTGTTAATTTTTTTTTTAAGATCTTGTTCCATTTATTATTCCTACAACTCTTCATTTGTTAGAAATTCCATAATTAAATAAAAATTGTGCTGCAGCTGCCACCGACTTATTTTATTTACTTATATATGGGTAATATATACAGAAATCTAAATTACCTACATTATTTAGATTTCTGTAGTAATATCCTTTTATTACTTCTTGGTATCATGTCTAGAACGAGCCTGTCTGAGTTGCTTGTGGTGTAGGTATCACGTCAAGTAACATCTTTTTCCCATTTAAAAACTTGAGGGTATTCGATTAATTTCTCTATCTAAACGCAGCATACTTAAAGGCCGGCAAAATTGAGTATTTTGTTCCTTGAAATAAGGGCAACATGATGCGTCTGCACCAATATCACATTATAATTTTATCGTGGGAGAGCCACGGCATTTGGCATGAATGGGCCGGCTCGACCGGAGTGATACCACGGACACACAGAAAACCGGTGTAAAATAGTGCTTGCGCTGTGTTTCACCGAGTGAGTGAGGATACCGGAGAAATCCCCCAAAGGCCGGCAACGCACTTGTGACGCCTCTGGTGTTGCAGGTGTCCATGGGCGGCGGTAATTTTTTCTTTCTTTTTTTTTTTCTTTCTTCTTAGTTGCCATACTGATGATAGTCTATACCGAAGCAAAGATTCGACTTAAGGAAAAAAACCCGTACCTATTTTGGTTGACAATTTTTTTTGCTAATTTATGAAAAGAGTATGAAAACCAGTTCTCTGTTTCAATTTGTTCTTTCAAATTAAATTTAGAAAATATTGTAATCCAACTGCGCTCGTTAGCGTTTCTTTTCAATCATACTCGGCTCCTACTGGCCTAAGGGTGATGTTAACTATCCTGTCTTAGCCACGCCAGCAAAACACATATTTAGAAAAAAAAAGCGAAAATCGGTAAGTTTTGGAGTTCATCGTGTGCAAAAACGTGTAGTAGAATTTCATTTAGTTACTTAATTAGTGTCATTAAATATTCGACCGATCGTTGAGAAAACAAGGCTACCTAAATACCCAAAAGTGTGTACCTATTTATAACAATAAGATAATTAATTTACATTCTTTCGTGATACAACTTTCATTCAGGAAAAGTACCTATGGCATGGAAAACTTCTCTAGGGACGGCGATAGATAGACGAACAGGCCCCGAATAAACAAAGAAACATGCAATATTGAAAGATTGACAATATGTTAGCAAGTAACCCACATACATCGTTTCTATAGGTATGAAAGCTAGTTTGAGCAAATTGATCACCATGTTTACAACAGCAATTCTGCAAGACCGTTAAACGAAATGACGCTTTTATAACTTCTATGTATATCTCAAATAATCTCAATGCTTCTATGTATCTCACAGCGCTAAAGCGGCTATTACATTACACGATTTCTCGGGCCCTGCCCGCAGAGACAGGGCAGTGTAATAAGAAACAGGGAGGCAGGGTCCCTAAACAGGGCGCTCGAGTGGTTCCGATCTCCCTAGCTCCCTGCCGCGCTGCAGATTGGGTAGTGTAATAAGAAACAGGGAGACAGGGAGCTCAGTCGCTGCGGCGCGAGCGCAGAGTTCACACGTTCGTCTTTGGATAGAAGAGGTTGAGATATCTAGAAACTAAATTTTAAATCTTGATAGGAGTTTCCAGTGGCTAAGAATCGTAAAGTACAACTATACTATGTTTTGCACTCATACTATCTCAAGATAGTTTTTTTTTTCTATAAAAGAAGCTACTAAGCTTAATAGTTCGTCAAATTGGTCTGTAGTTTTGTAGGTCTGTCGAGTCCAAAACACTGAGTATTTGAATATTTGATAGTTAGTTTCTAAGGAACAAGTATTCACCCACATCCTCCTCTTCTTCCTTTTTGAATACCTCATGCTAGTAAGTGCCAAAGTCACCGCTAAAGCAACTTTCAGACTGCCTCGTTGGTCTCGCGGTTGGCGTGTGCGACTGCTGATCATGAGGTCTCGGGTTCGATTCCCGGGTCAGATCAAATGTTTGTGTGATCTACAAATATTTGTTTCGGAGTTTAGGTGTTTTCTATGTAGGTATAATATGTATGTATTTCCAAAAAAAAAGTATTGTATATGAATTTGTATCAGTTGTCTAGTACCCATCACACAAGCTCTGCTTAGCTTGGGACTAGATGGCGTTGTGTGTTAGATGTCCGATTTTTTTATTTTTTATTTATAACTTTATACACTATTGTACATCGGCGGACTTAATGCCCAAGGCATTCTCTACCAGTCAACCTTTGGGTGGTGTAGATATCTTGTGAGGTAGGCGCACATGAAGTACATACTTAAACAGCTAAAAATGCATTACAAAGCATTACATACATAAGTCCTTATATAAATACAACAAATACATTAACTCTATATACAAATACTTAAACACTATAACTATAAATAATATTAAATTACATAAATAATAAAATAAATAAAATATTTACTATAGATAGTATTAGATAGTAAGATAATAGATACTAAGAGTATTTGAGAAAATGATGGTATTTATTTATTTGATGTTTCGATGAAGTCCGCGCCATAGCGACAGACGTGCACAGTCATTCACGTTCACCTTAAAACTGAGTAAAGGTCACACAGGGCACGATTTCCAGCGTAGTGTAATAAGCGGCACCCTAACTGGTAGGCAGGGCACCCGAGAGACAGGGCCCGAGAAAACGTGTAATGTAATAGCCGCTTAAGTAACCGTAACCTTTAAAGTTATGCCTTCATAAACATATTAATTGTTGCATTGTATTGTGATTTGACAGAGTTCAATTTCATCAAAACATAACCTTCTAGAGAAGGTACCTATTCATTATCTTCATCAATTGATAAGTTGCTCAATTTGGCGTTTTATATAATAGTTTTTTTTTTCTACTTAAATTTTATTTATTTTTTATTTTTCAGAACAACTTTATTGGTTTTCGTATAAAACATTTCCTTTTGTGACTGTAGAGAAAAACTTTCTGAAAACACTCAAGTAGTGACCTCTATACAAAATTCTATAAACAACTAACACAACAACACATCGGTCTTGCCAAAAGTGTAATTTTTGATAAATTGGTACCAACGCCATCTGTTATCAGTTAAATGTATTAAGTGTTCTAGTTTAAAATTCATTAGTACCATCTTTTACCGTTTTGGAAGCTTTGTCACTAGTTAACGTTTAAATGTTGCCAAGTTATAAAATATTACCAACAAACTTAAAAATATTTTTTTTAAATTAAAAAATTACAATTGCTCAATTTCATTATCTACGGATTGGGTATAGATGTAGGGAGATTTACTGAAGTTAAGTTACGCGTGAAATTACGATACAATTTTAAATTCAATAAAGTGGTCCATTTTTTTTAATATGAATATTAAATGTTTTTACATATATGAAATTATTCAAAAATCACTGAACTACTGCTTTCTCCTCGTGTCATCAATTTTTGATAAATTGATTACAAATAAAATAACAGTTTGAACTCAACATGGCTTTTAGTAGTTTTTCCACTCTAAAAGCTAGTAACTTTTTACAAAACGACAGCTGGATGTTTCGCATCATTTGTTTTGTCAAGCAATCTAAAGTCAGTCAGTTGTCAACCGTATTGTTGTGAATGAACGCGAGTGACACACGGCTGATCTATAAAACAGTTTAAATATTAAATACGATTATGTATAACACTTTCAAAACTCACACGTATAGAAATGTGGTTCATGAATAATGAAAAAGACTGAGTAAAAATTAATTAACATTTGTTTGAACAATAAAATTATTTTAATCTTACCATAATGGTGAAAGATGGACGTAAATATCTGTCGTTGTCGATCTAACTTGTAGTAGTTGTAGTTTTGACGCAGACGCTGTATGAAATGTGATCAAGTGTATCAGAAATAAGGATTTCTATAAACACCGTAAGTATTATTTATTATGAACGTACCTTCCCTGCAGTAAATGGAACAGATAAAAATGCAGTATTTGTGTTTGTATCTAGAGTTGATTTAATGTCGAGAAATGGGTTATTGCTATCAATACCTAGTTACATTCGATACTAATATAATGTATAGTATACAACGGCCAGAAGAAACACAGTTTACTAAGTTTTAATCTATTTGTAATAAAATATGACATGTCACAAGTATTTTCTTATTTCGTTTTAGTTGGTGATAGAAAAAAACTTTCTAAATTGAAACTAATTGGGTTTAAGTATATTGCTTTTCTTTAATCAGCCATTTGTTTGTTTAAATAATGCATAAAAATAATGATCTATTCTTTTTTTATATTTGTATTTTAAATTGAAAAAAACCTTCATGGCCACAAATATTATTTTTCGTTATCAAATCTGTCTCCACAACACTTGAGATTAGTCAGTTATATGAACTTGCAGATAAGATACGAGTAAAAGTGTTCCAATTGTTATATTTGTATGTTAATTTAAGTTATCACCAATGTTATGATTTTTTAATTAACCACATGTTTCTAAATCTATATTTTCTAATGTGATTTTAAATCTCTGGTTAGCAGAGATAGCATGGGTAAAAACAGATTGAAGATGATATCTTATTTTTTTTATTACCATGGATAAACATTCAAATTTGAAATTATCTTTGGCTTTATGTAATTGAACCTCACCTCTGTTAAAATAAATCTGTGAGCTAGTAGTCTCCATTGCCCTAACAGATATTTTATTTAAATATACATATTGTTTATGCACTAGGTGTCAATTGCATCTGAATAGAATAAGAATTTATTGTATACTAGCTTTTGCACATGGCTTTGCTTATGCAGACTTTCATCCCCAATGTACCCTATTAGGGGTGGAATTTAAAAAATTCCTTTCTTAGTGCTCACTAACGTTAAATAAAGAACCTACATGCAAAATTTCAGCATTCTAGGTTCAGCGGTTTGGGCTGTGTGTTGATCTCTGGGTATGTCAGTCAGTCACATTACTCTTATATATATATATAGGTTTTCTTGGTATATCTATACAAATAAATAAAAATTTATTAAAACAAAACATCAAGTTATACATAGTACAGTAATTCTTAAATTGATTATCAATATTTTATTTAAACAATAATAATAATTATATATTATGCATGTAGAGCAAATTTAACTAAGAAAATTCAACTCTTTAGAATTCAATTATCCACCAATTAATTGTTAGATTAATAACGATAAGTACAAACCTGATACCATAAATTTACTTGAGTGAGAACAAAATATATTTCTTATTAAGAATTCTAGTTTTAAATATGAAATTGACAGGATATGAAGATTAATCATTATTTATTTTACAAAAGCTGATTAAATGACAGATAATTAATTAAATATTCATTCATAAATTGCTACCTGCTCTGGTATTTGGAACATAAATGATATTTTATCTGTAATAAATTAATCTTAATAGATTTATTTTGGTAAACCGGGATTCTCATCACATTTAAGAAGTATTTCTCATTAATATGTATTTCGTTTAAAAATATGGTATCTTGATAATTAGTTCTTTATAGTATTAAATAGAAGTACCTAATTTATTGAGTAGTTTGTAAAGTACAGTGGCTTTTATTATTTTCTTTTAAGTATACTTGTATAAGCCATATAGCAGTTAATATGTATGTAAGCTTATTGACTGTGTTAATCAGCCTAGTTTCCGTAGGCATACAGAAAACAAACTTGTATAAAAGTTGAATGGCTAATGGGTAATAATGGGTAGGTAATAGTAATGTAATTTGCCAAATGGATCTTTCTCTGTAAAGATATTTTCTGCTCCTATTGTGTTTAATCATATTAACATTTCATATTTAATGATAATAATCATGAATATCAAATAAATTGTGTATTTGCCTTCTTTTCAAAGAAGCATGCATTTCTGAAATATATATTTTATTTTTTTACACAACGCCATCTAGTCCCAAGCTAAGCAGAACTTGTGTTATTGATACTAGACAACTGATACAAATACATATATACTTTTGTTTTGTAAAAACATACACATATTATACATAGAAAACACCCAAACTCCGAAACAAATATTTGTAGATCATACAACATTTGGTCCGACCCGGGAATCGAACCCAAGACCTCATGATCAGCAGTCGCACACGCCAACCGCGAGACTAACGAGGCAGTGCTTATGATTGCAAGGGACTCAAAATCATTTATAGCTTAAAATATTCCTATAATTTATATTTAGTGGTTAGAAAAAACAACATATCTTTTGGTATTGCCTACAATTTTGGAATGTCTATCCTGATTAATGTTTGTCTGCTGAGCGTTTGTGATTAATGAATGGTACCTATATTTTTCTACATTGGTGACATTGGACTACTACACTATTTTAGTCTGAAACACTCCTTTCTAGATGGCACAATTAACTTAGTCGTTCTTCTTTTCCAGGCGTGCCACCATGACAGCCGACGAGTCCAGCGTGCGTGTAGCCGTACGGTATGTGCTTTAGTTCTGTGTGGAATTGATTTTAATATTTTAGTTAGAAGACAGACATGTATGCAGGCAACTATTCACAGAAACAGTGGCAAATCTTTTTTGTTTTAATCACAACGTGATCTAATAATCTAAACAAGGTGGTATCTCTAACAGGATGATAAATACCCCATTTCCCTCTCAAATCTCTAAATCGTGACGTTTCCGAGATATCACATCTCTCATATCAACTATAACAATGTGCCTACTGATTAATCACAGTAAAATATATCTATCTGGGGGCACGGTCGTGCCCCCGCCAAGACGAGCCAAGCGTAGCGCAAGGGCACTACCTACCTTTTCTCGAAGTGTTTCGTCGTTTTTTTGAACCCCCATAACTTTGGTTCCTGATAGACCAGATCATTCAAATTTTGAGGATATGATGTTACCAATAGACTAATGAAACGAACAAAGTTTCAATTGCATAGCTCTGATAGTTTAGATTTTATTGATACCTAAAAAACACCGATTTCGTCACTGACACACTGATGATCATCAAAACTGTTAGAGTACTTCCTAAAGAGCTAGAAAGCTGAAATTTGGTATGTAAACTAAGTTTAGTATACAAACAACAAAAAAATTCATAAACCTATTACTTTTGCCCCCCAACCCCCAAATTTGGGGGGTGAAAGTTTGTATGAGACTTTCACAAATGTTTATGCTAGAGGTTTTATTTTTGGTACACGGACTTTTTCAAAAGAAGAAACAAAATGTACAAGAAATACAGCCAAAAAAAAAGGAAACTCACAAAAAGAAATGAAATCCCACCAAAAACATTTTCATGTAAAATGTTGCCAAGACGACTGCATATGGATTACCCTGTGAAAAAGATATCAGATCTCATGTAGAGCCAAGGTTCTTTATCTACACGTCCTAACTCTACCAACCCTAACTTCATAAACTTGACATCTCAGTAAAAATGTATGGCTTGGCTGTTTCGTTACTTCAGAAACAAAATATTCGTATAACACATTATTTGCAAACACCAAAGGCGTTCGTTTCCCCTTCGTGTCGGTATGGTACCGAAACGGCGAAGCCATACATTTATAATGAGATGTAGAGTTTGTGAAGTTAGGGTTGGTAGAGTTAGGGCGTGTAGATAAAGAACCTTGGCTCTACATGAGATCTGATATCTTTTTCACAGGGTAATCCATATGCAGTCGTCTTGGCAACATTTTACATGAAAATGTTTTTGGTGGGATACTACTTTATCAGAGAAATAAAAATAATATGCTACGTAATATTTACGTTTCAACAAAAATTGTAAGTTGCGGTCGTTAGTTTTGCGTGCGCTTTGCCATTGTGCGTTATGCATTACTTACCATCATGTCACAACATTTATACCATTATTGTAATGGATATTAATTATTATATGCATGCGTGACGTCACATCTTTTGCTACGGTACTCCGTCGTAATTTGATTGCTTTTCGTTTTAAAATGATTCTTTAGGTACTTAGAGTCTAGTTTAGAAGATTGTTTTGACTGCTAACTGTTCATATCCTCATCATATGAGTTACTGTTAATTACATACGTAGTTATGTATCCTAACTTTTAAACTTTCGCGTTCCATGATGTAATAATTATTATTTTTACGGGAATTAACGCGATCACTTATTTCAAGGTATTACATACCTCTGTTTTGCCTGACGTTTCGACCAGGTTGCACTGGCCGTGGTCACAGGCTGCAACCTGGTCGAAACGTCAGGCAAAACAGAGGTATGTAATACCTTGAAATAAGTGATCGCGTTAATTCCCGTAAAAATAATAGTTATGTATCATTCAAATAATCAACAGCCTTTAACCATAGAGTTATTATAGATAGAGCAGGGGAGCCAGGCCTCCAGCCGTCTCTAGGTTAGAAAGAGTAGTAAGTAAGTAGAGAAAGACAGATAGGGTACCGCGGTCTTCTTCCTCTTTCTAACCGTTGGACGTTTTCACTTACAGGCAGCCATATGTCTGCCCCACTTTATCTATAATGACTCAATAGCTTTAACAGTACATTGGTGGACATTAGCCGCTCCATAGAAAGGAGGTTTTGGCCTTTTTGGAGTTTTACTTCTCTTGGCAGTGATGTTATCCTGCGTAGTTTGCTCCCTTAGACGCCTTTTACGACACCCATGGGATAAATAAGGGTGGTGACACTCCCTATTCTTAATCCGTTACCACACGGACATATATATATAATTGCATATTTATATTGATTATTGAACAACTAGCATTTGGTAATATTAGTCTATGTTTGACTAACGTATACCTACGAGACCTCATCGAGGAGTCGAACTTGTGGTCCCATTTTCTATACAGTACCTTCTTGCGACCATACCCTAATCTTTACTTTTCATAATTTGTCTTTTTTCCTTGTTTAAGTTTGAAAACGACTGAATAATATCAAGGAGCGCTGGCGTCATAGCGTCAGACTTGGGAAATGGCAAGGAAATTTTTATGCATAGTTTTAGCTGATAGGTGTTATTGATTAAATAAGTCAAGCTTAATCAACATACAAACTCATATGTATACACGTCTATAGATAATATCAGTAAAGAGTTATTTATGTACTAACATTCATTTTATGTATTTCCTTAGAATGACACCATTGCATCGCTAAAGCTAGGTCAGCCATGATGCAAAGTACTTCACATAATGTCTCGTAAATGTTTATGGAGTTGCTTTATTAAATAATTACATAAGCTAGTGAAAATCTACATTACAAAGTGTGACTTATTACGTTGTACAAGACAACTTGTCACAACTCAATAGCGAAAACATTACTACATGATGTAAATTGCCTGTACCATTTGTTTGCACCAATGTAGTAAGAGCATGACCGAATAGTGCTTAATTTATGTAAATATTTGACCTAAAAACTAAACTTCTCTATGAAATCTTACCCGGATGTATATATACATAGATATATTATGTGTGTGTATACAATAATGTATGTATGTGTGTGTAATGTAATGACGTCCTGAAGCTTGTATGTGTTTGTGAACAATAGGGTTGACAGTTTAAAATATTGTGTATTCTAACAATAAACCTCTTTGGACAGATATTTGGTAATTGTTATGATTGATGCAATGTCTTGTTGCATCAGTGGAGAATAGTGGAGATGTGCTTGTGCATATAATGTTTGAAACATGATCGCGCAATCGTCTTTATGTATACTGTACTAAATAATTGAACAGAAATACATACTTTACTTAGTATAAATCTGTATTTTACATATAATTAACATTACCTGATGATCTGTAAAAGATTTTGAACAGAATGAGGGTATATTATGAACTAGTGCAGTCAAAATTAGGGTTGCCAATTCCGTCTTAGTATAAAATTTCGTGAGTGCTGCTGCGGCCCTCAAATATTTTTTTAAGGTTAACAGATCTTAGAATTAATTAAAGTAACTGTTTCACCACTGCTCGGAGGCCATACCGCGCCATTTTACGACTAGTAAAATACCTTCGTACATCTCAAACGCGGCCTAGGCAAAGCCTGTGGTCACAGGCTGCCTCAGTGTGACCACGGCTAGTTCTTGTACCTAGTATATACTTAATTAAGTTTATTCCCATACCTACAGATAATTATATATCGTGTAAGGACTAAATTACTGGTTGCTGTGTGACTTTGTTACATTTGTATGTATCTCAGCTTGATCTATTACAGCCAGTTAGATTCTCTAGAGAATTGGGCCATGGTTTTCAGATACAAAGCCTTTTTGTGATAGTGAGTCATTGCTAACACATTTAGGTAAAGTGCGACTGTCTTGTTTTAGAGAAATCTTTGTATGGTGTACTTGTAACGCGTTTATGAATGTTTCTCTAATCTGCTAATTTTGATTAGTAAACTTGACAATTAATATATATGTCATCGTGATACGATTTTGCTTTCTGATATAATCATTCGGAACTTCAAATCTTATCTAATCAAAAATAACTATTGATTATACTCATTTTTATTCTCGTGTTACATGATACACTTTTTTATACTTCACAACCAAAGGAACAAACTGCCACAGGCTACATTTCCAGAGCAATACGACCTTCAAGCGTACGAGAAGAGAACGTACTCCCTCCTCAAAGGTCGGCAATTCATCTCTTGAGCTGCAGTTGTCCATCATCAGCGGCAGTCACTCTTTAGATGCCCAGCTTACTCCTTTACCCCTTATTCTATAAAAACAAACTTGCAAACTTAAATATACATTTGATCGCCTCTCACTCTCGTTACTTTCTTACACAAAAATTACTAAATCTGGATGAAATTTAACACGAATAGATTATAGTCTGGAATAGCACATAGGCTTTGAATCCCGAAAAAAAATAGTGAGAAAAGAAAGGTTAGGTAGTAGAGCCACGCTGATTTCAGCACGAACGGGCCGGCTCGACCGGGGCGGTACTACCCTCGCACAGAAAATCAACGTAAAATGACAGCGTTCGTGCTGTCGTGTTTCGTTGGTGAGTGCGAGACCGGGGGCCCAATTAGTCTAGTTAACAAGTTTCATACTTGTTGACTGGACTAAAAGATGCAGTAGCATCACTAGGCCGCCATAGTGTGGGTCGCCATACTGCACTGTCTGCATTCGCAGTGAGTATGGTGACCACCACTCTTGGATTCTGCTTATGTTTTCCATCAGGCAGAGCAGAGTCATTTTGGCGGGCCAAACATAAAAAAAAAAAAAAAAAAAAAAAAAGGTACACAACCACCGCGGGTAACACCGCGTGGCGCAGATAGTTAACCTTAATTTACCCATCTCTCATCTACTGCTAGTATTTACTGTAGTATTATATACTACTAGTAATTCCTTCTATGGTCCAGCAAACAAACACAGAGTCTTCGGTCCATCGACGCAGGGATTACATCATCAATATATTTTTAACCTTTACCCAATAAAAATGATAAGTAACACATTAAAGTATATAATATTATGTGATTATCAGAAGGTCAATTGTGGTATTTAATAAAAATTCATTCCAAATTAATTTCCGATCTACTCTCGATCTCATAAATGTCATAAAAGCTATTCTTGTAGTAAAGTGATGATGATGATGCAGAAGCATCTCAATAGACTGCCATAGTGTGGGTCACCATGCTGCATTGTTGGATTATTGTCTGCATTTGCAATGGGTATGGCAACCACCACTTTTGGATTCTGCTCATGCTTTCCATCAGGCAGAGTAGAGTTACTTTGGCAAGACCGTATTTAAAAAAAACTAATAGCTTAGTGGCCAGTATCAAAGTAGGCCAGCCAACTACGCAGGAGATGTTATAGTGCTCAAGCTTGTACGCAAACACAGGTCTCTCCTCCTTTCCAACCAACGTTAACTAAAATATAATTATAATGTATCGATTGCGACCGAAAGTTGAATCATTATTTTGATATTGTTAGTTATACTTAACTCCGAGAATATCTTTTATGACATTTATTAGACTGAAAGTAGATCGAAACCGAATTTTAAAAGAAATTTCATTGTGATAATTGACCTGCAAATCTACTACTACCGATCGCCAATAACTGTTGAGGATACATCACAGTATTCAAATGTACAAGTCGTAAGTTAATCTTGACGCAGGACGTTAATACAAGTGTCTGCAATACAAACGACCAATAAATATATCACGAAAGGTGAATAAAATAATGTAAGCGCCTCATTGTAAAAAAGTCCACATTCAATTTTGTAGACGACACGTCGCGCCGCTTAATAAAAAACTTATTAAAATGCGTCAACTTTGAATGCATGGTACGCATTTTTCCACAATTTGTTGTGAGCGTGCACTCTGCCCTTTTTATACCGATATCGCATGAGGTACACAAACTACAAAGATAGAGAAATAAATGCTTTAAATGACATACGTGGTTTGATTTATTACTGTAATGTGGCCATATAAAAAGTCGAATTCACTATTATTTCTTTTTTTTTGTCACCGTTCGGTGCTCGAGGACGCAAATGTTCCAGTTTTATTTTGGGCTTTTTACATTAGAGGAAATTGGGTATGGCGCAAAAGAGTAAATTGGCGTCACACACATTCTTTTATAAATCTACTATCTTTTGACCGCGGCTCCGCCCTCGTGTTTGTCGGTTATCGCGGTAAAGAGTATCCTATGTCCTTCCTCAAGAATCAAAGTATCTCCATGCCAAATTGCATTGTAATCGGTCATTGCTATCGGCTTACCGATCCCTACTCGCACTTGGCCGCTTTTATTAACTTGCAATGTATGTATGCATGTATGTTCGGGTGGAATCTTGCAACTCAATTTTGAAGCAGATATCTTCAACGGATTTTGCTAAAATTTTGTAGGCATATGTATACAGCGTGACAATACAATATTATAATGACATGGAGCTGGAAGGTTGCTATAGGAACTCTGTAAAGAAACGTCGCAACATTATCGAGTTTTGACTCGTTTGATTCGTCTCGAGGCATTCCAGTAAAAGCTTGTTTTTAAAGAGCTTTTTAATTTTACTTATTTTATTAAAGAGAAATCTCATTTGATAAAAAAAAAACTAATGGTTTTATAGTTAAAAACTGAAAATCCATAAATTCTAAAATAACTACAGGTATAACTATGAATTTAAACACAAAATAACACGCGAGCTAATCATTTGTATTTAGCTCTGCACTAATTTGAAATTAACGACCGATTATTATAAAACCATAAATCATAATATTTAACAGAGTTGGTCCAAGTGTAGACACAGAAATTATTGTAAGCAATAAATATTTTATAGGGAGCCTGAAAGTGGATAAACAGTTGAGGAACAATTATTTGTTATGTAAATATGTGACTAGATAAGTAAATGGTTTTGTTTTATAATGAACTGATTAGGCGCCAATAAGAAGGAATCTTGTCGGAAGCCAAGAATAGTCCATTACCGTTGCGTCCAGTACCTACATTGCTTTGATTTATCAGTTGTCTATGCACTCATTGATTCCTACTATTTATGCGATACGATAAAATAAAGCAAGCATCTCTGTTTAAATTAAAAGTTATAAATCAACTAGCTGACTTGGCAAAAGTGGTTTTGCCATAAAAAAAATAGGGGTGGGTCAACCTTATCATTTAGGGATATGAAAAATAATAGGCCTGTACCTATGAAATTGCCGTTTTGTATGCAATAAGTGAACTTTCACTTATTGCATACAAAACGGCAGTTTCATAGGTAAAGACCTATTACATGTTGACCGATTCTCAGACCCAACCTATATGCACACAAAATTTAATAAAAATCGGTACAGCCGTTTGGTAACAAACACCGCGACAAGATAAATTTATATATGTTTTAGATAAATACTTTTAAAAAATTCCCAGTAAAACTAACATAAAAATAAAAAGTATAAAAATATTTTAAAGATCTCCCATCGTGTGGGCACAAAAGATCAAATCAAAGAATAAAAACTAACGTAATACCGAAATACTGTTTCCAGTTTAACAGATTTTAGTAACGAATAAATTATGCAAATACATAATTTATGAAATATAGAGATATTGTGTTATATTGACACAGTGCTTCATTAAAGTCATAATACTCAGGCCTCAACGTGAATTGATATGCGTAGATTTGTAGCTACGGCATGCGCACGATTACTTTTTGCGTACGTTACCGGTTTCCATCCTGTTCGATATGATTGGTTGTTATCGTAGTTTTTATATTAAAAAGGCCAAAGGACAAGTTTAAAGAAAACCAACGGAGTTCCCAACAACTTTGTTTAACATACAAAGCCAATAAAAAATATGTATTAATTTTAATAAGTATACTAGCTGATCCGGCAAACGTTGTTTTGCTTTTTCTTTAGACACAAAAAATTTCATCAAAATCGGTCCAGTCGTTTTTGTGAATCTAAACCATTCCCAGATCCCCTTGAACACACACAAAAAAATTCATCAAAATTGGTCCAGTCGTTTAGGAGGAGTTCAGTCACATACACACGCACACAAGAAATATATATATTAAGATTTGAAGACGAAACGAATTGGTTTTAACAATCTATCAATTTATTGGTTCCCGTGTTTTTATCATCAAGGAATTGCGTTACTATTGAAAAAAAATACAGTCCTACCAAAGAGGTATATAAAAACATAGAGGCTGGGTGAAAATTTGTACCGAAATAGGTTTGTCTAAAAAATTCTAAGTAGAATTTATAGTGCTGATACTGTGTAACTGTGTGTAAAGAACCAGTTGCAAAATTGTCTTGAACTGAGCCATGTCAAATCTAAGACAATCGCCTTAGGGGACAAGCCACGACCTATCCTCGTTTTCATTCAAGATACCTATCACACCGAAGCGTGGTCTTAACTTTACACTCACGTTTGACTGTCAGTCATTTCGTAACAATTACATTTTATTAACCGACTTCAAAAAAGGGAGGAGGTTCTCAATTCGACTGTATTTTTTTTCATAACTTTCTACTGGGTGAACCGATTTTGATGATTCTTTTTTTATTTAAAAGCTGGTGCTTCCCGTGTGGTCCCATTTAAATTTAGTCCAGATTAAAGTCAGTTTTTTTTGTTAAAATTTGTGATTATTTTAATTCTAAATTACATGTCAATATAAAACCTTAAATTCAAAGTATCTGTCGCTTTTACTAAGTGAACAAATAAGAGACATTAATATATTTTTTCTAAAGTATTTACAAATATTGTTTATATTTTTATCTAAGTTCAACAAGCCTTCCTTGCATTGAACAAATTGTAATATAATGGCAATAATAGACATTAAGCTCTTACTCCATTCAAACGGTTTCTTTGAATCCTGGCCTGGCGTACAACAATGGCGTTATAACAATTGGTGGAAATTCCACTTGTAGTTCGTTTTTGTACGTTATTTTGTTAGGCAATTAAGCCATTGGGCAGGGGGAAGTATAAAGGGTGAAATGGTGTTCTTGGTATAAAACACATCGATTTTATTCACCCGAGGAATTCTGCACCCTTTGGCATTAGGTACTTTTTGCAAAGGTTCAGTTGCTTCCACGCAAAGTACGGTATTTATCATAAAATATTTTTATTATAATTCAATAAACAAAGGTAACGAAAATATTTTATTGGAAAACCAAAGTCTATTAGTTTCTAAGTTGATATGAATGAAATGAAAGTTAATCAAAATGGGATTCAAATGAAAGTTAATCTGCCAATAAATTTTATAGTTTGAGGTTTATTTCACGGAGTAATTTGAATGAATTTAAGATTAATATTTGCTTTCTGATTGTATATTTACTTTCTCAACAATGTGTAAACACATTTGGTTAAACAAATTAATAAATGTTTATAAACACTGTTACAAAGCATTGCCCACAATATCGTATTTCGGATATTTGTTCAAGTGCCCCTGTACTAAGTAGAACTTAAAAAAATTAACCAAAATACTTAAATCGCCTAACATTTAAAAAAATATTTAGGTATGTTCTTGGAAGAGCTGAAAAAAATTCATGAATGGGTCAAGTACGATCTCGATCAGCTTTCCTTTCTAACAACAAACAAAAAATACGAAATCAAAACTTTCTACCGGGTTTAGGAGGAGGTTCTTATAAGGTCAAATTTTCACACTCAATATTTTTCTATAATACTAGCTGACCCACGCAACCTCGTTTGTGTCTTCTGTTGCCCGTAGCGGCCGTAGCGTGATAATTTTCTCCCGTTTTTAAACATAATTATTGGTGCTCCGCTCCTATTGGTCTTAGCTTGATGATATATAGTACATAAACATATTATTATAATACGTCTTACTTCTGCGATTCAAATCAACCAAGAAAAAACAATTGACATATGTCTGATACCCTACAGAATCGGGGCTGCTTGTTATTTATTTAAAAAAATCTTTAGTTTAACTGCTTTGGTTAAGATGTATTCACTAGCCTGAGATCGTGCAATCTACTTTAAAATATCTAGACAAAAGGAGAAGAGCCTTCTTGTTGCTATTTCACCCGACCGTCCCTATTAATTATTTTACAACATAATTTCTTAATGTATAAACTGTCGTACAACCTTACTCTTACAGTATGGTGTAAGTGGCACCCAGTGTTAATCAATTCATAGTCATTAAATTGTTCTATATTAAAACCGAGGCATTGCAACTTGCAGCAACTGTAAGAATCCTTTCCATCTATTGTTTTAAACCTGCCTGCCAAACAAAAACCTGCCTGCTAATTACTGATCCCATTCCCATAAATAAAGCAATATTCTTTCTGCACAGTATTTTGAATTATCTTATGAAAGATATATTATCATTGCAATTCATTATACATTATATATATAGATTACTTTCTTGATGTAATATAAAATTTCAAGCATTAATTAACTGTTTTATCACTCGCCGGGGTTAGAAAGTAAAACTGAAAATATTTATTTAATTTGTTAGCAATTGTATTTTTTATGATTGCAGTTTTGTAATGTTTTGCCTGCCTTTTATTGTCAACACTGAACATAATCTTTTTTTCCATTTTCTTCTGATTCTAGCAAAATGGGATATTTAATTCCCATTTTACGTACATTTTCCATTGATACTCCGCTTCTAGTAGTACCGTGTTGTAATAGTATTCCCAAGGTAGTAGAGCCACACTGATTTCAGCACGAACAGTCCGGCTCGACCGGGGCGGTACTACCCTCGCACAGAAGATCAACATAAAATGACAGAGGGCGTGCTGTCGTTGGTGAGTGCGAGACCGGAGGCCCAATGATGCCGAAGCATCACTGGGCCGCAAAACATTTCTAGATAAATAGGCTATCCAAATCCAACAGTAAAATTATTTAACAATTCAGTAATTTCTGAGATTAGCGCTTTCAATCAAACAAACTCTTCACCCTTATAATATTAGTATTGTCATATACAAACACCAAATATACCTCCACATACAAATACCAAATTGTAACTACCTATAATAAGGCAGAGATTCAAGGTCATCGACATAGCTCACGGGATTAGCAAACTGAAGTGGTAGTGGGCTGGCCATATTAGCCGCAGAACCGATGACCGTAGGGGTAAATGTGTTCTTGTGTGGAGACTGCGTCTAGGCAAACCGTAGGACGCCCACAGGCCAGGTAGAGTGATGATTTGAGCTAGATGCGAAACCGAGGATGAAAGCAAGTGCCGTACAATTAGAGAGGCCTATGTCTGTGTGTATGTCTGTACTGCGATGATAATCATGAACGAAGACTTGAGCTAAAAAAGAGTATTCGATATACGTTTATTATACACGTTACGTCTGCAAACATAATTTAAGGTACAAAATTTAATCTCAAGCATTTATGTGATTTGGTTTGTACCTGCGTAGAATTATTATTTGTATAATGATGCAATTATCTTGTTCATAAAAGTAAGTCTTAATGATGATGATAATAACTGACACAATCTTTTTTTTTCATAATATAATTATTCTTTTAGTATGATCTATGAACGTTATAATCATTTTCTTATTACCTATTAGTGGTGTAGTCAAGTATAATCTTTTAAATAACGTTCCATATTTAAGAGAGAAATGTTGTGAAGAGATTCTTAACGAGGACTGCAACTCAAGTTTAAAAAAACTTACCCGACTACGTAAAAACTTATCATAAAATTGATATAGCCTATGTCATGACACAAAGAACACCCAGACTCAGAACAACAATTTGTGGATCACACAAAGTGTTGTCCTACGTGGGATTTGAACCCACGACACTTGGCGAAGTAGGAAACAGCGTGGTGACCGTTAAACCACTAGGCCAAACGTGCAGTCTATAAACGTTATTGACCTGCATTTATTAAAATTGGTTCAGTTGTTTAGTAGCTACGGTGAACATACTGTGGAGGACAGGTGTGTCATGTCCCACCAACACAAAGGGAGGATCCTCCGACCAGGCGAGGTGATCATGCCTGGCGGGCCAACTGCCCAACGGTCGATGTTGGGATGTTGTATATATGATTATCGGCGCGAGAACTTTCACTGCGCGATTCAGGATTGGTAGTATCTTAGTTTCCTTCAGTACTCCGTAGTTCGACGTATCTTCGGTAGATGGCGCTGTAGTATGTTATGTTGTTGCGCTGTATGTGGAGGTCGCCACAATACAAACAAACATAGACTGACAAAACTATAACTCGTCCTTTTGGCTTCATTGTAGTCGAGTAGAAATGCCTTTTAATTACGGAAGAAATTATGCTTCAATTAATATCTTTATGATTGACATCTGTCATCGTTTCAATAATGATTTTCATAAACCATGAACTTGTACCTTATCTACTTAGCTTCATTACTAAGCTTACTAGTTAACTGTTTAATATTAATCATAAATATTTTAGAATGCATCAGAAAGTACACTGATTACTTACAACCTATAACTTAATGCTTCCGTGTTTAGCGGAAGGTTTAAAATCTGAAAGTAGATAATAAGGAATTTATTCTTATTTTACTCAATAACTACACTTATTAGAAATAATGCATCCATCAAATCTTTATACAATCTATCTATACCAATATTATTTAGCTGAAGAGTTTGTTTGTTTGGTTGAACTCCATAATCTCAGAAAGTACTGGGCCGATTTCTTTTTTTTTATCAGTTTTAGATAGCCTAGTTATCGAGGAAGGCTATAGGCCAAATCGTCACGCTACGATCAAAACGGGCGGAGTATCAATAAAAAATGTTGCAAAAACGTGAGCGAAATTATACCTTTTGAGAGTTTCGTAGCGTGCGCTGCGCTTAACGGTTAAAGTATTAGAAAAACAATGTAGGTAATAATTGTTTAAAGTTGGCTCACTATAACCTTTCGGTAAACCAATTTGTTCACACTGTTATAACATCACAATACGGGCAATTAATGCCCTTTTTAACCGACTTCAAAAAAGGAGGAGGTTCTCAATTCGACCGTATATGTTTTTTTTTTTAAATTTGTGTTCGCGTATAACTTCGTCGTTTATGAACCGATTTTAATGATTATTTTTTTAATGGAAAGGAGATATCCCAACGGTGGTACCGACGTGGTGGTAATGGTGATAAGGACACTAAGATCTGATGATGGCATCCAAGAGAAATCGAGTCGAACCTTGAAGTCGGTTTTTATTTTGTTAAAATTTTATTTGTTGTTGACTTTATATTACTAGTCGAAGAATTTACTACCTCATTAAACCACTTAGAGAATAAAGCCTTATATAGAGGAGCAGCTTTGAACGGGCCCTGCCCGATTGCGGTACCTTTTTGCAGTACCTGACCTGCCTCGTGTAACGGCTGTTTTGCTCCTTATTTTTCTTTTCTTATCCGGTGCTAAGACTGGGATTGGGTGACGTGGTACAGTCAGCAAAGATGTGATATTATAATGTAGCTTTTATATTTGTGTTTAGAGTTTTGGTCTCTCGTATTTATTATACAATTTATAGTACATATTTATCTGACTGCACGGTTGAACTTGTGGTTGAAGCAGTCGCCACGCCGCCGAGTGTTGTGGGATCAAACCGCACATGGCACAAGACTGTGTGATCCAAAAATTGTTAGTTCTGAGTCCGGATGTTCTTTGCGTCCGTTTCATGTATGTTTGTAAAGTCCCCCGTAACACAGGATATTTATTCCTCATGCGGAAGTTGTCTTTATATTACAACGTCGTTTACGACTCCTATTGCCCGTAGCGTAATAATTTTCCCCCGTTTTTGTTACATTTGTGGCGGCCTCCACATACAGCGCAACAACAACACAACATACTACAGCGCCATCTACCGAAGTTACACTGAACTACGGAGTAACGAAGGAAACCAAGAAACTACCAATCCTGAATCGCGCAGTGAAAGTTCTCGCGCTGATAATCATATATACAACATCCCAACATCAACCGGCGGGCAGTTGGCCCGCCAGGCATGATCGCCTCGCCTGGACGGAGGATCCTCCCTTTGTGTTGGCGGGACACGACACACCTGTCCCCCACAGTGGTGACCCCGACGTGATTGAAAACAGCCTTCGATGCAGCATCACCACGCCACCATCATGTTCACTCCCACAGCAAGTCTCACAGCCAGCCAGCAACCTCGGCCTCAACAGGGATACACCACCCGCAGGAAGCGACCGCTCCAGCCTGGTTTACCCCTACGGCCTCATCAGCGTCTAGGCACAGCACACTGCAGCTACGGTTCATGTAAGCAGAGAATATCTCTCCCGTCTATGCAGCAGCCAGCCACTACGCAGCAACAGCCCCGACTCACTGGGGACCTCACCGCAGCACCGCGCACCGCCTGCCATCCCGACTCACTGCGATCAGCGGACTTCAGCCCCGACTCACTGGGACTAGCGGCATTCAGTTCCGACTCACTGGAACTTGCGGCAATCAGTTCCCGTTCCTCCACACATTATTTATTGATGCGCCGCTCCTACTAGTAGTCCGGTCAATTTAGACATAACAATAGTAGTCAAACAACAAAAATTCCCACAGAGCCAAATATTGGTGGAGAGCTGGGGTTTATCATTATAAATAAAGTTTTAAAAATCCCCATCGATCCTATGTGTGCTACAAAAGTTATTTGGGGTCAAAGGTTAAAATATGAGTTTTTTTAATTTTCTCGAAAACGGTAAGTTTTATCAAAAAAAAACTTAGACAAAGTTTTGATCTTAAAATTATCTACAAAAATGGTATTTATGATTTTTCCTAAGAGTTACCATTCCTGAGATATCGCGATTTTAAGAGTCACATTATACATTGTGTTCGCCGTCGTAGCTAGGCAGTCCAATCACAAAATAGAAAGGTACAGAAGTCAATCACATGTATGTACTTCACTTTTCATACCTACGCTCGGCGATAACTCTAGGGTTGTCGTCAGGCTTATGCACAAAAACCTATGGTGGTAGTGGCACTCGTATCTAGTTGTTTCATTTATTGTTGAGAATGAAACTGGAAGAATGGAAATATACATTAATTTAAACAAATAAATAAAATTGGAGTATCTGTTTGTAATTATTAATATAACCGCTTTTTAATAAATGCATATGTATGTATACACACGGTACATATACCAAAATAATTTGTTTTACAATTTTTCTGTCTGTCTGTCTCTCTGTCTGTCGGCCTGTCTGTCTTTTTGTTCCGGGTAATTAGCCGGAACAAACAGACAGAAAAGCAAAAATTGTAAAAAAAATGTTATTTTGGTATATGTATCGTGTGTGTATACATATGCATTTAGTAAAAACCAGTTATTTTAATATTACAAACAGACACTCCAATTTGATTTATTTGTATTTTTTTTTATATTACAAATTTGTCACAGAAAATATCTTGCGACGATTTCGACATTGGCGAAAAAGCCTTGAAAAGTAGCAGAATCGTTCTTAAATTAACTGACAATCTCAAGGCAAGGATGACTTTCGCGCTCGTACTGGTCTGGAATGGTCCCAGATTTCGTGTCCGTGAGCAGTGTCTATGTGTGCGTTGCTCGAGCGCACTTTGTATAGAGATTGACTTCTGTACCTATCTATTTTGTGATCCAATGCCAAGACTGTAAATAAAATTGAATCAATGTCACTTATTTGTTAAATCTTAAAAATATGTATTTTTAAGATTTAACAAATAAACGACATTCAATTAACCGATTTCCATCAGGTAGAGCAGAGTCATTACAGTTTTTTTTAAGGAAAAGTAAGTCACGTAAGCATGTTTTACTTTCGTTTAACAAAATTTGAGGTGTTGTCGGAGAAGTTGTTCATCACTTAGACGTTATCCGATTGAATACGAAGCGTTAGATGCAGCTATAACAACAATTGCACTATCACTGCATCATGATCACTACCGTATACCTACTCCTAAGATATCCTTATCTGCCTATCTTAGACTGCCTCGTTGGTCTAGCGGTTGTTTCGGAGTTTGGGTGTTTTCTATGTATAATATAATATGTATGTAGATGGCGTTGTGTGGTAGATTTCCGAAATATTTATTTATTTATTTATTATCGAATGATAATATCATCAATACTTGTATAAAAATGATTCGAAATGTATGTACGCGCATAACTTCCGATCGGCTGCACCAAATTAAATTATTCTTTTTTAAATGTGTTTGTTATTATTAGGGCAGGTTTGTACACAATTGAAAGATAACGGGAAAAGTTTTTTTTTTTGTCCGCGACTGTACACTGCCTGTGGGAAGCTGAGACAGATATGTAAATATGGCGGTACGAAGTTCGCCGGGTCAGCTAGTTTCTTATACAATTAGTATATTTATGTAGGTGGCTAGTTGAACGCATTCTTTGTGACCGCAATACTCAGTGAGATAAAGAGACACGCTCGGCCAAGCAAATATTAATTACACGTTACAATTACCTTTTATGACTCATTCTTGATACCGAATCTGGTATTGTGTGCACACGTAACAAGCAAAAAAAATGAGATCTTTCCATACAAGATACTTTTTAAAGCTTCCTAGTGAGCTATGTGAATTTAAATTATTACTGAAAATACGATTTATTTTTTAGTAAATTAAACCAGTAAATACGAATTAGGTACATTAATCTAATTGAAATATGTACGTTTAGTTACTTGCGCTATTGCATACCAAATTTCAAGATTTTTAAATTCTCAAAATTATTTTGTGGTCATATTTTAAGTATTATATAAAGTATTCATTATTCGTTCATAAAACAGTAGTTATATTAGACTTATATTTATGTGTTTAAATTTGACGAAATTTTTATTATGATTAATACAAGAGGTACTTATACTATAGGTCGACCTGTATTGAGACGTTTACGGTAGTCTAACCCACTTAGCGGTAATATTTAAAAAAAAAACGTGTGCACTACAATATTTTAATTAGTCAAATGAACTCTGTAGTGACGAATGCAGATATATCTCAATATTCAAGGTAAAGAACGAAAAACTCGTATCTTAGAAAACTGTTTACTGTTATTGCTCACTGCTAAATGTAAAATCCAATTGCGTTTATAATAAACTCACGGTGACATTGCTGATTTTTGATCCTGAGCCTATATGACCAAGATCTCGGTTATTTAATAATATTAGCCAAACAAAAGTATTCATATCTTATTAAAATAACCTATACTCACCTAAGATTAACATTTCATCTATAATAGAAAATAGCAGTTCTCTATGAAAATGACCACAGCAAAAAAGAAATTACCGACAATTTTAAATTACTGGTTGCTCGTATTTTTTGATTACATACTATAGCCAGTCTGTTTAGACCTTTACTAGAGGTCGCTGACCGCAATGAAGTGTCCAATTTGCAGCGTATTATTAGATTATTCCGTCATTGGTCGGAAGTTTCACTTGAAATATTTGGCTATTGAACATTTGTAACGATCATTTAGCGCTCCACATTTGTACTATTTCTCGACTTTGACGTCTAGTGCTGGGCATCATCTACTCGTTACGTTGGGCATTTGAACTTCTCATAGTTTGCTATTTTTCATCAATAAAATATTAATCATAGTCTCATCTTCCTTTAAGGTCATCTTGGGGTTACCAGTTCAACTGGGTTAACCTGAACCTCAGATTTTCTACGGAGCGATTGACCTCTGCAACCCTGAGGGCGAACTGAATTCGAAGTTTGTAGTAGTAGTCAGTTTGTTAATACGCATCGTCATAAAATAAACCTTACGAAAAACATTAACGTAGGTGTCTGCTGGTTTCCGCAGTGATACACTGGAGTGCACCCAACATTTTAAGTTTATTATAAACCACTTTTGCAACGAAATGAAATTGGAAGCGTCCTTTAGTCACGTTTCGATTTCCCCTTCCTGTTTGATGAGATGTCGAATATGCAGAATCGACTCGACGTTCTACTCCCTAATAAATTTCACGTGATTTTTTTGTAACTGTATTTTAGTGTATATTCTTTATCTGTGCTTGTACTTTTATTGAACACTAATGAACACTTTCAGTAATTAAAATATTAAATATCGTTGCCATTAGAGTTATTAGAAATGCTAAGAAACGTTTGACACTTGTCCGCTGTTAAAAGAAATAAAGAACATCAGGTGCTACTTAGAAAATTAACAACGTAGGAATAATTGATTTCTAAGTTTTTACCTCAATTTCACTTGTACCTTATGTTCCAAGTGTGCCAACATTTGTGCTCAGAATATAGGTTAGTAAGATTAGTTTCAATAACATAGACCTAGTTTTTTTTTTAAAAACCTTATGATTACCACTTGAATATTAAGTACTCATAGGTATGAGTACAGTGAAATTAGTCTCGAGAAATTTTTGCATATGTAGTGGTGTGTATATTACTTAGATCTTAGAGCGCGTTTCCACTATATCGTTCTGGCCTATACAAAAATGTTTCGATATCCTAACATTACTATTTAATTTTATACTTATCCCTAGCAACACTCTGATTTTTGTTTTTTTTTCCTTTCATCTAGGTTTTTAAAACTCCGGGGCGTCTACGGGGGGGTCAAAATTTTTGTTATTTTTAGCCTAGGAGATTTCCGAGATGTTTCAATATAAAGCAAAAAATCGTCACTTGATAGTGGAAAGTGGAAACACGCACAAAACCAGAATAAACCAGTTTACGCTGTCCGCAGGTGCCACGTGCAGTCCGGCGTCAGTCGCTTGGTACTGTTAGAACATAAAGCACACATTTCATTCAAAAATTATAATTATTACGTTAATTGTTAAATTTTGTATTTGTTGATTGTTGTTATTGTTTGTTATTATTGTTATAATATTTGTTGAAGTGTTTAATTTGTGTGTAAGTGTTGTAACTTTATATTGTTAATTCAAAATGGCTCCAGTGTTAAAACATGGTCGAGGCAAGCCTTTGACTTCTCAAACTAAAGAAGTTTTATACTGTTTGTACAAATATTTCGAAAATGAGTGTAATAACAACCCGAGCAGTATTATGACCCCCACTCAATTAGTTGCTAAATCAACAGGAATTTCAATAGCATCCGTCAGAAAGGTAGTATCAGAAAGCAAATGTCGTCCTTCAGATCAGGAAGTAACATTTAAATCTCCTAAAAAGAAACCGAATCGTAATCCTACAATAGTAATCGATAATTTTGATCAGCAAGTTATCAGAAGAACAATTCATGACTTCCACATCACAAATAAAGAAGTTCCCACTTTGAAAACTTTGCACGCAAAATTGAAAGAAGATATCGATTATAAAGGTTGTGTCAGCACGTTACGAAAACACGTCATGTCATTAGGTTTTAATTGGAAGCAAACAAAGGTAACCGGAAACTTCTTATGGAAAAACACGAAATTAGATACTTGCGAATTAATTATTTGATGAAAATTGCTGAATATCGTGAACAACGCTGACCAATTGTTTACACCGACGAAACATATATACATACATCACATACCCTCTCGAAATCTTGGTCAGATGGAAGCACTTCAGGTTTGAAGCAACATATATCGAAAGGCAACCGCTTAATCATTGTTCATGCTGGTGGTATGGATGGCTTTATACCAAATGCATGCATGTTTAAAGCCAACCAAAAAAGTGGAGATTACCACGACAATATGAACTATGACAACTATTCAAGGTGGATTCAAACTCAATTAATACCCAACTTACAACCAAATAGTGTTGTTGTTGTTGACAACGCACCATATCATAACTCAATACAAAATCCTGCACCGAATAGTAATTCTAGAAAACAGCAAATGATTGACTGGCTGACATTGCGAAACATTGAGCATTCATCCACGTTGTTTAAGCCTCAATTATATGAACTGATTCTGCAAAACAAGGCGAGATTTGTAGAGTACAAGATAGACGAAATATTACGACAGCACGGTCATACTGTGCTGCGTTTACCACCATACCATCCGGAGTTTAATCCTATAGAAAATATAGGGGGATAGTGAAAACATATGTCGCAAAAAAGAATGTCGCAATGAATATGAAGGTTATAATGTCATTAGCTAAAGAAAATATGAACGCCATAACTGTAGAGGAATGGAGAAAAGTTTGTCTGCATGCTATTGATGAGGAAAACAAATATCAGGGTAGAGACGCAGCTTTAGACACAATATCAGAACGAATCATAATTAATTTAAATAATTCATCTGATGAAAGCGAGGATGGGGATGATTGTGATATGCCTGGGGTTGATGAATTATTAGAATAAAATATTTATGGCCGGAGAACACCTAATTCATACACGTCTTCACTGAAGTGAAAACCGGCATTCACTGCTTGTAATGTTTGGAACTGGCTTGTCTGCCTCATACAGTTTCATAGATTACAATGCAGTGGATACACATTTTCACGTCCGTATTAGTACGTAGTGCGTATGCGTAACGTGTACGCATTTGGTGTGCTCCAGCCACAAACGTATATTACCTTTAAAAAAATAAAAACAAAAAAACAATGTTGTTTTTTTTTTATTTGCTGACCATACACTACTACAAACGCAAAAATTTCTCCAAGCTAATTTACCTGTACTTAATATTCAAGTGGTATTTGGCATTCAAAAGTACGATAGGTAGGTACCTATCGTACTTTTGAATGCCAAACACGGATTTTTTATTTTCAAAATAGCTTCAAGGTAGTAGAGCCACGCTGATTTCAGCACGAACGGGCCGGCTCGACCAGGGCGGTACTACCCTCACATAGAAGATCAACGTAAAATGCCAGCGTTCGTGCTGTCAACTGCTGTCGTGTTTCGTTGGTGAGTGCGAGACCGGAAGCCCAACGATGCGATTCTTTTGCTTTCCATCAGGCGGAGTAGAGTGATTTTAATTTTCTAAGTAACATCCTTATTTTAGCGAGGATTATCGTATATAGGTATATTACTAGCTTCTGTCCGCGGCTCTGCCCATGTGTAGGAATGTCGGTGATCGCGGTAAATAGTAGCCTATGTCCTTTATCAAGAATCCGAGTATTCAAGAACAAGATAGGTATGTAAAAAGATTGCTTTAGCAACTACTTTCAAAGGTTCCTATGAACTTATTAAAGACTAGCTGACCCGGCGAACTTCGTACCGCCATATTTACATATCTGTCTCAACTTCCCACAAGCAGTGTACAGTCGCGGACAAAAAAAAAGAAGACTTTTCCCGTTATCTTTTTTTTTCTTTCTAGCAAAAAAGAATTAATGAAATCGGGCCATGTGTTATTGAATTACAACTATGTACATATTTTGACTTTCATCCCCTCCCCCAGGAAACCGTGCTGAATATCGGGATAAAAAGTATTCTATGCCCCACCTCGTAGTATGAACTTAAATCATGCCAAGTTTCATTTGAATCCATTCAGTAGTTTCGGCGTGATGCACGGCCAAGATACAGACAGACAGACAGATAAAAATGAAAAAAATTACAGTTTTGGCTTCAGTATCGATTATATTTCAAAATATCTTTAATGTACAGAATTGGACCTGTTACATTTTTATTATAAGTATAGATAGATGTTGCCCAAACCAATCGTAATAAAGTATTCGTAATAAAGGTATAATAGGTATATAGGTATATCAACTAGTCAAATTAGTGACGTGTTAAGGCATTAAAGACTGTATTGCAGCGAAGGTCAAGCAAATAATGAAATTGTTATGTCATTGTGATAATGGCGCTAACGACTAGAATCAACATCCTCTTGGCAACTCTTTGATTTTGGTTTTTCTGTGTCATCGAGCTCATCATTCATAGTTACAAGGTTGAGTTTAATTGGACATGTATGTGCGAAGTCGACCTGAATTAGCAATTCAGTGGTGTACCGTTGCAAATATTTTAAAGTTGCAATAAAACCGTTTTAGTTTTTTTTTATATATGGTCCCGCAAAAAAGTTCCAAAAAAAGGTTTTTTTTACTGTGTCTGAGGCAAACGAATCACCTAATGAAAGTGACCACCTCCACCCGTGAACACCTGCAACTAAAGAGCCACATGTTCTTTGTCACCCCCGAAATAGAAGGTGTCGGCTCAATATTCAAGCTGCACGTTTAGCCTAGTGGTTTAACGGTCACAACGCCGTTTCCTACTTCGCCAAGTGTCGTGGGTCCAAATCCCACGTAGGACAATACTTTGTGTGATCCACAAATTGTTGTTCTGAGTCTGGGTGTTCTTCGTGTTCGTTTCATGTATGTTTGTAAAGTCCCCCGCGACCCAGGATTTATTCCTAGTGCGGGAGTTGTCTTTTTTTTATAAACAAAAAAAAACAAGATTCGGGACTCCGGTTCCCGGACTTTGGAATTTGGTTAAAGAAAGTATTGTATAAAAATTTTAAAAGTCTGATCGACATACATTGATGAACTAAGAAGAAATAAATTAATGTCTATTCAAAGTACAGTCTAATGACGGAAAATGTATAATGTATGTAACTAGAGCTACTTTCATATTGAATCAAATGATACTGTAAAATTCTGTGTGCATCGCAAACTTGACTAAAATTTTAATGATTAGGTAAAAGCATTTTGTAAGTGTTACATCACACGGAAGTATTACAATCTAAATAAGTTTCACTGTAAAAGAGCAATGCTTTGGTATTATATTTAAAAAAATAATAACAGCGAGACGACAGCATTTTTAAAATTAAATTGTCGACGGCCAGAAGCTTTCGAGGAAGTATTACCAAAAATATAATCTGTTACCACATTTTATCATAACATCCGTCAACAAATTATAATATTACTAGCTGACCCAAGCAACCTCGTTTGCGTCCAAACTACCATCCCCCGTTTTAACCCCAAAAGGGGGTTGATTTCTAAAGATACATTATTAGTACACCTCCACACCATCTATAGAGCATACATTTTAAATTTCAAGTCTCTTACTTCAAAAACATAGGACTTTCATACAAACTTCCAACCCCCGTTTGACCCCTTTAGGGGTGGAGTTTCGTAAAATCCGTTCTTAGCGGATGTCTACACCCTATAAGGAACCTACCTGCTAAATTTCAAGTTTGTAGTTGTTATAGTTTCTGAGATTTCGTGATTAATAAGTGAGTGGTATTTACACTTAGAAACGACGACGATACGAAAATGGTTACGTACCTATAGTAAATAAGGTCACAAAATCGATAAGTATTTTAAATATTTTATTCGATTTGTCTAAACGTGGGTGGAGAATGTCGACCAGGACATAATGTCAAATCGATCATAAATTAAGTAAATTATGAGTTTCAGTAACATCACTAAAACCGAATTAAAAAATTATTTTAGTTTTAATAAAAATGTGATATCGACACAAAACAAAATACTTTAAGGTAATTATATTTAGGGTTCAATTTACCATGGTCCGTCATTTTTACATCATCAATCTTCATCAAACTATTGACATTCGTTTATAAAGGTAAACCGTCGGATATTTGTACGACATTAACTTCGCGTTATACCATAAATATATTTGCAGAAAATACAATATACTTACTCAAATAGCAAGATGTTATAAGAAAATTATATTATAAAGAGTACCACTTTCATTTGTTTGGTTAGTGAAACAAGACTAAATACATGTCTCAGTGAATTGCAATGAGAAATCTACTTCTACACCTCTCGTGTTGCAGCTTTCACAGATAAATGCAGTTAGAAGAAATATAATCCACTTTCTTTTTCTCTAAAGACGTTAATAAAAGACAGAAAAACCTAAATCCTGATATTACCCACCTGCAACCTCACAAACTCGCAAACTATACCTCTTTTTACTTTTAATATTAAATTAGTATGCTTCACTACTATGTTAGTATCTTCAGGCCAATAAACTAACATTACGACTGTTGACTGGTGACTTATTTTTTCAGTGGAGTATTAGCAAAATAAATATTAATGAACCAGTTCTGATCTAGATTAACTTAACATTCACATATAAAAATTATTTGGATAATTAAATGGCCATTGCCACTTTGCGGTTTCTACATAAAATTTTGCCCGCGAATGTTGTCCCAATTTTCAACGTGGGTTGCAGAACAGATTGCCATGTGTAAACTGCGCCGTGGTAAGATTAATAGCTTAATAAGATTCCAAAAAGATAAACGTGTGGACACTGCCGATTTTTAATGGAAATAACATTAGGTAACAGATATGTCTTCGGACTTAAAGTCCCATCCGGACTCGCATTTTGCAATTTCATTGCTCAGTTTCACTTGTCATTTAGCGTTATTGCAAAGAAAAAAGTTAGATATATAAAGGATTGAGAACAACTGTGGATATTATACCTACCTATGAAATATCTGTACCAGTACTATATGTATAACTAGCTGACCCGGCGAACTTCGTACCGCCATATTTACATATCTGTCTCAGTTTCCCACAGGCAGTGTACAGTCGCGGACAAAAAAAAAACACTTTTACCGTTATCTTTAATTTTTTTTCTTTCTAGAAATTAAAGAATGAATGAAATCGGACTATGTGTAATTGAATTACAACTTAGTACATATTTTGACTTTCATCCTCTCTCTCCAGGAAACCGTGCTGAATTTCGGGATAAAAAGTATGTCCTACCTCGTAGTATGAACTCAAATCATGCCAAATTTCATTTGAATCCATGCAGTAGTTTCGTCGTGATGCGCAGCCAAGATACAGACAAACGGACGGACAGACAGACAAAAATGAAAAAATTACAGTTTTGGCTTCAGTATCGATTATAGAGAGCCCTCCAAAAAAAAATCAAAATATCTTTAATGTACAGAATTGGACCTGTTATATTTTTATTATAAGTATAGTATATAGTATGTTTAATTGCAATATATATATATATATATCGAAAGAGCGATACACATAAATTTTACCGTTGGAAAAGCGACCAATACTAACATCCACCCTCGCATTAGATAATATTAGGCAGAGTCATATAGACTGACTGAAAATTCACACGTTCACAACAGAAATTGGCTTTGTCGATTTCAAAAATTAACGTCCCACAATAAATAGATTAAGAAATGATGACAATCTGAAATATTTTTACACAGTTTTTTTTACTTTCTCTAATATATTTATAAAAACTGTAGGATTAAGTTAGAACTCAGTTACTTGTTATTTGACCTACAGTATAGTTTAGTATCCTTGTTACATTTGCCCTGCAGCGACCACTTATACGATCCGCACCCTTCAGGGAAATAACGAAGGTTGGAGGAGTGCCGTTTCTAATCCGAAATGTAAACGTCAGCTATCTCCTGAAGTACTTTATTGATTAAAGGGAAAAACTCTGATCTTTTAATTTCTGAGCCCGATTTTGTTTCTATTTATCTCAAACAGTGATTAATAGTACTGGTATAAGCTTAAACTAAAAACGAAATATATCCTCGAACCGGAAAATCCCTAGGTACTGAAATCCGTTTGTTTAAAGGTGCAAATTTTTGATTCTATCAGAACGGCTAGTTTTTTTTGTGTTGTATAGAGCATAGAAAAGATCTTTGATGTTAACACGCTTTATTGGTTAATCGAATCTCAGCATATTTGCATTTAAAAATATATTTCGTTGTGGTTTCCTTACACTGTTTATTACCGACGTCAAATACACTAGAACTTTATTTCATGCTCAACCCACGGAAATCAGAAGATTCTACGGATAAGAAATAGCATCCGTTTGAGCATGAAGAAGTTACAAACACTCAAACTTTTGCCTTTTTAATGTTGTGATTTTTTTAGTTTATTTAGATTTAGTTGGTTAGTATTTCAACTCCGTTAGGCACCCACGCGGAAGTCTTTCGTGTTTGTATTGGTCTTATCTCTACTTACCTACTTCGTTATGCGGGCAAGTGAAATTGATAAGTATATGGGGTAACGCAATCTAAACATAATATTTATTTTTAGTAATACTCGTAGTTTATACAGTCGATTCGTTGACTTACTTACAATTTTGTTATCAGAAGCTAGTGTTTATCTTTAAATAGTGTATCCTATTCCTCTATAAATTATTTTTGAGTTTTTTCATTGACTAGTTTTTGCCACGGGTTCGGCTTAAATCTATAATCCTCGGCCACCGCAATTTTCTCTGTAAGAAAATTACCGTATCTTTTTCTGTACCCCTAATTTAAAGGTGATGTGTTAAGTAGGTAACACGTAAGACACCCAAACTAACTCACTTTCGCGTTAACATTAGAATAGTAAGGACTGACGTTGCACTTATCCTTGTTAAAATCGACTAAGTAATATTGTAGGTCGTCTTAATCCTGGGAGATTTTTAATCTAAACTTTTGTGAGATATTAACACCAGTCCGAGTGGGGTATTCATTTTTACCTAAAGGTGTAGAGTGGATAGCCCAACAGTTTCATAGATCGGACAAGGTACATTAATCAAGGGATGAATCGATTTTCCGCATCGGTGCAGACTGTCTGACTCCGGCACTGGTCTGGCTGCCCTGAAATCTACGCTTCACTAAAACCATTTAATGCTATGAAAATATTAAAGTTACTTCAATCTGGTGGTCGATTTGTTTTTTTATTCTTTAAATCGAATATATATTGCCTAATAACGCAATCAATTATGATTTTTTTAGTATCAATAATAAGGTAAACACCCAACTAAAAAAAACGATTTTATCATAGTTAGAAAAAATGTGGAGGTACTTCTTATCTCCTCTACGTTCTTTATACGATAAAAATTAAATAAGTCGAAGTCGAAACGTGATATTTTTCTTTAGTCGAATGACTCTTTAATTTGAATAAGAGTATGACTGTCATACATCTCATTTTAGTACACGTATTACATGACACAGCTATGTATTAAGGTATGACCTGTAATTTGGTCATTAGCGGTCCCCGCTCACGTATACTCGGACGGTCTCTGGCTATATCCGTCTATTGTTATACAGCGTGTTGTTAACAAAATAAAACCTTCACGTTTATTATTTTTTAACGAGGTATGCAACTGCATCGAATCAGATAAACACCCACGAGTGTTCTAAAGAAAATTCGGCACCTACGATTCGGGCGCACCCAAGTTAGGTACCGATAAAATTTGTTTTATTATGCATTCAGCGCGTGCTGTAATTTGAGTAACCGTTAAAATGACCTGGTCCTTATTATAAGCCGTTACGACCTATATTCCTGTGAATTATTTTTGTATGAAGCCATTGTTACAGGTTGTGTTAAAATGCATTTGGTACACCTTTAATTGCAAATGAATTCGACCACCCTCGCACTGAATCAGAATGTAGATCGATTGTGTAACCTGTTATGGTTACAGAAATGTCACTGAATACGGAAGGCATTTACAACTATTTAATTTTAGACTTGATTTTTTTGCTGCAACTCGGTAACTGTGAAGTTTCCTTACTTTAAACTACCTTTTTACTGTTCTTTTTTTATAAAAACAACAACAACAAGCTATTACGTAAGCCAAGAACAGTTACAGACAAACAATAACAACTAAACAAGTGAAAATACAAACTATTTACTAAATTATATAAATCAACGTTCAAGACGAAAACACATCTCAAGTTTAATATTTTCCTTTTTTTTCTCGTCTTGTTTTGCTACTGCCTATAACTAAAAGTAGTTGTAAAGTCACAAAGAAAAGTAGTATTGCAATGTCGTCTTACACATCTATCAAATTGTTATTACCTACTTATATTTCAATCAAGTCATACATCACTCGTCAGATTGTCTGTAGTTAGTGTCTGTCAAAACGAATAATAACGTACTTATAAATACATTCTCCCGTCACAATGTCCAAAGTCTTTTATAAAGTTGAAGACAAAGCCACTCTTGACACAAAAAGAAATCAATCTCTCCATTATGTACGTAGGCATTAACATTAAATGCGAATCATTATTAGTTATTACCTTTAACTTTTTTTACGCAGCTGGTGTCTCATTACGACAACATAACATTCTCACAATATTTGAAATGTAATAAGTAGCGTGTCTCTTCATGTGGTGACGAATTAAGAATACTTGCAAAGAGAAAGAAACCTTGAAACAAACCTGTGGTCGCACTTGTTGGTCTCTACCAACAAGTGTGACCACAGCGTATAGTGGTAGACCACAAATTTACGAAGGAAAGGCCTATGACCAGCAGTGGACTGTAAAGGCTGTTGATGATGATTGTAAGTCCGAAAGTTTATATAATGATGTTACTCAATCCCGCTAGACAGACTTGCGCAAAAATGCCTATATTATAATCGAATAGTACATCAGTGTCTAAACGCGAACGGAACGTTAAGCTAGTATTTGTATTTGGACCGTGGGAGAGCCACGCTTCGGCATGAATGGGCCGGCTCGACCGGAGTGATACCACGGCCTCACAGAAAACCGGTGTGAAATAGTGCTTGCGCTGTGTTTCACCGAGTGAGTGAGGATACCGGAGGCCCATACCCCATCCCCAAAGGCCGGTAACGCACTTGTGACGCCTCTGGTGTTGCGGGTGTCCATGGGCGGCGGTAATCGCTTACCATCAGGCGATACGTCTGCTCGTTTGCCGGTCTATTCCATACAAAAAAAAAAATACTCAATTTATTTTTTATTTATTTATTCAAAACACATTTTACATGCTTAAGTCTGCCAAACTGCAAGATAGTTTGTCGGCAGAAGTTCTCGAAGTTTGTTCAGTCATGCCTTTGATGTAGGTACCTACGGCTGAAGTTAAAAGCATTGTTCAGTAGACAAATATTGCAAATATTTCCACTTACGTTAAAACCAAACATTCACTTAAAGTTAGACATAGAATAACATCAAGGTAAGTACATTTTACCTCTTATCATCAAAAGTTCCACTTCAGTTCAAAACCAAACAGCTCCTTAGGTAGTACCACAGAACTACTAGAAAAGCCTTTGACGTAATTTCGTAAGTAATCTTTTGTCGCCGGGACGCACACATAAACGATTAATAATATTATACACACATAACTAAGTCTATTCTAATTCGTCCAAGGGATTTAATGAATATAATATTAAACTACAACCTTATGCTCTTGGCATTAAGTAGAGTTTTACGTGCAATTTTGTGTTTAGAGGTGGATCTTCGTCTTTATGACCCACCCACCGTAGAGATGTAGTCCTGTCGATTATAATAATTAAATTTGCTTAATTTCTATAAGAAATAGTTCTTTTTAAATATCGCTATCCTATTTTTTATATGAAAGTCACTGTCTTAGAAATGGATTGAGTGAAATTGTACTAGTTTCTTGTGTTAATATAAAAATAAGACATTTGTTTTGTCAAAACATAAGTACATATTGTATATCTAATTTTGGAGTTTGACGTTTCATACTTATCAACACGACACAACTTTCTATAGACCTAACACACATAATCTTAATATTTTTTCTGTAGAACCCTGTAATCAACAGTAATTATGAGGTTATTTTTATATCCTCACAAGATGTACATTTTTTATATTTCATATCTAAATTTAAATGCAAAAAACAATGTATAGACGTCGGACGGCCCGAAAATGTTAATCTTCAAAATATGTTTTAAGTTTTAAAAGAAATATTCCTATTATTCCTATTCCATTTCATTAAAAAGCTTTCCAAAAAAAATTCATATTAAAAATTATTTTGCAGTCGGTTAAAAATCATAATATAAAACAAATCAACTCTTTCTACTTAAGAAAAACACAAACCAAATCATCGACATCCACAATTTGGGGTATCGATTGCATTATAAATATTTGGGCACACCCCTATGCCTTATACCAAATCTGTTCGGGTGAAATAAATCGAAATATTCACGCAGGAAATGCAGTTCATTGCGTACTCTTATGGAAACAATGTAGTTAATAATCGAATTTAATACGCAATGTATGATTGTTTTATTGTTTTTTCCCGTTGAAAGTAAAATGCGAATGCGACCGTTCAGTTAATGCCAGCAGACAAAATAGAGGTATTTGGACTTATTTCGCGGCGCGCCTGCCCCGCCTACATAACATTTCTACCTATATTTTTTGTTCTGTGGGTAGTACTGTCTGAAACTTCAATCACTTGGTTCTAAGAATACGTTCGTTTCCTACATACGGCTATGCCGGCCTATTGTCCTTTGTACTACCACAATGGATACAAAAATGTCTACTCAAACTTATGAAACCACAACAACAAATCGGATGTCACTATACGTAATATGTACGCAAGGTATTATTAGGTATTGTTGGTTTTAACAATATTTTTGTAAAGCAATTTGTCACTTAGTCAGCGGATTTTCATAATGGCTATAACAATAATACCTTTAACGGGAAATGAAGTAAATTGATAATCTTCTCTCACGAGTTCATTATACGAACCTTTGATGTTGCAGTTTCTTTGTTTTAGAAAACATTAAGGTAGCTTTTTTTTTCCATTAAGAGTCAGATAGTACTTGATTCACGGTTGGTACATGCGTGCTGACCTAGTATTCCATGCAGTCGTTAATGAAATACTCACATGTCTAGCGTCAAAGCCTATTAAAGGCAATTCAGAATCAATAACACAAGTTATTGCAACTGCAATCGTAGATCTGATGAGAACAATAGAATCAAATAATTATATGAATCAGTTTCCGATCTTGCCTTCTTGACAAGGTCTTTAAATTTAATTATTTCACTAATTGCTTGTTTAACTGTCTTGTACGATCTTTCATCGGGTTACGATGTTGGTGATTTGCTAAACGGGTGCGCGATTGTTTCTGGAGATTTTGCAACTCATGCCGCGCAGAACTGATATTTAATAATTAATCTTCTTACACGTTTTGGCGTGTAAAAGTTCCAGTCATGTTCCAGTGAAGAGTTTGTTTGTTTGGTTGAACACCAATTTCAGAACCTACTACATAGTTGGGCAGAAAATTATTTTAATGTTAGACAGCTTATGTATCGAAGAAGGCTATATGGGTCATCGCGCTACGACCAATAACGAAGTGGAATGGAGTATCAATGAAAAATGTTACAAAAATGGGGATCTTTTTGATAGACGCAGGTAAGATGCGCGGGTCAGCTATTTCATTTGTAAGAAGAAGATTTTAAACACACACATTCACATGAAGATTTTATTAAAAAAAAATAACGAAAAAAACCGACTTCAAGAATTGGACCTAATTGAAATGGGACCACACGGAAAGCACCAGCTTTTAAATAAAAAAAAGAATCATCAAAATCGGTTCACCCAGTCAAAAGTTATGAGGTATAACATAAAAAAGTCGAATTGATAAGCTCCTCCTTTTTTGAAGTCGGTTAAAAGTTGGAACTAACTTGAAAATATTAAAGAAAGAAATACCATCAGAAATTAACGCTCTACATATCTTCCTGCATTGGTATCTACGGAATAACAAGCTTAACAAATGGCCGTTGCACCTAGTCATTAAAGCCATGTAACTTTAAAACAAGCGTTGAAAATATACTCGGTTCTTGAAGTCTGGTGCATGGCGTGTGTTCTGTTTCCACACGGACGCTCGCGTGCCATCCATTGTGTAACCAAGGCAGTACAATAGCCTCACATCGGCTAAATATAAATATGTGAAATGCATGCACTGAATAAAATAAGAAATTACGTAAAGAAGAAATAGCAGAACCGTAGTGCAATTTAATGGTAGGTATATGGAGACAAACAAGCAGATTGGTCACACAGAGGTTCAAGAGTCAGAAGTGCGTTGCTGCCCTCTGAGTTTCTCCCGCTGTATGAAGGTTAGGGGGGTTTCAATGCACGTATTGCTACGATTTTTTATAGAGACAATGTATTGATAATGAGAACATAGAATTCAGAGGATCTATAAGATCCATTGGCCTTATATTTCAACTAGCATCATGCTAGCATCGTGTCAAAATCCGAAGATAACCTAATAATGATACTTTTACGCAAATCCTACTAATATTATAAACGCGAAAGTTTGTAAGTATGGATGGATGGATGTTTGTTACTTTCACGCAAAAACTTCTGAACGGATTTGGATGAAACTTCACAGTAATATAGCTTATACACCAGAATAACACATAGGCTGCTATTTGCCACGATAACCGACATTTACGAGGGCAGAGCCGCGGGCAACCACTAGTCATTTTTTAAAATCTAAAAGGAAATACCAAAATTTAAGAAGACAGTCGTTGTCTTCGTATTTTTCTCTTAATGACATTCGTCATAAGCGACCTACTTAGCAGGAAAAAAACGACATATCACGTTATGACAAATATCCTAATTGCAGCTAATTTTTATCTTCGCCAAACGAGAACCAACGTTCATCAAAACGTGATTCACTTCCCTAACTTTGAGTATAACCCCAAAATACTTTTTGTGGTTATACATTGCGCATGCGACTCGCGTTTAACCGCACAATAGTCGGTCTTTAATGTTCCCTTTTGAACCAGTAATTGATGCTTCCGTTCCTCGTTGAACTGTGCGGGTCTAGGTGCGCGTTCGAAATGACCAATGCACTACATTTACTACATGTAAATGAACTTGCACAGTATTTAGCATAATGTTGGTCAAGGTAAATAATAAAATAACCCTTACAAAATAGTACAATTTAATTATTTTTTTTATCTTATGTACCCTACTCATGTAGGTATACGAGTACCATCTCGTCTGCTGCTATTTTCTCAAATTCATTTGGTATCTGTTTGCAAGGGTTTATGGCATTCAGAAATGTCGCTACTACTTGTATAAGAAGAAAGGCAGAAGTTAACCTTAGTTACTCTTCTATTTATAAACAACCAGCTTTTGCAAGCGGCTCTGCCCGCGTGTCTATCTATGTATCACGGTAATCATTTTCGGGTTAATATATAGCCTATGACACTCACAAATAATGTGGCTTTCTATTGGTAAAAGAATTTTCGAAATTGGTTCAGTAGATCCAGAAATTACCAACCTAATAAACTTTATTACCTCTTTATAATATTAGAATACATAAACATTACATAAAAGTTACGGAGATTAGGTTCACTATTACGAAACACGATCTAGTAGTTCGTTCCCAATGAATGAGATAATTTTCCGCAGACATGTTTACGCTAGTACTACATAACTTATCTCGCATCAATCAGCTGGACGTTGCACAAACTCGCGTGACCTTGAATGTTAAGTACCGTTGGACCTTTGCAAGATCAGGTTATTTTACCTCATCTATTAACCCGGCCTACCTTGGTACACACCTACTTATGTTTAAATTCATTTACATTAAATGCGCAATAAGTTTAAGTTGATGGTAACTTTTAAATTAGAAATATTCGTTCCGTTCCTCAACCTCAAGGTATGCTTTTCAATTCAGCCATGAGCTTCTGAAGAGATTATGTTTCTAGACCCTGTACATATTGTTGCAGTTTTAAGTTTCATTAATAATACAAAAATTGATTCGGCAAAAGAAACTAAAATACACTGCTCTTGTTTACTTGGTTTCATAACGTTGTTGGTAGGTTTTTTTTACAATGATACACGAGAGATATCTTATAAAACTAGCTTATTACGATTGGAAAGAGCTCAAAGATGTATTCTTAAAGTTATGTCCTGTAAGCCGTATAGATTCCCTACTTCGGATCTGTATAACCTGTGTGAAGTCCTTACAGTCCGACAGGTGTACATACTTCAAGTAATTCTCCGTAAACATGTGGAAACCCCATATGACACTAATTTTGTACTCAACACACGCAGGTCGGACCGAGTCTGTAAAATTTTTAAACACAATACGGCTATAGCCAGCCACCAGTACTATTTCTCGGGTCCGAAGTTGTATAACAGAATAAACAAAGAGCTCGATATATATTCCTTGACATTGCGTAAATGCAAAGTTAGAGTTACAGACTGGCTTCTCTCTTTGTCCTATACTCAAACTGAAGAACTTATGGTGAGATAGTATTGTCTTTCTTGTGTGTATTTATATTACATGAACATACGTATAATTATGCAGACACACTTGAGCTCCCCGTCCTACACTCAATGTATAGAATGTTTGGTGAGACCTCCTGTTTAACTATATATCTATTATTACACACTATGCCATCGTTAATCTAAAACTAACACAATACTGACCACGCACACACACACACACACACATACATACTCACACACACACACACCCACACTCATACACATACACACTCAATCTAACTTAAATTTCCTCACTCTCTTAAACACACGTGCGCCTAGTATTGACACTGAAATCATTGCATGCTTGGTTTTCTTTGTTTCATGGTTTTTTGAGAGTTGAGTTACTTGATTTTCTATTGACTATAACCACGGATGTGAGCGCTAATGGCTGCGTCACAGTTTTAACTATTGCAGCCATTAACGTATTTTTCTATTGTATCAAAGATGGATTATCAATAAACAATTTAAACATTTAAAACACTCCATGAGGATCCTGCAATACTGTATCTTTGTCTTACTTGTTGAATATAATTTAATCACTATCACAAATACCTAATCCTACCAAAAACATTTTCATGTAAAATGTCGCCAAGACGGCTGCATATGGCTTAACCAGTGAAAAAGGTATCAGATCTCATGTAGAGCCAAGGTTCTGAATCTACACGCCCTAACCCTACCAACCCTAACTTCACAAACTCTACATCTCAGTAAAAATGTATGGCTTCGCCGTTTCGCTACCATACCATCAAGAAGGGAAAACAGACGCCTTTTGTGTTTGCAAATATCTAGTTTCTGAAGTAACGAAACAGCCAAGCCAAGCCATACATTTTTACTGAGATGTAGAGTTTATGAAGTTAGGGTTGGTAGAGTTAGGGCGTGTAGATTCAGAACCTCGGCTCTACATGAGATCTGATACCTTTTTCACTGGTTAAGCCATATGCAGCCGTCTTGGCAACATTTAACATGTAAATGTTTTTGGTGATATTTCATTTCTTTTTGTAAGTTGCTTAAGGCAGTTTTTTTTGGGCTGTATTTCACATTTGTACATCTTCTTTCTTCTTTCGAAAAAGTCCGTGTACCAAAAATAAAACCTATAGCATAAACATTTCTGATAGTCTCATACAAACTTCCACCCCCCAAATTTGGGGGTTAGGGGGCAAAATTAATAGGTATATGAATGTTTTGTTGTTTGTATACTAAACTTAGTTTACATACCAAATTTCAGCTTTCTAGCACTTCAGGAAGTACCCTAACAGTTTTGATGATCATCAGTGTGTCATTGACGAAATCGGTGTTTTTTAGGTATCAATAAAATCTAAAGTATCAGAGCTATGCAATTGAAGCTTTGTATGTTTGATTAGTCTATTAGTAACATCATATCCTGTGAATTTGAACGATCTGGTATATCGGGAACCAAAGTTATGAGGGTTCAAAAAAACGACGAAACACTTCGAGAAAAGGTAGGTAGTGCCCTTGCGCTTCGCTTGGCTCGTCTTGGCGGGGGCACGACCGTCCCCCCAGAAATAATATTCTTACACAGTAACTTCCGTCTAAGGCGGCTTATTAAAAAAACGTCGTATTTGAAACACCAGGCACGTAGTTCACTATTACCTTACTGACGTTTACAAGTTACATGTGAATCCGACGGAAATAGTCACACGCTCAGAAATGCAAATATTTTATCATAAATATATACTGTTCGTAGTATGTATCTTAATTTATATACAGACTATTGAGTATAACATTTCCATAAACATTTCAAGAATAAATAATTTTTGTATTCTATTATATTAAGTTTCTTGTAACATTGGGAATCCATGGTTATTTAAACTTAAAGCAATGTTGACACTACTATGAAATAAACTTCGATCAGGAACGTCGATTGAAATCATCGTCAGGTACGGTACGCTCAAGGAGCTAACTGATAATAAAGGTATTACAGCCAACTATACTATTCTTCTTGGTGGCAGTGCGAGGTAGGGGCACTCTCGCAAGATCCACTTATAATAAAAGAAGTGATGAACAAATCGAACTCACTAAAGATCAACTTCATATTGGAATTTATAGCAACTAACATGTTTTTTCTTAATATACTTTTCATAGTTTTTATGTTTGTGTGTGCCGAGATATCTTAATTCACTGACAATATCTTCATAAACGTAAGCGAAGCCCCGGGCAAGTGTTAGTAGTATTTGATTATCATAAATCAGTCAAATAATAAAAATGATTTCGTAGCGATTATTTTTATTAAATTCCAATCTATACTAAAATTATAAAGCTGAAGAGTTTGTTTGTTCGAACGCGCTAATCTCAAGAACCACTCGTCCGATTTGAAAAATTCTTTCAATGTTGGATAGTACATTTATCGAGGAAGGCTATAGACTATATATCATCACGCTAAGACCAATAGAATAGAGACTGCACGTTTGGCCTAGTGGTTTTACGGTCACCATGCCGTTTCCTACTTCGCCAAGTGTCGTGGGTTCAAATCCCACGTAGGACTACACTTTGTGTGATCCACAAATTGTTGTTCTGAGTCTGGGTGTTATTTGTGTCCGTTTCATGTATGTTTGTAAAGTCCCCCGCGACACAGGATTTATTCCTAGTGCGGGAGTTCTTTAAAAAAAAAAAAAAAGCACCAATGAAAAATGTTTTAAAAACGGGGGAAAATTTATCACGCTACGGGCAATAGAAGACGCAAACGAGGTTGCGTAGGTCAGCTAGTATAAGAGTTGTATTGCGATCAGAGGCCATTGATTAGTCTGTGAATGTGCGTGTTGTTTACACATCGAGACGCCACTGCGTCTGGGAGAGCTTGTTTAAGTTTAACCACGACTCGTTGAAGACTTGTAACTTGTTTGATCGGTGTCAAGCTTTGCAAGTTTTGCAACAAACTTTTTTTTGTTGTTACTGATTGTCATTCGTAACAGATTAAATAAAAAATATTCTGACATATTTCTACTGTTCCATCACGTTTAAGGAGTGTTATTTTTAACCGAATTCAAAAAAAGGAGAAGGTTCTCAATTCGACTGTTTTTAGGGTTCCGTGCCAAAGGCAAAATACGGAACCCTTATAGATTCGTCATGTCCGTCTGTCTGTCTGTCTGTCTGTCTGTCTGTCCGTCCGTATGTCACAGCCATTTTTTTCCGAAACTATATGAACTATAATGTTAAAACTTGGTAAGAAGATGTATTCTGTGAACCGCATTAAATTTTCACCCAAAAATAGAAAAAAAAACAATAAATTTTGGGGGTCCCCCCCATACTTAGAACTAAACTCAACTTTTTTTTTCATCAAACCCATACGTTTTGGGTATCTATGGATAGGTCTTAAAAAATGATATTGAGGTTTCTACTATTATTTTTTTCTAAACTGAATAGTTTGCGCGAGAGACACTTCCAAAGTGGTAAAATGTGTGTGTCCCCCCTGTAACTTCTAAAATAAGAGAATGATAAAACTAAAAAAAATTAATGATGTACATTACCAATCAAACTTCCACCGATAATTGGTTTGAACGAAATTTAGTAAGTAGTTTTTTTTAATACGTCATAAATCGTAAACCTAAAAATATCGATCAAAGTTACAAGGAACTACAAGAACTTTATATTATGTTACTTGCTGCTACGGAACCCTTCATGGGCGAGTCCGACTCGCACTTGGCCGCTTTTTTTTATGTTTGTTACCTCATAACTTTCGGCTGGGTGAACCGATTTTGATGATTCTTTTTTATTTGAAAGCTGGTGCTTCCCGTGTGGTCCCATTTAAATTTGGTCCAGATTGAAGTCGGTTTTTTTTTGTTAAAATTTGTGATTGTTAAAAATAACGTCGATACCGAAGTATTATCATATCATACTATTTCAAAGGCAACATATTGGTACAAATATCTTCATTATGCAAAACAATATTGGTTTGTTTTGATACGACAGAAATAGCAGAGCACGGCAAGTGTGCCAATGGCTATCTAAAATCAGTGTGCACTACCTATAATGTCAAATGAAAACAACGCCCACGATGAAACCTAAATTGTTTTACATAATATATAGCATCGAACCTCAATAAACGCCACTCCCAGTTATTTAAACACAAAATTCATACTAATATTATAAATGCGAAAGTTCACGTTTAAACCGCTGAACCGATTAGGATAAAATTTGGTATAGAAATAGTTTGAATCCCGGAAAAGGACTTAGTGCAGTTTATGTATTATTTAAATAAATAATTGTCTGTTATAAAAACGCTGCATTTCCTGACGGTATTAACCAAGATGTTACGACCTCAACTTATCTGTATCTGAAACTCAAAATCCTACAAGATTAACATTAAAAAAGCGGCCAAGTGCGAGTCGGACTCGCCCATGAAGGGTTCCGAAGCAGCAAGTAACATAATATAAACGTTCTTGTAGCTATTAGTTATTCTGTGCTTGTAGTTCGTTGTAACTTTGATCGATGCTTTAATAATAGTGTATTTTTTTGCGGTTTACCATTTATGACGTATTAAAAAAAAACTACTTACTAGATCTCGTTCAAACCAATTTTCGGTGGAAGTTTGCATGGTAATGTACATCATACATTTTTTTTAGTTTTATCATTCTCTTATTTTAGAAGTTACAGGGGGGGGACACATTTTACCACTTTGGAAGTGTCTCTCGCGCAAACTATTCAGTTTAGAAAAAAAAATATTAGAAACCTCAATATCATTTTTGAAGACCTATCCATAGATACCCAAAGATACATGTATAGGTTTAATGAAAAATTTTTTTTTGAATTTCAGTTCCAAGTATACCCCCAAAATGTATTGTTTTTTTTTTTTGTGTGAAAATCTTAATGCGGTTCATAGAATACATCTACTTACCAAGTTTCAACAGTATAGCTCTCATAGTTTCGGAATAAAGTGGCTGTGACATACGGACGGACAGACATACAGACAGACAGACATGACGAATCTATAAGGGTTCCGTTTTTTGCCTTTGGCACGGAACCCTAAAAAACTCTGCAATATTATGTCTACTCAACTACAACAACTAGTAGGTACTTAATATAGTTATAGATTGAAATGTTAAATTTATAATAATGAACTTATTATTGCAAATTCAAAACAAACATTATGCCAACCCGTCTGACCAGGTAGTTCAAAACCTACTTTGTAATAAGAGGACAAAATTCAGCCCGTGGATGTTTAAACGTTTTTTTGTATAACTTACCAATTAATTCTTGTATTACAGGATTCGGCCGCAGACACCTGCAGAAGTCCTAGAAGGATGCGGGATATGCGCACGGGCTAATGGTGCAGCGGGGGAAGGCGGAGTTTCCCTAGGATCGGAACGCGCTTTTACTTTCGACTTCGCGTTTGAACCCTCCTCGTGTCAGCAAAATGTTTACGAAACCTCTGTCCGAAAGCTGGTGGAATCGGCTCTGGATGGATATAACGCAACAGTGCTCGCGTATGGACAGGTATGTCAAAAATTACTCCTTGTGTCGCTATTCTGAATTAGGGTCATGACTCTTATTTGGAGGTATTCTATGAGTGATAGCTCGCCACCTGTTCCTGCCTTAGCAGTATAGCAGATTTGTTCTGCACAGCGCAATTGGTCTCTGGATCTTTCCCTCGATGTTGCTCGTCACCACAGACAGAATTATTCCACAGCCTAATAAATATCGCTAATTTTGTCCAATGCTGAATCCCGAGTACTGTAATAAAAATACGCAGTCATGTAGATATAAAAAACATTATTGAAAGTTTAACCCAAATAATGGCACTCAATTTCATACAATTCAGCAACGAACAATAACGTTTTATGATATAATTACATTTGAAAAAGTTCAATGACCTGAAATCTACCGGTACAAAAGAAAGTTATAGTTTCGCGTACGTTTCATTTCGTGACTGCAAAAATAAGACAATCATGCAAACTTTCAGTGTGTCTGGAAGCTTTTTTAGTGTTTCTGTTGAGAGATTCGTCGCGGTCTAGTTTTGACCTAGTTGACATTTGTGCTGAAAATATAGCGCGAACAAATGGAGTAGTTGTATTATTGCATCTTCTGAAGCTATGGACGGTTTGTGGACAGGCCATTGTCTTAAAAGGACTACGTTTAGGTTACAATATACCTTCTTCAATAATAACATATGAGAAAATCACATAAATATTCTTACTAATTGTAATGGGCTAACCATTCGCGGATCTCTTGGCAACTTGACAGTTTTTGTCTCTGCTACAATGAGATCAAAAAGGGAGTATAGTCACATTCGTCTAGAAAATAAGATAAAATTGATAAGGCTGTAAACGTTTAGAGTCGCGAATTCTTGGAAAATGTGTCCGTGACACATTGTCTGACTACTTTGTCGGAGAAGTTGAAAAATGAGCGACGAAACGCTCTGTTGGTTGGTACCTGTTTAAAGAATATTTTCAAGAGAACGTACAAATTGCTGACCGTAGAACTTTTAAAAATAAATAATGAACAAACAAATTGCTGTTATTGAATTAAATTCCTTCCAATCCATGTATCTTAACTTTGTACATTGTGTAAAATACCTATCTACTAACTTACGCGCTGTGTGGGCGTGTATTTCCGGCTCTAAATCTTCTTAACGCACTGCCCAACTGGAAGTAATGTCATATTGATTTTTCGACTCCACCATATACATATAGAAGAAAGTTTGAAAGGACCTTTAAGAGAAATGTAGGTACAGCAATTCATAACACACCTATTAAATATGTATAAAGATGTACGAAGTAAAAGTACTTATAAATTATTATTCTGACCTTAAACTTAGGTGTAAGTAATTGAAATATATATATGAAATAAATAAAATATTAAAGTCGACTCGATCTTTTAATATACTTATTATCCGATTCATTGAATAATTAATGTATGCAAGATTTTATGTTGAAATCAACTTTATCGTTAAACAGTAACAATAAAAATTAAAGGCATCGTGAAAAGCTGGTGTAGAAAACCAGGCAATGACTATTTCGAGTGACCAGATTTGTATTAAATAGATTTGTATATTTGCATGCATCTAATCTAAGCAGTAATATGTGATCTTAGGTTAAGATTTCGAACGTTTCTGCACATACCCATATTTAATTTATTGTCGTATAGCCTTAGTGCAAGAGTGCTATTAAAACGCCTCGAAGGCCGCCTAGAATATAACGTTAATTGTGAATATATTATTGTCCACACAACACAAGTATTTATTTACGTTGTAATCCGAAACTACAGGTTTAATATCATTGGATTTACACAGGCTCTTAGATTTTAAAGGACTTTGTAGGTACTAAAGCTTTTATGGTATCGCAATTATCTTTGATGGAACCCTGCAATTTATTTATTTAGCCTTTTAACTAACTCATGTATGTAATAAAATGCTTGTACATTCCAAATTATATTATTTATAAATTCTTACTTATGGTGAAATAGTAGTAGTAGCCTCAATGCATAAGAAGTAGTATTAAATAACCTCTGTTTGTATACAAAACAATAACGTGTGGAAAACAGTTCTGGAATTAATACCAGCTTGAAATAAATACCCAGAAGCCATATTAGTAAAAATTCGTTGGCTGTCAATGTGCATGAATTATTTTTTAAATCTTATAAGTTGTGTGAAGTCTAAATGTATCTTTCCCTACATTAGAATACCATATTAAAATCCTTATAGATTTTATTTATATCACTTTTCTTTGAAACTATTTGTCAGAGTTTCTATGTCTCTATAAACAAACTAGCTTTTGCACGCGGCTTCGCTCACGCAAACTTTCATCTCCTGATTTACCTCCTTAGGGGTGGAATTTTAAAAATTCCTTTCTCAGTGCTCACTTACGTTATGTAAAGAACCTACATGCAAAATTTCAGGATTCTAGCTTCAGCGGTTTGGGCTGTGCGTTGATCTCTGGGTATGTCAGTCAGTCAGTCAGATTACAAATCATTGCACAACTTTGCGTTTACAAATCACTGCAACTTATAATCTTCTGAGATAACAGTATATTTTAATAAAAAAAATGACATTTAAACAGTCTACAGTCCGTACATCGAAAGAAATATTTTACTATATAACTTGAGATTGCGTTTTTACCTGTTTACCAAAAACTAACCATGATTTCGACTCTTTACCATTCAAACTGTAGTTGCCTTTAAGAAAATGCACCCATCTGATATTCTTTCTAAATTAGATAAAGTTTCTTTCTTTTATATATTAACTCAATCAATATATATACATATATGTATTGTACTACGTAGTTTCTAAACAAGACAACCGGACTAGTATGTAAATACATGCACGAATGTCATAATGCTCATAACTTAATGGTATTTACGTGGGTGTCACCAAGGTAGGCAGTATCATTGATATCGATATAGAATATTTTTCCTCTTAGTAAACGATATCCTAAATCGTATGCATAACAAATAAAAACTATGTGATAAATAATAATTAACCCAATTCGTTTAGATATATGTATTTTCATTTTTGTTAAAATTTATAAGGTAGGTCAAGAACTCGTTGTTTATGAATGTAGCATATGTGAATTCTTATAATTTTATTTCATCTAACCGCGAAACCAATTGATTGTAAGAAAATAGACTGTAAAACCAAAGAAAAAAGTTCACTTTCGTAAATTAGCCAAAGTTTTGTACTACCCCTTGCAAAGTACCCCTGTCGCTAGTTTTTATAATAATACGCATAACCCACGCTTCGCGTATCGCGTGACTCACATTGAATAATGAACTTATCCAAATTGCACACTTAAAAACTTACACAATACAACTGATTTGCTATCGACAATCTATAAGAAAAATCTAGGACTTATCGTCAAGCGTTCATAGTTCGATTTCGAATTGATACTTAAATCATATCGTTGCTTAGAATAACAATCTTGTTTAAATGAGTTTCTTGCCTCTGGTATTGTTTTTTTATTATAGTCGTTTATTTACCAGTCATGTTGCCGAAGATAAAAATAAAATTAGTATCATGCCTCGGCATACCGATGACTAATGTCGAAAACTATCTGGTATATCATTACAGTTTTCAACAAAAGTCGGTGAACTGCAAAAAATGTATACCAAGCGGTTAGACTTTAATATGACGGACTGATTTCACAGCACAATTTTGCACACATCTGAATCTGAAGTCAAACGGCTTATTAGATGTATCACGGCCAATTTGACTTCGCTATGACCTGGTTTCATATGAACACTGATTACTTTATACTGAGCATGTGCTGCATAAACTTCGGCGCATGCACATAAATGATTTCTCGTATAACAGCCGTGTCTCGAAGAGTCCGTGTGGTGATAGATTAAGAATACGTTATGTCACCACCTCTATTCATCCCGTGGGTGTCTAAGAATATCATCATCAGCACGTTGCAGTCCACTGCTGGACATGGCCTCTCCCAAGGAACACCACAGAACCCGGTCTGTTGCTTTTTGCATCCAGTCGCTGCCAGCTCTCCTATGCAAGTCGTCCCGCCATCTGGCCAGAGGGCGTCCCATACTACGTTTGCCAAGACGCGGTCTCCACTCCAGAACGCGCTTACTCCAGCTGTTGTCGCTTCTGCGACATAGATGTCCAGCCCAAGAGTATATACTTAGAGTGAAAACTACAAAGATCAACGGCACTACAAAGAGAAGAAAATCTTGTTACAACCTTATACCAATCCGGCTGGTTCACGTGGTATAATGGTCCAATACATTTTAATATTCAGGTGGCAACAGCTTGTATACTATTTACCTTTCATGTAATACTAACACTATTGTTCCTGAATATCTGACTTTTAAAGAGAGTGGCCATGAGTTTCTTTGCCAGTATTCTTCTCATTAGGCTCTACGCATTTTGGAAACTGAAAGTTAAGTACAAGCAGGCAGGAGATTTTGGTGTTTTCGCCTAATTTACCTTGACAATACAGCACTTGCTGTGGCGTCTGTTTGTGTCAATCTGTGATTTTTAACTGTAGCTTCAATTTAACGTTCATAAAAGTCACTTAGTGCCTTAATTGAATAAATGATTTTGAATTTGAATAAGATACATGTGTTCAGTAGTAAACTACAAAATGCTGTTGACTATGATAATGATAATAACTGCAATATTATTGCATTTAAGTACACAAATTTCATTCGTAGTCTAGTGTGAGAATAAACGAGTCAATAATATCATAGGCCTATGGCTTGTTCGAAATAATAGCATGCACTTTATTTATGGTTTTAAATTAAACAGGAAGTGTCGACAGACTAGAGGGGGAAAGTATTGCTTCTCTTACCACTTCAAACGGGCTGTGAAATAATGACAATCCCATTGGCTGTGTTTATGTTGATTTATGTTGCACTAGTGGTTGCCCGCGACTCCGCCCGCGTATATGTCGGTTATCGCGGCAAATAGTAGCGTATGTGTTATTCTGATGTATAAGCTATATTACTGTAAAGTTTCAAACAAATCCGTTCAGTAGTTTTTGCGTGAAAGAGTAACAAACATCCATCCATCCATCCATACTTACAAAATTTCGCGTTTATAATATTAGTAAGTATAGATAAACGTACATCAAAAATATATGTATTTTCGGTTTGTCTTAAATATATAATATACTTAACATGCAACATTCTAAAAGTAAATGTTTAAAAATGTTTCGAGCGGTCATATACTACTGTTACCGCTTGCCATCAGGCGGGCCGTAAGTTTGTTTGATACCAACCTAACGACAAAAACCCTTGTCATGACCGACTTGTTAGCTGTAAGCGAAGCCAATAAGTATACATCTAATAGTTTGTAAAATTGTAGATACCAACACGCAATATCACAAGCCAGCGTAATAAATCTCGATCAATTGATTATATTGTGACACTTAGATCGTAACAGAATGCGGCAATTCATCACGAAGATTAGGTATAGATTATTATACTAGAATTTACAAAACCAAAAACAATACCTCGCATATTTGCTAGAGCGCGATTATTACATGCAAAGTGGTATCTCCTTATCGGCTCGTAGTAAGTCGCTCTCTGCCCACGTGTTGTCTCTAATTATACTACACTACAAAAACTCAATGACAGAACAGATTACCATTTGCAAGCGGTGTCATAATAATAATAAAAGTCTGAACGTAACACTTGGGGTGCGCGGGCGTCGGTCCTTGCCGCCCGCCCACGTCGACCTTCTTGCGGTACTAGTCTTTATACAACACGACACGATATTACAAAAATATTTATTGTCATATCCATCAAAATTTGCACAAATAACTTTTGATCAAAACCTACATAGTGAAATGGTATTTTTTTAGATATCATAGAGATGAGTCTCAGGGATCCCTTCCAATTATGAAATCAAAATGTAAACAAGTGGTTTAGTACTATATTATTACTAACGGCTGCAATATTTTCCTCTCTCTCCTCTCTTTTATTACGTAGTGGTCGTATACTTCATACAATGATTAGGTAAATCAAGCTTACGGCAATAAATTAATACTGGTAATTGATAACCCTTGACTGTTTCAATTTACATGAAAATTGTTACTGGTAACGCTGCCTCTAAAAAAATAAGTAATTGCTACAAATAACCATAACTGCATTGTATGCCGATTTTATCACCAGAAATACTAACAACCTCCTTGATAACTCAATCATAGCTTTTCAAAAAATAAAAGAATTGACTTTGGTCACAAAGTCGATTTAGACAAGTGCAATCGTATCGGTATCGAATCGTGAACTGCAAACAACCCAATTTGCAGTATGCCTGACACGTTGCTAATTATGCATTGAGTTAATCATGATTGGCTTATATTAAGCATTTAAACTTGCTTGATCTTACTGTACCGGGTACTTCCTTATAAGGTGACAGGTAATCTGCACTGGTCATTAATAATTATGATATCGTTCATTATGTTTCAATATATGTTTATGAAAGTTGGGTATCTAATTAATATCTGTTTAATATCTTGGGGATTCATTTCCTACTAGCTTTTAACCGCGGCTCAGTCCTCGTTTATGTCTGTTATCTTAGTAAAGAGTAGCCTATGTCCTTCCTCAAGAACCAAAGTATCTTCATGCCGAATTTCATTGAAATCGGTGTAGCAATTTAGCCGTGAGAGACTAACAGATAGACAGAGTTTTATATTATTAGTATACGAGTAGAGCATGAATTTGAAGTTCATAATTTGGTTTGAAACTGACACCGACACAAAATCAAATCGACTGACTAAAGCATACAACCATATTGCACCAAAAAGGAGGAATCCGGGAACAGTTCTTATTAAGACTTCCGGATCCCTCCTAGCGCCAGCCAGTGAAAGTGCGTGCACCATCACCGGTTAAAATTCTCTTATATCTATCCGAAGAAAACCCACGAGGAAGGAACGACGCGGCGGTGTAGTCTATTTAAGTAGAAGCATCATAACAAAACGATAAAATGATTGATGTGGTACAAGTTATTATGCCTACAGTACAGTCAATTTATACTATCTATAAAAGACAGATGTTGGTTTTATTGAATTTCAATTTAAACTTCTTACATTTTTTTTTAAATATTTCGGACATTTTAACACACAACGCCATCTGGTCCCAAGCTAAGCAGAGCTTGTGTTATGAGTACTAGACAACTGATACAAATACATTATACTTTTTTTTGTAAATACATACATATTATACATAGAAAACAGACAAACTCCGAAACAAATATTTGTAGATCATACAAACATTTGGTCCGACCCAGGAATCGAACCCGAGACCTCATGATCAGCAGTCGTACACACCAACCGCGAGACCAACGAGGCAGTCGAGTTCTTATTGAGCAAACTGAAGATCTACTGAGTAGCAATATTTAACAGTTTAGTCTAGTTTTAAATGTTTATCACTATGAAATCGACAGTGTAAAATCAAGTATTGCAATGACTGCACGGTTGGCCTAGTGGTTTAGGCGGTCGCCACGCCGCTTGCCAATTCGCTAAGTGTTGTGGGTTCAAATCCTACACGGGACAACACTTTGTGTGATCCACAAATTGTTGTTCTGAGTTTGGGTGTTAATTGTGTCCGTTTCATGTATGTCTGTAAAGTCCCCCGCGACACAGGATGTTTATTCCTAATACGGGAGTTGTCTTTAAAATAAAAATGCTCATTGAAACCTCAATCAGGATTTACATTACGGTGTTAGAGTATGTAGCGAAAACCCCCACATGTAAGAAGAATGCGTATTAAATTCATATCTTGTATGGAATTTCGCGGCTAAGCAGAAACCAGAAGCATGTGATGTTTCCTCTATAAGACTATAACCCACCCACCCAGGTTAAGTGATTGTGCGATTGTCCTTTGAATCAAAGCCACGCATGTATCCAGAGTTTCCTAATCTATTTAACAACATACCTACTCTCAGTAAAATACAATAAAATTGTACTAAGAACAACGCCACGAAAATATAGGAAATTTTTAATCTGCATTGTGGATAAATTCTGAGTTATTCTCTATATTGCATAGTCCAGTTAGCTAGTCATTATATTTTAAACTTACTTACAACTAGACATCTTGAGCCCTTGTTACCTTTTATGTATACATATATTTTAATGACAGCTTGTCATCACTGAAACAGCTCGAACAGACAAATCACTCATTTCCTCCTAGACGACTGTTATATTCCTGCCAAAAGTGTTGCCAAGGATGAGTCAACAAAGCTAGATTCAAACCTCAATTGAGTCTATTAGTTTAGAGATCGACGACCTTACCCGTGAACTTGAGAAATAACGTTTTACTTTTAAATATAAAGATTCACCTGTGTTGTGTCAAGTATTAAGGAAATATCCTACTAATATTATAAACGCGAAAGTTTGTAAGTATGGTTGGATGGATTGATGGATGTTTGTTACTCTTTCTCGCAAAAACTACTGAACGGAACTGAACTGAAACTTTACAGTAATATAGCTTATACATCAGAATAACACATAGGCTACTATTTGCCGCGATAACCGACATATACGCGGGCGGAGCCGCGGGCAACAACTAGTAACTAATAAACTTTAGTGTCTTGTCTTTAGTCCTCTACGCTGTCGCATAAATCGCCTGCTTTCTGCAGTTATTACATCCATTAAATTTTCCACTTAGTACCCCTTAGATTTTTCGGACGAAGTTTCGAATCGTAGTCTTTACTTACCTTTATTATTGACATATAAATGCGATGGCCCCCTAGATTAGACTGATTTACAAAAAAATGATAATATTATTTAATTGTAGTAGAAAATAAAGGCTATTTTTATTTTATTTTATAACTTAACTTAAGACTCAAGTAAGGTATAAAGCACTTACAAAACAGTTTCGCACCTTTACCAATAGTCATAGATTTTATTTTGGTCTCTGTTTGATTTATTTAGTATTTTTACACTTCACGGCTTTCTTAAAATGACAGTATTTACCAAAGAATCAGATACTAAATAACGTAATCAAATTATGCAACAAATGTAAAAAGCCGTTGTTGAAACCTTTCAAATCATATTAGAGAATATCTACATTAATTTTCATTTTCAACCGACTTCAAAAAGGAGGAGGTTCTCAATTCGACTGTATTTTTTTTATTTATTTTTTATGTTTGTTACCTCATAACTTTGGACTGGGTGAACCGATTTTGATGATTCTTTTTTTATTTGAAAGCTAGTGCTTCCCGAATGGTCCCATTTAATGGTTTTTTTTTGTTAAAATTTGTAATTATAACGGAATGATCTCTAAGAGGACGGCCTTGTTCGTGAACTTGCTGAGTAGTTTAGAAGTAGGTTATCTTATCTAGACGTTCAACTTTACTGTTCGTAATTGCCACTATAAACTTGTTTTTAATCTTGAAATTTATTGCTGGTACTGTACTGTTGAACACATTGCACTACAGAGTATCAAACGACGATGTGTGTGACTGCGTAAATGATGAACTGATGGCCTAGTGTGACTTTATTTTACGTCAACTATTTTTCGACGACTAGCACGTCCAGCATTGCATGCCCACTGAACCCTTCACAAATTGGAATGTCCTGGTAGTTGAAGTGGTCGCCTTGCCGCTTCCTACTGCGCGAAATGTTGTTGGTTCAAATCCCACATGAGACATTACTTTGTGTTATCCACAAATTGTTGTTGTCGTTGTCTGGTGTTCATTGCGTCCATTTCAAGTATGTTTGTAACTTACTCGCTCCTACTGTAGGAGTCGTCTTTAAAAAAAACGGGTCAGTCTTTGGGAACTGCCGATAGAAATGAAAAGTTTGTAACTTGTGACTTGTTTAGCTCATGGGAAGCGTACGGTGACGATGAAGCGAGTTTCACGCTTTTTGTTCTCCCTAAAATGACACATATATACACAGTATACATTTAGGTCATGGAAAGCGTTCGGTGACGATGACGCGAGTTCCATGATTTTTGTTCACCCAAAAAGTGCTCAACGCGCCTAAAGCAGTTTTTATTTCAAAAAGAATTTACACCGTGGGAGAGCCACGCTTCGGCATGAATGGGCCGGCTCGACCGGAGTGATACCACGGCCTCACAGAAAACCGGTGTGAAATAGTGCTTGCGCTGTGTTTCACCGAGTGAGTGAGGATACTGGAGGCCCATACCCCAATCCCCTAACCCTATCTCCCCTCCCATACCCAAAAGGCCGGCAACGCACCTGTGACGCTTCTGGTGTTGCAGGTGTCCATGGGCGGCGGTAATCGCTTACCATCAGGCGATACGTCTGCTCGTTTGCCCGCCTATTCCAACAAAAAAAAAAAAAATGAACGCGGTCACCGTGACGATCGAGTAGATATAAAATAAACTCACACTTAGTCCTCTGAAGTATCATCCATACTTATATAATATAAATGCGAAAGTAACTCTGTCTGTTTCTCCTGCTTTCATGGCCAAACCGCTGCACCGATTTCAATGAAATTTGGCATGGAGATACTTTGATTCTTGAGGAAGGACATAGGCTACTCTTTGCTGCGATAACCGACAAACACGCGGGCGGAGCCGCACGTAAAAGCTAGTAGTCTATATAAATGTTGTCAGCAGCTGTTAGTCTATGTACTGACAATGGGTAACATAAACCAGCAGACAGGTGGAGACTGATATGACACACCTCATGACATATGGCACACTGAGGTGCGTAAATACATTTTGCAAAAAGCCGCTTCACCAAGATGGATCTCGACATTAGACATTACTTGACTCTAGAGGTAGAGCCCATCGCGGGTACCACGTGTTTCAAATCGGCGTCACCGCCTGATAGGCGCGTGACTCCATCGTGTTCCATCGCATGGCGCCGAGCAGTTTAAAACCACTAAAACGTATTTAAAACTCCAAATTACATTAATTAAAATCTAAGAAAGTTTTCACCCATAACTTTTAGAAGAAAACCTTTTATGTTATGTTAATATAATGACACCATTATTTTTGTATCTTGCTGTCCTATTGTTCGGGCCTGATCGACATTAATTCATAGACAATTCAAATAATTTTTCATAGTCATACTTGGCGCATAGAATGAATATCCGTTGTCTTTGTCTACGGGTGTTATCGGCGGATATCCGCTCCGTACGTCGATGCCCTTTGTTGTGATAAAGGGCTTTTGTAAGCATTTTGAATTTTGAACGACACCGTTAAATTATAATTATAGCATTAAATTTTTCCTATACAACTTTCACCTCTATTGCTGCATGAGTAATGTTATGATTATTACAATTAGCCGCTTTACATCCCTCATTTTTCGATTTTATGCCAGAAGGTTTGATTAAATTAAATCTCTAGTATAAAATAATTGAGAATTTAGCGAATTGTAACACACACATAGGTACCTATTATCGGATAAATAAAAGGAATCTTTGGATGTTTTGACGTCACGAGACACTCCACTGTGACTGCGTGAACTGAAATCCAATTTATACATTTGTTCTGCCTCATAAACGAAAATATTCGGAATTTATTATAATGTTACATAGAAAAGTTAGTTCATATTCGCGAACATTTTGGTAGTCTCTGAGCTTTTCACTATCACTACATAGTACATAGTATAAAACAAGTTCTCTGTCCCTATATCCTTATGTATGCTTAAATCTTTAAAACTACGCAACGGATTTTGATGCGGTTTTTTTTAATAGATAGAGTGATTCTCGAGGAAGGTTTAGATATATAATTTGTTATGTTTTTGTGGTACATTGGCTAAAATATAACGATATTTGTTTGAGGAGTCGTCGGCGGTACGAGGTTCGCCGGGTCAGCTAGTTTCAATATAAAATCCCTATCTGTTAATAAATTATGTAAAGAATGTTAGTGTGTGTATGTGTGAATACGAATTTACATAATCAAATTATTTTGGAAAATCCAAACGAGTCTTCTAAAAATATAAAAAATCTTTATGATAGGTATGTTATATTTACATTAAAATGGTAATGTGAATTATTAATTATATTATTAAAATCTATATCTTCAGTGATCATAATAGTAGTTTGCATAATTTAATGTAATTGAAAACATCGTAAACGATAATTATGATAAAGGAGTTATTTTTAATTTTCATTGCAGATTTTTTTTTATTACAAGTGACAACCAGACTTTTCGAGAGTTCATTTTCTAGTCTCAAATCGTCGTCTATTTTACAAATATATATAGCAAGTAAGCCTTGTATAATACTAAAATAAGGTTACAAAATACCAAACATCATAAAGTGTAAAAATAAGTCGCTTTTGACAGGTAGGTATTTAACCCTCATATATCCTATGTATTTAATGAATTAATAACGAAAGGAATAGACGTCTTTATGAAAAAAAATGTTGTAGGTAAGTAGGCGCCATAAAAACACTAACTAAACGTTTACCACGTTCCGAAGGTTATTGACCTCTATTCATTATGCCTATCGAAGACAGTCGGTCATCCATACTGGGCCTAAATAACCCATAGATTATAACCAAACCAGTCCACGAGCCTATTATTATTTATCTAATAAAGTTAAATAGGACAAGAAATATGAGATCTCTTTCGGCTTTTACAGTATTCTCATTTTGGTAATATGATACAAATGACACGAGGACAGGTGTTAATGAATGGAATCCGCTTGTTAAATATTTTTTCCATGAATGTGGTACGCCTACTATTTTAATTTAGAAACATGTAAAGTAGGCGGGAGTGTTGCAATAATCATATGTAAAGGTTAATATTTCTACAGACATTTTGTTATCGTATCCTTAGTACATAAATGGTAATCGTGAATAATTTTAGCAATATCTTGTTTGTTTTATGCTATTAGCATTGTGTCATTAACAAAGCGCTAAATTGGTATTTACTTTGTGATATGCTGCAAGTGAGATTTAGTAATGTTAGGCAATTTTGTCGTTTTCTACTAAGTTTTTTGTTAGATTTATAAGTGCCTTTTATCATTGATGAATCCATTATTCGATAATAGATCAAAAACAAGACATGAAAAAGGTGAGAGAGTAAACAAATAAATTAAAATAAAAAGCTTTTTAAAGACAATATTTTACTGGAAGGCCTCGAGACGAATCAAACGAGTCCAAACTCGATGATGTTACGACCTTTCTTCACAGACTTCCTATGGCCACCTTCCAGCTCCAGCATCAGATCAGCTCCATGTCATTATAATATTGTATTGTCACGCTGTATACATATGCTTGCAAATTTTCAGATATCTGCTTCAAAATTGAGTTGCATGATTCCACCCGAACATACAAGCATACATACATACATTGCAAGTTAATAAAAAGCTTGTAAAAAAAATTATCTCATTAAAATAGCCAATCCATTAAACTCCAAAATACGTGTGGCACTCGGGGACTGCCGCGGTAAAGCTATTGCATAGCATTTTTATCAACTTATGCAATTATAATTCATTTTATTTTGCCAGTTTCTCATTTAATATTGTTCAAAAAGTATTTAAATACTAGAGGGCGTTAGTGTACCTTGTACTTGCGAAACAGCAGACAGATGGCGCTGACCGGTTTTTATTTATGCAGTTTTTTTTTCTTTGAACATGTATCCTGTTAAGACGCAGGTATGTGTTATTGGCAGTCCCAGGATGATCGCAAGAGTTAACTGTGCACAACTGCCCCAAATTCAATTTGGTGGCACCACTCTTGAGATCAGTTCTAGTGTCAAAGATTTAGGGATCTACATAGACAATACTTTATCTTGGGGTTCACAGATACAAGAGGTCAGTCGAAAGCTATTTGCTTCTGCCGGCTCTCTGCGAAGACTTCGTAATTTTCTTCCGATTGCGACTAGGGCTGCACTTGCACAAGCACTTCTACTTCCAATTCTCGACTATGCCGATGTCAGCTATCTGAATCTCACTGAAGCACAACTTGATAAGCTTGAGCGACTACAAAATCTCTGTATACGATTCATATTTGGCCTTCGTAAATATGATCACGTCTCTGAATTCCGTCAAATGCTCAAGTGGCTTCCGATTCGCTCTCGCCGGAATACTCATATCCTCATTTTTCTCTACAATATTTTGTTTAATCCCAGAGCCCCCTTCTACCTCAAAGAACGATTCAAGTTCCTTAATGACACGCATGAAAAATGTCTAAGGTCATCCGAGAATTTGAGACTGGAGATGCCTCTGCATTCCACAAAGGTTTACGACCAGTCATTCACTGTTGAAGCTGTACGCTTGTGGAATGCACTACCGATAAAAATCAGGAAAGCGCAGACAATAAACGAATTCAAGAAATTGGTTCATGAACATTATCATAATTAAAACAGGCACGAATTAAGGTATGATGTGGATTTATATATTTATTCATACGTGATTTAGTTATTTATATATGTATGTGTATCTATTAGTATGTATAAGTATGTGATATATATGTATGTGTATTATTAATATATGTTTTACGTTATATTTATTAGCAAATAATATAATTAATTAAAAACTCACTGCACCGTCAACTACCACTGTCTCTCCTACACATTTTGATCCAGCCTAAGGTTGCCTGGAAGAGATTGCTTTTGGCAATAAGGCCGCCCTTTGTACACTACAACTCATATTTTATGTACTCTTGTAACTGTGTAATATTATGGTTTACAAATAAAGAGTTTTCTATCTATCTATCTATCTATCTATACTTACGGGGCGCACATGCGGTGAGTGTGGCATTATAACATACAGACAGATTCGTTGATTCGTCGTTCGGAGCAGCTCGTCTCGATCCGTGCGAGCTTGGGGTGTTAGGTTTTTTCGTTACGGAATTTCTTAGTTCGGCCGCGTTCAAAGCCCGCGATAAAAGCTATGCAATAGCCTAAAAAATCCAATAGTGCAAAGATCGTTGATTAATTCCTTCTTCATTAATAATAAAAAGTACCTTATTAGTACAGCACCTAAAAACTTTAATTGCGATGCTGATACTTCCACATTGGACAAAAGGTATTTATGTGGCCTCTGACACCATGTTTGCAAGGAACTAGGAAGTAATTGTCCAACACCATACTGACAAGTTTAATTATTTACACTCAATGTCAAAACAAAAACTATTTTTTTGCACCAAAGAAATTTAATTACACGAACCAGACATTTCTTAATTTAGTTAGTTACGTCACAACACAGTAAAGCATTAGGTTTACAACAAAAGGAAAATTAGATAAGAGCATCAACCGACGCGACGTTACAAACAAACCAAATGTCAAAGACAAGCGTAAGCAATTATGTGCAGCGGATGACAGTGTGCGCCTGCGCCATAAATGGGCGGGCGGCGTGTGCGTCTGTGATCTATAACCGTTGCATACGCACCGTGTCGTTTCCTACTCGCTAGGCGGTAGGTGCACGCACACTGGCATATAAATATCATCCAAAAACTTACTATATTTTCACCGCTAGTGATTAAAACAATTGAAACCGATAGCCAGTCCAATAGAAATCTGTGACATCACAAAGTAACATCCTACTACGAGTAATATCATCAATGCGAAAGTTTGTGAGGTGAATGTATAGATGCTTGTTACTCTATATAAAACTAAGAAACAGATTTCGATGAAACTTTACCATACTATACTTTCTACATCAGAATAACACAGGCTTCTATTTACCGCGAAAACTGTCATACACGCGGACAAATGCAGTAGTGTAAGCTGTGTCAGTATAATTTTCTTTTCTGAATAAGTTAGTAGTAGTAGTATTGTGAATACATATTTTCATGGCAAACGTGACTATCTATCATAGTCCGCGTTATCAAGCGATGTGACGGTTACAGTAATCAAATGCGAAATAACTTTTAGGATATATAAGACATTGCTTACGTGAAAATAGTTTTACTTATATATACAAACATTTTGAAAAAAAAATATAATGCAGTACCTATAACAAGAGTTCTTATTTATAGAGCAGAGCCATACACAATAGTTCTAACCTACATAGCTATTGATACATATAAGTATAATGAAACTAGTTACGTAGACCCTTGTGAAATCCTCTCAAGATATTTGTTATACGAGTATAGATAGGATCAATAATGTAGGCTTTTCGCAAAGGCGATTACACACACACAACATTCTAATAACGCCATGTATTGAGCCTCTTACATAACGTTTCGAGCCAAACAGTGTGCCACCAGCCTTATTGTTTACGTTGATTCATTCTCTTAATATGTAAATGCTATGCTCCCATTTCATGCCTTTTAAAGTATTGCTGTTTGTCGAGTAATGGACGTAATAGGTAGAAAAATGTTGGGTTGTTTAAGTAATGGCTTTGTTGATGGTATATATTTTGTACTTAAGATGATTTATAGAGAGGAGCCTTAGGCTAGTGGAATATGGGTAAATATCTAATTGCGACGGGAAACATTTCAAGCGATTTCTACATTGACGTTCTACTATGTATTTGAAATTTGACTGATAATAGATTTTACAATCACGACGTCCTGAGACTAAAAGCTATTTTATAAAGCACTGGCCTTGGTAAATGATGTTGGTAATGATTGATGAATGCTCGCAGTGTCTTGTCGTCCAAAATTCTTCTCTCTAAGCAGCCTGCAGACTGGTCGTCTGATACGAAGCCGCCACCCGCCCCATTCTGCTGAGAGAGAAGAATTCAAGATACACAGGTGCGTTTCCTCCTTGTGTGTCCCAAAAACCTGGAATGAGGATAAATCTAAAAAGCGAAAAGCTCCGGGAACCTCACTATTCTTTTCATGGTTTTCTATGATGCCGTGATTACCACTCCAGTTTAACCATATGTTCAACAGGCAAGGCTCTCTTACAGTTGCTCCCACGTCTCTATTCGACAGTTACTCCTTCCAATAGCAGACAGCTGCATTACTTGTGTTTTTAATTAACATACTTCTACAAATTCTTACAAATATAAATGTCGAAAAACCTTACCAGCTACAAAGTTAGTTCAGTATTGTCACATGTCTCCATAAATGTTCAGTAACTCTGCAATGGACACAACAATTGTTAAAGAGTGTTCTCGTAATACTCGTAAAATAAATAATACTCGTAGTTATATAGTTATCTTGATCTGCAAATATTTGTTTCGGAGTATGGGTGTTTTCGATGTATCATATGTAAATGTTTATCTATCTAATACCTTTAAACGAGCAATTCTTGTATATATATATATTTATAATCTGAATCTCGGAAACGGCTCCAACGATTTTCATGAAATTTTGTATGCAGGGTTTTCGGGGGCGATAAATTGATCTAGCTAGGATTCATTTTTAGAAAATGTTGTTTTATTCGTGTTTTTAACAATCAAATATATTAAATAAATGTAAATCTAGCGCCATCTATCGCAACTCGAGCGAACTACATTAAACTATACTGGAATAAGGTGCAGAATAAACAGTATCAGGGCGTACCAAGAGAGGGCGCCACTAAACTATTGGAAGAAAAATAACAAAAAGGTGGCGTTTGGATAGTCCCAATGTTGCCAAAAAACCCATAAAACTCCAAAAATGCAAAAAAAAATACCGAGCTATGCTCGGTCATCCAGGTACTATGTATTTATATCAGTTGTCTAGCACATAACACAACCTATGCTTAGCTAGAGACCACTATTTATTGGTAATTGAAACTGAGAATGTTACAAACATACGCTAATAAAAGTTTCACTGTCTTACAGACAGCTGAATAACTTCATATTTATGATGGTTATTTTCAAGTCCTATGTAATAACAAATGTAGCCAACACTAACATACATAATCTCATGTAATGCCTGACTCACAGGCGCTAACTGATAAGATCAAATTCGTCAGCAAGTCATCGCTGCTTTTAATCTTACTCCAAGATAGTCACTGCAAATATACATAGACAACATTGCATCACTTATGTCATAATAAACCTTATTGCGATGAAGCAAGGTGACTTTTTATGGTGGCACGTTTCATGGTCACCGATGACCTGCTAACGGAAGACTCACGAAGGACTACAGCTGTCTCAATAGATGCAGTAATGTGTTTGCGTTTATATAATGTTGGTTAAACTTTATTTGTAAAGCTGCTGTACGTGCAGAATGGTAGAGGAAGTCTAAATAAAGAATACATGCAGATCCATTGAACAAGATAGGAAAAACATTGACGCATTACATACAAAGAGAAGAACAAGTCTTATAACAACCCGTCTAGCAAACGTGGCATGGTAGGCCCATACCTACTTTCTGAAGAGTGACTTACTAATGTCCAAAATCAAAGGCTGTTTATAATATAATAAAGATAATTATTGACGCAGAACGTACGATGGCTTAGAACAGTCGGGGATCACATTAACACTTGCATGATCACAACAAATATTTTACGAAGTAAGTTAAGTCAATGCACGAAGTGCCTTGGATACGGCCATGGCCGCAAATTCTGCACAGAGAGTGTAGACAGATGCAGCCACTGCGGAGGCCCGCACCTACGTGAGAAATGCCCCGACTACACTGCGGGCAGCGAACCGCAGTGCTGCAATTGCCTGCGCTCTAGGCTGCAGAAAACGGGCCACAATGCCTTTAGTATAGAATGCCCAACCCGCATAAAATATGATTATCTGGCGAGATCTAACACGTCATATTTATGACTGACACACTCACGTACACACACGACAGAAACACACACACACACTGATTTTAAAGAAGTACATAAAAAATATATACGGACAAATCAAAACACGCACACAAACACTGGACATGCATACATAACAAAACAGAAACAACTTTAGAATAAATAACCTTAAAACAAAAATTGCAATAAATATATATCATAAAGTATATATATATTATTGAATCAAAATATTAAATAAAGAACATTGTCAAATAAAATAAGAAACAAAATTATATAAAAATTAGTAAAGCAAAACACGCACACAAACACTGGACAAATACACTAAACAACCAAATAGAAATAGCCTAAGAAATAAACCTGCAATAAAAATTCACAATAAGTATATATATTAGATAATATATGTATGTTATTGAAAAATAAACAATAGCAGTAATATGGAAAGAGGAAAAACACACAGTCATAAACATCACGACTTCACAGATTGAAATTAACAACTAAAAAGACATCTTGTAGAAAATAATAAATAAATAAATTAATACTAAGAGAGACTAAACATTAAGTTGAAAGTGTTGAAACATACCGATAACTAAAATAGGAAACGAGAATAGTAAGGTATAAAGAGAAACTGTATTAAAAGAAAAACTAAACATAGGAACAACGTAAAAGTAACAGAAGAGAAAAACGATAAGGAAACTATGTATAACATAAAAATAGATAACAAAACAGAAAGAAAATAATAAAACTCTAGAAAATAATAAAACATGCAAAAATACTCCTTTAGTATATAAAGATACGGCATAAGGCACTTGGTGCAAGAGCCAAACACGAAATTTACGACACGAATACAACACAAGGAATAACAAGGTCCTGTCGCTATTATGGACGGGGAAAAGCGTAGAAAAAAAGTCTTAATAGTGACAATGTTCAAAGTAAGTAGAAGTAGGTGGCTGCTAAATCAATACTTAAATAGATAAGTTTGTAATATTATTATGCTTTCTAAAAAAGGCAGGTATTAATGTTTATAATCGAGCAATACGTATTCTCTGATATAATTTTGAGCAATATACCTTATCAGAAGATAATCAGCTACTTTTATTTAAATATATAACAATATACACATACACACATCAAAAGTGTCTAGGGATCAAGCATTTTATGCGGATTTCTTGAGATTGAGATGTGGCTTTGGCCCTGGCCTGCTCAGTCGCCAGACTTGAACCCGATTGAGCATGCATGGGATATGCTACAGAGAAGAGCTCTGCGAATATGGAGGGTATCCAGTCGCAAGAAGACCTTTTTTTGTTGTTGCAACGAACATGGGCGGCCATTCCACAGCGTGTTTGGATGAACTCATTTTGAGTATGCCAAACCGATGTTCTTGTGTTGTTAGTGTTCGCGGTAGAAACACGGATTATTAATTGTTTAAGTTACCTTATAAAATTTTAAAGAAAACTGTTATTTCAGTCTTTTTTTCGAACTTTAATGTTAGTGGTTCAAATGTCAAAAATCTCTTTATTAGGAAAATGGCAAATTTCTTTATTAATGCAAAGGTGACTTGGTTTATCGTTACTGTGACAAACGAAAACACTTTATTTGATGAATCCTTAAAGAAAATTTTGATTAATATCAATCAGGAGAAAAGTTATTGCAAAAATATATGTTGATCCCTAGACACATATGTTGATCCCTAGACACTTTTGATGTGTGTATGTGCTAATTTTTTTATTACCTCACTTAACTTGCATAAAATTTCTCTTATTTTAGTAAAACTATTTACAAAATGCTATTCTTATATTTTAATCAATTTTCAACATTTAGAACATCGTTTAAAAGGACATAACTTACTTTTTATTGGTTTTTGGTTTAGTTTAGAGAGTATTCGAACGACAGAATTATCACCATTGTCAAATTGCTAGGTTCGAGTGATTAACACTATTAAACAAACAAAAACTTTTAAACTTTAAATTATATACGAATTTATTTTACAAAATAAGTGTTCCGACAGACTTCGTTCTGTCAAAACTTATTGACACGTCGCAGTCCATAAAAAAAAAAGAGTTGTTTATACTATTTGCCTGGCAATTTTTGCGTTTTTTCTCTCCATAGGAACCTTCCTTGTGCCTCAAAGAAAATATAAAAGAAAAACCGAATTGGTTGAGCGGTTTTGCGCTTAGCAACACATTTGGCGTTTCATTTTCATAGATGATTTTTTTCAGACACAGTAGATTAAATTCTTTAAAACTTAATAGTGACGGCGAAACTCATGGTTTAATTAAACTCTTCATTGATACATCTGACATTTAGACCTTACCAGTACCGTTGCGATCCAACCTTAAAAGAAAATTAAAGGCAGATTTTTACGATCAACGTCAGGAAGATACTATTTGTCGTTTTCCCCCGGTTTAAATTTTGTCCATCAAAGTGCGTGTTCAAACACTTAAATCCTCCCGTAGTTCCGAATTACTGGAGTTGAATACTAGAAGGGTTTCCATACACGCGTCTTAGACATATCGAGGCATATCTAGTTTCACGGCCACTTTGAGAGTAATGCTAAATCAGCCTCCATGAACTTACTGACTACTCTAAAATACCTATAAAATTTTGCCAATATTTCATGATGTAAAACTGTCACGTAGTAGGGGCCCACACCTGTTGACCAATTTATTACTAAATTGCGATTTTATCAGGCCACCTGGCGATGACTGCTTGACATTTTAAGTTGACCTTTGAGAAAGATGCCGCAAGGACAGGATTTAACTCTGTATAAACAATAGTTTAAAACGTAACTGTTGTGAAACTTTGACTTTCATGACCATTTCAATAATTAGTGAAAATAAATGTACATTGCGTGTTATGTACTGATTTGATAATAATAAATCACAAATATTCTACAGAAACGACGTAGTGTATAAATAAACCTTTTGCCAGCGATTAAGAAATAGCAGTATATAAATATTTAAATATCGTAATATGGCGTGGGGTCTTTCGCTTTAGGCAGTGTGCTAACTGACCTTAATCTTTCTTCGTGGGTGTAACCTTACTGTTCATTCAGGAACAGGAGAAATCTAATTCTGTAAGTGGTTCAGGGCCAGTGTAGGTTTAGGTCAAACCATAGATTTAATTCTCGGATTATCTCTACTATAATTATACATGTTTTACACATATAAACCTTCCTCTTTAATCACTCTATCTATTACTGAAAACTGCCTTGAAATCCGTTGAGAAGTTTAAAAGATCTAAGCGAACAGACACCGGAAGCGACTTCATTTTAAACTATGCAAAGATTAACCCTACCTCCCCCCCCACTCCCTACCCATGCTTCCCCCCCACAAACCCAAAAGGCCGGCAACGCACTTGTGACGTTTCTGGTGTTGCAGGTGTCCATGGGCGGCGGTAATCGCTTACCATCAGGCGATACGTCTGCTCGTTTGCCCGCCTATTCCAAAAAAAAAAAAAAGTAGTTTGTATAGGGGCTAGTTGCTAAGTGGAAACCGGGTAGGTTATCGTGTAGTACCCAGATTGTGGAGGTCTGATAGCAGTCACTCCACGTTAAAGGGGAGGAAGCAATATTATTATTTTTATACTACAAGATGTTATTTCAAGACATAGAATAATGCACGTGCGAACAAAATGCACGTTAACACGTACAAACTATCGTTAAGAACGTGTCTCACATAAATGCTGTTGGAAATAATAGCTTTAGTAGATGCATGTGTAAGGACGAGGTAAAGGCTTGAATAGTAATTTGTTAAATATTTGCACACCTGATCCACCTTAATGTAAGAGGGGAAGCCATTACTTATTTTTAAGTCTTTTAACCAAAGCCAAATAATAGTTCTGGCAGTTTATGTATATTCCACCATAGCGCCTAAACTACTAGATCGATGTTAATGAATAAATTGTCAATAGATTAGTAATAATGGCCCGGGTGATGGACTATATAAATTTTATCAAATCTTTTTAGGTAAAGTTTTTAAGTTTTTGAAGCTTTTTCTTTTTGAGTTTTACTGTTAAGTCTCTTGTTTCCCCTTTCCAAATGTATTTTCAAGTCGGATCAATGTTACATAGCAAAGAATTTAAAGTGACATTTATGGCAATCCTGCATTCATACATATAATTTAAAAAAAAAACTTCGTTTAAAAAAACCGACTTCAAAAACTAAAAAGTATAAAATAACTTAATTTGTATGAGCTACCTATAGTAGTAGTAGTAGTGTGAGTACCACACTCGCTATATTTCGCTTTTTAGGTAGCTCATACAAATTAAGTTATTTTATACTTTTTAGTTTTTGAAGTCGGTTTTTTTAAACGAAGTTTTTTTTTTTTTTCGCTTTTTAGTCTTTCTCAAGTCTCTCATCATCATTTCATTGAAACTTAAATGATTTCTACAGAATATGTAGGCAGGCGGACAATTGCTTGTAACTTCATTGCAGGCGCTCACGTAAATTTGAGGGTATCCTTCGATTTCCTTAGGATCCCATCATCAGATCCTGATATGGTGGCCATGGGACCACATGGGGAGCATACCCTTTCGAATACAAAAAGAATTTTCAAAATCGGTCCACAATTGACGGAGTAATCGATGTACATACATAAAAAAAAAAAAAAAAAAACCGATGAAATTAAGAACCTCCTCCTTTTGGAAGTCGGTTAAAAATGAGACCGTGAATAAGTGGATGTAGCTAGAATGAGTGACAGCACAAATCTCAGATAGTCAATCTCAGTTAACGGTACTGAAATTTCAGTATACGAGTCTTCGATATAGTATCTCTCTAGTACTCTATCGAGTAATAATAGTACATTATTGATCGAAGATACGAGTGTTTTAAAGAGGTTGTTCATTGATTTAAAACGCCACTATGATAAAAACATAAATTGCATTTTTGTTCAACTATTTTACGTATTAGACAATGATTGTATCATTTTATCTCTCTAAAATCGATTTCAGCAACAGTTGTAGACAAAGAATATATATATATATAGACAATCTAAATGTTGCAATACTTCTGAAACTTAACTTTAACACTACTCCATCTCACCCCGCTATTATCATACAAATAAATAAAATTGTAGTGTCTGTTCGTAATATTAAAATAACCGCTTTTTACTAAATGCATATGTATGTATACACAGTACATACACCTAACATTTTTTACAATTTTTGTGTCTGTCTGTTTGTTCCGGCTAATCTCTGGCTGAACCGATTTTGACGGGACTTTCACCGATAGGTAGCTGATGATATAAGGAGTAACTTAGGCTACTTTTTTAGACTAGCTTCGCCCCGCGGCATTACCCGCGGTACGACAATAACCGCGGGTAACACCGCGGGGTTCAGCTAGTCCTCAATAAAAATTGAGAACTCCATGATCTATGTTCAACTTCTCATTAAGGGGCGCGACCCTAAAAACGCGCGAAAAGGCACTTGCAGTTTTGCAAAACACAAGCAACTCAATTCATATTTGACACTAAAAAAAAAATCTCAGTAGTTTAATAAATCAGTCTAACAATCTACCGAGTGACATTTATAAAATAATTCTTTATTTTTGTGAAAAAAAGCATTAACAAAGATCAAAATCATCGAAATCGACCTTTTTAATTAGCACACTCTGTCCTATTTCGTGCTCTATTTTAAATGTTTTTTTCTTATTTCGCGAGAAAAAAGTATGGAGAAAAGATTTACCGTTTTAGTTTTTTATTAATTCTCACCAAAAAGCCATAATCTAAGGCTAAACATCATTCATTTTTAGAGACAAAAGTTCCATACATTTTAGTACGTAGATATCGTCTCCCGTAAATTGCAATAAATAAGTTTTATCGCGCTCAAAAAATTCAGTGCCCGCCGAATATTCAAGGTGACACCACGTCCGTTTGTAGTTCGCACTGAGCTCCATAATACGTAAATGACAAGTTTTAGGGTGGGTTGCCAGTGAGTGTCGAATTGTAACTGTTAATTTGTATTCTTGAATTTAATTAATTTTTTTTTAAAGAATAATTTCAAAGAAAAATATTAGTATTTTTTATTAACACAGAACCTATTTTTATGTTTTTTTTAACTTGCTATGTATGTATATATCTAACTATATTTGTTAAGACGGAATCTTGCAACTCAATTTTGCAGATATCTTCAACCGATTGTGTTGAATTTTTGTAGGCATATGTATATAGCGTGACAATGCTATATTATGATGACATGGAGCTGATCTGATGTTGAAGCTGGAAGGTGGTCATAGGAACTTTGTAACGACGGAACCTATCGAGTTTGGAGTCGTTTGATTTGTAAAAAAGGGTCCCATCTACACTTTACGTCATTTCCATTCTTATTCATCCCTTAAGTTCGAATTTAATCAATTGGTGAATTGTAAAACAATAGATCCCTATCCCTTACATTATCTGATATCTGTAATCTATATAAATAAAAGAGGAAGGAGACTGACTGACTGACTGACATACCCAGAGATCAACGCACAGCCCAAACCGCTGAAGTTAGAATCCTGAAATTTTGCATGTAGGTTCTTTATATAACGTAAGTGAGCACTAAGAAAGGAATTTTTGAAATTCCACCCCTAAGGGGGTAAATCAGGGGATGAAAATCTGTGTGGGCGAAGCCCCGTGTAAAAGCTAGTATTATATATTTAAGGAAGTTTCCATTTCAAAGTTTTACACTCTTAACATTAATTTTAAGGTAAATAGTTTGTTTTTTAACCGTCTTAAAAAAAATCTTATATAGTTTTATAAATTATAATATAAGAGTATAATATAATTATAGTCTTATAAATTAACTGTATTTTTTTTCTTTTTTTACCCGACCACGGCAAAGCCAAAGGAGGGTTATGATTTTGACAGGCTATGTATGTATGTTCATCTGTTCCCTCATAGCTCCTTAACTACTAATTAGAACTGGATAAATGAGGTATCGTTAGAAGTGTCTTGATCTGATGCTTATGGGCTATATGACGCGTCACTCAATTAAATGTGGCGCCCTCTAGCCGACATAAAGTACTGCATTAAAAAATGAATTTGACATAAATATGCCGTGTTTGGTATCATCGGAAAGGGTGTTACTTGTACATTTCAAATATATATATAGGTATTATTAGCATTTGCTGGTGACTTTGTTTGTACTTATTCATTTTTTTTATATTTCTATGTTAGGTATTTAAAATATACTTTGCATATAAATTATTATTATCACTACACCAAACCAGTTTAAATAAAAAAAAAGTAAAAACTTAAATTAATATAGAAACGTACCACAACTCTTAAAAACACGTGACTACGGCTTTTTAAAACTTGTTTCATACTTTTTCAGCGTCGTTTTTTGTCAAAAAGTGAAAAAAGTACGTAAGTAAGTAAGATCTATGTAGTACAATTTAGTCAATATGAGCAATAAAAGCGATCAAAAATTTTATTTTTAAGAAACATTATGTTCCATTAATATAACATATATCATACAAATTTTATTTCATTACATAGCATTAAAATCCGTTGATTACTGTAAAAGATCTAAGCTGACAGATAGCGCGAGCAACTTAATTTTATACTGTGTAAAAATATATTATTTGTCCATGAAATAAATTATAAATGAATAGGTACACTTGAACCCCATTCTCGGCCGTTGACGAGTTACTTTAAGCCCGCGGGCTTTCCGATATGACTAAGATACATTGCGTGCTTTGTAGGACATTCTAAACATTCTTCAAAGGCGAACAGTTAATGAATATGTAACTAGAAGAAAAAACCGAAAGTAAATTTATTAGTTGCCAGGGTTAGTGTGCAACAGTGCCCGATGCGTTTGTGTGCATGTAAAATATGAATGTGGGTGTTCAATCACAAATTCCCACGCTCAAGGACTACAGTCTTAAATACTAGCATTTTAATCCTGTGAAACTAAAACACATTCGATTCTAATTGCATCCCATAAGTTGCATCATAACAGATTTTATTTGTGCGCAAAGATAATAATATAAAGGACAAGACACACTTGGTCAATATGTACGAGTTACCGTATAATGTTATCTCATCACAGGTGACATCAGAGTAAACAAAACGATCGTGCTCACACCATTCAGTTTATTACTGCCCTTATTTAAGACATAAGCGGTAGCGATCTCATTACTACGCATCTTGCTATTTTATTGAGTCTTGCACATACTCTACTCAATATATTCTAATTATTATTAAAAATAAAGATTCTATAGAAAAAAGGCGATAGTAGCTGTAAATGTCACCATGTTACATGCAACATTGTCATGTAACAAAGATGTTGGATATTTTATATATTTTCGTGTTATTTGTATTTATGGCAAGAGCTGGATGCGAGAAGCTAAGGATCGAACCAAGTGGCGTTCAATTGGAGAGGCTAATGTCCAGCAGTGGACTGCGATGATTCGTATTTTCAACCGACTTCAAAAAGGAGGAGGTTCTCAATTCGATTGTATTTTTTTTTTTTATGTTTGTTACCTCATAACTTTGGACTGGGTGAACCGATTTTGATGATTCTTTTTTTATTTGAAAGCTGGTGCTTCCCGAATGGTCCCATTTAAATTTGGTCCAGTTCTGACATGTAATTCATGAGAAAACCATTTAAGTCTTCAATTTGCATTATGTATGTACGCGACAAATTAACGAATAACTCAATATTCCCGAATGGTCCCATTTAAATTTGGTTCAGATTGAAGTCGGTTTTTTTTTTTTTAAATTTTACCTTATGTTCATAACTCTTTTCTAAACATGTTTTTATTGTGTTGAATAAATAACGATCTGACAAATAGTGATACCAAGTGTTATTCAGTTTTACTTTTCATTGAAGAATCTACTTTGTTAAAACATTTGTGTAAATATGATATTGTAAGATATTGTAGTAGATTTCCATCGTGGTTACGAAACAATGGTAAATATGTCGTACAACGCTAATTATACACTACTGGTCAGTGCCCACACATGTTTTATGTTTATGATTTTGTAAACCATATTGATGTTTAATCGTAACTTACTTTAAACAATTGAATTTTACCTAAAAATAATTTTAATATACCGTACCCTTTTAGTACTAGATACATTTATTATTACATGAAAAATAAATACAAAATACAGCCGCTTAATATTAAAATACATACTAGCTAATACAATTCATAATTATCATTATATTTCTTCGTGTCTTCATGTAAAACTCGACAGAAAATGACTCAAAACAAAAATATGATTAGCTTGTATCGAAAAAAGGAAAAATACAACGGGTAGAACTCGTATCTTATGACTTGTACCCGATACAAATTATGTTAGAACGTAAAAATGAATTCTGGGAAACTGGTTTTAAAACGTGATTTGTACCTTGAACATTGATTAACTAATAAACGATTTCGCACCTATAGTGTACCTCTTTCAGTGAATTACCTTTAAAAATCAAGTTAGGTGTATTTTATGTTTTAAATCTACCCATTTGATGTATTTACTATTTATATAGCTATAATCACTGGTAAAACTATTTAATTATTTAATGTCATGTTCACACGACAGTATGATATAATCAAGTTAACATGGTCACGGCCAAGTCGATACACGTTCGCTAAGCAAGAGTTTTCTTAAAATAGTAGGTTAAAGAAAAATCCTTTAGTTAAAAATAAAGAGCTAAAGAAGTGGTTACACCAGTTTCTTAAATAAGTAATTAGGATCGCTTACGCTTATGATTTGGTCTCTAAAATAGTTTACGTTTTAATAATATAAACATACACCATTTTATTTATACACAAACATGTAATACATATATAAAAAGTATTGTGGAGGAACGGGTGTGATGTCCCTCCAACACATAGGGAGGATCCTCCGACCAGGCGAGGTGATCATGCCTGGCGGGCCACTGCCCAACGGTTGATGTTGGGATGTTGTATCTATACTAATATTTTATGTAGTATTTATGTAGAAGTAAAATACTTTTTGTTTCATCCCATTCGGACATTTCGTTTAGAAGTTATCACGAGTATAAGACGCTAAGAGTTGGTACCTATTATTGAGTTATTTGCCAAAGAGTTTTTATCAACATAATACCTAATATTAGTCTTTATCCAAATAAATGTGTTGTTGATAATGAGTATTAAATCCTAGAAGAGTATAATAAATACATCTATACTAATATATAAAGCTGAAGAGTTTTTGTTTGTTTGAACGCGCTAATCTCAGGAACTACTGGTCCAATTTGAAAAAGTTCTTTCAGTGTTAGATAGCCCGTTTATCGAGGAAGTTTATCGAGTTTATCTATATCATCACGCTATGACCAATAGGAGCGGAGTACCAATGAAGAATGTTTCAAAAACGGGGGGAAATTATTACGCTACGGGCAATAGGAGACGCAAACGACGTTGCGTGGGTCATCTATACTAATATATAAAGCTGAAGAGTTTTTGTTTGTTTGAACGCGCTAATCTCAGGAACGACTGGTCCAATTTGAAAAAGTTCTTTCAGTGTTAGATATCCCGTTTATCGAGGAAGTTTAGCGAGTTTATCTGTATCATCACGCTATGACCAACAGGAGCGGAGTACCAATGAAGAATGTTTCAAAAACGGGGGGAAATTATTACGCTACGGGCAATAGGAGACGCAAACGACGTTGCGTGGGTCATCTATACTAATATATAAAGCTGACGAGTTTTTGTTTCTTTGAATGCGCTAATCTTAGGAACTACTGGTCCAATTTCAAAAAGTTCTTTCAGTGTTAGATAGCCCGTTTATCGAGGAAGTTTATCGAGTTTATCTATATCATCACGCTATGACCAATAGGTGCGGAGTACCAATGAAGAATGTTTTAAATACGGGGGGAAACTATTACGCTACGGGCAATATGAGACGCAAACGACGTTGCGTGGGTCAGCTAGTATATGATAATTGGCGCGAGAACTTCTATTGCGCGATTCAGGAAAGGTAGTTGATTCGCTTCCTTTATTGCTTTATAGTTTGACGTATATTCGGCAGATGGCGCTGTAGTATATTTCTGTTGCGCTGTATGTGGAAGTCGCCACAGTATCTTACATGCGCATTGATACATAAAATTTTATTATTAAGAATACGGACTGCCACCATCCATGTTCCTCTCGTGGTCGTCAGAAAAAGATGACAAAATCTTTGCAAAGAGAACTAAAACTTGAAACATCCCGTCTCGCCAGCGTGGTGCAAGTCGCAACAAAAGGAGGTTTTGGGCTACTAAGTAGAGGATTGTGTTCAGCAGTTGACTGTTAAGGGTGATGATGAGATCGTTAAGAGCTAAGTCAATGTGCACACTAGGTACAATCGCAGGCATCGCAACCAATGATTACTTGACCTATCTTCATCTACGTTTGAGCAACAATTCGAGTCTACTGGCCTTCTAACAAGTATTGTTTGTTGACCGTGTATCCGTCAGCAATTGATAATTGCTTTGCAAATATCTGTGAAGAATCTGTTTACACAAGACGTAAGGCTCCGACATTGTAAGCATTTTCAGCCGACATAAGTGATAAGCGATGGCGATTTTTGGTATTATGTCCGCGACACCTCCTCAACTGATGATGAGCCAATTTAGATATAATATGTAGTTTATTTGTATTTGAAAGTTATTATTTATGAGAAGAACATCAACCCTTTTCTGATAGTGAAAGGGATTTTCTTCAGGAATGTAATCCATGTCCTTTCCATTTTTTCCATTTATTCGGCTGTATAGCTGCCTTATAACAACTAGCTGACCCACGGAACTTCGTCTGCTTTTTTTTAATCATGCTTGACTCCTATTCGTCTAAGCGTGATGTTAACTATCCTATCTTAAGCACGCTAACAAAATACATTTAAAGAAAAACGTGAAAATCGTTAATTCATCGAACGCAACCATGTGACACGAGAATTATATAAATAAATAAGTAATAAATAAAAAATTAAATATACTTACGAGAAATTAAGATAAGTAACATTTCCACAACTTGTCGCTATTGATTTGTTTATAAATGAGTGTTCCATTATTCTTATGTGACAACCCTGCCGTCAGTTCACTCCGCTTCTGTATTCTCGAGCCGTTAGGCACAGAACAAGCACAGAACACAATAGTCTTACCCAACAATACCGAGGTACGTAAAGCTGTGTCCTCGTTACCACAGTGTTTTCAATTATGTGGTTTTAATACCCCAGAACCAATCAATTTGACACCTAGTTTAATCTGATATTTCCTTCGAAATCTATGTTTTCCTAGACCGGTCAAGGTTGTTTTGCGATTATATGCTTCTCATTAATTGATTTCAAAATTTTGACCTTTTGAAATTACGTCAAAATCGCATTCGACTTAGCCGATTTTGTCATCGTACGAAATTACAAGACTTTTTTAGTCATAGTAAATTAGAGATAGCTTTGTCGAAGGGTTAAAGAATATTAATAAATGTTATCAGTAATAATAAAGTAATTACTAATATTTAGTCTTTTAAAGCGCAATTCCTTATGAAAACTCAGTAACGAAAATGTAGTATCTTTAAGAATATTATTAACATTTGGGTCTTGATCCTTGTAATTATAACCAGTACATATTTATCTATCTTTCTTAACAATATGAAAGGTGACTATCTTATTTAATTGAAAATAGCTCTACGTATATCATTGTTATCTAAAAGAAACATCAAAACGATACTTATTTTTAAAACAAACAAATGACTCTCCTTTTGTTACAGCATGAACTTGTTGCATTTGTGAGTTAGTCTATAATAATAACATATGCCATGCATGTGCAGGACACGTTATATTATAAGAGTCATTAAACACGTACAATTTTATGGGAAGGGTGTCATTCTTTTTCGATTTCGTTTCGATTATCTCTTTATTCGTTTGGTGTTTATTCGTTACTTATTTATTTATTTATAAGGTATACCAATAGCACACAAACGACACACTTTTAAAAATATTGTACAAAAATATTATCTAGTATGCAAGCCTATTACAGGTACACACAACGTTACGACTCTATCATTTATCGTGTTATAGTCACAAAGAAAACACACAATAAAGGCTAATATAGTCCAATGTCTTGAAACACTAAAATGGCTGGTTGTATTTTATTATAATATGTGCTTGAAGGAATGCAGATTAACAACAAAAGTCTAAGAAAAAACTTACTAGACCTAAAATACGAAATATTGTGACTATGGGAACAGCTCTTAACCTATTCAGAATTGAGTTGCAAACAATGTCTGTCCGTAACTGGACGTTTGACGTCATAGAATGTAGACCTATATTCGATGAACAAACAATATGATGATACTGACTCAGTACTCTGAAACTCAGACCATAGTGAACCTGTCCCTTTGTTTATTTGCGTTTTAAAAGTTCTTCTTTGTAAAATATCGAAATTACATACCTATATGTAATATGATTATCTATACTTATTATATAAAGCTGAAGAGTTTGTTTGTTTGTTTGAACGCGCTAATCTCAGGAACCGCTGGTCCGATTTGAAAAATTATTTCAGTGTTAAATAGCCCATTTATCGAGGAAGGCTATATATCATCACGCTAAGACTAATAGGAGCGGAGCACCAATGAAGAATGTTAGAAAAACGGGGGAAAATTATCACGCTACGGGTAATAGAAGACGCAAACGAGGTTGCGTTGGTCAGCTAGTATCAATATAAAGACGCCCTTCATCTACATACATCAAAGTTCAAGTTCAAACCAAGAGTAATTTAACACACGCACACCATATGCGTTACTTCAGTCTTAAGTAAAATTAATATTAGTTCATGTTTTTATACCTTTATTAAGGGAAACCTACAAATTTGACAACTTCTTTACATGAACAAAGCTCTGGGCAGACTCTAATATGATATAAAAAATAAAAATTACCCGAATGCCATTCACATACCGGTTAGAGAGAGCATCAGTATGGTCGGATAGACAAAGCAATTAAAATGAAATTGCTGTCTGAGACTAGCCTCTCTATTGTCTTAGCCATTTTTCAAATACCTACCTAGAAATTGTACAACCCTCTTCATTAGTGTCCATTTTATCTCACGATTATCTATGATTAGTGATGCATCACTGCTGTGCTTTCTCTCTTTCTTGTACTTTATCTGATTGACTCATTATAGTTCTTCATCTTGTATCTTATCTTAACAGAAATCCTTAATAAATCCGGGATACGATACAATCTTTCAGTGTTAGAGTTTTTTTATGCATCTTCCTGCTTGTTATTATTTAATTCTAGTGGTTTAACGGTCACCACGCAGTTTCCTACTTCGCCAAGTGTCGTGGGTTCAAATCCCACGTAGGACAACACTTTGTGTGATCCACAAATTGTTGTTCTGAGTCTGGGTGTTCTTTGTGTCCGTTTCATGTATGTTTGTAAAGTCCCCCGCGACACAGGATTTATTCTTAGTGCGGGAGTTGTGTTTAAAAAAAAAAAAATTTACTGTTGTTAAAGCTATTGAAATTGTATTCGATTCACGTCGAAACGAAGCCTCAGAATATGCCTTATATAAATCTTAATAACACCATTTGTTCGATACCAAGTAGGTACGCTCTGTTAACGTATTGTCTTGTTGCGATGCCTCTCTATTTATACATGCTCAAAGTAAATGTAGTACTTCAAAGAGTTGTATGATATAAATGTGTCACGTATAATTTTGTCGTCACCTGCTTAAAACGATGTGTGATGGAGGGAAGCAGAGAGCTGCGTCACAAGAAACACTGAATCGTTACGTTAATGAATGCGTGACGAATTAATATTTCTCATGTAGATCAATCTCTCGTATCTCTAATGTCAGTTCCTGGTCTAGAGAGATAATAACCACTACACGCCTAATCAACCGCTTACCTCTGGCAGCTCCTGGCATCAATATATAACGACTGCGTTTGCCGATCTCTTGTAGTAGAGTTAACTGAGTTATCACTTCTAGCTAGAGACGTGCATCCCACTCTATTAGCAAGGTGGTGATCTACCTTATTTATTTTCTACTAGTTAAGACTCAGTCTGTGCAGGTTAATATCATAAAGCAATCGTTGTCTGTTGCCGTTTAGGGCTATGTCGAAAATCTCTGTAAGATTATCTTTATAGCGCCTTAAAATCAGAAGAAACTGAACCATTTAAAACAATAGCTACTCACGCATAACCTTACGTATAAATATACTTTTTCTTTATCTCGGTTATAATTAAATTATATAATTCCAAAGTAATATTGTTTAATGAGGTCTCACGGTGTGTGTGTATTGCGGTCACGTGCGATTACTCGCGCAGACACACAGACGCCCGATGTGCGCAGTAACAATGGCTATTAACAATATCCATATAAGTATATACTAGTGTTGTAATACCTATCTCTTTATAAACGAAGTCCATCGGCGTAAGGACATCGGAATGATCGATACTTCAAGGTCACCCTTTTCAAACATTTATTTTAGTATAGAAACTGAGTACTTAATTAAAATTTAATGTATGTAAGTGTACTGTCTGCTGACGTCGAAAGAGAAAGTAGTAATTATTGTTTCATATGTAGTGTTCTGTTCTTGTTTGTGAAGGGTAATTATAAATTCAACGGAAGAAATCTGTTGAAAATGAAATTAATGCCGTGCAAAATAGAGTAGACCTAACATTACAACGTTTCAATTTGAATTCGTGTAATAATTTCTTAGAAGCTAGGTCCTATCTCTCGATATTTGGATACCGGTTGGTGACAAGTAATTTATTATTTCGTTTCAACCTATTTTTCAAATAGGTCTGAAACCTGAGAAAAAAGTCTGACTACAAAACGCTATCAAACAAAACTAAAAGTGCTTTTAGCATTATTACAGTAGGAACAATTCAATTTTTCTCTCCCTAGTTACATTGTAGTCAGAAAACTATATATCACTAGCTGATACGGCAAACGTTGTTTTGCTAAAAAAATAAATTGGGGTATAAAAATAGATGTTGGTCCATTCTCAGACCTATCCGATATGCACACCAAATTTCATAAAAATCGTTCCAACCTTTTCAGAGGAGTATGGTAACTAACATTGTGACACGAGAATTTAATATTATCACATTAAACTGTTTTATTAAACATTGCAAACTTTTAGTTTTTTTAAATAATAGTGCAATCCGCTCGCAACGTCGAGTAACAAGCGGTAAATATTTGACGAATAACATCTCATACAGCAATGGGTCGCTTAGTTCAACTTTGATTGATTTTGTATTGATAAACTTCACTAACACCCAAGTACCTATCGAACTGTGAAATGCAAACTTTCACATCTGCACCTACGTAAAGCTATAGTTTATTCAGTTACCATCTCCTGCAGAACTCAACGCTCTTCTTATCTAGCTTTCTATATACGAGAGAACTAATTCCAGCCTTCGTAATACTTTCGATTTCAGTGCGCACGCCCATACAACACGTTGTTATAGCGCCGGTTATAGCACTACTCGTTGTGAATTACTAATGAGTCTCAAGACGCTCGAAATGGTAGTTAGAAGACAAAATTTTGACTGTTTCGTTCTCAGGGCTGTATTCAGAATTATATAGCTAAATTGGCAAATAAACACGACCCACATAGTGTACATGTATGTCTTTAAAATCAGCAAAACTGGAAAATACTCTTGCAATTAATTGCGGTTCTATTTATCAACGAAAATGTACCTAAATACTATAGCAGTCGTATAGTCCAAAGTAAATATTTTAGTTTAAATAATTGACAGTATAATAATTATTATTTTTACGGGAATTAACGCGATCACTTATTTCAAGGTATTACATATCCTTGTTTTGCCTGACGTTTCGACCAGGTTGCACTGGCCGTGGTCACAGGCTGACTGGCTCAGCGGCGCACGCCCTCCGTCGTCGAATCCGTGAAGTAGAAGGTTTAGACTGCCAAATAGGTTGATCACATTTTCATATCATTTTCACAGTTTGAAAAATACATTTCAGAAACCCAGGCATGTAGGTTACAAGAATTATTGATCTATACCTCCATCAATAATTTAGCTACCTACTTGTTCTAGGTCAATGTCAAATAAGTCAAATAAGTCAGGAATAAATATGTTGTCTATTTCTAAATAATTTGTCGATAAATTGAATATGGCGTCTTCTGGGAACCCTTCACCACTTATGCTGTCGTGAGACGTGGGTTGAAGAGGTATAATCTCAATGGCACATGTAAGTCACGCGCTTAGAAAGTGAGTTTGATGTTTACTAGCCGTGTCCGTGGGAACTTTGCAGAGTCAAGCCCATTCCTACTCTTTAATTAAGTGATTAATGCAAGAGTTCCGCCTTTGAATGCTTCCGGTATATTCAGATGTCGTCATTTATTGTAACTTTTAATTTAAAGACACAGTTACAATTTGTTTCACATGTAGAAGTTTTGTGTTAACAGGTGCTATAAATCTTTCCAAGACTTAACTAATGTATGCAGCAATTTTGTTGAAATTCAAAAGAAGCCATTATCTCACTTGTAGGAAACTCAGACGTAAAACAACTTTATGTTTCATGTGAAGACTAACAACAATACATTTGACACTGCGGCCGTTAAGTGTTTTGTAACCCTGAACTATTATCCAAAATCAAGGTATTATGTAAAGAGAAGTCTAATCACAGTCTCTATGGATTAAAAAGTAAGAAAGACTTAATATAGACGCAATTACGGACTGATTTCTAAATGATAAATACGATAATATGAATGAATACATCCGTGCTTCCGTTCTGCTATTGTGTATCAATACATACTACATGTATTCAAAAATATCTACACACTTAGATAACTCAAATTTAAAGTTTGAATATCCTTGTTGTATTGAATGTAGACTTGTTACTTACAAAGACTTTGGCATATGAATAAATATAAACTTTTCTTTTCTCAGACCGGTTCCGGCAAGACATATACGATGGGCAGCGGTTGGGAAGGTGAAGGTGACGGGGATGAAGACAGACGCGGCATCATCCCTCGCGCAATCCGAGATCTATTCGCCGGAGCAGAAGCAAGAGCTGAAGCAGCAAGAGCTCAGGGTCAACTACCTCCAGAATTCTCTGTCCAAACTCAGTTCATAGAGCTTTATAACGAAGATATTGTAGATCTGCTCGATCCTGCCAAAGATCCTTTTGCTAAGGTTTGTACACAATTTTTATTGATAAGGAAAGGTTTACTACTGAAATGTAAAGATGCCACATATGATAGGTTATGGACAGCCCGAAGATGACTCCTAATTAAACTAAAATATATCAAACGGAATTAGACATCATTCAAGTTAGGCTTACTTGATGTCGTAATGTAAACGTTATACCTTGCCGGACAGTGACGTCTAGTTAATAAAGTATGGAATAGTAACGGGAAAGATGTTTGTACTTTTATTTGACAGCCATCACGTCGATGTCATTGCGCCCTTTCAATGCATACAAAATACGTTAGATTATTATTAAGTAAATTTATTGTATACTGGCGTATTGGCACGCTATCAATATACGAGTAGTTCCCGAGTATGGTAACTATGTTAATATCTTCGGTTATCCGGTAATCATTACATCCATGTATGCCACTGCACATAAATAATTAAAATGAATATACAAATATAGCGCAACAGGAACTGTGATTAGACTTTATGTGGTGCACATTTTTACCAGTAATCACTATAACACTTAGTACTCATTGATACTCTGATATATAGAAAAATAACGGCTATGACCGCGTGGTCCGATCACTTTGTCCGACTGATCGGACGACGCGGACTTTTTTTTCCTGTTGGTTCGATGTAAAAACATGACCATAATTATCGGACGACCCGGACTGTTATTTTCTTTGAGTCCGTGTGGTCCGACCGATCGGACGACATGAACTTTTTTTCCTGTTAGTTCGAGTGATCGGACGACAAGGACTTTTAAATAAAATATAATTGGAGGTCGCATATTTATATGTTATGTACTGGCCTGTAATCGTATTGAATACATGCCTGTCATTGATTTCAATTAGCTTAGACGGTTGTTTATGTTCTAATATACTTTTGCAACTTGTATCTTGTGAACCACGAATAAATATACTCTTGCACACTGCTGCTCTTATTCTTATTCCAATAAATATTACTTATTAAAAACTACAGAAACAGATTTTTTGTCGTTTGAAATAGTCTACAATTTAGGTATTTATATTTTTAGTATATGTTTTATTGCGGTTGGTTTTTCTTTTTAAAAGTCAATTTTATTAATTTAGTCGTTTCATTCTTTTTCAAGGTGTAGAAAGAAACTTTGATAGATCTACGTATACGAATACACATGCATACGCACATATACACCTTCTTCGTATAAAAGATTGATGTTTAAATGAAACGAATAAAGCATAATAGAAAGTTTTAAATTAAAGAAGAAAAGCTTCTTCAACGTTCCTTTATGTACTGCGCCTTCAACGTGTCTTTTGATGTTGCCTTTGTTTATAGTTTTCACATGGCTTTGACACCTTCTACAGTATATTCGGGATAACCTGATATCCACTTTTCGACTGTTTCAGCCTTGATATAATAACTTAATACTCCTCTTTATTTAATTAAGTTTGTTGCGATTTAAAAACAATCTATAACTTACTTATATAAAAGTCTACTACCAATTATATTCATTTAGTTGAGATTCGCGATTCGATCGAAAAATGGTTCAGATTTTATTAGAATTTATTGATTTAATAGGTTAATCTATAAGAATAACTGCTATTGCTTATTTTCACATCAAGATATTTAAAGTACATAAAAACAACATCGTCTTTATCAACTGTGAAGTAACAACATATATAAAGAAATAACTAAATCGAGCAATTAATATTTTATATTTCCAAGAAAAGTGCATTTAAAGCGTACGTTACATAAACAAGGTCAAATTGATATTGGTAAATCGTCAATATTTACCTGGGTCATTAGAAAAATATTTAAAAATACACTCTCTTTTGGATAGTCGTATAAAAACTATGATCTTACTTACAAGAATTTTACTAGAAAATCATAATTATAAGAGGCTGAGGTACTCGAAATATGAAAAATAATATTAACGTACCAAAGTATAAAAATAACTCCAAAAAGGTCCACTTTACATTTTCTAAATTTTTACTCAAGTGGCATAGATAACGTGCCATAGTTTTTTTACAGTAGAAGGCGGATCTCCTATATACTATTAAAAAGACAGCAAAAGGGTTAAACATTTCTTATTCATATTTATATATTCTTCTTCCTACACATTTCAACATTTGAAATTCGTAAAAAAATCTTAATAATTTCAAAATCCCGAAGGCATATCCATATTAATATATACGTGCCAGCTCGTACTGTAACAGTAATATATGCAATGTAACAGTAATATATCCATCTATAAAAAGAACTCTGGCCTATAAAATTTGGATATTTCGTATAATGTTATTAATAGAAACAATACGATAAATCTACGAAGTCTAATTGGTCCATGGAACACAACAAAAATACTTCGTCCTATCAATCGAACCAACAGGAAAATAAAGTCGGCGTCGACCGATTAATCGAACCATCAGGAAAATAAAGTCCGCGTCGACCGATTAATTGAACCATCAGGAAAACGAATCCGCGTCGACCGATCAGTCGAACCAGCAGGAAAGAAAAAAGTCCGACTCTTCCGATCAGTCGAACAAAAAGGAAAAACATGTCCACGTCGTCCGATCAGTCGGACAAACAGGAAAAAAAAGTCCGTGTCGTCCGATTAGTCGGACAAAGTGATCGGACCCCGCGGTCATAGCCAAAATAACAATGACATTAACCAAATCAATTAGAATATACACGTCATATACGAGTAATACGAGTGTGTATAAACTCAGCCTTCGTTACCGTCTGGTTTAGGCAAAGACGATAAAATGGTATTTGCCAGGAGCATGACATAACAGGTCGAGCTTAAAGAAACTTTTAATGATGACATCATTCTTCAGAACATGTCGATCATGTCTTTCGGGGCTTACCCGAATCAGCTCACACACTTACAGGTGGCTCTAGAATGTATCCTGAATTATTAAGTTTCAGATATAATTCTTACATTAATAATATAATTTGAAATAAATGGTCTGATGTTTGTTTCCACATCTGAGCTGGTTCAGCAGTATTCTAGGATGTTGTAAAGAGTCTTAGTGAAGAACAATCATGCTTCAATATTTTTCAATCCGTGATTTCAAGATATTGAACAAACATTGCCATCATTGTTAGTCTTATTCTGCAACGGTGTCAGTTATTGCAAGGTGCGAAGTAGTAAATGACACAATTGTTTCATAACCGTAAATAAAATATATGTAACATACTTGCTTGTATGTATGAAAGTGGTTCATACTCAAATTTATAAATTCGAAAGTAACTCTGTCTGTCTGTTACGCTTTCCCGGCTAAACCGCTGCACCGATTTCAATGTAACTTGGTAGGGAGAACGAAGACATTCTTAAGGGAGGTCATAGGCTAGTCTTTACCACGATAACTGACATACACGCGGGCGGAGCCCTGGGCAAAAGCTAGTTAGTAATAAAAGAAACACTTTAAAAGTAAGTCTGTGATATTCTGTTCCAAAAATAGACTTCCCAATTTTCGGATTTTGATTTTGTTACATCTACCTATCTACACACATCAAAAGTGTCTAGGGATCAAGAATTTTTATGCGGATTTCTTGAGATTGAGATGTGGCTTTGGCCCTGGCCTGCTCAGTCGCCAGACTTGAACCCGATTGAGCATGCATGGGATATGCTACAGAGAAGAGCTCTGCCGAATATGGAGGGTATCCAGTCGCAAGAAGACCTTTCTTTGTTGTTGCAACGAACATGGGCGGCCATTCCACAGCGTGTTTGGATGAACTCATTTTGATTATGCCAAACCGATGTTCTTGTGTTAGTGTTCGCGGTAGAAACACGGATTATTAATTGTTTAAGTTACCTAATAAAATTTTAAAGAAAACTGTTATTTCAGTCTTTTTTTCGAACTTTAATGTTAGTGGTTCAAATGTCAAAAATCCTTTTATTAGGAAAATGGCAAATTTCTTTATTAATGCAAAGGTGACTTGGTTTATCGTTACTGTGACAAACGAAAACACTTTATTTGATGAATCCTTAAAGAAAATTTTAATTAATATCAATCAGGAGAAAAGTTATTGCAAAAATATATGTTGATCCCTAGACACAATATAATATGTTGATCCCTAGACACTTTTGATGTGTGTATTACGATAAATGTAAGTTTGTTACACTTTCACGTAAAACGGCAAAAACTACTTAACCGATCATCATGAAACTTTGTACACATATAAGTATTAAAAGTAACATAGGATAATTTTTATTAAATGCGAGCGAAGCCGCGTGTAAAATCTAGTATTGTTGATATTTTAAAATGGTAAATCTTTTTGATCGGCTCTTTTCTTGATAACCAAAGCCCGCACAATCCTGCAATAGGCAAACAACCTGCTCGTAGGCGTTAAAAGGATTGGCAATATCCGCCACCAACGCTAATACACTTTAAATAGACTGATCTACTTAACATTAAATTGCCCAAAGGTTTATGATTTATTCAGTGTGTGTAACAGCAGTTGGCTGGCTAAAATATACCTTGTTATTGATTTTGACAGAGGAACTCACAATTTGTAGTGGTAACTGGTTGTATAGAAAAAAAAACGTTGACCTACGTTTAACGGATTGCTTAGGAATCGGCGGGGTCATCTGACACAATACGTTAGAATATAAAAAGCTTCAACAGATATTCGATCGATGTTTAAAAAAATTACATCAACTAAACTGTACTAAAATCAGTCGTATGCACAGCTTTGCTATCAGAAGCTTTACGATCGCGTTTTTAACATGACGTAGAAATGATAACAAAATAAAAAACCGACTTCAAGAACGACCAAATCGATCGATTTCTCTCAGATCTTAGTGTCCTTGTCATGGTACCACCGTTGGGATATCTCCTTTCGATTAAAAAAAGAATCATCAAAATCGGTTCATAAACGACGAAGTTACACGCGAACACACACAAAAAAAAACACATATATACGGTCGAATTGAGAATCTCCTCCTTTTTTGAAGTCGGTTAAAAAGAAGGAAATATAATAATTTATATACTGTCTTTCTAGGGCGCCTTAAGAATAACAGAAGATGGATGTGGCGGAGTACGTGTTGTTGGAGCATCAATGCGAGCTGTCCGCGGTGCGAGAGAAGCGCTTGGAGCATTACGAGCCGGTGCCTTAGCAAGAACAACCGCAGCCACTAATATGAACTCATCCTCTTCACGATCGCACGCTGTATTTACACTTCTACTTAGACAAAGAAGGCTCGCGCCAGATCAAGAAGTTGTGGATAAAGAATCAGAAACAGACGCACCTGAACAATATGAAACGTTGACGGCGAAGTTCCATTTTGTCGATCTAGCTGGGTCGGAGAGGTTAAAACGCACAGGTAAGGCGACATCCTTATATCTCAAAATAAACAAAATTATTATCGTATTTATACAACGACAATAAAATTGAATTATATTTTGAAAACAATTGTATTGTTTATATGTTCGATATAAACTATAAGAGAATAATGCTGGATAATATTTTCATTGTATTTTGTAACACTTCTGGGCTGTTAACGAAAACATTAATATCTATGATAGCTTGAATTACACAAAGATCTTGCAGTTATCGTTCAGTTTTTAAAACTTTAAAACGGATGTATAAAAATATACCAAGAAGTATCTTAATCTAGCTAAATTGAATGTTTTCATCAATCCGTTTTAAAAAATATAACTAGACCTTTTCTTGCATGTCTATTGCTGGAATCTTCTTTAATTGCATAAAGCATATTTTATTTTTCTTTTCAATTAAAGAACTATTTAGTTATGGAAAAAATTGTTTTCGGAGAATAGAGAACGAGCCGCCTTACTAATGAACCACTTACCGCAAGACATTTTATTCTTCATGAAACTGATAGTATTACATCTTAATTGTACCTATAATTATAGAGCTGGAATTGTAGTTAGTGTTTTGTATCACGATGTAAACCATCGACATTCAGATTCATAGAACTTTTGATATAATATTTTTTGTTAATCATAAATTCATTATTTTTTCCTACAGGTGCAACAGGTGAACGAGCAAAGGAAGGCATCTCAATAAACTGTGGTTTACTAGCACTAGGCAACGTGATATCAGCCCTTGGCGATAAGTCTCGTAAAGTCCTCCACGTTCCTTATCGGGATTCAAAACTGACCCGACTACTCCAAGACTCCTTGGGAGGGAACAGCAATACCGTCATGATCGCCTGTGTTTCTCCCAGCGATAGGGACTTTATGGAGACTCTCAACACGCTCAAGTATGCCAACAGGGCGAGGAACATCAAGAATAGGTGCATCGTGAACCAGGATCTCACTTCTAGGACGATACATCAATTGAGGCAAGAGGTGGCGAGGTTGCAGTTGGAATTGACTGAATATAAACAGGTGAGGAAATGACTATATCATCAATTATCATCATCATCATATCAGCCGCAAGAAGTCCACTGCCTCTCCCATTGATCTCCACTTCGACCGGTCGGTAGCGGCCTTCATCCAACGGGTCCCTGCGATTTTAACAAGGTCGTCCGTCATGACTATATGATGTCGTATATTTATATCGATTTAGTTATTTAGTAGATACGGAACCCTCGACATGAGACGTAGAATACTCGTAGCTCTGTGTCAGTAACGTAAAAACGCGGGTATTAACATACGAAATATAATCTACAAATTCATGTTGATTGAATCTTCTTTGTGCTCCATTCATGTATGTTTGAAAAAAATAACCCGTGACACAGGATTTATTCCTAACGCGGGAGGTGTTGTTCTAAAAAAACAAAACGAAAATAAGTTATAAATAATCTATACCAATATTATAAACGCGAAAGTTTGTTAGTATGGATGGATGGATGTTTGTTACTCTTTCACGCAAAAACTACTGAATGGATTTGGATGAAACTTTACAGTAATGTAGCTTATACATCAGAATAACACATAGGCTACTATTTTCCGCGATAACCGACATATACGCGGGCGGAGCCGCGTACAACAACTAGTAATTTATAATAATAATAACATAAGGTATTTTTGTTTAATTATACTTTTCATTTGTTTTATTAAATTCATATTTGTTTTTTCTTAATCTGTGATTCGTTTTTTAAACACCTAATAATATTTTATTGGCAGGGTAAACGAATTGTCTCAGAGAATGGTGAAGAAGGTTGGAGTGATGTTGTCCAAGAGAACGCTATTCTCACAGCCGAGTGTGAAGCCCTACGTCGAAGAGTAAAAGCCATGCAGGGAACTATAGAACAGTTGTCGGCGAGGAACAGTGAACTATTGGCGGAAAAAGCGTTAGGGAACTTCGCGCCCAAAGATGGTAGTCCTGATGCGAATGACTGTTCGCTCACGTCATTAGTACAGGTATGTCCAACTTTCCTTGTTATCGTGACGTTATTAGTACAGAAAGGTCCCGAAGAGGGTAGGCAGAGAATAATTTCAGTCTTACTTACGTAATAGAGGACAGGCACTAAGAAGTATAACGCAAATTTTCGTGTCAGCCAAGAAAGTAGATACAGAGAAGACCAACTGTAACTTTAGTTTTTGTTACAACTATTTTTTATATCATAGGCGACCATCGTACAGATAGGTCCTGATGGTAAGTGAGTACCGCCGCCTGTAAATATTTGCAACTCAAGAATCGAAGTACGTTGCCGCCCTTGTGAGGACTCCTCTTAGAATCGGCCTTCTGTAACCTCACTCAATATACTCAAATAAGTATTTACCAGCGGTTTTCCCACTCCGGTTGAGCTTGGCCTAAGTGTACCGAAGAATGTCTCTCCCACGGTTATCAACAAATACTATAATAAGTAATTTCATCCTTTTCTATTTAGGGCTATGTAAGCGAGATAGAAGATCTGAGAGCTCAGTTGATGGAGTCCAACGCGATGTACGAAGCGAGCAGACGACGTGAAGCAACTGTAGTAGCTAGAACACGGCACGACTCCGTGTCCGACCCGTCGGCCATCATCGACGATGCGAAACGAGAATTGTATAAGGTAATATTGCTGTTGGAATGCAGCGAAACACTAGTAAATATAAGTAATACAGTGAGGTTTGATGCAGTATGCCACTTTTTAATTAATTAACCATTTAATTATACGATTTGATATTACTATGAGTGTAAAATCAGACTATAAAATACGTTCATAAAAAAGATGAAAAGAATAATGAAATCTTTTACCTCCGTCAATTCAAATGTAGGTATCTACCACAAAGCAAAAATTGGCACAATCTAGATCCATGTGTATCTTATTTATTCAAATAGGTCATATAATACTCAATGCAAACGCACCGTGACTACTAAAGAACACCGGATTCGAGTCGCAACACGTGACTGAATGTCTATCATAATAAGTGAAGTATAGTATACATACCTATACAGCTACTAGTACCGGAGATTTTATTTTCCTTCTATGAGACGTACACTTACATCAACCCGTTAATATGAACCTTGAATAAGTTCATGGTTCATATAATGGTTATGGTTCATCGATGTCGCCTAAATAGAGTCTTACTTACCCTAAAGCTGAGTTTACGGGCAGGCGTTAGGAGCGACAGCTTTTCTTGTACCTCTCCTATTTACCCGACTGCGAAAGAAGAGGGTTATGTTTTTCGAGTGTATGTATGTATATTTCTTTATTACTCTTTCACGCAAAAACTACTGAACGGATTTGGATGAAACTTTACAGTTTTATAGCTTATACATCAGAAGGCTACTATTTGCAGCGATAACCGACATATACGCGGGCGAAGCCGCGAGCAACAACTAGTAATAATTATATAAGAAAAATAATGTTACTGTTTAGGCATGCCAATAATTTTTAATCGAAACCAAAAATTTTATTTTCAGGAAAAAGAATTGCTAGCCCGCAGTATGGGTGAACTAGAATTCCAACGCAAACTGAACATGAGTGAAAGTATGACAAGTGCTGTCGACGACAGACCAATAGGAGAGAGAGAAAGGGCTGAAGGAGAGAGTGCCGAAGACTCAGAACCGTCCGATGGAGAAGGTGTAGGCAGTGATTCGGAAGATGAGGACTCGGAGACTAAAGGTAAGAAGAGAGACTAAATAAATATGTTTTCCTCTTAATCTATGACTTACTGTCACTCCTCTTTTTGACTGGTTTTACTATCAGACTCCCCTCGAGTTAAATGACTGAGTTTACAGCCCTCTAAAAACGTTTATCTCCTGTCTTAATTCTAAACGTTAATGATCATTTATGACCAAATAACTTCAATCTTTACTTAATATTAAAAACCTAAGGAGGTTGGTTGAACGTAACCTACCTAATCTTAGGAACTAGTGATTCCATTTGAATAATTATTTGAGAATTGGATAGCCTGTTTAGCGAAGTAGGCTATGGTCTATAAACAACACGCTACGACTAATTGGTGCCGAGTGTCAATGAAGCATTGTTGTAATGCGCTCATGCTCACCATTAACATTCAATGACTTATCACTGAATTTCTATACTTTTGCCGTCTTTCTTGCTTTTTTTTCTTAAATATATTCACTTTCCAGGTCAACGTGTCCTATCAGCGCAACTAGCAACTTTAAGCGAAGACATCGACACAAAATCTCGATTGATCGAACAGTTAGAACTATCGCAACGTCGCCTGACCGCTCTCCGCACACACTACGAACAAAGACTGGACACGCTACATCATCAGATAAAAGCTACCAATGAGGAAAGGGATAAAGTGCTTGCATCGCTTAGTGAGTATTATCTTCTTCTATATAAGCTTACAATTATTCAAGAGAATTATGAGCTAGTAGTTATCGCTCAAACGCTTAAATTTACATTCTAGTGCTGACTTGTGTAAATATAGACTGGAAAGAAATAAAGAATCTATACAAATAAATAAAATTGAAGTGTCTGTTTGTAATATTAAAATAACCGCTTTTAATTAAATGCATATGTATGTATACACGGTACATACATATACCAAAATAACATCTTTTACCATTTTGACTGTTCCGGCAAATTTCTGGAACGACTGGACCGATTTACACGAGACTTTCACTGGCAGATAGCTGATGTAAAAAGGAGTAACTGCTACTTTTTTTGACTAGCTTGGCCTTGTGGCATTGCCCGCGGGGCTCGACTAGTTAAGAATAAAATTCAAAAACAGTAGTTAAAATAATATTGGTGACAAGCGAATCTCAACTTTATAGGTATTAACTATCGTCGCTTTCATGTAATTACGATAATATTTGTTAGTAAATGCATTTGTGCATATGGCAATCGACATTATTTGTACTTTATGCCCTACTCTATATCCGCTTTCTTCTTGTCTCTGGTCTTGTGTAATTCGGTGTATATGAAATTATTGTAAAATTGTTGTACTCAATTATAAGTAATTCAAGTCCACTGTGCTACAGTTTATATTTGAATCATAAAATCTAATAATATTTACCATACAACCTAAAAGTATACATAGTTGATATAAATAGAGAGACCTTTAATTTGAATACTTTATGTACAGCAACCCAACCGTCCCCTCCGACGGAGAAGCTAAAGCGCGTGAAAGAAGAGTACGAACGTCGCGTGTCGGCCATGTCTCGCGAGCTCAAGCGCTTGCAGGCCGCGCAGCGCGAGCACACGCGCCTGCAGCGCTCGCAGCAACACACCGCGCAACAGATACACACGCTACGCAACGAGCTGCACAACATGAAGAGGGACAAGGTCAGTGCTCATGTTGCGCCTACATTAACTAATACTGTGTACAAGTTTAATGCAATTCTTGAAAATAGTCTGTGTGTGCAACTACTGTGCTGAGGTCTCAAATATTTCGGAGTTTCGGTGTTTTCATATAGAATATGTAGTACCTGGATGACCGAGCGTTACTTGTTTTTTTTTTTTTTAAATAAGTTTAGTGGTGCCCTCTATTGGTACGCCCTGGTACTGTTTATACTGCACCTAATTCCAGTGTAGTTTAATGTAGTTCGCTCGAGTTGCGATAGATGGCGCTAGATGTACATTGATTATAATTGATTGTTGAAAACACGAATAAAACGAAATTTTCTAAAAATGAATCCTAGCTAGATCGATTTATCGCACCCGAAACCCCCTGCATACAAAATTTCATGAAAATCATTGGAGCCTTTTCCGAGATTCAGATTATATAATACAAACATTGCTCGTTTAAAGGTATTGAATATATGTACAAAAAAAATGTTCTATCAGTTAATCTAACGTTCAACTACTACAAGTTCTGCTTAGATTGGAGTTATATAAATTGACGATAATATTATTGTTTTTCCGTAAGTTTAATAACTTAATACAATCATTCAAAAAGTTAATAATATTCATAAATATTTCATACATGGTGCATTTAAAATGTTATTTTACAGTCAACGTATATGTGCATTCTGTTCACAGGTAAAACTAGTACAACGAATGCGTGATGAAGGTAAACGTCATGCACAATCCGAAGCGGCCAGAGCTAAAGAGGTATGGAATTTGGTATAGTTTTTTGTAAAGCTTTCTAGTTTTTTATAATAATATGAATAACAAATATTCGTTCATTGATTTAAGGTGGCACAACTTCGTAAGGAATCTCGCAAAAATGCCAACTTAATAAGGTCCCTAGAAGCCGAAACGAAGATGAAAGAAGCAGTAAGTATACGAAAAATATTGAATAACAAATAACATACAAAAGTACAGCAATACTCATATTTTTATAATCAGGAAGGCAAGGAACTCATCAAGGTTGCCAGTATTGTAAGCAAATTTTGTACCAAAATCGGATAGTGGTAGGATATGAAATTCTACCATTTATTTCCATGTATTATTTATTTTTTGTGTAAGTGATTGCAAAAAATCAATGTATAAGTATGTCGCCAAGTAATTTATGTTCTAATTATTACTAACCGACTTCAAAAAAAGGAGGAGGTTTCTCAATTCTACCGTATATTATATTTTTTGTTTTTATGTGTGTTCGCGGATAACTTCGTCGTTTATAAACCGATTTTGATGATTCCTTTTTTAATGGAAAGTAGATATCCCAACAGTGGTACCATGATAAGGACACTAAGATCTGATGATGGAATCCAAGAGAAATCGAGTCGAACATTGAAGTCGGGTTTTAATTTGTTATTTTTTTTTTAATTTTAAGTTTTACAATTATATTACTGACATATATCAATCTGCAGGTTTTACGTCGTAAACAAGAGGAAGTATCATTATTGAGGCGAGGGTATCGCGACAAACTCAGCAGTAAAGCAGCGGGCAGAGTGCAAGGTATTTACAATTTAAAACAGTATCTTCAATCAATTTCTCATTAACTATTACAAAATAAAATTACGGTTTTGTAATGGCTAAGGTTTTTGGACCTGAAGTTAGTGTTTGCTGGTTTTAACATGACGACACTGATATAAATCGACTTCACAGCATTGAAGGGGTTTATTAAAGTCCTTTCCAGTCCCCACCTTGATTAATAAGTTCTCTCTCATATGAAAGTATTACTTACTGATACGTTTGATGCAGTGGTAGCTTACGCCACTGCTGTGCATGAGGTCTTGGGTTTGATTTGTTTGAAATTTGGTCCAGGGTCGGACCAAATTTTTGTATGGTCTGCAAATATTTGTTTCGGGGTTTGGGTGTTTTCTATGTATAATAAGTATGTATTTACTAAAAAAAAGTACTCGTGTATTATTATTAAAATCAGTTGTCTAGTACCCATAATACAAGTTCTGCTTAGTTTGGGAACTTTGGGACTAGATGGTGTTGTGTGTTAAAATGTTGGGAAATATGTATTTAAAAAAAAATTGTTTATTTCTTGTTAACCTTTTTTTTTCTGCGGAAATCCCCTCGGATACCACCAACTGATGGTTATGTCGGACTTGAACCGACTAAAAACCGCATACCGTCTCGGGTACTAGAAGCCGGGGAATCAGGTGCACCCTCGGAAGGAAATCCCTGGAACCCCGACGTCTTGTTAACCTAAAGCCAGGTCTCCACCGAAGAAAAGTTGGCAATTTTTGTTTTGTCAACACGTGGTGGTGACAAAAGTTTCTGTAAAACTGAGTCTCCACCGAACAAAAATTGGCAAATTTTGTGTTGTCAAATTTCGGTGGAGGCGTGCCTTAATGTATAACGGGGCTTAATATGTGCGTCACTATTTTCTTAACGCAAATGTAGTATAGTAGGGTGTTGTGTACGTCCTCAGAGCGTGCACGCGCCCGCAAGTTGGCCGCGTACCGGGACGCGTGGTCGCGCCTGCAGTGCTGGGTGTCGCGCGCCGTGGCGGCCCGCAGCACGCAGGCGGAGCTGGAGGCGGCGCTGGAGCACCTGCTGAGACAGCGGGAACGGGCAAGACTGCCGGACGCCGAGCCCGACGCGCACCACCTGCTCGCCTACCTGCGGGACGCCATCGCTGACACGCAAGCGCAGATCATGCAGATAGAGGTCACAAACATTTTCCAAGTGAAAACTTCTTTAGCCGCGTTCAGCACTTTTGGTAGGACAAAATCTTATGAGTTCGCGTCACCGACATGCTGACATGACATTTTCGAAGTGAAAACTTTTTTGGCCGCGTTTTGAGCACTTTCAGTGGAGGAAAATCTTATGGGTTCCCGTCACCGACATGCTAATGTTTGTTTGTTTGTTTGATATTGTTAATTTGAATTTAAACATTATGAGATTTCTTATTTTACATATTAATTTTACAAATAACTTCTAAGTTAATTTATAAGTTTTCACTTCTATCGACAGCCCTTATGACTGTATTTTTTTTTCTGTGATATCCGAAAGGTTACCCCGCTCCGGATATCACCCACTGGACAACCTATGACGTGGGTAAGAGTTTGATGGAGAGTCAAACAGTTTGATGGAGCGTCAAACTGTTTCCAATCTAGTATCAACGACTGGCTTAAAAGAGCTAGAACCCAGAGCCGTAAAAGCTAGTGGAAATAAAAATGACGTGGTTATATCTACTCATCTAATAACTGAATGCCGTCTCGATTAAAGGAACCCACACTCTTTTCACATATTTTAATCTGAACTGAATTATAAATTATAAACACAATTTGGTTGTAATTTGACACAGTAATAAATGTGGTCTAGAATGACATACAACTTTTAATTCCAATAAAAACGGTTTGACAAAATCTCGTTAACTCATTTGAAGCGACCGACGAACAAAAGCATAATGCAATAAAATATGAATGATAAAAAAATCCTGACCAATCATGTTAAAACATTATTTTAGAACGAAAAATGTAGGACGGCATTATGAATTTATTGCCGAAATTATTTAATATGTACCCATTTTCTTCTACCTTTGTACTCTATCGTAAGTCATTAGCGTACACATATACTCATAACTGAAACCGAACTCCACCCCTTCCCACTTAATTTTAGGGAAAGGTCACTTAAAAGACAGCATCGCATTTGTGACTCTCGAGTTCCAGTTGTCTGTTGGTGGCGGTGATCTTTTACGTAACGTATTGTAGGACGCCCACGGGCCAGGTGGAGTAATGACGCGCAAAACGGCTGGAGCTGAAAGGAACTGTATGTAAATGTTATCTTTAAGTTAAAGTTATTTAAACAATTATAAATCAAATGTTTTTTGTCTACTTAGGAGGAAAATGACGAAAACGAGCTACCTCGTCTGCTAGACAACATCGAAGCAGCTAGTGCAAGTCGGTACGCGTTGGAACGATTCGCCGCCCTAACGCTACAACACGCACAAGATGCTGCGAGACATCTCAAAATGTTGGAGGACACGCGTGTACAACTAAAAGAGGTTAGTTACAGCATAACAGACTAGTATTTTTATGCAGATATATCAGATAGTATCATCTATATTTAATCTTCCTACGCTGCGTTTTTTTAATACTGTGGTAGAGCCACGCTTCGGCATGAATGGGCCGGCTCGCCCGGAGTGATACCACGGCCTCACAGAAAACCGGTGTGAAATAGCGCTTGCGCTGTGTTTCACCGAGTGAGTGAGGATACCGGAGGCCCATACCGCAACCCCTCCCCACATCCCTTTCCCCATCCCCCAAAGGTCGGCAACGCACTTGTGATGCCTCTGGTTTTGTGGGTGTCTATGGGCGGTGGTAATCGCTTACCATCAGGTGATACGTCGGCTCGTTTGCCACCTATATCATATGTGTTATTTTTTTCTATTTGTGGGCTTTTCTTGCAATCATTGGTTAAATCGAATACGAGTTGACTAATGAGCGAGCTTCGTGTTAGATTTCAGATGTTACATAGGCATCATGCCTATGTAAAAAGCATGTTTAGTTAGTAATTTTATTCCTGTACGTTTTTATACACCTATACATCGATATCTTTGTGTAGATTTTTGTATATTCTTTTTCATTTTTGCAATATTTTCTTGTACAATCAATCAATAATAATAACATTTGAATTTCGTAATATGAAATCCAATCAATCACATCGATCATTCAAGGTCGAAACTAAAAGGATTATTTATTTAAAAATACATATAATACCGAATTTAATGCCAACACTGCCTCGTTGGTCTCGCGGTTGGCGTGTGCGACTGCTGATCATGAGGTCTCGGGTTCGATTCCCGAGTCGGACCAAATGTTTGTATGATCTACAAATATTTTTTTCGGAGTTTGGGTGTTCTCTATCTATAATATGTATATATATTTACAAAAAAAAGAAGTGTATTTGTATCAGTTGTCTAGTACCCATAACACAAGCTCTGCTTAGCTTGGGACTAAATGACGTTGTGTGTTAGATGTACAAAAAAAAAAAAGAATTTAATCTTGGGCTTGGAAGATAAACGGTATTATTCTGAGAAAAGTTACAAAAGCGTATTTAAGTGAATCGTCTACTAGGAACTAAGATACTGTGTATTTCCGTATGTCAGTTGGAGGAGAGCAGCGCTCGTACGGCGAGTGCCCTGCGCGCGGCAGGTGACCACAACCTGAACGCGTGGGGCGCGGCCAGCACCGCGCTGTGGGCACACGTGTCCTCCGGCACCTCCACGCGCTCCGTGTCGCCCGTCGACCCCGCCCTGCACCACAAGTACGACACCCCCCTCCCCCCCCACCACTCCCACCACACCCACCACACCCACACACCATGCACACTTACACCACACTTCCAGGGGAGGACACAATTCATTATTCCCAGGGTTTTGTGATCTGACTTACCTATCCATACTGATATTATAAATTTGAAAGTAACTGCTGTAAAAAACTAGTTTTCTATAAGAAAAGTCACGCATTTAGATTTCATATACTACATTATATATGTTGTATATGCAGTGGAAAGTAGAAAATGATTTATAAAATGTTATTTTGCAGAACTTGCAAGTCTGTAAAACTAAAGATCTTTTTTCAAATATTAAATTGCCAACTAAATAGTTTTACCCAGCCCCTATTATTCAACTTTATATTATACACATATAGGACAATATGGGTACACAAAATATGAAAGATAGATACTTCAAAGATGCAAAGATTCAACTGTACGTATGTACAATTATTATTTGTTTACAGCACAATAAACAATACAGTAGAATCTCGGCCACCGAATGGTATTCGGGAATCGAACACGGCTCCAGCCTCGCCGCCCGATAACAACGTCAATAATTCGCCCTTCCAACGAAACACGTGAGTTAAAAAGTACCATTTATTTAAGCTTTACTGTTGTGCTATATTTCTTCTCTTAAAGGTTCGATCTATATTGGTACAAGACATAAGTATGCAAAATAATATACAGGGTGTCCCAAAATTCAACGATAAGCGGACGCCTAAAGGTAGACCTGCTAATGAGTACATAAGGAAAAAAAATAAAATAATATACTTAGTTTTTTTTTTAGTAACAAGAAAAATTTAGAATTTCTTTGAAAATTTATACCTTTCATGATATTTTGAACGACCACGATGACAATTTCTCAAATATGCTTAAGATTTTTTTTTATCTTGTACCTAAATAGTGCTACTATTCACCACAACTCTTAAAAACACCAAATTGCCCGCAGTTTTTACACAAAAAACGTTACACAAAAATTGTCATCGTGGGTCGTTCAAAATATCATGAAGGGTGTAAATTTTCAAAGAAATTCAAAAATTTTCTTGTAACTAAAAAAAAAATAGGTATATTTTTTTTATTTTTTTTTCTTATGTACTGATGAGCAGGTCTACCTTATGGCACCCGCTTATCGTTGAATTTTGGGACACATGGTGTGTATACTAGCTGACCCGGCAAACGATGTATCGCCATAAAAAAAACTGACCGATTCTCAGACCTACCCGATATGCAAGCAAAATTTAATAAAATTATGGAATACTAAAATGATTTCTATAACATAAAAACAAAGGTCTTTTAGATTTATGTATAGAATTAAGAACTAAATTTTTTTTTTGTTTTCATCCCTTTTTCTGTTAGTCTGACTACTTTTTTTTTTTCGTATTGTTTAGTGACCCAATACTGTGCTTTAATTTATATTGTTTTATTGGCAGTGTTCGTCGTGGTTCGGTTCGTCTCCGAGACCTGGGCGTGTTCAGTCGCGAAGAGAACAACGACCCCATGACCCAGTCCATGATCGAGCCCACTTCTCCTCGCCCCGTGCCTCTCAGCCGCGTGCCCAGTGCTCCTGGCAGTCTCAGGTAACTCACACTATTTTTAACATGATATATTTCTACTATTAAATTCTGTAAAGCTTTAATAACCTATATCAAAATGGTTCTGATAATAACCACGACCTTTTTAAGATATTGCATAGCTTTTATCGCGGGCTTTGAGCGCGGCGACCGAATCAAGAAATTCCGTAACGAAAATAAAACCTAACACCCGAAGCTCGCACGGATCGAGACGAGCTGCTCCGAAATCGGACGAATACGTAAGCATCTGTTTGTGAGAAAGTACGTAGGTGTATAGGTATCTATCATATCTTTATACTGCCACATGTTCAAAGAAAAAATAATTATAATTGCATAAGTTGATAAAAAATTCTATGCAATAGCTTTACCGCGGCAGTCTCCGAGTGCTACACGTTTTTTTTTTATTTACACATACGACACCTCTCTGCCGCGATTATACTGCATTGTTATATTCATTATTGGGGTTCGCGGGTACATTCGCACTCAGTTCAGCAACATTATTGAGTTTGTGAATATTTGTAATGGTCTGGCTGACCCAACTCCTATTTTGTCCCCTGTGCCATAAAAAACTCTTTTCGTGTACTTTTTTTGCACCAAACAACAACATACAAATCACCAAAAATAAATAACATAACTAAAACACAGAAAATACTCAACCGATAATATCCTCTGATATCTGTTCTTTAAAATTTCTGCGAGCCTATTCCCTTCCATATGCGTAATGACACACATATGTTTCACAGAGGACTTCAGCCTATATCAGTGACGAGTGGAGTGCTGGCGTCTCCAGTGGCAGTTCGACGTCCACCTCAACCTCCAGAGAGTCCACGACCACCGAGACGACACCACAACCTTTCGAAACCTGCCTCCTTGTACGTATACACATGTTTTACATAACTGTACTATTTGGTTTCGATAGTGTTGTGGAGATATTTTAAGGTGTTCTCTTAGACCAGGGTAAATGATCAAGCCTGGTGGTTGTCGCAGTTTAGTAATTTAGTTGTGTCTTCATTATATAGCGTACTAGGTAAGGGGGTTTGATGGTGTTTTCTAAGAATAGAGCAGGGTCCGAAATTTGTTGTACGTATACGTAATACATGCACGTATTACGTATACGTGTGCATCTACGTTTATTTTACCAAAAGTTGTAAGACGATGACTTAAGAAACCAAACTTAACCGTAAAATGCGACTTTAAAAATTAATCTTAGGTCGAAAAGCGTACAAAGTTCATAAGTTGTGAAACTAGCAGACGGACAGATATTCGGCAAATATTTTCCTTTTCTACTTCACAATCTATATATATAAAAGAGGAAGCTGCTTGACATAGAGAGATATCAACTTTACTACAACTTTACTGAAATTTTGCATGTAGGTTCTTTATATAACGTAAGTGAGCACTAAGAAAGGAATTTTTGAAATTGCATCCCTAAGGGGGTAAATCAGGGGATGAAAGTCTGCGTTAGCGAAACCGCGTGCAAAAGCTAGTATAGCATATTATATATTCCTGACACAATAGTCTGATTCTTTAAACATCTATCTAATACCACAAACAACTTTACACTATGTGTTTGTTTTCTTTATTAGTCACCTGGTACAAAAAAGAAAGAGAAATAATCCACAACACTAACAGATTGTTTACAAGAGTCCTTTATCTTTAGATAATGTAGTGATGCTTGTGTAGTTAGTATCTGTCTCTATCACTCTTGGTGATTGTTCAATATCGCTGTCCCTCTCTGCATGGTACACTGCTTGGGTATATGTGCTACAATGTAGAGGTGTGAGGTAGTTACAAGTAGACTATAGTTTTGGGTCTTCTGTTTATTTATATGTTTATAGATTTAAGTATTGTTTCCATATATCGTGTAATTGTATGTGCTCATTTGCTTCAATATCTTTGATACGTTGCGATTTTGATTGAACTAGATACTTATGTAAAAAGTAACCATAACCAAGACCATCTTATAAGAAGTAATCCTTATTTTACGTGTAGCAACGCTCTTGATCCATCAAGCCACCTTTGATAACATTCGCAAGACCCCTACTCAACTCGAATCTTTCTACCACTGAATTATGACATGTACCCTTTCCTGAACTTTAAATCGGTGTTAGCCCGTCACGGAACTTAAGCATTTAACTGCTTCACAATAGTACTGGATTCGATACCTACTCATTTATAATATTAAAGTATCATTCGTGTTCTAGAAACCGCAGTAGAACGTTAGTACCTAATAATTAAAACTATGTCGTGCAGTAACTAAGTCGTGAGCACATACAGTTACACTGTGTTGGTAGTCGGGCGAGGTGGGTTAGCGGGCTGACGAATATGTTTTTCCAGCCTGCTGACTGAGCTCTCCATAGTCGAGGACTGACGTCACCACAAGATGGACGCACCACAAACAGTTACTGTGTCTAACACCACGACGTCGCTGCATGCGCATATTTATTGCTTTCTACGTTTAATTGTGTATATTTTGTATTAATATTTAAACGTATACGTTCTACGGGCACTCACGTTGTTAGCGTGCAAAATGCGTACCTACTCATATTTTAAATAATTATTTTATTTTTAAATCTATCGTATGAACATGTTTCTAAGTATTTTAGACACTAAAGTACGGGTATCGAACCAAATTAAATCCAAAGATGCTTGATACCGCATACCGAAATAATTATATATACATAATTAATATTTTATTGTGATATAATGTAGCCTAATATAAATAATAAAAATAATGCACGCATTTTGTAAGAAGTGTATAGACAATTAATATTACTAATCTAAAAATATATTATAGCTTTTGCCTAGTGTATATGTCCGAAGATTAGGCAATATACCAATGTACCAATGTACCAATATACAATAGTACATACAGGTAAATTTCAAGTAAAACCCGTTGCCATATAAAATATTCTTAAAAGCACACAATAAATCTAGCTGGTGGCTAGATTAAAAAAAAGTGATACCAAGGTTCTGTTTTTATATTTAAACATTAAACGAAGCATTATCAATTGACAAGTGATGCTTTGAGCGTGTATAAAATATACGAACTAAATGCCTAAAATCATATTGAATTTTTAACCGACTTCAAAAAAAGGAGGAGGTTCTTAAGTCGACTGTATTTTTTTGTTAAATAAATAAATAAATAAATATTTCGGACATCTAACACACAACGCCATCTAGTCCCAAGCTAAGCAGAGCTTGTGTTATGGGTACTAGACAACTGAAATCAATACATATATACTTTTTTTTTTGTAAATACATACATATTATACATAGAAAACACCCAAACTCCGAAACAAATATTTGCAGATCATACAAACATTTGGTCCGACCCGGGAATCGAACCCGAGACCTCATGATCAGCAGTCGCATACGCCAACCGCGAGACCAACGAGGCAGTCGATACCTCGATGTCGATGTTACCTCATAACTTTCGACTGGGTGAACCGATTTTGATGATTCTTTTTTTGCTTGAAAGTTGGTGCTTCCCGTGTGGTCCTATTTAAATTTGGCCCAGATTTAAGTCGGTTTTTTTTGTTAAAATTTGTATATTATGTAATATATGAAATAGATACGTGTGTCCAGAATCTTCGTGCATATACACCAGAGTGCTCTGCATTTTGTTGTATTATAAACATCGAAATATTATATTTAAGTAAAGGTCACAATTGTAACTTAAGCTTTAAATTGAAAACTGTACTAAGTATATGTATATTTATAGGTACAATAAATAGATGCAATACAGCTTGTGTTTTGTTATATACCAGCATGACGCACCCCACGCTATTTCTCTACAGCTTTTTGGTAATATTCGTTAAATCCGCTAAAACCGAGTGAGTGATCGTACCGGAGGCCCATATCCCAACCCCTTCCCCTACCCTCCCCCACCTCAAAGGCCGACAACGCACTTGTGACGCCTTTGGTGTTGCGGGCGTCCATGTGCGGCGGTCGCTTACCATCAGGCGATAAATCAGCTCGTTTGCCCCATATTCCATAAAAAAAAACTTTTTTTTTTGTTAGTAGTAGAGAGTTGGAGTTAGGGCCGCCACAAGAGGATCATAGCGTATACGGAATTTCGGAAGTTTATCTTTTGTTTAATGAATGATGCTACCAAAGAGTTGTTAATTGTATATAGTGCATGAACGCTACATAAATTATTTCCATAGTTTGTATATAGAAACGACAATCTACTGTACCCATTATCTATATATATTATATTAAGTAAAGAAATTTTAGTTTCCTCTTCTCTGTTTTTTTTTCTTAGTACCATCAACGGAATTTTATTTTAATATCTATCGAATTTTCTAATTATTTTCTCAAAACTTATATTGATACACGTACTGATAAAAAATTAACCTCCTAAATGTTCTAAACTAGAATACATTTATACATACATACTAGCTGACCCGGCGAACTTCGTACCGCCATATTTACATATCTGTCTCAGCTTCCCACAGGCAGTGTACAGTCGCGGACAAAAACTATCCTATCTCTCAAGTTGGATCGAACTGCACATGGTGTGCAAATTTTATTATAATCGGTTAAGTGGTTTAGGAGTCCATTGAGGACAAACATTGTGACACGAGATTTATATATATTAAGATATTTATGTCTTAAGTAAACATTATAAATTAGCTAAGCAAAGCATTTTGACTTCTAGAAACATCTACTACACTGGATAATAGATTGGCTATAGAAAGATAATATTGTAGGTTAGTTATTAAGAGTTTTGATTAAATATTTAACTCAAAATATTTGTGGTTACTGAATACTGATTCTCCTTAAAGTAGTGAATAGTTTCAAGCCCGAGTATAAAGTTCATATTTAAAGTGATTAAAAAGTTCGGTGTTAAGAGTACAGATATGTTAGTTCTTTTATCACCACTAAACGATACACCTATCATATTTACGTAGAATAATACAAAATACATGCCTTTTGCTCATTCAATAATGGTAGAATAAAAACGTTAATTATAGATAGAAAGAATTTAATATGTCAATAATAAATCATATAAGATTATTTTAAACACGTTTAATTTTTGAGCTAATAAAAACGTCAAAAATATTAAAATAATGATTATACAAAAAAGTAAAGAAAAAAGTCAAGACAATAGTTCCTCGATGAATACAGAATTCTTGTAAACTGTAAGTACACTAATTTTATTTTCAGTCAATGTCCTAATAATTTATCATTTTGCGCCTCTCATTAAACTCATAACTGTGACATGTCCTTATTCATTCATTGTGTTCGTCTCATTACTAATTAAACATTTTATAATATTAATATTTTTATATCGACATATCGTTCCATTATTTTCTAAATTACTGCAAAATTTTAAAATTATTTTAAGTAAAATGCAAATTTTTTTGTACGTACATACGAATTTTAACCTTATCACTCGTAGGCATAGTGTATATAATTGCAGCAGTTCAAATTTCTCCATTTTTTACAACCTTGAGCGTGCACGTCCGTAAGTACGTGCACGTCCGACCGAGCGTGCACTCGGTCTAGAAGTCTAGACCGAGTGCACGCTCACGCAAGCCTATTAAAAAAACGTAGAGGTACATTATTGCGTACCGACTAAACGACACGTGACAACTAAATAACAATTAGTGCATTTGAGCTCGCGCAGCTTTATTGATTCGTATCGTTATACAATTTATATACTTGTGAGTTGTATGAAATTTGATGTATGTGTTATAAAACTTAAAAATCAAAAGACAAGTAATAAATAAATAAAAAAATATATCAAAAATGTGTTTGCAAAGCGTTTACCACATCTTTCTAACGCACACGCAACCCGACAAATACGAGGCACTATCACCTGTTTAACATAGAACAGCACACATAGGTAATATCCAATATTGTACATGTTAGCTTACAACTGTACTAACACTGAAGTTTTGAGCCTATAGCTTTCGTTAGAGGCGCCATTGTATTTTAAACAGAAGTAAGACAATCCTTTAATACAAGCAAACAAGATACCAAAACAACTCAATCCCGGAGATTTCGATTCATTTAAAAATTGTATTATTCGGACACATTAAGCTGAGATACGTGACTCTTAACACCTTATCCGTTTATTTATGTATAAAAAGCTTATTATAATTCTATAATTATTATGTTATGTCTGCGTTGTTTGCAAATGTTGTGTGGCGCCATCTACGTTAAACTTAGCTTATACTGCTATTAAAAATGCATGCAATGTTGTTAAGTATTACGTCAAACTATGTGTGTTGGTCTACCATTATCGTGATGTAAGCATATTGATGGCCTGATTGGCGTGCTAACACAAGTACTAACGCAGAGAGACGTCCGCGGCATCGAATACCCCGCCCGCATCTCCTGGCGCCACGCGACGAGCACGGGACGACGACGTGTTTCTGCGACTCGCTGGGGCCGGGCATGACAACACGCCTCAAGGAACCGTCAAAGAAATTGCGCTTAAGGTATTAATATTTATTATAGTAGAAAAAAAAATCAATAAACCTATTCCTAAGCATCAAAATAAATCTGGATCTAAATGTGAATAGCATTTCTAAAAAATAAATAAAAATACATACACTGGAACATAGAACCTCCTCGTTTTTTGAAGTCGGTTAAAAAGAAATTAAAAGAAACATGACAGTAATCGTACCAGCTGATGTGAGTCATCATTTTCTATTTACTTAACCATTTTTTTTTACCAACTACAACGCAGCCAAGCTAAGTTTGCACCTCGCGAACAAAAAACAAACTCAAAACTTCTGTCTGTCTTCCGTCGCAAACTTGTGCGACGTGTATCGGTGACAAAGATGCTAACCGTACTGATGCGACAGGGCGATCACGGGAAGGTGAGCGGGGAAGTGGGCGGGGTCCCGCATTCCAGCGAGGTGCAAACTTAGCTCGGCTGCGTAGTAAAGATATCATCTCGATCTTGAGCAACTGCATCCATCCATATCTATATTATAGTTTTTTATTTATGTTAAGTTGTACTAAGTTAGTCGTATTTTAAAAAAACAGCGGGTAAGCGGCAGTGGGGGTAACAACACGGGCGTGTGGCTGCAGTGCACGCACGTGGCCGAGGGACACGCGGGCGCGGCGCTCGCACTCGCAGCCACCAATGACATGCTCTACAGCGGTGGAGTCGGTTAGTCTAACATTATTTTATTCTTTTTAACTATTTTTTTATCGAAAGATTGTCACTTAACGAATTTATAGGATTATTTGCATAAGTATTTTGTGTTCATCAAATTAAAAAGGACGTGTACAGAATTAATGTTCGAAAATATTTTTAAGAAGGTTTTGAGGTATATGCTCATCTTTTACAACACATAGGTTGTCATTTATTTGTCTTATTGGTCTATAAAAATAAGAAGTTTATGTAAGTGATGTGAACGGTTCCCAGACCGCACAGTCCGTGGCTGGGACTTCACAGCGGGCACGGAGGCGTGGCGCGGGTGGTGCGGGGGCGGGGTGGGCGCTCTGGCGGCCGGAGACAATGACGGGCGGGACGTCAGACTCGTGCTAGCCGCTGCCGGGGCTGCTGTCAGACTCTTTGACACCAGGTCTAGAACACCCGTTACAACATTATGGTACGTTTATTCTTTTCATTTCTTCTAGTCTTATAAACGTATAAAATAACTTAATCTAGTTGACTGAGTGATTCATCAACGCAGAACTTAAACTGCTGGGGACACAATTTTGAAATTTTGGCAGCTGATCTTTTTGTATAATAAAGAATGTTTGGTGTTTTCACCCCCTGTAAGTTCATCATAAGAATTAATTACGTTATTGTACCCACGGGCAATAACTATTTCCTTAAAAACGAGAATTCCATATTAATTTCTTACAAAACCTGAATTTTTAGGTTCTAACGGAAATATTGTCTACTTCATTCTTGCAGGTCTTCTGGTGCAACGGGACCCTGCCCTACAACCCGTGGTATAGGAGGCGAGGTGGCCGTCACGGCGTTAGCACTTGTAGACTCTCATCGACTGTACACTGCTGCTGGGGACAAACTCCGGTTATGGGATTTACGCATGTATGACACTTTACTAACTTATTGTTACGTGTTAGGGTTCGATTTATTTCAGAAATAAACCTTCTGACTTGTTAAAGAGACTTTATTAAAAGCACTAATAAAATAAAAATAATCCTTAATGGTCGCCGAGGTCGCTAGGTTGAACGCTGATATCACTTCGATGTTTATCGCACTATAGCTCACACTGAACTCCCTGTCTCTATTTATGTCAGTTGTTCTAGTACCCATAACACAAGCTCTGCTTAGCTTGGCACTAGACGGCGTTGTGTGTTAGATGTCTGAAATATTTATTTCTTTATTATTTACTAGCTGTACCCGCTACCGTACACGTGACATTTGAATTTTCGTTTTTTTTTAAATTTTCACGGTTTAAACCTTCCCTGGATTACGACAAACATTTCAAAACCAAAATCAGCTAAATCGGCCCAGCCATTCTAGAGTTGTAACGAGACAAACAAACAGCAATTGATTTTTATATTATTTATAATAGGTCTTTACCTATGAAATTGCCGTTTTGTATGCAATAAGTGAAAGTACTTATTTTTTTGACTTGACTCTTATTCCTAATAAATGTATCTATTATTATTCTAGGATGGAATGTGTGTCCAAGCTATGGACTGGCCACGCTGCTGCTGTTATGTGTCTGGCGCTGGGCCGAGCTCCGCAAGGGGATCTCGTCGCCACCGGCTCGAAGGACCACTACGTTCGAACCCTCGATATGCAACCTCAAGACACAGGTACTAAATTAACGTACTGAAGTTGATGTAATTTAATTATTCTGTCATTAGGTGGGGTCAGACATAAGTGTTTTATATTGTAGGTAGCTGGGAAGCAAGTAACCGTTGGTTGTTAGAACCGCCACACTACGACGGAGTTCAAGCACTCGCACTCGGCGATGATGACACAGTACTGTATAGTGCCTCCAGGGATACTAGTTTGAAGAAATGGAGTCTTACCGATCACACCCTCACGCATGTAAGTTATAATCTCAAACTTATTACTATTAATTTCGTTGATAGGAATTAGTGCCCTATGCACATGTTTTAAATAGTGTAGAATGAAACACGTGAGTGAGGAGTGAGTTTCATAAAAATATGTTTTATTTTTTCGGTGCTGGCGACCCGTCCCGTCTCGTCTTCGCACGGTTATCTTTAAAATCCATCCTTTTTCTTTACTATAACATGCATTATATTATAAATACAAACCTTCCTGTTTAGTCACTCTTTCTATCGGTGAAAAACATTGGGAACTTTGGAAGATCTAAGCGTACAAGAACAAAAAGTGACTTTATGTAAAAATGACACGTCGCGTAGGTGTAGTGATGTAATGAAATTGTAAATCTAGGAATCTCATAATCAAGGAATGGTATGTGATTGTAACAGGGAGTGATGAACGCGCACAAGGGCTGGGTGACGGGCTTGTGCGTGGTGGGTGAGCTGGTGGCCAGCTGCGGGCGCGACGCGGCCCTCCGTGTGTGGAGCAGCGCGCTCCGGCCCGCCGCGCCGCCCGCCGCGCTGCCCGACCTGCCGCACGCCCTGCGCGCTCACCCGCAGCCGCACCTGCGCGCGCTGTACACCGCCGGCAAGTATGTACCCTGCCTTACTTCCCTGCACTACACGCACCAAACTAATCATGCTAAATATTTAACGAAAAAAAACCGACTTCAAAAACTGGACCACAAAAAACCGACTTCAAGAACTGGACCACATAGGAAGCACCAGCTTTCAAATATAAAAAGAATCGAACACCAAATTGAGAATCTCCTCGTTTTGAAGTCGGTTAAAAATCGAATTCTTCGGTTTCTTTGTGTAATACAGGTTTGGTTTAAAACCAATTTTGGGCATTATAATCACCCCTTTTCGGTTTGCAATATGACTATTGTCTACGACTTCATATTGTCAATCCTTCGTCGTAATACAATTTGCGCATTCTAATAGTGGTAGCTGTGTATATATTGTTACACATAGCTGTGAACAATCTTTCAAATAAAAAAAGAATCATCAAAATCGGTTTACTCAGTCGAAAGTTCTGAGGTAACAAACATAAAAAAACTGCCGAATTGAGAACCTCCTCCTTTTTGAAGCCGGTTAAAAATCAAACTGTTTATTTGTGTACAGCGGCTAAAATTGCTTTTATACCTAACCTGTAATTAGGTATAAAAGCAATTTGAGCCGCTATATGCTCTTGTAGGTGTGCAATGTGACTATTGTCTACGACTTGATTTGGCGATCCTTCGATGTAATCCGATTTACGCATTCTAATAGTGGTAGTTGTGTACATTTAACCATGAAATTAATAATGATACTACAGGATTATTTGCATTCATATTTTAACAAAAACCAGAACTATAGATTGTGTTTAAATAAAATATCTTAAATGTATTCAAATTCACAGAAATAAATTTTCGATTAAAATTAGACATTTTTGTATGACATACATACATTTTAACTTTGTAATAATATTAAAATCAACACTAAAAATAAATATTTTGAAAACATACTACGAATAACTCAGTTTATCACAATCTTTACCACAAGATTTGTAGTTTTATTATAACAAAAAATGGGTTGTCTTTTAACATTAGACAATATTAACAATACTATTTTTGGTCTTGTTACAAACACAATGGATATACTAACTTTAAAAGTATGATTCAATACATAATTTTATTTAGATCTTTTTAACTAAGTATTTCTAAAAACTGTCTGGATTCATAATTACTTAAATACTCTTCGAAAACTTAACTGAAAATATAAACACAGACAATAAGGAAACATAATATTATATCACCCAAAGGTTGGCTGGTAGAGAATGCCTTGCCTTACCTTGAACATTAGGCCTGCCGATGTACATGTGTGCATGAAGTATTAAAATAAAATAAATAATCGACGGTGGATTATAAGCGTAAGTATGTTGCAGCGGCGGCGAAGTGCGTTCGTGGCGGATCTCCGTGGAACACTGAGCCACCGACCTGCGTACGCGATCTCAGGTGCGCACTGTCTCTCTCTCGCACGTACACTCGCACGTACGAGCGAGCGAGACAGTAGCTTTACATGTCGCCCCAACACTTTATTGACTAACGCCGTATCTATTGTAGGCTATGTAAATATATATATATCTCATTTTACCATCATCACCTGTCTTGCTCATCTGATATGATTATAGTTTCGCTATGATAAAAATTGTTACTTAAGACGACTTAAGAACCATAATATTTATTTTACTACGCGTCTTTCGTCTTTCCTTGAATGGTTGTGGATCTTTCATGCAGAGTTGAATACACTTGGTAGTAGTATGTTCTAGTTGGTTTATTTAGTTGTTTAAGCTATGCTATTTGAGATATTTCGCGAAATTGGATTGCCTGATAATCACATAGTTTCCCTTTGAAATCTCCCTTGTCCATGTTATCTAGTTTAATTGCTATTTTTCTTAAGGAAATTATGATATTAGTTTATTGTAAAACAAAATCGCGAATCAACAGCTGCTGACTCCCCAAAGAGTTTATCAGCAACTCGTTCGGTAACCTGTTGATATCGACAGCTTCGGCGGGGAACATCGGGCAGGACGCGGAACAAGAGTCATATGTGACTCTTCTTACCTTGTTTAAAAGAAAATTAAAAACTTTAAAGATTAAAATAACCAAGTCCAAAATTAATATAAGAAATATTGGAATAGGAAAGGGCACTAAAACAGGAAAACGAGTTCGGGTAAAAGATCGACCAAATGAAGATTTTATTACTTATTTGACTTCATCTCATTACTATAATTAGGTACAGCAGGGATATAAACACGTATACGCACTTGAGTGTTCCCACGTGTGCAGTGAGCCCGCACTCCGTCTCGCTTGCGCACGCGCCGCCGCCGCCGCTTCACCTCACCCCTCTCACTCACACAGACAACCTACGCTTGCTGTTGTTCTTATTTCTTTTAACTCGTGTACTTTATTTTTGATTTTTATATGTTAAAAGAGCATATACTCCAAAGATTATTTTAAGAATATGAATGTTGAAAAACCCTTTTGTGGAGAGTGTTGCCTCGATGTCGCTTATGACCTTATATTTTAACTTTCACAAAACAGGGTATATAAGTTATTAAGGATGTCTGATTTTATTTCCATCAAAGTTTTCAGTAGCATAATTTTACTATAATGATTATAATTAAAGGGCGATGTAGTAGCACGCCGTTCAATTAAAATTAAATAAAAACTGTTCGCTTACATCGATATGTTCTCAATTGAATTAAACGGCAACGCACTTGTGACGCCTGTGGTGTTGCGGGTGTCAATGGGCGCCGGTAATCGCTTACTATCAGGCGATACGTTTGCTCGTTCGCCTCCTATTCCATAAAAAATGCTTTAGAGGTTTTCTAATATACGCTACGTAGCTAGCTATATAAGCTATTTAAATGTTCAATATTGCACTGTATTTGCAAAAATTATATTCCATGTGAGGTTTACGACACTAACACATTTGTATAAAAGCAGAGAGCACGTGTTAAAAGATTTTCTGTGAGTGAATTTCTTTCTTCCAACTGTGACTAACTTAGAGCTTTTATATTGTAACTAACAATTTATTGAACAAGATGTTTTTATTGTTCATGAACAAGTAGTCGATGAATCATTACTAACCAATAGGCTTTAGTTGTTGTTTGTAGTTTTTTTTTGCCCATTCGCGTTAAGGAAATAGTGACGCAGCAGGACCTCATCGATCAAGCAAATTGACCAATCAGCCCTCATAGCTAAGTTGACATTATACAAACTTAAATAATAGTAGAAAACTAACAAATGGATGATAATGACGTTTCTCAACTCGTCACGTGGTTAAAACAATATACTAGCCAATAATAGAAGAGATGGAACCTGATTGGTCAGGGGCGGAGCTTTTGATCGATGTGTCATTATTTTTTTAAAGTGAAAGGACTATAGTACTAAACACAAGGCTACCTACTAAGACATGTTTGGTTTTATCGTAATGTTATAATTGCAAAATTATCCCTTCTTATTTATCATTTTTAGTTGTAATCAACCAAAAATAATAAATAAGAAGGGATGAAATCGTTTGACTAGAAAAAAAGTCGTAACAAAAACAATTATTTGTAACTGAACCAGTAAAAACAGCTAGAACAAAAAAAGGCCTTTACCCTGTGAGTCGTATTATGATTTTTAAGAATCATACATTTTATTTAATTATCTTAAAAAACCTTTTTTATTTTGTTGATGTGTCTGTAGATTTTGTTTTTTTTTTTGCAATCAACCTATATAGATTTCCAACAATTCTTTTGAACTATTATTTTTTTCAAATATCAACATGTATTTAAAGCTGTTGTTTTTACACACAGTGACGGGCGTATACGGTGTTTCCGACTGCGCAAAACGAGATGACCCACTGGGCCGTGCTCCGCCTCGAGCACGCCGCCCTCGCGACGACCCCGCACCCCCGCCAACCCACTGACCCCGGCGACCCCCGCCACCCCAGCGACCCCCACTCGACGCGCCTGGCGGTGACTGCGGCGACATCTACGTGCGATATTGACGACGTTGAACTCGTACAAATTATCCTACTTCATCACTTCGAATTATCAGCATTATTCTTTTATAGCAATAGATTTTAAGGACTTGATTACGCATGCTTATGTTTGAGGCTTGATCACATATTTTGTCTCATTCTCGCTTGTGAGTTAGTTAATGGTGTGATTGAAACACAAAGCATCAGTTTCTCGTGTAGTGTACGCCTCGCTCTCATATAAAAAATGCATAATTATGATAATGTATGTCACGCATTTAAAATTAATTTAGGAGATCTTGATTAGTCGTATTTGCTACAAAAAGAAATATTCTCATATATATACATTTTGATTTTTAAATTATGTAATTGGTTATGAAAATTTAGACGCACATAGCTGTCGACAATGTGTGCACATAAATAAAAAAGACAATATTTATTCCAATGACTTGTCGCACTTATAAAATTTCTCTTTAGTTTCTTTTAAACCAATGTGATGAATTGTATAAACAATTTTAGTGTAGTGAGAGTTTGTTCGTCACACTGTCTAGTAGTTTGTAGTGGTTGAAGCTTAGCATAAATTATATATATATCGTGCATTCACAATCGGAATGTCACGAACTTAATATTGAAGAACAATTATAACTATAGGGATACCTTAATAAAAAAAAAAGATCTCGAAAAAGTCGCAAAATTAATAATGTTGTGATCAATTTCAACCTAGTTCTTATACAAAATAACGTCCAATTTTCACAAGCAATATGAAGTTTTAAATAATTCGAATTTTTAATAATTGAATGGAACTGGACCATTGATCCTTGTATCGAAGACAATAGACATTCCAATAAGTAGTGCATTATTACCTAATACGTGTTTCAGAAAAATATAAATTTCATAATCGTCTTAGGTAGGCCTAACTAAATACAGTGTGACATCATAAGTAGGTAGAAATACGTAATAACCCAATATCACTTATACCTTATGCAATTATTATGAATTTGAATGTAGATTTTATTGTAAGGGACAAGGTAGGTTCACTTTGTGTAGTTGGTGGCGCTAGTGTGTCGAGAGTCTGTTTTTACTATTTGTATACAACTTCAAAAATGACATTTACGCAAAATAATCAAAAAGTAAGTAAATTACCTCTAAAATATTACCTCATTTTTTGGAATATTGATTTTAAATATCTTTGTACACACTAGCGTTATTGTAATGTGTAGACAAATAAAAAGATTAGATAGATGTGGTATGACAGTAAATCGCTAGATGAAACGGCCTTGGTATTCATAATAAGTTGTTAATTTATTTCGAATGTGTTAGCAGTGAAATGATACTTGAAATTATTTTAAACAATACATCGGTTTGAAGTACAAGATTTTAAAGTTCTACTATTTAACCCGGCGAACTTTGTACCGCCATACAATTAATAACTATTTGGGTACTCGGAAATAGCATTTCACATTAAATATGAAATTAAAGATTTTCCTTTTTTATCAATTTACGTTTCCATACTTCTAAGGAATCTGTGGTTGAGTCACTGTTTTTTAATAACTCGGTGTTTACTATTGTCTCTATTTCAAATTATTTATAATTTATACTCTCGATTATCGGCACTTGATGGAACTTGTTGCAATACATTCTAGAATCAAACTCGCTTATACTTATTCCACTATTTTAATTTATCTTTACACCTGACCGGTTTCGCCTTATGGCATTCTCAAAAATTTTTGACGAGAACTCTCTCTTTATTTTTTGAGAATGCCATAAGGCGAAACCGGTCAGGTGTAATTTCATATCATTTCATTATTTTATTTTTTCATTTTAAGTAGGCTCTTTGCCTACCTTTTTTTGTTTTCTATATGCATAATTGTGTAGCAAGGCACAAATGTAAAGAATCTCATTATACATTTTAAAACTATCAGTAGGTACAACTCAACACGGACTTGTGATAATATTTTTTGTTAAATTCTTGACTGGATCATTTCTGTTCAACACTGTTCAAACCATTGTATAAACTTATTATCACCATTCTCTAACTCCAAATTTTAAGTTTCACTTCACTACCTAAATCGTTCTTAAATGCTATGAAATATATTTAGCTTTAATTCCGCGAGACAAATATCTAGGTCTGAAAGCAGGGCACAAATCCCACCGTCATGCATACTCACATGCACATATGGGTATCATGCATATGTACACATACAAAACAAGTGAGAAATAATTAGCATGCCATGCAACCAAACCTATACTCGACACGTGTTTCGCCCCTCCACGGGGCATCCTCAGGAGATCTCCTGCATGACGGTGGGATTTGTGCCCTGCTTTCAGACCTGGATATTTGTCTCGCGGAATTAAAGCTAAATATATTTCATAGCATTTAATGTCATGGATTTCCGCAAAGTAACGCCTGATTCCATAACTTAACCTAAATCGTTCTGTATACTAAAAATTTTCAAATCCTAAGCTTAGCTAATTGAATACAGTAATTAATTCAAATCGTGTACCTGTATTGTATAGTGTGTAGATATATTCGCAAATGATTTGAAGATCATTTATTAGCCAATACCTCAATGCCAAATTGATGCGCTACATCCCGCTAACTTTTGAAACTCATTAACTGGGTCATTAAATTGTGGCAACAAAATTAATAATGGAATGAGTTTTATAACCATAATTTTGTTTATATTTTACATTAAAACTAAAGACAAGAAAACAGGTAGAATGTTAAAAATTGTCACGAGAATAATAAATTTAGAAAAATATTGCAATGTGCTAGCAGATTAAGGCCGTGTTTTACTGGTTACAGATAAGTTCCGGATACCTTATCTGACAGATGGCTTGACACAATTTATATGGAAGATACGTCAAACTATCTGTCAGACAAGCTATCCGAGACTTATCTGTAACCAGTGCAACAGGGTTTAAATTAAATATTATTGTGTGATATGTGCTTTCGCAGAGTCAATATAAACTTTACATCAGAACCGCAGCGCACATCTCCACTACTGTTAATTAGAACTGATACATCAATTATGATATGTCTGTGATTAATCGAATAATTAATTATATTTTTGTACATTCCTGTGCTACGGGTAGACATAGTGACGTCATAACCATGTAATCGCATAGACTAGGTAACGGTCAAATTACGTAGAAGTAAATTTATACGACTATATTATAATAATGTCCAAATAAACTTAGCTTAAGCACACTTAGGGCTATGAATTAAGCAAATAACTGTTTTATTTACAATAGTTGAAGGTTTATTTTTTGTTGTCTCTCCCAATGCGTTTCCAGTATTAACATTTTTGAGGTAGCTGTTGTTTTGAGTGATAGTATAGTATAACCACAAATGAATATTAATATATAATTTGGAATATAGACTATGAACGCTTGCGAGGCTAAAGCTGCGTTCACACAAGAAGCTTGACATCAGAACGTTAACAAGATCTCGAATGTTTTCGATCTTATTGATGTTCTAATGTCACGCTTTTGTCAACGGACCCTATGGTAAATGCTGGGAGCTTTATTAATACAAAGATATATGTATAATTATGTTGTAACTGCATAGTATAACATGTAATGCCTTATCGAAATGTTTAGAGATTGCAATCGATACTTTTAAAGTTTATAATGCGTTCGATGCACAGGTATTAGCAGACATTTATAACGCAATGTTGTGGCCCTAAATTATCGTAAAGATTTAATCGGTTTTATTTCAACCCGATTTAAAATAAATCACATATCATTTGTTTTTTATTTTGACAAGAAATTTATGGACAAAATTAAAAATGAATTGTGAATGTGTATGTAGTAAGTGAATCCTGGCAGCTAGTCATGTAGTGTAGCGTTTTATGTGTAATGTGAATTATTTTCATTTTGTAAACAATTTTAAGTGTATTATGAATTTTATTAATCATGAATCATATTAATTTTAAATATTATTTTACAAAATTAAATCAATTCTTTAACGTTTTAGCTCATTTTAATATATTTTATAATTTGTGTTTGTGGTTTCCCTATAGCAATAATTTCACGAAATATAGCAAAATAGCCCGTGTAGTTCGCCACCTGTATGGTATAGGAACCTCGTAACAACTACAACTTAAAAGAAGTATTGCTAATAGCTACTAGTATTTTACCCGACTGCGTCGCAGCAAATATCAGTAGATTATCGATAATGACCCGGCGGCCATAAGCTATAAAAAAATTATCAAAAGTTTTACGTTGTCGGATTATAATTTTCAAACTTGTTCTTACGTGTTATCAAAAATATACTCATTATCGTACGGTAGATAGGATAGAATCCGTTATACTTACGAATGAAAAGCATTGACATTACACAAAATATATTAGATCATAGTATTGCATCAGGGAGTTATAATAATTAAATGAGATTAACATTCTAAATTAATATAATTTGTGTTCTCAATTTGTTTGTACTTTAGTATTGTTTAGCGGATGATATTAGTATTTTATGTTTCTTATTATATTTTAATTGATACGATTGAAATGTTTATTAAATAAAAATATACCGTACTATAGTGCATTTTTATTGCTTTAGCACGTGCGTTATGAGATTTGACCACCTTAAAGGTCCAGTGATTTTCATTAAAGGGGACACGGGTTCATTTGTTTGTATACCAAGTAATGTTATTTATTTACAAAAATGATGGTAAATATAGGAGAGCAAAGAAAATAACTTTTATCTATACTAATATTATAAAGCTGAAGGGTTTGTTTGTTTGAAGCGCTAATCTCAGGAACCGCTGGTCCGATTTGAAAAATTCTTTCAGGCTATATATCATCACGCTAAGACCAATAGGAGCGGAGCAATAGCAATAGGAGACTTAAACGGTGGGTCAGCTAGTGTTTCTATAAAAACGTACATACTTAAATCTAGAATAAATAGAATATCCATCCATACTAATATTATAAATTCGAAGTAACTCTGTCTGTCTGTTACGCTTTCATGAGTAAACCTCTGCACCTATTTCACTCAAAATACTTTGATTTTGAGGAAAGACAGGCTATTCTTTACTGCGATAACAGACACACATGCGGTCGGAGCCTCGGGCAAAAGCTAGTAGTTTATAAAGACAATATACATGTCACCGTAAGATTGTAAAAACCGTTAGATTATAATCTACCTAGGGAGATTGTAAACGGTTGAAAAATTGTCAACTATAACATATTGCTTACAATTTACAACATACTATTTTTTGTTAGATTATAATGTATCGAAGAAGTAAAACCGTTAAATCACAATATGTCGCTTGCCAAATTGTCAACGGTCTCTAATTGGGTGTGCGTGTGAACTGAGGGACCATAGTGATATTTTTGTTTGAAATTTTTATAAGATTTAGTAGTAGGCTCAAAACAATTGTAGAACAAATATGAGAATTTGTAAAAAGATATGTTAAAAACTACAGCCCTTTAAGTGTGGTCCCTCAATCCTCACATACCATCAGCCGGATCTCGGCAAGTATGTAAAACAATAAGGTATTGTGACTGCAGACATTTAGTAGAGAATTTGTAAAGATATATACTAAAATAACTGAGCACAAATCATCAACGATTAAAAAAATACAACAACTATTCTGTGGTCCCTCAGTCCACACACGAAAGATTTTGTTATACTGAATATTGCCACATCAACGGAATAAAATCTTTATTTTCTTACTTATTGTTTTAGAAAAAGTCTAATAGCAATTTGTAAAAAATAAATTTTAAAAAAATATCGACGCACTTTGAAGATATTTATAATTAAAGCTGGTCCCTCAATCCTCACGTTCTAAAACACACTTGCATGTCTAGCTGCTAGACGACTTAGTAGTAGTAGTTTTTAACATATCTTTTTACAAATTCTCATATTTGATCTACAATTGTTTTGAGCCTACTACTAAATCTTATAAAAATTTCAAACAAAAATATAACTATGGTCCCTCAGTTCACACGCACACTCTAATTGGTCCCTTTAATAATCACAAAAATTAATTGTACTGCCACAACAATTTTATGTAGCTAATTCTAAAGCTGAATTATTTTCAACATGAAATCAATTTACAACCACAAAAATACCTTCGGCAACAAACGAAAGAAAAAACAAATATGGCGGCGCCGGACATATGCTGTTCAACCAATCAGCGCCAGCGCGCGAGATGCGATCCGTCGCATACCATATAACAATTTGACGGTTTCACTTCGATTATTACAATCTAAACTACTAAAAATAATATATTAAATTCTAAGCAGTATGTTACAGTTTACAACCTTTCGACAGTTTACAATCTTGCGAGATAGATTACAATCTAACGGTTTTGACAATCTGACGGTAACATATATAAAATCTGAATCATGGTCAGAAAATATTAATTCATCACCTGCGTTTCTTTTTAGTGACAAGGCATTATAATCACATCACACTAATATTTAAGTGCGAAAGTTTGTTTTCTATGTTTGTTACTTCTTCACGCAAAAAATACTCAATGCATTTGGATGAACTTTACAGTAATATAGCTTATACATCAGAATAACACATAGGCTACTATTTGCAGCGATAACCGACATACACGCGGGCGGAGCCGCTGGTTTTATAATAAACGACGTTTTATAACTATAATCAGTTCAAGATGTAGTTAAAGGTTTGTATAATTTTTTCTCGCGATTGGTAAATATGCTGCCTATATTAATTAATGATCATGATGTGCGACAGTTGCTGATAATGACCGTCACAAATTACATTATCACAAAATCGCAGTGAATTCTCATTTACTCATATAATGATCATTTACAAATAGCGACATTTCCCATCATATGCACACTTTTTCTTGCTAACACTAATGTTAAGGTCTAGGGTCTTAGATAAATAATCATCATCAACAGTCTACTGGATGGTCTCTCCATTTGTACGTCACTTGGTCCGATCCTCGGGCCTTTAACCAACCAAAAAATACGATCAAGTTTTGTCTAGAAGAATTTAAATAAAACTACAAATGTTATATTCATAACTTAAATATATATATTTATCAGTCAACTTATTTAGTACTTATATTTAGCGTGCTTGCTATGTTTACGGTGATGATGTGAAGGGGGCGTGGCCGGTGATCGTCGCCTCCGGTCTCTATCTCTCTCTCTGTCGCGTTCTCTTTCTCTATCTCGCTCTCTCTCACGGGAGCGGTCGATTTCTCTGTCACGGTCACGTGATCGAGAACGCGATCTTGACTTACGGTCACTGCACATAAAATACAACAAATTATTATTGTATAAAATTTTCACTTGGCAAATAATAGCTTCACTAGTTACTGATTTTACGTTATATGCACTAAATCATTTAAAATTAGTTTCCTGGCTCCTGCAATTCAATTGTATGTGTTTATAACGTAAGTATTCTTTTGTTTTTTTAGCTTTATGCATTCATATAAACTTTAACTGTGCCAAACATACTCCTCTGAAAAAGGGGTACAAAGTTTTTGCCTCAACTTTACTAAATTAATATTTAATGTAAACCTCAATAGAACATTCTGAGTTTACAAGATAGAATAACTTACCTGTACCGCGACCTCTTTACAGGTGGTGACAGCGAACGTTCTCTTGACTTTTTAGACTTCTTAGATGAGGTTCTACAAAAAAGCATTTGACAGTAAGGAATGATTAAAAAATAGTTTGTATAGAATTTAGTCAAAAATAATTAATTGTCAATACATACGTGGAGTACGTATCTTCTTCAGGCGGAGTCCTTTTCCTTACATCAGGAGAGACACGAATTTCCACACTTGTTTCCTTGGCTTCCCGTAACGCCTAGAAATCGTAACAAGATTAGTAATACAGCTATCAATTACAGGAATTGTATCGGCTGTGCAGATAAACGAAACATTGGCCTCTGAAAGGCCGTAATTCATGTATTCCAGAAAGAAATTGATTTGGAAACAACTATTCATGTAAAAGTTTTAACCGTTAAATTTTTTAGAGAATAACAGTTTCGGTCCCCATTAAAGTAAATGAAACGTGTTACGAGAAACATTTTCTTATTAATAGTTTTTTTTTTTTTTTTTTTATGTTTGGCCCGCCAAAATGACTCTACTCTGCCTGATGGAAAGCATAAGCAGAATCCAAGAGTGGTGGTCACCATGCTCACTGCGAATGCAGACAATGCAGTATGGCGACCCACACCATGGCGGCCTAGTGATGCTGCTGCATCTTTTAGTCTAGTCAACAAGTTTGGAACTTGTTGACTAGACTAATTGGGCCTCCGGTCTAAATAAAATAAATAAAATAATGTCAAAATAAAAAATTGAGTTCAGTTCAAAGTGTTTAACTTGACACAGCTGGAAATGAGAGATATCTGAAAATTGAAACAGTCTTAATTTTTAAACCGATGTTTATAAAGTTAACTTTAAAAATTGGATGTTAAATACAAGAGTTACTAGCTGGTCAGTTTTTTTCTGTATTGTACCTATGTTACATTTGTTAGAGAAGATTTCTTTAATTAGTCAGAGCTTCATCTGTATGTTTGTAAGCGACTTTTGTAAGTGAGTGTTTTAGTTTTTTAACCTATATTTATTTTTGATGTGATAACTTCTTATGTACTTACAAGCTCCTGATTAGTTGGTGTATTTCCCGCCAAATCAGTCATGCAAATTGGTATTTGCGTCCACCAATCAGAAGCTTGCGTGAGAGAGACAGACACTAACCAAACTCAGTCTCTCTCTACTCCGATCACGCTTTCCGCCCGTTCGCCTGCCCCTCCAGTTATATATGCTCTAAGCTCTAACCCACAGCGCTAGCCGTATTCCGGAAAGACGCAGAATTTCAATACTAAATAGTTTACTAAATAGTTTAATTAGTTTAAGTTATAACTTCTGTCGGGCGTACCGAGACGCTCACGTTTTCTTTTTTTTATATCTGGTATAATTGTGATGTTACCTTCTTGATAAGTTTCCGTCGGTAGTGGTGTATCTGCTGCTGCAGCGCCAGGCCGGCGCGCCGGGCCCGCAGCCCCGCCTCCAGCTCGTCCGCGTACTTCAGCACGCGCACCTCGATCTCACGCAGCGTCTCGCGCTTCAGTGACTGCTCCTCGCTGACACCATCATACAAGTACTTAGATTATTGTTTAGGGACTTTTTTTCCTATGGTGACAGATTAGGAAAATAGTTTCATCCCATCATCATCCCACGTAAGAGCCGATTAAGGGAGCAAACTAAGACATCATCATTGCAAAGAGAAAGAAAACTCGAAACAAACTCTATACCACCTCCTTTCTAAGGAGAGGGCTATGTCAAGTAGGGGAGTATGATAGGCAGTTGCCGATGATGTGTAGTGTACCTGTCGGTGTGGTGCGGGGTGGTGGGCGCTGCGGGCGGGGCGGGCAGGGCGGCGCTGGGCGCGGGGAGGGGCGGTTCGTCGGGGCGCTCGTCGACCATGGCGTCGGGCTCCACGCTCTCCCAGCGCGACGGTACGAACGTACCCGCCGCGCGGAGCCCCCCGCCTGCGTCCGCCTCTAGTGGCACGCCGTCGATGTCTTCATCCACTGCAAGAGTACACAAGCTTAGATTATAGAGTATTTCGTGGTGTTGATTATTTAGGTGGTGTTATAGTTGAAAACAAAAGAAACGACTAAATCTTTTTAACGTAAATATATTAAATTCGTTTTAAACTTTCACGGTCAGTAACATTAAAATAGAAATCTACGGGATTGCTACCATGTACCTTTTTACAACAAAATAGAGTTTCTCGATCAGATACTGTGAGTGTTGTGTGTCGAGAACAATTACGAGTGAATAGTGAGTTAGTGAACAGTGGTACCGGGGGCGATCGTAATAAAATACTGCGAAAGAGGGTAGACCGATATGTCTGCCAATAACATCCCACCCGCAAGATCTTCAGTTACTCCGTGATTATGGCGCTTGCAACAGCGCCGAAATATCGGATACTCGCGAACAAAAAGGTACATGGTAGCAATCCCGTGGATTTCTATTTTAATTTATATTAAATTCGTCGCTGACGGCTCTAGTGAGCGAGTGCGCGGTGTGGTGCGTGTATACGTACCGGGCACTCCGTCGATGTCGTCGCTGACGGCTCGTATGGGCGAGTGCGCGGTGTGGTGCGTGTATACGTACCGGGCACTCCGTCGATGTCGTCGCTGACGGCTCGTATGGGCGAGTGCGCGGTGTGGTGCGTGTATACGTACCGGGCACTCCGTCGATGTCGTCGCTGACGGCTCTAGTGGGCGAGTGCGCGGTGTGGTGCGTGTATACGTACCGGGCACTCCGTCGATGTCATCGCTGACGGCTCGTATGGGTGAGTGCGCGGTGTGGTGCGTGTATACGTACCGGGCACTCCGTCGATGTCGTCGCTGACGGCTCGTATGGGCGAGTGCGCGGTGTGGTGCGTGTATACGTACCGGGCACTCCGTCGATGTCGGCTCGTATGGGCGAGTGCGCGGTGTGGTGCGTGTATACGTACCGGGCACTCCGTCGATGTCGTCGCTGACGGCTCGTATGGGCGAGTGCGCGGTGTGGTGCGTGTATACGTACCGGGCACTCCGTCGATGTCGTCGCTGACGGCTCTAGTGGGCGAGTGCGCGGTGTGGTGCGTGTATACGTACCGGGCACTCCGTCGATGTCATCGCTGACGGCTCGTATGGGTGAGTGCGCGGTGTGGTGCGTGTATACGTACCGGGCACTCCGTCGATGTCGTCGCTGACGGCTCGTATGGGTGAGTGCGCGGTGTGGTGCGTGTATACGTACCGGGCACTCCGTCGATGTCGTCGCTGACGGCTCGTATGGGCGAGTGCGCGGTGTGGTGCGTGTATACGTACCGGGCACTCCGTCGATGTCGTCGCTGACGGCTCGTATGGGCGAGTGCGCGGTGTGGTGCGTGTATACGTACCGGGCACTCCGTCGATGTCGTCGCTGACGGCTCGTATGGGCGAGTGCGCGGTGTGGTGCGTGTATACGTACCGGGCACTCCGTCGATGTCGTCGCTGACGGCTCTAGTGGGCGAGTGCGCGGTGTGGTGCGTGTATACGTACCGGGCACTCCGTCGATGTCATCGCTGACGGCTCGTATGGGTGAGTGCGCGGTGTGGTGCGTGTATACGTACCGGGCACTCCGTCGATGTCGTCGCTGACGGCTCGTATGGGCGAGTGCGCGGTGTGGTGCGTGTATACGTACCGGGCACTCCGTCGATGTCGGCTCGTATGGGCGAGTGCGCGGTGTGGTGCGTGTATACGTACCGGGCACTCCGTCGATGTCGTCGCTGACGGCTCGTATGGGCGAGTGCGCGGTGTGGTGCGTGTATACCTACCGGGCACTCCGTCGATGTCGTCGCTGACGGCTCTAGTGGGCGAGTGCGCGGTGTGGTGCGTGTATACGTACCGGGCACTCCGTCGATGTCATCGCTGACGGCTCGTATGGGTGAGTGCGCGGTGTGGTGCGTGTATACGTACCGGGCACTCCGTCGATGTCGTCGCTGACGGCTCGTATGGGTGAGTGCGCGGTGTGGTGCGTGTATACGTACCGGGCACTCCGTCGATGTCGTCGCTGACGGCTCGTATGGGCGAGTGCGCGGTGTGGTGCGTGTATACGTACCGGGCACTCCGTCGATGTCGTCGCTGACGGCTCGTATGGGCGAGTGCGCGGTGTGGTGCGTGTATACGTACCGGGCACTCCGTCGATGTCGTCGCTGACGGCTCGTATGGGCGAGTGCGCGGTGTGGTGCGTGTATACGTACCGGGCACTCCGTCGATGTCGTCGCTGACGGCTCGTATGGGTGAGTGCGCGGTGTGGTGCGTGTATACGTACCGGGCACTCCGTCGATGTCGTCGCTGACGGCTCGTATGGGCGAGTGCGCGGTGTGGTGCGTGTATACGTACCGGGCACTCCGTCGATGTCGTCGCTGACGGCTCGTATGGGCGAGTGCGCGGTGTGGTGCGTGTATACGTACCGGGCACTCCGTCGATGTCGTCGCTGACGGCTCGTATGGGCGAGTGCGCGGTGTGGTGCGTGTATACGTACCGGGCACTCCGTCGATGTCGTCGCTGACGGCTCGTATGGGTGAGTGCGCGGTGTGGTGCGTGTATACGTACCGGGCACTCCGTCGATGTCGTCGCTGACGGCTCGTATGGGCGAGTGCGCGGTGTGGTGCGTGTATACGTACCGGGCACTCCGTCGATGTCGTCGCTGACGGCTCGTATGGGCGAGTGCGCGGTGTGGTGCGTGTATACGTACCGGGCACTCCGTCGATGTCATCGCTGACGGCTCGTATGGGTGAGTGCGCGGTGTGGTGCGTGTATACGTACCGGGCACTCCGTCGATGTCGTCGCTGACGGCTCGTATGGGCGAGTGCGCGGTGTGGTGCGTGTATACGTACCGGGCACTCCGTCGATGTCGTCGCTGACGGCTCGTATGGGTGAGTGCGCGGTGTGGTGCGTGTATACGTACCGGGCACTCCGTCGATGTCGTCGCTGACGGCTCGTATGGGCGAGTGCGCGGTGTGGTGCGTGTATACGTACCGGGCACTCCGTCGATGTCGTCGCTGACGGCTCGTATGGGCGAGTGCGCGGTGTGGTGCGTGTATACGTACCGGGCACTCCGTTGATGTCGTCGCTGACGGCTCTAATGGGCGAGTGCGCGGTGTGGTGCGTGTATACGTACCGGGCACTCCGTCGATGTCATCGCTGACGGCTCGTATGGGCGAGTGCGCGGTGTGGTGCGTGTATACGTACCGGGCACTCCGTCGATGTCGTCGCTGACGGCTCGTATGGGCGAGTGCGCGGTGTGGTGCGTGTATACGTACCGGGCACTCCGTCGATGTCGTCGCTGACGGCTCGTATGGGCGAGTGCGCGGTGTGGTGCGTGTATACGTACCGGGCACTCCGTCGATGTCGTCGCTGACGGCTCGTATGGGTGAGTGCGCGGTGTGGTGCGTGTATACGTACCGGGCACTCCGTCGATGTCGTCGCTGACGGCTCGTATGGGCGAGTGCGCGGTGTGGTGCGTGTATACGTACCGGGCACTCCGTCGATGTCGTCGCTGACGGCTCGTATGGGCGAGTGCGCGGTGTGGTGCGTGTATACGTACCGGGCACTCCGTCGATGTCGTCGCTGACGGCTCTAGTGGGCGAGTGCGCGGTGTGGTGCGTGTATACGTACCGGGCACTCCGTCGATGTCATCGCTGACGGCTCGTATGGGTGAGTGCGCGGTGTGGTGCGTGTATACGTACCGGGCACTCCGTCGATGTCGTCGCTGACGGCTCGTATGGGTGAGTGCGCGGTGTGGTGCGTGTATACGTACCGGGCACTCCGTCGATGTCGTCGCTGACGGCTCTAGTGGGCGAGTGCGCGGTGTGGTGCGTGTATACGTACCGGGCACTCCGTCGATGTCATCGCTGACGGCTCGTATGGGTGAGTGCGCGGTGTGGTGCGTGTATACGTACCGGGCACTCCGTCGATGTCGTCGCTGACGGCTCGTATGGGCGAGTGCGCGGTGTGGTGCGTGTATACGTACCGGGCACTCCGTCGATGTCGTCGCTGACGGCTCGTATGGGTGAGTGCGCGGTGTGGTGCGTGTATACGTACCGGGCACTCCGTCGATGTCGTCGCTGACGGCTCGTATGGGCGAGTGCGCGGTGTGGTGCGTGTATACGTACCGGGCACTCCGTCGATGTCGTCGCTGACGGCTCGTATGGGCGAGTGCGCGGTGTGGTGCGTGTATACGTACCGGGCACTCCGTCGATGTCGTCGCTGACGGCTCGTATGGGCGAGTGCGCGGTGTGGTGCGTGTATACGTACCGGGCACTCCGTCGATGTCGTCGCTGACGGCTCGTATGGGCGAGTGCGCGGTGTGGTGCGTGTATACCTACCGGGCACTCCGTCGATGTCGTCGCTGACGGCTCTAGTGGGCGAGTGCGCGGTGTGGTGCGTGTATACGTACCGGGCACTCCGTCGATGTCATCGCTGACGGCTCGTATGGGTGAGTGCGCGGTGTGGTGCGTGTATACGTACCGGGCACTCCGTCGATGTCGTCGCTGACGGCTCGTATGGGTGAGTGCGCGGTGTGGTGCGTGTATACGTACCGGGCACTCCGTCGATGTCGTCGCTGACGGCTCGTATGGGCGAGTGCGCGGTGTGGTGCGTGTATACGTACCGGGCACTCCGTCGATGTCGTCGCTGACGGCTCGTATGGGCGAGTGCGCGGTGTGGTGCGTGTATACGTACCGGGCACTCCGTCGATGTCGTCGCTGACGGCTCGTATGGGCGAGTGCGCGGTGTGGTGCGTGTATACGTACCGGGCACTCCGTCGATGTCGTCGCTGACGGCTCGTATGGGCGAGTGCGCGGTGTGGTGCGTGTATACGTACCGGGCACTCCGTCGATGTCGTCGCTGACGGCTCGTATGGGCGAGTGCGCGGTGTGGTGCGTGTATACGTACCGGGCACTCCGTCGATGTCGTCGCTGACGGCTCGTATGGGTGAGTGCGCGGTGTGGTGCGTGTATACGTACCGGGCACTCCGTCGATGTCGTCGCTGACGGCTCGTATGGGCGAGTGCGCGGTGTGGTGCGTGTATACGTACCGGGCACTCCGTCGATGTCGTCGCTGACGGCTCGTATGGGCGAGTGCGCGGTGTGGTGCGTGTATACGTACCGGGCACTCCGTCGATGTCGTCGCTGACGGCTCGTATGGGCGAGTGCGCGGTGTGGTGCGTGTATACGTACCGGGCACTCCGTCGATGTCGTCGCTGACGGCTCGTATGGGTGAGTGCGCGGTGTGGTGCGTGTATACGTACCGGGCACTCCGTCGATGTCGTCGCTGACGGCTCGTATGGGCGAGTGCGCGGTGTGGTGCGTGTATACGTACCGGGCACTCCGTCGATGTCGTCGCTGACGGCTCGTATGGGCGAGTGCGCGGTGTGGTGCGTGTATACGTACCGGGCACTCCGTCGATGTCATCGCTGACGGCTCGTATGGGTGAGTGCGCGGTGTGGTGCGTGTATACGTACCGGGCACTCCGTCGATGTCGTCGCTGACGGCTCGTATGGGCGAGTGCGCGGTGTGGTGCGTGTATACGTACCGGGCACTCCGTCGATGTCGTCGCTGACGGCTCGTATGGGTGAGTGCGCGGTGTGGTGCGTGTATACGTACCGGGCACTCCGTCGATGTCGTCGCTGACGGCTCGTATGGGCGAGTGCGCGGTGTGGTGCGTGTATACGTACCGGGCACTCCGTCGATGTCGTCGCTGACGGCTCGTATGGGCGAGTGCGCGGTGTGGTGCGTGTATACGTACCGGGCACTCCGTTGATGTCGTCGCTGACGGCTCTAATGGGCGAGTGCGCGGTGTGGTGCGTGTATACGTACCGGGCACTCCGTCGATGTCATCGCTGACGGCTCGTATGGGCGAGTGCGCGGTGTGGTGCGTGTATACGTACCGGGCACTCCGTCGATGTCGTCGCTGACGGCTCGTATGGGCGAGTGCGCGGTGTGGTGCGTGTATACGTACCGGGCACTCCGTCGATGTCGTCGCTGACGGCTCGTATGGGCGAGTGCGCGGTGTGGTGCGTGTATACGTACCGGGCACTCCGTCGATGTCGTCGCTGACGGCTCGTATGGGTGAGTGCGCGGTGTGGTGCGTGTATACGTACCGGGCACTCCGTCGATGTCGTCGCTGACGGCTCGTATGGGCGAGTGCGCGGTGTGGTGCGTGTATACGTACCGGGCACTCCGTCGATGTCGTCGCTGACGGCTCGTATGGGCGAGTGCGCGGTGTGGTGCGTGTATACGTACCGGGCACTCCGTCGATGTCGTCGCTGACGGCTCTAGTGGGCGAGTGCGCGGTGTGGTGCGTGTATACGTACCGGGCACTCCGTCGATGTCATCGCTGACGGCTCGTATGGGTGAGTGCGCGGTGTGGTGCGTGTATACGTACCGGGCACTCCGTCGATGTCGTCGCTGACGGCTCGTATGGGTGAGTGCGCGGTGTGGTGCGTGTATACGTACCGGGCACTCCGTCGATGTCGTCGCTGACGGCTCTAGTGGGCGAGTGCGCGGTGTGGTGCGTGTATACGTACCGGGCACTCCGTCGATGTCATCGCTGACGGCTCGTATGGGTGAGTGCGCGGTGTGGTGCGTGTATACGTACCGGGCACTCCGTCGATGTCGTCGCTGACGGCTCGTATGGGCGAGTGCGCGGTGTGGTGCGTGTATACGTACCGGGCACTCCGTCGATGTCGTCGCTGACGGCTCGTATGGGTGAGTGCGCGGTGTGGTGCGTGTATACGTACCGGGCACTCCGTCGATGTCGTCGCTGACGGCTCGTATGGGCGAGTGCGCGGTGTGGTGCGTGTATACGTACCGGGCACTCCGTCGATGTCGTCGCTGACGGCTCGTATGGGCGAGTGCGCGGTGTGGTGCGTGTATACGTACCGGGCACTCCGTTGATGTCGTCGCTGACGGCTCTAATGGGCGAGTGCGCGGTGTGGTGCGTGTATACGTACCGGGCACTCCGTCGATGTCATCGCTGACGGCTCGTATGGGCGAGTGCGCGGTGTGGTGCGTGTATACGTACCGGGCACTCCGTCGATGTCGTCGCTGACGGCTCGTATGGGTGAGTGCGCGGTGTGGTGCGTGTATACGTACCGGGCACTCCGTCGATGTCATCGCTGACGGCTCGTATGGGTGAGTGCGCGGTGTGGTGCGTGTATACGTACCGGGCACTCCGTCGATGTCGTCGCTGACGGCTCGTATGGGCGAGTGCGCGGTGTGGTGCGTGTATACGTACCGGGCACTCCGTCGATGTCGTCGCTGACGGCTCGTATGGGTGAGTGCGCGGTGTGGTGCGTGTATACGTACCGGGCACTCCGTCGATGTCGTCGCTGACGGCTCGTATGGGCGAGTGCGCGGTGTGGTGCGTGTATACGTACCGGGCACTCCGTCGATGTCGTCGCTGACGGCTCGTATGGGCGAGTGCGCGGTGTGGTGCGTGTATACGTACCGGGCACTCCGTCGATGTCGTCGCTGACGGCTCGTATGGGCGAGTGCGCGGTGTGGTGCGTGTATACGTACCGGGCACTCCGTCGATGTCGTCGCTGACGGCTCGTATGGGCGAGTGCGCGGTGTGGTGCGTGTATACCTACCGGGCACTCCGTCGATGTCGTCGCTGACGGCTCTAGTGGGCGAGTGCGCGGTGTGGTGCGTGTATACGTACCGGGCACTCCGTCGATGTCATCGCTGACGGCTCGTATGGGTGAGTGCGCGGTGTGGTGCGTGTATACGTACCGGGCACTCCGTCGATGTCGTCGCTGACGGCTCGTATGGGTGAGTGCGCGGTGTGGTGCGTGTATACGTACCGGGCACTCCGTCGATGTCGTCGCTGACGGCTCGTATGGGCGAGTGCGCGGTGTGGTGCGTGTATACGTACCGGGCACTCCGTCGATGTCGTCGCTGACGGCTCGTATGGGCGAGTGCGCGGTGTGGTGCGTGTATACGTACCGGGCACTCCGTCGATGTCGTCGCTGACGGCTCGTATGGGCGAGTGCGCGGTGTGGTGCGTGTATACGTACCGGGCACTCCGTCGATGTCGTCGCTGACGGCTCGTATGGGCGAGTGCGCGGTGTGGTGCGTGTATACGTACCGGGCACTCCGTCGATGTCGTCGCTGACGGCTCGTATGGGCGAGTGCGCGGTGTGGTGCGTGTATACGTACCGGGCACTCCGTCGATGTCGTCGCTGACGGCTCGTATGGGCGAGTGCGCGGTGTGGTGCGTGTATACGTACCGGGCACTCCGTCGATGTCGTCGCTGACGGCTCGTATGGGCGAGTGCGCGGTGTGGTGCGTGTATACGTACCGGGCACTCCGTCGATGTCGTCGCTGACGGCTCGTATGGGCGAGTGCGCGGTGTGGTGCGTGTATACGTACCGGGCACTCCGTCGATGTCGTCGCTGACGGCTCGTATGGGTGAGTGCGCGGTGTGGTGCGTGTATACGTACCGGGCACTCCGTCGATGTCGTCGCTGACGGCTCGTATGGGCGAGTGCGCGGTGTGGTGCGTGTATACGTACCGGGCACTCCGTCGATGTCGTCGCTGACGGCTCGTATGGGCGAGTGCGCGGTGTGGTGCGTGTATACGTACCGGGCACTCCGTCGATGTCGTCGCTGACGGCTCGTATGGGCGAGTGCGCGGTGTGGTGCGTGTATACGTACCGGGCACTCCGTCGATGTCGTCGCTGACGGCTCGTATGGGCGAGTGCGCGGTGTGGTGCGTGTATACGTACCGGGCACTCCGTCGATGTCGTCGCTGACGGCTCGTATGGGTGAGTGCGCGGTGTGGTGCGTGTATACGTACCGGGCACTCCGTCGATGTCGTCGCTGACGGCTCGTATGGGCGAGTGCGCGGTGTGGTGCGTGTATACGTACCGGGCACTCCGTCGATGTCGTCGCTGACGGCTCGTATGGGCGAGTGCGCGGTGTGGTGCGTGTATACGTACCGGGCACTCCGTCGATGTCGTCGCTGACGGCTCTAGTGGGCGAGTGCGCGGTGTGGTGCGTGTATACGTACCGGGCACTCCGTCGATGTCATCGCTGACGGCTCGTATGGGTGAGTGCGCGGTGTGGTGCGTGTATACGTACCGGGCACTCCGTCGATGTCGTCGCTGACGGCTCGTATGGGCGAGTGCGCGGTGTGGTGCGTGTATACGTACCGGGCACTCCGTCGATGTCGTCGCTGACGGCTCGTATGGGTGAGTGCGCGGTGTGGTGCGTGTATACGTACCGGGCACTCCGTCGATGTCGTCGCTGACGGCTCGTATGGGCGAGTGCGCGGTGTGGTGCGTGTATACGTACCGGGCACTCCGTCGATGTCGTCGCTGACGGCTCGTATGGGCGAGTGCGCGGTGTGGTGCGTGTATACGTACCGGGCACTCCGTCGATGTCGTCGCTGACGGCTCGTATGGGCGAGTGCGCGGTGTGGTGCGTGTATACGTACCGGGCACTCCGTCGATGTCGTCGCTGACGGCTCGTATGGGCGAGTGCGCGGTGTGGTGCGCGGCGAGACGACGTAGGGCGGCCCCGTCGAGCGCGCCGCCGGACCACGACTCCTCGGAGGCCGACGAGCGCGCCGGCGACCCGGCCTCCGACCCGCCGCCCCCTCCCCCGCCCAGCTCCAGGCCCGCCAGACCCACGCCCGACTTCTCCTGAGCAACATTCTTCTGATTAAGCTTCTAATGTCAAGAATCAGATCGGTTGTAAGCGCATCGACGAGTCGCGACAATATGCATCGCTGCGCTATGTGATAGTATATTTTATCATATCATTTAGTATAGCGATGCGTAGTCATATTTTCTTTTTAAAAAATACTGCTTTTTTATTGTGCTTTATGTATTATTTACTTTCATAATTATGTTAGCCTTTATTCTCATTATTTCTACAAATGAATTTTTATTCTTTAAATCTGCTAGACATTACGCCCAAGTGACTTTTTATTCTTTCTTAGTTTTATGACTTTATAGGAAGTTAAGACAGTCATTCCAAAATATTTCTTATTTTTAAAAAAAATCAGGTTTATTGAAGTTATGATTCAATTCGTCTTACCTTACTATCTTGGCCCAGAAATACATCGTTGATATGCATCAGGAAATCAGTGGGATACACGGCCCAGTCAGCCCATGCTTGCAAGGTACGAATAACGCGCGCTCTGAACCCTTCGGCCTGCAGCCGCGAGGTCATACGGGACAGCGCCAGGTTACACTGACGCATTATTTCAACAAGACGCTGTTGGAATCTAAAATATAATAATGTAACTGACATTTTATTGAAATACTTTAGAGTATCTTGTGATGCTTATTCAATAGCATCCATAAATAATAATGATATTCATTTTTACCCCATATTTTTATTTTTTTTCTTAAAGCTTTTAATAACTTTAAATTTTATTTGCTTTATATTTATGTCTTGTCTGGGTGTAATTTATCTTTAATATTGTAAAGAAATATCACGAGATAAGGGTTAGATAGGGGCGACAGTCGGTTTGACCGTACAAATTCTAGATAAGTTCTCATAATAATGCATTTTGGCACAGAGCAATGAACCTTATCACAATGAACATAAGGTCGAATATGGATTGATTATTTCAAATGTTTCTGTGGCAATTGGAATTTTCGAGAATGAACGAGTACCCATGGCGTTTTATATAAAAAGGCGCTTAATCGAACGCATTTTATTTCAGTTTGAGCTACAGTGCGATAAATATCTATACGATGATATAAGTGATTAACCCAGCGGCCGCGGCGAGCATTACGGACGATTGTTGTTTGTTATATAAAGGTTTTGAGAGGGTTTATAATAAAGATACTTGTAGTCGTCATAAGTCTTATTTTTAAATTAATCAAACCTTAGCACATAACAATATATCATGTGTTTTTTAAATGCTGTATGAGCAGACCCATTTGTAGTAGTTAACGAAATCAGCTTACATCAACGTATTTGTATTGCACTCATGTTACATTTACTTACTTTAAACACATAATTTTATACATTATTCATTAGCAATAAAATCATCATTCGGGTAAGTTGTCTACTCATTTATCAAACAAACTATCAGTAATGTTAGGGAAACCGCCCCTATATTAATGGTCCTTCGAACTTTTAAGAAGACCTTACATTAATGGTCCTTCGAGCTATTAAGAAGATTTTACAACAATAGTCCTTCGAGCTTTTAAGAAGACCTTACAATAATAGTCCTTCGAGTGTAATAGTAACACGGGACTACAACGCGAGTGTTCGATCAAGAATATTTCGTGCTTTCGGTTACGGTTCTATCAGCGCACCTGTGGACACTGGCAGCGTCACTTCTCGCTAGGAGCAACCCCAGGAGTAAGCACAGACATTCCAGAAACCAGTGACAGTCGGTTTTGTGGCACAAATTCTAGATAAGTTTTAATAATAAATTGTGGCGCAGAACAATGAACCTTACTATGGTAAACATAAGGTCGAGTATGAAATTTATTTTTGCGCAGTTGACTTGTTTACATTTCTTGAAAACGATCATGTTAATAAGTTCTTCTGGAGGCCTTGTTAGAAAAAAGTTATCAAAGACAATTACAACAATTATGATGATGATGTTTTCCTAGCTGATTTCGGCCACGACAGTCAATCTTAACGGAGACCAGTTGTCTAAAATAGTGACGTCATTAGTTTGTATTTAGTACATTTTTCATGCAAAGTGATCATTTTGACAGATGATAAAAGTATGTAACTAATTTGATTAAGGGGTCCCACACATAACTGCGATGCGATGCGGCGTCGCACGATGCGAATCCGATCGGAAGTTCTTGCGGAGGTTCATGCGAGCTCGCAGATATTGCGATATGTTGTGTCATGTACCCTATGTATTGTATGGAGGTGTTACTCACGCGTTCCTGTAGGCGCTGGCGTTGGTGAGCTTGGCGCCCGCGTTGTGCAGGATGTCGGAGAGCAGGTAGAGGCGCGCGACGCGCTTGGCGGGCGCGGTGCCGTCGCCGGCCAGCGCCTCGGCCACGCACTGCGCCACCTCGCCCGCCGCCTCCGCGTGCTCCAGGCACCACGCCATGGCCGCGCCCACGGACGCGCGCGTCGGCGCCAGCCCGCGGATCAGCTCCTCCAGCCGGTCGCGCTGGCTGCAACACACACCACACACCACACACTAAGCCGAGTCTCCACCGAACAAAAAGTTGGCAACTCTTGTGTTGGCAACAAAAATTTACAACAAATGTTGGGAACCGTGTTTCTGTTTTTGGTGGTAAACATCAAAAGAATACGCTTTTTGCAAATATTTATTGACTCTCTGGAGACGCTTAGTTGGAATGTTTTTCAAATTGTTGACGACTCGGTGTAGACACAATGGAAACAAAAGTTGGCGATTTTCTAAAGAGTTGCAAACAGTTGGAAACACTGAAATTGCCAACAATTTCGGTGGATACGCGCCTTTACATACACGCTGGCTGACAACACACATACTACGAGAGCTCACTGCACAAATACTATCTTCCTCGACTATATACCACATTCTCCTATAAAATTATAAAGAGGGCAATATAGTACCCGGGTTGACAATTAAAATGTGCTCGCTAATATTTTAAATTAAATTATTAATGATTAACACAAAACAGTGTCGCAGGAGACCCAGTTTAACAGCATATACTAACTTATTTGATAATGTTCCTCTTATATTTTCCTTGGCGTCCTCTTCCTCCACGAGTTCATCGGGCATTCCTGCTGTGTACAAGTTCATGACAGGCGGCCGCCATACTGATCCACCTACACAAACGCAAAACAAAATTTATATTTACTTGCTTTTAAGATCACTGTTCTTTTTTGACGTGATAACGTCTTATAAATTGATGAACGTTGCATGCATGAAAAAGCATGACTCATTGTCACATTACGCCTGAACCGAGCGTGCAAGCGAGAGCGCGGAACTAGCGATAGAGATGCACGTGAGGCCTTTATAGACAACAATTTTTTTATCGTATGATAATAAAAATGAGTTTTAAATTCTTCTTGAATTATTAGATTTTACTACGTCAATTATTTTTTTGATGTAAACATTTAATTCAGAAGTAGCCATGCTGTTGATATAGCGAGGCATCGCCATGATAAGTGATAATATGTATATTTAACATTTAATGCAGTGTGGCGACGCGTCACCATTAGTAAGTTACTCACAAGCTGATTCATCCAAGTTATTATACACTTTTTTTAAAGCATCAAAATATTTTAAAAATACCTTTAAACATCCGAAAGTCTTCCAACGCCCACTGCTTGGGGGAATCCCCCTGCAGCATGGAGAACAACTTCCACCTGTAGTAGACGTGCGCAGGCGACTGGTTCTCGAACAGGAACCGGAAGAACGGGTTGTTGATCTCCTTGTTCATTATGATCGCCTCGAACATAGGACCCTCGCGGATCACGAACTCCACCATACGGTGGATGAGCATTAGAATATTTCTGTAATAATTACATGTATTTGTAACACTTATTATATATAGACATCTGGGTCGAGTATTGGCGCGAATTGACACAAAAGTATGTTTTAAAGACGTTAAAATAATTTTGTATTACTTTTTCCTCGCAGTTTTGTTCGTATCGATGTGATTCGAATTCATTATGGTCCGTTGAGTATTTAACACATGGAAATGTTGCAAGTAAACAAACCTACTTTGGCATTTACATTAGTACATCGGTCAAAATGTTTCAAACAAACAAATATCTAGTCCATCCATGGAGTATTAATTAGTTAAACAAAATAAATATTACTCTATTCTCTCTATTTTTTTAAATATTAAGTAATTAACTTCAACCTTAAGTTTAAGGTGAAGATAATAAATTACAGCACATACCTTTCTGTTGGTACCACAACTTTTACTATTGACTGTGATAGAATCTGGAATGAAAGTAGTAAGTAGGATGAATTCAACGATCATATTTATGTGGTCTTTTGTGTGGTGACAGTTTAAGAATACAGAGCATCACCACCCCTTTTCATCCCATGGGTGTCATAAGATTTGATTAAGTGACAAACTTTCAGTCCAAGGAGGGTGTAGTGGGGCCGACGATATGTTTAAGTAATGAGTAGTTAGAGGGTTACGTCAGAGGGCCGGGGTCAGTGACGAGTAACGAACTCATTCTCTGATCTTCGACTATAGGCTAAAGCCGAGTCTCCACAGAACAAAAGTTGTCAACTTTTGTGTTGTCAACACATATTGGTGATAAAAGTTTCTGTAAAGCCGAGTCTCCATCGAACAAAATTTAGCAACTTTTGTGTTGTCAACATTTTTGTATTGTCAAATTTCGGTGGAGACGCGCCTTTAATGGCTTCTCCTGCTAGCAGGACAACAGCACTGCATAGAGAAGGAAACTTGGAACAAGCCCTATACCACCCCATCTGGCCAGTGTGGTGTCCACCACCCCATCTGGCCAGTGTGGTGTCCTAAGGAGAGGATTATGTTCAGCAGTGGACTGTTGAAGGATGTTGAAGATGATTGATGAAGGTCATACACTAGTAAAAGAGTACAATAGAAAAATTTGAGAATGTGGAAAAATTATGTTTGCTATCACAATTTTTTACCAATATATTGTGTGAAAGATAACAAATAGTGTAAGTACCTTATCGTAAAGAGTTTTATCATCAGGGTCGTTAGGGTAGTAGTCTCCGAGACGGACGCGTGGTATCTATATAGAAAAAGAAATTATTACCATCTCAACTTAATTAAATGTGCATAGACTTAATGTAATTACAATATTGATACTATTTGACATTTTACATATAAAGGGTAATAATAGTAGATTAGTAGCCAAGGGCTGTAAGGCATCAATTGCAGCCCGAGATATTGCAGTTCGAGGGTGCAATTGGTGCTAACACCCGAGCTAACTATTCTGCTTTACATCTCGATTGTGAGGTAAGAATAAAACATTTTAAAGTAAAAGTTTTCTATTCCCGCCTTTTTTCATTAAAAATAATCAAGTAAAGAACTTTTTAATTATTTTTTTCAAGGACGAAATTGAGCTACGCCGTTCGATATTTAAAATTGATGACTATTATACGAAGACAAGGCTGAATAGCAAAGTGACCTCTTTGGTCATTGGGCTGAATGCATGATGTCTATTGCCAGTATGATGGTTAGATGTACGCGAACTTTTTGAAAGAAAGAAGTGTTTTTTTAATTACTTACCGCCCTAGGGCTTTTCTAGTTACATTATTACCCTAGAGCGCTAATTAGGCACCTACAAGCCCCATTTGGAGGTAATAAGAACCTACTTACCGAACATGACAGATGTAAATAGTATTATAATCATGTAGCATGCACTATTTTACTCTTACAGTGTGTTTAGTAAAATGCTGTAGGCATTAAGATATGGCCATGAATAAAGTACCTTATGTACGAGGTGTTTGGGCGGTTGTGCGTTGAAAGGCAGTCCGGAGGCGGGTGGCGGCTTGCTCGGGGTCTGCAGCGCGGGCGGGATGTAGATGGGCACGGGCGGGATCACCACGGCCTTGCCCCAGCCCAGTTTCATTTCGTAGCTCATTATCTCTTTACCTGAACGTAAAGCAAATCACATTAGAGAAGTTTTAATTCAGTCAATAATTTATGAACTATTTGAAAGTGATATAGAAGTCTTATGCAGTTTTGATATCTGGTTGAACTGGTAGCTGACCCCAAATAATCTTGAGGTTAATGAAGGCTAGGAAGAAGAGCTGCTGTTGCCGCACGAGTAAGGAACTGGTGTGTCCTGGAAGAGGTTGAGACGCTCTCGGATCACCTGTATATCCGATTTGAGCTCTCCCGGTCCCAGGGCCCCAGTAGGGGTCACACGGCGCGGCATCCTTTCCGCTTTCCGCGGTGGGCTGTTGCCAAGCTGGACAGGGACCTACTAGAGGAGGCGGCCATTATTCATTCTTGGCTGTCTCCGCAGGCCCCGACCGAGGAGGTCGGCGTGGACCTGGGGGCTGGCCGTTTTCGCGATGCGATTACGCAGATTTGCGATACGGCCATGCCCCGCATCCAAGGTCGTCTGCCTCCGCGGAAGGAGGTCTACTGGTGGTCCCAGGAGTTGGCGGACCTCCGTGCGGCTTGTACTCGTGCCCGGAGGTCCTACACTCGCAGCAGGCGACGTCACCGTGGAGACGGTGGCGGGGACCAGCTTCATGAGGAGTACCGCGAAGCACGGAAAACTCTGAAGCTGGCCATTTGCCGCGCCAAAGAGGTAAAGAGAAAGGAGATGCTGGAGAGTCTCGATCGTGACCCCTGGGGTCGCCCATACCGTGCGGTGCGTCAGAAGCTCCGCACGTTGGGCCCCCCCCTTACCGAGACTCTCCAGCCCAGCTTCCTGCAGGAAGTGGTCGAGGGCCTCTTCCCGCAGCGGGCGGAGCACACACCCCCGTCGATGGCCTACGAGGTCGGAGATGACGGGGGTAGAGAGGACGATGTGCCGCCCGTTAGGGAATCGGAGGTTGGGGCGGCTGTTCTGCGGATTCGTTCCAAGAACACCGCCCCCGGGCCGGACGGGGTACCAGCCCGAGTGATGGCCCGAGCCCTCGACCATATGTCAGACCGCCTCAGGGAAGTGTTGGATGCTAGCCTGGCGTCCGGACGCTTCCCTGAGTGCTGGAAAAGCGGGAAGCTGGTCCTATTGAGGAAGCCGGGACGGCCTGCCGATTCGGTCGCGGCCTATAGGCCCATCGTGTTGCTGGACGAGGCGGGTAAACTTTTTGAGAGGATACTCTCTGCCCGCATCGTCCGGCACCTCTGCGAGGTGGGGCCCGACCTGTCGGACGCCCAATTCGGATTCCGGGAGGGGCGTTCGACGGTCGATGCCGTGATGCGCCTTAGGGCCGTGACCGAAGAGGCAGTGAGCTGTGGCGGCGTAGTGTTGGCGGTGTCCTTGGACATCGCCAACGCCTTCAATAGTCTGCCATTTAGCTGCATCAGGGAAGCACTCCACTACCACGGAGTGCCAGAGTACCTGAGGCGGCTAGTGGCAGACTATCTAGAGGAGCGTACCGTCGTGTACGAGGATCGAGAGGGCGTCTTGAGACGGCGACCCATGTCGTGCGGCGTTCCGCAGGGGTCTGTCCTTGGACCACTCCTGTGGAACGTGGGGTACGACTGGGTCCTGCGAGGTCGTCTCCCCCCCGGGCTGGGCGTAATTTGTTACGCCGATGACACATTGGTCACAGCCCGGGGAGCGAACTTCCAAGAGGCGGCGTGCCTGGCCACCAGGGGAGTTTCTCTGGTGGTTGGGCGCATCGAGGCACTGGGATTACGGGTGGCCCTGGACAAGACGGAGGCCCTATTGTTCCATGGGCCCCGTCGTGGTCCACCCGCCGGCGCCTCAATAGAGGTCAACTCGGTCCTCGTACCGGTTCGGGCCCAGATGAGGTATCTGGGCCTGATCCTCGACGGTAGGTGGCTCTTCGACGAGCACTTCCGACAGCTTGGTCCCAAGCTGGTCGATGCTGCCTCCGCCCTTGGGCGACTTTTGCCCAATCTGGGTGGAGCCAGCGTCGCAACGCGACACCTCTACACGGGGGTGGTCCGGTCGATGGCGCTGAACGGTGCACCGGTGTGGGTGGCGGCTCTGACTGCCCTAAATAAGGCTCGCCTCTGGCGGCCTCAGAGGGTACTGGCAGTCAGAGCCATACGCGGATACCGCACGGTGTCGACCGAGGCGGCGTGCGCCCTGGCCGGAACACCCCCGTGGGATTTGGAGGCGGAAGTGCTCGCCGAAGTTTATCGACGGGTGGCTGAATATCGGGCGGAGTATGGCTATCGCCCTCCGCCCGAAGAGGTACGCGACTGGCGTGAAGCCGCCCGTCGAGCCACGATGGCTAGATGGTCGTTCCGGCTGGAGACTCCACGCGCTGGCTTTGCCGCCGTGGAGGCTCTCCAGCCGGTCATCCTCGAGTGGGCAGGGCGGCAGCACGGGACCCTTTCCTTCCGACTGACGCAGGTTCTTTCCGGGCATGGTTGCTTCGGGAAGTACCTGCACTCGGCCCGAACCGGTACGAGGACCGAGTTGACCTCTATTGAGGCGCCGGCGGGTGGACCACGACGGGGCCCATGGAACAATAGGGCCTCCGTCTTGTCCAGGGCCACCCGTAATCCCAGTGCCTCGATGCGCCCAACCACCAGAGAAACTCCCCTGGTGGCCAGGCACGACGCCTCTTGGAAGTTCGCTCCCCGGGCTGTGACCAATGTGTCATCGGCGTAACAAATTACGCCCAGCCCGGGGGGGAGACGACCTCGCAGGACCCAGTCGTACCCCACGTTCCACAGGAGTGGTCCAAGGACAGACCCCTGCGGAACGCCGCACGACATGGGTCGCCGTCTCAAGACGCCCTCTCGATCCTCGTACACGACGGTACGCTCCTCTAGATAGTCTGCCACTAGCCGCCTCAGGTACTCTGGCACTCCGTGGTAGTGGAGTGCTTCCCTGATGCAGCTAAATGGCAGACTATTGAAGGCGTTGGCGATGTCCAAGGACACCGCCAACACTACGCCGCCACAGCTCACTGCCTCTTCGGTCACGGCCCTAAGGCGCATCACGGCATCGACCGTCGAACGCCCCTCCCGGAATCCGAATTGGGCGTCCGACAGGTCGGGCCCCACCTCGCAGAGGTGCCGGACGATGCGGGCAGAGAGTATCCTCTCAAAAAGTTTACCCGCCTCGTCCAGCAACACGATGGGCCTATAGGCCGCGACCGAATCGGCAGGCCGTCCCGGCTTACTCAATAGGACCAGCTTCCCGCTTTTCCAGCACTCAGGGAAGCGTCCGGACGCCAGGCTAGCATCCAACACTTCCCTGAGGCGGTCTGACATATGGTCGAGGGCTCGGGCCATCACTCGGGCTGGTACCCCGTCCGGCCCGGGGGCGGTGTTCTTGGAACGAATCCGCAGAACAGCCGCCCCAACCTCCGATTCCCTAACGGGCGGCACATCGTCCTCTCTACCCCCGTCATCTCCGACCTCGTAGGCCATCGACGGGGGTGTGTGCTCCGCCCGCTGCGGGAAGAGGCCCTCGACCACTTCCTGCAGGAAGCTGGGCTGGAGAGTCTCGGTAAGGGGGGGGGCCAACGTGCGGAGCTTCTGACGCACCGCACGGTATGGGCGACCCCAGGGGTCACGATCGAGACTCTCCAGCATCTCCTTTCTCTTTACCTCTTTGGCGCGGCAAATTGCCAGCTTCCAGTCATCGGAGGAGATCTCTCGCTACCGGCCGTCATACGCTCCATGGCCGGTAGCGACAGCAGTTTTACCGCGGTCGCAACCTTCTGCGAAGACGTAATCTCGCAGAAGGAGGTGGCGGAGAAGGCCCGGGAGGATGATATCCACTCGGACCCAATCCGCCGCGGACGGGCTTTCCCTTCCATCCGCTCTAGTGGCCTCCCGCGAGGAGGCGACGTTACGCGTGTGCCGTACGTCGCCTAAATTGAGATTTTAACAGCTGACGGTGCCCGCTACTGTGCGGGCAAGCGCTGGGAGGGGTCCGGACGTGTTAATAACTGCAGTTCCCGGATTCCTCCCTTCACAGGCGCAGAGTGGCACACCGTGTGGTTTTAGTCGGTTCGAGTCCGACACACCGCCCCGCCGCAAGCCCCGGTGGGGTGACGGTCCGAGGGGATTTCCACACGTAAAAAAAAAAAAAAAAGGCTAGGAAGAAGAGATTATTTTAAAAACACTATTCAGTAGGATAAACTTTATAATATAATAGCGAAGTACTACTAAAGGAAAGATTTTCTTTATTCGTACTCTGCTCCTAGATTCATCAACTTCCAACTATAAAACTTTATCCACCACAATCTTCTTATTTTTCCATATCGCATGTCCCACATAAAAGTTTCTTTAAAATATTTTACTCATCTCTCCACATCACATGTCCAAACCAAAATCAATTCCTCCTCAACTTTTCATCCACTGATACCATTTTCACAATCCCTATAATTCCTCATCTTGACACATTTTACAAAGTATCATATTTCATAAAAAAAAGGTTCAAATTAAATATCCATATTACCATTAATACATCTAAGTGCTCTCTCGCCATCCTTCCTCGACATGAATGCCACGAAACCACAATTCCGTCCGCGCGCCTTCTCCTCGTCTGAACGCGGCCACATGATCTTGATACTTGCTAGAGGGCCGTACCGACCGAATATCTCCATCAACTGTTGTTCTGTTATCTATAAGAAATGTTTTTTTTAAACAAGATTCATTTATCTTACTTTAAAAGGCTAATTAAAAATTTAAATAATTTTAAAGTGATGGATTAGATTTGGAAAATTTGTGATGACAGTTGGAACTGTAAAAGGATTACAAAATAATTTACTAATTGTGATTTGTCCACTTTTTTTTATTCTGATGTTTTAATTTACTATTGCCAATCTGTATGTAACTACGATATTTTATACGACGACTACTAACTGCCTCGTTGGTCTACCAGCGGTTGACGTATGCGACTGCCAACGGATCTCAGGTTCAAATCCCGGGTCAGACCAAAAACTTTTATATATGCTTAATAACAGCTCGGAGTTTGGAAGTTGGGTATTAGCACCTGTGCCTGTAAAGCCCACACCCCAGTCGTGTCAGATAGCATTCCCATCGAATTGTAAGAGTGAGCTAACAGAGAGTGCACCTGTGTTTGCGCATACACTTGTGAACTTTAATATTTCCTGCATAGTTGGGTGGTCTCCATTGAGGCTGCCCACCGTGGCCGAAATCGGCTAAGAGAACATCATCAACTACAAGTTTCTTGTATTCTCATGTATCAATATGAGTTTTCATAATGTAGCATTTATTTGCACTCCTAATTTATTGGCAATTGCAATCACATTTGATATTTATTCCAAATTAAACCTCGTTTCCTCTCTCTCGAAAAGAGGTCTGGGAATTTGTAACTTGCTGGTGGAATTATCTGAATAAGACTATGCACATGAATATTTCAATGGTCTATATGAACTCTGGCAATATTTAAGTTTCTTACTTTTTTATATAGGTAAACAGAAACATAATCAATCTATCTACTTTACATTATTACAGATGTAAATTATTGAAAAGAATAGTGTGGATGTGGTTATTCTATAACGATAATTTTGATTAAAATATAAAAATGAAATGCAATGGATGCAAAAAGCAGTGGACTGCGATAGGCTCATGATGACGTACAAAGTAAATATTGCTAAAATTGATTTTTTTATGTAATAGGCGGGCAAACGAGCAGACGTATCGCCTGATGGTAAGCGATTACCGCCGCCCATGTACACCTGCAACAACAGAAGCGTCACAAGTGCGTTACCGGCCTTTTGGGGAATGGGGGGGAGGTAGGGGTAGGGGGATTGGGGTATGGGACTCCGTTATCCTCACTCACTCGGTGAAACACAGCGCAAGCACTATTTCACACCGGTTTTCTGTGAGGCCGTGGTATCACTCCGGTCGAGCCGGCCCATTAATGCTGAAGCGTAACAATTTTGTGAATAGGCCTTGAATTTTATACTTATGAATGTATTAGAAGCCAGGAGCTTAGGGACACTTACCTTAGGATTCAAATTGCCAAGATACAGATTCGTAGTATTAGGATCCCCTGTGTCATAAGATCCAACATCAGGTATAGCATCTAACGCAAGCTCCACTCCCGGAACTCCGCGTTCTCTTAATACATTCTTGTATTTGTGGCGCTCGGATCGTTCCTCTTGAATCCTGGTAGAAAAGAAAGTTTATGAGCAATATGTCTAAGTTTAAGTAAGGAATTTATTTATTTATACTCTCGATTGTCATGACTTGATGAAACTTGTTATAATACATTCTAGAATTAAACTCATTTGTACCTATTTTAATTAACTTTAATCCTCACTGGTTTGACTCTATGGCATTATCAAAGGTTACTAGCCTTTTAGTGTAAGTGACTTTAATTCTAGAAGGACTTAATTACTTCCAAGTGTGATGTCCACATTATACCTATACACAACTAGCTGACCCACACAACCTCGTTCACGTCTACTATTGCCCGTTCATTTGTTACAAAAAATGTGATAAATGAAGAACTGCTTGACCGATTTTGTGCAAACTTCACATAAACCATCTACTAAATAGTCCGAACAAACCCTAAACATTTGGTTTGTATAGGTGAGCCCGTTCTTGAGTTATAAAATTACAACGAAAAGTGGCATTTATTTTTATATAATAAAATAATATAATATTATTGATGTATATTTGCTAGTTAGAATCAGCAAGATAACCAAATGTATCAATTCACTGTACTATCTTTACATAAAACATTATTTGCCGTGACTGATTCATAAAAGCAGAGCCTTAACTGTTGAGGCCATAAATAATAATAATAATAATATATCGCTTTATTGTACACCAGATAATGCTATGCTTAATGCTAGGTCAGTATCAGTACAAATGGCGGCCTTATCGCCATAAGAGCAATCTCTTCCAGGCAACCATGGGGTGGAAGTAAGTACAGGATGTATAGGGTAGTGTCTGGTGTATTAGAGAGTAGTTTGGAAAAGGAAAATACAGAAGTGTAAATATATATAAATAAAAATTATTATTATTAGTGACACATAGTATGTATGAGGAATAAATACAAATGTCGGTATAAATAAATATATTAAGCGAAATTCATACAATAGATGTTACACACGTACTGATATTAGATACTGTGACCTAATTGACTGCAATAACAGTTAATTATGGAATATTGATGTCTCCCAAGTAATGCTCCTTCACCAGCCTCTTAAAGGAAGAAATTGTTTGTGCACGTCTGATTACGACTGGTAGGGCGTTCCACAATCGTACCGCTTGGACAGAGAAGGATTGGTCTAAGAATTTGGTAGAGTGTCCAGGCATTTTCAATTTCAGGTTTTCTGACGATCTCAACAATTTGGTATGTGAATCATGTAGAAAGGTAAACCGCAATTTAAGGTAAAGTGGAGTAGAAGGATTGAAAAGAATATTATAAAGAAGAGAAAGAATATGAGCATTCCGGCGAAGTCGGAGGGGTAACCACTTAAGCTGTTTACGATATTCGGAGACATGGTCATATTTGCGTAATCCAAATATGAATCTTATACAGAGATTTTGGAGTCTTTCAAGCTTATTCAGTTGGTCTTGAGTGAGATCTAGATAACTGGCATCAGCATAATCAAGGATGGGGAAAAGAAGAGATTGTGTAAGAGCAATCTTGGTCGATATAGGAAGAAAATTGCGTAGTCTGCGCAAAGACCCTGCAGCGGCAAACATTTTACGGCTTAGCTCTTATAGTTGAAAACTCCAGGATAAGGTACTGTCGATGTAAATCCCCAAGTTCTTCACTTTGTCACTGAACGGAATAAGTGTATTATTGCAAGTGATTTGCGGCAAGTTTGTGAAGTCAACTTTGGTGATCATTCGCGAGCTTCCAAGGATAATGACTTGGGTCTTAGATGGGTTGATTTTCAGACCATGGCAGTTGCTCCACTTACATATTTTGTCCAGGTCAGCATTTATGGTATCAACAGCATCAGCCAGATTAACTGGTGATGCCCGGGTGTAAATTTTGAGATAATCCGCGTATAGGTGGTAGGAGGTAGACAGATCATTAGTGATTGTGTTGATAAAGACAGAGAAGAGTAGAGGAGAGAGCACGCCGCCCTGCGGTACGCCGGTTGTAGTACTACACCAAGAAGAAACAGTGTTTTCGATACTTATACGCTGCCGGCGACCAGACAGGTAGTTGTGAAACCAGTCAATTGCGGTTGGAGATATGTTAAGAGAGCGCAGTATACACAGTAGAACGTCGAAGTCAACGGTGTTAAATGCATTGCTGAAATCCAGAAGAGTTAATACGGTAACTTCACCGCTCTCCATAGAGGATCTGAGGTCCTCCGTAATGTGGACTAGGGTAGTAGTGGTGCTGTGTCCGGGTCGAAAGCCGGACTGGAGAGGATTTAGGAGCAGGTTTCTGGATAGGAAATTCGAAAGTTGAATATGGATAAGACGTTCAAGAACTTTGGAGAGAAATGGGAGAATGGAAATGGGACCGTAATCGCCGAAAGAATCTGGGTTTTCTTTTTGGGGATAGGTATAATTTAAGCATCCTTCCAATTCTTTGGGTACAGATTATAGGAGATTGAATAGTTTAGGATATGACAAATGACAGGGAGAATTTCGTCAAGGATTGGGAGGATCATATTACGGCTTAGACAGTCAGAACCTACCGCATTCGGACTAATAGATACTACGCTCTTCCTAACATCACAATCAGAAAATTGACTGAAGACAAAAGGAGAACAGTCAGGAGCTGGGGCAGAAGTAAGATAGTAAGCATAAACTTTGGCAGGTGATTCTTTTTCTGTTGTAAGTAGCCTTTAAGAAAGGATTTCATTGCTAATTCTTCCTAAAAGTGTAAAAAAAAAGTACATATAAAAGGTTACATAGCCTGCGAATAATACTGCAGGCAACAACTATAAAATACGTGGCACAAAGCTTAACTTTCAACTTACTGTCTAAGTTCTTCCTTAAAAAGCTCTAAATTACTCTTTTTCTTGTCCTGTCCCTTTTTATTCTTTGGGTTAGGTCTACCTGGTGGCTCAGGTCTTTGCACAAGGTTGCGAACAACTTCTGCTTCATTTGTACTTCGCTTTTCATCCAACCGGGACACCGGTTTGTACAATTTGCCTCTTTCTGAGATATCTTCCTCTGAAATATAAGAAATAAATTAATTCTATATCAAATAAATATAACTGAAACCTATTTTATTAATAGGAATAGTAGTTCAATAGTAATATTAGAGATTGTATGTATGATGCAATACATAGATAATAATAATAATAATAAAACTTTATTTCTCTCACAGGAAGGTACAAATTGGTAACAAGATATCTTGGTACAAACTAAATTTTCCAAAAATTTCCCTAGTGAGAGCTGGAGTCCATAAGATGTAATCATGAATGCAAAAGGTTTTATTTTGAAGGTTATGGCATAGTCAATTACATGGGAATTTGATTCTCATATAGCACCAGGATTTAAAGATATACATGTATAATGTATATCTAGTGATGTGATTAATCTTGCAATAATATATAATACAGATGCTTCCCATTCCTGTATGCTTTAATTCAGTTTCCATTATTCGAGAGTGATTCAAGAGGAAGGTTTAAATGATAGGTAAGGTATAATAAATGTATATAAAGAAAATTCTAAAATTCCAAAGACTTTTACACCCTGCAAAGCCATGGCTGGTTGCTAAATGGGTATATAAAATTATTCCTAATAGTAAAGAATGTATTGGTTGCTAACCATTAATAATATTTTAAACACACTCATATTTTGTACCCAGATTAATACAGATCAATATTATAAATATCATGAAAATATTTTACGACACAAATCAATCTATATAACATGGATTTATTTTAATGTATATTTAACTTACTTCTCGCTCCTGCATCGTAAGTGCCAGCTTTTACCCAAACTTTACTGGTAGAATTAGGTACTTCTTGGAAAGTTTCCACAAACTCTTTGAACACCTGAAATATTAATCAAACTTCATTAAGATCCAATGTTGCAATGATCCATAAAGGGCCTGTTCTGTGGTAACGAATTAAGAATACCATCCCTATACATTCTGGCAAACTCTGCAAGACAACATTGCTGAGCTTTGCTAGCGAGGTGTAATAGTACCCCAAATCCTAGTCGCTAAGGAAAGGCCTATGTAGGAGTAGTGTACTGTTAATGGCTGTTTGGTGAAGTGTGAACTATAATGTCATTTTAATTATTAAGATAATAAGTAAGAGATAACTGGTCTCATGAATTTAATGCTCTAACTACAAAGTTATCTACATAGCTGCTCTACTTCAGTCAGTTTGATAATACAATTGTATAATTACAACATAAAATTAACTGTATCAACAGCAACATGAGAACTTTATTATCTGTTTTTCATGTATATCAATATTTGATAATTATATCACAAAGCTTAATGCTGCGCCCGTCAGGGTGAATTATTGTTAGGTACCTAGCATTAGTTTTTACCAACTGTACAATTTCCATTAATGAAGTAATAAGCATTGAAGTATTCGCGTTCACATTGACAGAACTAACAATTTAAAAGATAAACTATTAACTTATACTACAAAAGAAAAATTACATGAGCGGCTGCTTCTTCTTCCTCTTTCTTTTTCAAGTCCTCAAGCTCCTTCTTAGTAAGTCCTCTGGAACTCATTTTATAGTGTGACTAAATTCCTTGTTAGGAGACGACTTTGCCGATTAGTAAGAACACCTGTATGTACTATCAACATTTAAACTATCCCATCATATATTACTGTATCTCAAAACAATAATACTTTCATTAAATTTCAATACACAGTAGGCATTTGCTAAAAGTCACAGAGACGTAAAACACAACATAACCTAAAACGTTGCTATTTTCTATTTTATATTACAAGTGTTACCATGTCTAAAATTAAAATATTTTAGACATGACACATGTCATTAAAGTTTTTAAGAATAAAACCACAGACGTGTAAAGCAGTGTAAAGTGTAAAAACTGGGATTAAAACCTATTACAACGGAGAGCTATTTTTTTCATCTCCTTTTTTTTCAGAGATCTATTTGAAAAAAATCCAATGGAATAGTAAATTGTAAAAATATACTAAATGGATGTATTGTCATTCCCGTAATGAATTAAATTATAATGTTCGTTCTATAAATAGTAATTTATTCCAAATCGAAAGATTAGGATTGGTTGCTCTTTCACTTCTGAAGCAAACAAACCGGAAACATTCGTGAGTGGATTTGTTAATAAATGCGAAGTACCATCCGTTGGGCCTCAATTTTAATGATTATCATCAGTTTTGTGTTATGAACAACTGTTAAAAAAATGCTCAACTTTGTCACGCCAAAATCAGTAACAAGGCTCAAGAAACACACTTGCCTCTATCGTAAAAATACCTAGGACTGTTTACTTACATGCTGCAATATTTAGAGGAAGCTAGCTCCATTGAGAAGGGTCGTGTATGTGACTCCCGACAAATATGTCTACCCACTAAATCCCACGGCGGCCTAACTTGGCAGTCAATAGGAGCTCCAGAAACGCATCAACGGCTTCTGAGTCCCCCCTGCCGTACCTCACGACTGAGATTCATCCTGGGGTAACGAGATTCATCCCCGGGGCAGGTCGCAGTCACGCCTCTTACAACTCTACGCAGTAAGAGTTGGAAAACCGACCCGCCGTAGACGACACCCCCCGGCTGCACCGAGGTGTCACCGGTCTCGGGTCGTTTGCAGTGACTGCATCTCCCCCAGATGTGGCCACAACGACCCTTAACCGACGATTGGGGAGCTAGCGGCCTCTACCACGCCCCCTTCGTCACCTCTTTCAAGCGGGATCGACCGTCCCCGAAACTGCTCTGCAGACTCCTTCTGGAGCATAACGTCTTCACAAAAGGAGACCGCGGCCTGCTATACCTACCTCACTACTCGCCACATTGCCGCGATCAATGCTGGTGGTGTCAGGTTTCCTCCTATCTGTATGACCGGGCGGTTCCGAGTATTCCAGGCTCATGATCCGGCGCTGTTTATTCGCCATTCCGACCGACAGAACGAATTTCATCGTAGACCATTGCACCTTACGTAAGCCATGGAAGTGGAAGTGTACCCTCTAGAAAATATTAGTGTATCGTCTGCATAGCAAGCGACACCTGAGGGCAGACTAGTGCGAAGGCTCGCATCGTATGCGAGGGTCCATAACAATGGGCCCAATACAGAGCCATAGGGAACCCCACAACACACCTCTCTTCGATTTTCGACAAACTTCAATGTCCTGTTGCTCAGATAGGCCTTTATGACGGCACGCAAGTAAGGCGGCACCCCGGATATTCAAGGGCCGCCCTAATCGCGCACCAGGAACAGGTGCCGAAACCGTTACGATATTAAGGCTGTCAACACCACCATCCATATCGAACCACCGACCCTGACAGATACTGAACACACCTAAGCGTCCACTGTCGAGCGTCCCCGTCGGAATCCAAATTGGCAGTCCGATAGATCAGGGCCCACTCGCGACAGGTGCCCGCTGATACGATCAGAGATATAACTCAAAGAGTTTCCCAGACTCGTTCAGCAGGCATATCGGTTGGAACGCAGAGGAAGAATCTGAGGCTTTTCCTTACTTTTTGAGTACAAAATATTTAACAACAGGCTACTTAACATGAGGAAAAATATAATAAATCTAAATATATTTAGAGAAAGTTTAGGCTAAAAGAAGTAGGCAAATGTTAGTTATCGTTCATAAAAAACTAGAATACATTTTTAAATTCAATTCAAAGCTTTCTGTTTTTTTAACTATTCTTAAAGCTACATTTTCCCAAAGTTCCCAAGACAGGAGTGATTTGACATAAAGCTTCACCATTTAAAAACAAGAACGGGAACGAGATAGTTCCTTAGAGCAGGACAGTTCGCTTCCCCCCAATGTATCCCTACGTTGTCGTCGTGGTGGGGCTTGCGTGGGTCGATGATTTCTGGGGCTATGCCGGTAGAGCCACTCATGCCGGATAGGCCCAGAAGGAGACTCCAGACTAAATGGGATACGAGACGGAGTCTTCACAGGCTGCCGCGTGGGGCACTCTAAACGTCCCTCTGCTCTAGCAGAAGGCGTATTAGAGTGCCAGTAGTTCCGAGAGGGACAGGGGGCGGACGGATCCGGTCTGGTGCAGACCCCGTCCGGCCCAGCCGTAATCCTGAACGGACAGGACCGGTGGCTCTTCGAAGCCATGAGGACGTAAACCTCTATAAAAATACCCCAAGCTCACGCTCTGACGCCTGGCAATGAGCTGAATCGCTGGAGGGAGTCCAGTGCCAAGGGCGTCCTCTGTCGGAGGACATTAAACTTCAAAAAACTAATGACAATGGAAAACAATAGGATAAAACCTACCCAGGAGGGTCCTAGACGCGAAGCGTCTGGGGAATCCCTCCCGGAGCCAGTCGGCTCCGGTAGCCCCCAATCGTATTATGGGGGGGGCATTCACTGTCTTACACGCCCGTCGCCGAGCGTCAAATCCGGCACCAATATCGCGAAGGTCGCGGAAACCAGAAGTGGGGCAGTCTCGCGCCAGACGCGGAACAGCCGCGGACAGTTCCGGAAGGCGGACGCCGTCGCCGAGAGGCTACGGGAAGTATTTTCCAACACGGATGGTGTCAAGGTCGCCAGGCCCACGAAGTGCGCGGAGCTGCGCATTTCGGGCCTAGACGACTCCGTCACTGTGGATGACGTCCGCGTTGCTATAAGAGAGAAGACGAAGTGCAACGCGGACAACATCAGGGTAGGCACCATCCGCCCCGGTCCGGGAGGACTTGGCGCTGTCTGGGTCAGTTGTCCCGTGGCGTCAGCCAAAGTTTTGGACGACGCCGGCAGGCTGCTCATCGGTTTCGTGAGCGCCAGGATCACAGTCCTGGCTGCGAGACCGATGAGGTGTTTCAAATGCCTGGCCGCGGGACACACCCGAGTGAAGTGTGACAGCTGCTTTGACTGCAGTGGACTTTGCTTCCGCTGTGGTCGACCGGGGCACAAGGCGGCAGAGTGCTCTGCCGCCCCCCACTGCCCTGTGTGTGCGGCGGGTAATAAGCCTGCCAATCACCAGATGGGGCAGGGGGGCTGCAAGCCTTCCCGCGCTTCTCGGCAGACGTCGGGGGCTAGCCTAGCGACCCAGGCTGCCTCTGACGTTGCCCATTCGTCAACATTGACGCCAATGGAGGGGGTTGTAGAAACGATCCAGTAATGGATCAAATCTGCAACCTCCTTGTCGAGACGAACCTGAACCACTGTGCCGCGGCGCAGGATCTATTCCTGCAAACCATGGCGCAGTGGTCAATAGGTGTTGCCGTAGTCGCGGAGCCCTATTTCGTTCCTCCCCGTCCAAACTGGATGGGTGACTGGGACGGCTCCGTGGCAGTCGTCGGTTCCGCGGCGGCTCATTCCCCGCCCTTGTCGCTTAGAGACAAGGGCTCTGGATATGTTGCCGCCGAGTGGGGGGGGATCACCGTTTACGGTATTTACTTCTCCCCCAATCGGAGTTTGAGCGACTTTGAGGTCTTCCTTAACAGCTTGGAGACCTCGATGCGGCGATTAGCGTCTGGGCACGTCCTCGTGCTGGGGGACTTCAACGCAAAATCCATTGCGTGGGGGTCTCCCGGGACGGACGCCAAGGGCGAAGCCGTTGAGGAGTGGGCGGCTTCGGTGGGCCTCTGTTTGCTGAACAGAGGCTCCACCAACACGTGCGTGCGACAGCAAGGGGGGTCGATAGTGGACCTTTCGTTCGCTACCCCTGCTGTGGCCGCACGAGTAAGGAACTGGTGTGTCCTGGAAGAGGTCGAGACGCTCTCGGATCATTTATATATCCGATTCGAGCTCTCCCGGTCCCAGGGCCCCAGTAGGGGTCACACGGCGCGGCATTCATCCCGCTTTCCGCGGTGGGCTGTCGCCAAGCTCGATAGGGACCTACTAGAGGAGGCGGCCATTGTTCAATCTTGGCTGTCTCCGCAGGCCCCGACCGGGGAGGTCGGCGTGGACGTGGGGGCTGGCCGTTTTCGCGATGCGATTACGCAGATTTGCGATACGGCCATGCCCCGCGTCCAAGGTCGTCGGCCTCCCCGGAAGGAGGTCTACTGGTGGTCCCAGGAGTTGGCGGACCTCCGTGCGGCTTGTACTCGTGCCCGGAGGTCCTACACCCGCAGCCGGCGACGTCACCGTGGAGACGGTGGCGGGGACCAGCTTCATGAGGAGTACCGCGAAGCGCGGAAAACTCTGAAGCTGGCCATTTGCCGCGCCAAGGACGAGAAAAAGAAGGAGATGCTGGAGAGTCTCGACCGTGACCCCTGGGGTCGCCCATATCGTGCGGTGCGACAGAGGCTCCGCGCGTCGGGCCCCCCCCCTTACCGAGACTCTCCAGCCCAGCTTCCTGCAGGAAGTGGTCGAGGGCCTTTTCCCTGAGCGGGCGGAGCACACACCCCCGTCGATGGCCTATGCGGTCATAGATGACGGGGGTAGAGAGGACTATGTGCCGCCCGTTAGGGAATCGGAGGTTGGGGCGGCTGTTCTTCGGATCCGTTCCAAGAACACCGCCCCCGGGCCGGACGGGGTTCCAGCCCGAGTGATGGCCCGAGCCCTCGACCATATGTCGGACCGCCTCAGGGAGGTGTTGGACGCTAGCCTGGCGTCCGGACGCTTCCCTGAGTGCTGGAAATGCGGGAAGCTGGTCCTATTGAGGAAGCCGGGACGGCCTGCCGATTCGGTCGCGGCCTATAGACCCATCGTGTTGCTGGACGAGGCGGGTAAACTTTTTGAGAGGATACTCTCTGCCCGCATCGTCCGGCACCTCTGCGAGGTGGGGCCCGACCTGTCGGACGCCCAATTCGGATTCCGAGAGGGGCGTTCGACGGTCGATGCCGTGATGCGCCTTAGGGCCGTGACCGAAGAGGCAGTGAGCTGTGGCGGCGTGGTGTTGGCGGTGTCCTTGGACATCGCCAACGCCTTCAATAGTCTGCCATTTAGCTGCATCAGGGAAGCACTCCACTACCACGGGGTGCCAGAGTACCTGAGGCGGCTAGTGGCAGACTATTTAGAGGAGCGTACCGTCGTGTACGAGGACCGAGAGGGCGTCTTGAGACGGCGACCCATGTCGTGCGGCGTTCCGCAGGGGTCTGTCCTTGGACCACTCCTGTGGAACGTGGGGTACGACTGGGTCCTACGAAGTCGTCTGCCTCCCGGGCTGGGCGTAATTTGTTACGCCGATGACACACTTGTCACAGCCCGGGGGGCGAACTTCCAAGAGGCGGCGCGGCTGGCCACCAGGGGTGTTTCTCTGGTGGTCGGGCGCATCGAGGCGCTGGGCTTACGGGTGGCCCTGGACAAGACGGAGGCCCTATTGTTCCATGGGCCCCGTCGTGGTCCACCCGCCGGCGCCTCCATAGAGGTCAACTCGGTCCTCGTACCGGTTCGGGCCCAGATGAGGTATCTGGGCCTGATCCTCGACGGTAGGTGGCTCTTCGACGAGCACTTCCGACAGCTTGGTCCAAAGCTGGTCGACGCTGCCTCCGCCCTTGGGCGACTTTTGCCCAATTTGGGTGGAGCCAGCGTCGCAACACGACACCTCTACACGGGGGTGGTCCGGTCGATGGCGCTGTATGGTGCACCGGTGTGGGTGGCGGCTCTGACTGCCCTAAATAAGGCCCGCCTCTGGCGGCCTCAGAGGGTATTGGCAGTCAGAGCCATACGCGGATACCGCACGGTGTCGACCGAGGCGGCGTGCGCCTTGGCCGGAACACCCCCGTGGGATTTGGAGGCGGAAGTGCTCGCCGAAGTTTATCGACGGGTGGCTGGATATCGGGCGGAGTATGGCTATCGCCCTCCGCCCGAAGAGGTACGCGAATGGCGTGAAGCCGCTCGTCGAGCCACTATGGACAGATGGTCGTTCCGGCTGGAGACTCCACGCGCTGGCTTTGCCGCCGTGGAGGCTCTCCAGCCGGTCATCCTCGAGTGGGCAGGGCGGCAGCACGGGACCCTTTCCTTCCGACTGACGCAGGTCCTTTCCGGGCACGGTTGCTTCGGGAAGTACCTGCACTCGGTCGCTAGGAGGGAATTGAGTCCCGCCTGCCACCACTGCGACTGCAGTGAGGACTCGGCCCAGCATACGCTGGCGATTTGCCCCGCTTGGGCGTCGCAGCGCCGGGCCCTCACTGCAGTCATCGGAGGAGATCTCTCGCTACCGGCCGTCATACGCTCCATGGCCGGTAGCGACAGCAGTTTTACCGCGGTCGCAACCTTCTGCGAAGATGTAATCTCGCAGAAGGAGGTGGCGGAGAAGGCCCGGGAGGATGATATCCACTCGGACCCAATCCGCCGCCGGCGAACCGGGCGGCGGAGGCGCGCCTATCTGCGCCTCATGCCGCCCTGAGTGTGGCCGCGGATGGTCGGGACGGGTTTTCCCCTCCATCCGCTCTAGTGGCCACCCGCGAGGGGGCGACGTACGCGTGTGCCGTACGTCGCCTACTTAGATAGTCCATCAGGTGACGGTGCCCGCTTCTGTGCGGGCAAGCGCTGGGGGGGGTCCGGATGTGTTAATATCAGCAGTTCCCGGATTCCTCCCTTCACAGGCGCAGAGTGGCACACCGTGTGGTTTTAGTCGGTTCGAGTCCGACACACCGCCCCGCCGTAAACCCCGGTGGGGTGACGGTCCGATGGGATTTCCACACGATAAAAAAAAAAAAAAAAAAGGACAGTTCGCTTAGGAACGAATAGCGCCATCTATGCCATTAGAATGGAACTCATTTCACTTCGCAGCTTCGTCCTTTGCATTATTTATTGTAGTGTCAATTTGGAATCACGGCTCCTATAACTTTTTTTTGTTTTTTTTTAACTTCTTATTCAAAGTGTTTATAAGGAGTATTGAATGGCTAATTTGTACTTATTACATACTAGAAAGTAATATGTTTTATAGATAAAGGTAAATAAAATACGTTTTGGTTACATATTATTTATTGAAAAAAGTATACATCAAAAATGTTTCGATGTAAAATTAAAAAAGAATGTGTGCGATTTGCCGTTAGTGAATGAATTGCTCAGGATTATGAAGTCTGCCAGCTGAAATTGAACCAGTCCATTTTCAATCTTACTTAATTGAGATAAAGTGGTTTTTTTTTATGACGATTTCAACATAGCTGACAAACCTCGCCTTGGATATCGAAAGGTACTAGCTAAGGTTTTATTTCACAGAGAAATATTTACAGCCAACTGGTATCCATAGAGAATGGATTTAGCTCTTAGCTGTACATTACGTAGTGCAAGGGAAATAAAAATAAGAGGCTCTGATAAATATGCACTGAATACGCACATTAAAATAGGCTAAATATGTACTTAAGAGTATTGTAGCTTAGCCAACATAGGCCACGATTACCTTCTGGCTGTAAATTTCACTGTTTCGTCTTTTTATTTGTTCCTACTATCAATATTACAAATTGTTATTTCAATTTAATACTTACATTAAAAATAATACATATGATATTAACAAAAAAACATTAAAAAAGGATTTATGCATTGATTGACATTTATAAAATTAAATTCATAATAAGCAAGCGCCACACGTGTCTTTGCCGAGGCGCGAAATAGACGCGGACCAAAAATAACTATGGATAACAATGAAAGAAAACAATGTCACGAAGTCTTATATAAACTGTGATATTTAATTGTTCGGCAATTAAGAGCGTTAAAGAATAAAATACTTTTGTGCATCATAAAGCTTATTCTACACTAAAACATGCCACATAATATAGACAAGTATTGTACTGTACATATTGAAATGAATGTACATAGTCACAGAATGAATATCATAAGACGTTGGTGTGTACCAGGCTCCAGTGAGCCCAGGGTCGAGCCACCGCCAGCACAGACGGATCAAAGTATAACATACAACGATACTATAACGTAGTTTTTATATTATTAATTTAATACCGTGTTTATGTATTGGTGGTATTTCGAGCTGCTTTTCATTACTCGCTAAATCTAACAACAAAAATAACCAATAAATTGTGATTACTTTTTTTAGATTGGCAACATTTTATTTTATCTTAATAGGTCACACAGCTAGTTTATGGTAAAGTGATTTATCTATAAAAATATTCAAATTGCCATGTGTCGGTTATTTTACTATTTTCTATGAATGTATGAAAGTGACCATTTAAAAGATTACCAATTACCCATAAACCGTAACATGCATAACCCCTTTGCAGATAGATAAAGTTTTGATTGTGAACAATACTTCTTTAAAGATTAACTCTGTTAAATACTTAAAAAACACTTTTTGTATCGCACTAATTTAATATACAGTATTTATGTTTATTAGGCAAAGGAGTACATGCTTGATACTTAACTATAGGCTTTAATATAATATTAACACATTTAATAATGATTACAGTATTGATGAACAACACAATTTCTTTAATACACAAGAACAACATAATAACAACCAAATTGCAAATGTCTACAATGAACGATACAGATAGTATATTTTATTTAGCATATTTTATTTGTTGTTAAATTCTGTTAAGAAGGCCACATGCGGAGTTAGAGGAGGCGGAGATCGGTCGCCATGCCTTCACCGCTGTTACTGTCATTGTGATGACTATCGATAATAATATAAATATTTGTTCATTTCACTAGGCCCAAAAAAAACGAAGACATTATGAATATTTAATACAAAGCACAAATTTACTTTCGAAAGAGGCAGCTTATGACGTTCATAAAAATAACTGCAATGTTTTAGTAATATTTTTATCTCCAAAACATACAGTGTTACCATCGAAAAATAACAAATTAATAATGTAAAATTATTATTAAATGCATTTCATCGAACATTGTACTACTATTAATGGCTTGCAATTACAAAATTTGAAATAAAAAATAGAAGAAAAATAAACTTGTACTCGCTTATTTGATCAATAGACAACTATTAAAATAATTTTTCACATACAATATACATCGAATATAATATAAAATTCTTTATTATAATAGTGAGCGCGCGCTTGTTGTACGTCGCGGTCGGGCTCGTGGGAGCGAGCTTTGCGTACGTCCGACAGACACGCGCTGTATCGTGAATAGTCAAATCCTCTCGACACATATAGGTACACTGTACAGGGATTGTGAATGTTTGGACAGATTGCATTTGTTTCCGTTATTATACGACACCCTATGACATAGACACATTTACGAGTAACGAATAATTACAATTTTTTGTCAACATCATCGACTCAAAACTAATTATTTCTTTAGCATTCTAGACCGTAAATTATTTTATCGTCATAAAATATCGTACAAATCGATATCGTTGCCAGGCTATTGCTTCAGAGCCGTTCGACTTAAGCTGAGGATGTAAGATTACATTAACAAAGACAATCTCATGCATATTTTAATAGATTTGATAGCGTTGATGGTGGCCAACATTTGGTCCTTCGAAACGATAAGGACCCCATTTTCGAATAAGGGACACCGGACAACTTTAGATAGTATAAATTCAAAGCTTATCTATTTCTCCTTCTACTTTACGGTACAGAACAACAAATCTTGTACTAGTCTGTCGTTAGCGCCCTGTTAGTGTGTATATAATGCCATTGCAATAAGTCGGTCGGCCCCAGACATGATAGACCGTTACTGTTTAGCTGATCGTCGCTTCTCAAGCGTCTGCGCCCTCCCCCTTCAGCCGAAGTCGCGCGAAATCTTCGAATATTATATCGTCGTCCTGTTCCTGGCCATTCTCGTCTCTGTGGATACGAAACATAGACTTATTAGCTTTTGGAACTTTCATTTGCAGGTTAAAATATTATTGTAGCAGTGTTTTACGGTACGAAATAAAGCTATTGAGTGTAGCCTAAATTACTATTGAAATATGCTGTCTTATATGTGATGTGATATAGAGTGACAGCTTCATAAAAGTGGTCGAAAAGGGTATCGAATAGTTGTTTGAAGAAATGTTTCTATTATACACGTTTCTTCGAATTTTTTTCTGTCTAGAGTTACTCCGTACTTGTTACATACAACTTACAGATGGCGCTATACAAAATTTTTTTGTTCACGAAATCTTACGCTTTTTTTATTTAACGTTACGGACGTTTTTTGACGGCGAAGTTCCTTATGGGACGTTGCGGAGTTTCGGCAACGTCCCAAAAGGAACTTCGTTCCAATAAAAATCCTATGTATAAAGTATCCCATGTCCGTCTCCTGGTTCTAAGCTACCTCCCCACCAATGTTCAGGCAAATAGGTTCATCCGTTCTTGAATTATAAATAGTGTAACTAACTCGACTTTCTTTTATATATATAGATTTTCAAAACAGAACCTGCACTATTTTTTATATATGAGCCTATCAATGTGACTCTACTTTGCCTGATGGAAAGCATAAGCAGAATCCAAGAATGGTGGTCACCATACATAGCGAATGCAGACAATGCAACGATGCAGCACGGTGACTCACACTATGGCGGCCTATTGAGGGCCATCTGATGTGTTGTCTAGTGGTGGTGGTGGTGGTGGAGGTGGTGGTGGTGGTGGAGGTGGTGGAGGTGGTGTATACGTACGGATGGGGGTCGAGCTGTATGAGGTCGTGGTCGGAGGCACGCGGCGTCGAGTCGGGAGCGGCGCGAGGCTCCTCTTCAGGCTTGGGGTGCATCAGGATAAACGGCAGCTCGGCGCTCAGGTCACTGCCAACAAATATGTACGTGTAACAAAACACATTGTCATATTAGGCACTAGCTGAGCCCCGCGGTGTTACGGTACAACATCAACCGCGGGCAATACCTCGAGGCGGAGCTAGTCTTAAAAAGTACACTAAGTTACTCCTTATATCATCAGCTATCTGCTAGTGAAAGTCCCGTCAAAATCGGTACAGACGTTCCAAAACAAACAGATAGACAGACAAAAAAATTAAAAATTGATTTTTTGATGTAACTATCGTACATACTTTCATTTGAATTTAGTGAAAAGCTTTTAATTTGAAATTATAAACAGACACTTGCAATTTTATTTATTTGCATGGACTTGTAGGCGTCTCCTGAAAGGAATCAATTTTCTCAGTTTATGCAACATTTTACACAGCTCTTATTGGTCGTAGCATGATCTTATAGCTTGAAGTTAGGCGCTAGTGTGTCGAGAGTCAATGTTTCTACTATTTGCATACGAAACTTCAATAAACACGGACCTCTAAAATGTTACCTTATTGTAAATAGGTAGGTACTTGACATTATTTTAGATAAAACATCGTTTTGAAGCATAAGATTTTAGCTGACCTACAGAGTATTAACTGAGTTTTTTTTCCAACTACGGCAAAGAAAAAAGAAGGGTAACAGTTTTAGCAGTCTATGTATGTAGTATTCACGATAGCTATCAATTGATATCATTAATAACTAGTTTTTGCTAGCGGCTCCGCCCGCGTGTATGTCGGTTATCGCGGTAAATAGTAGCCTATATGTTTTTCTGATGTATAAACTATATAACTGTAAAGTTTCATCCAAATCCGTTCAGTAGTTTTTGCGTGAAGGAGTAACAAACATCCATCCATCCATACTTACAAACTTTCGCGTTTATATTGGTAGGATAATAGGGTAGTTGACACCTTAGTAGTCAAAGTAATTACTCTTTATCGTCTGTCAAAACGATAACTTTGTATGAAAAATGTACTAAATACTAACTTGTGTCGTCACTATTTTAGACTACTCAATTTTATTGAGCAACTAGCCGACCCACGCAACCTCGTTTGCGTCTCCTATTGCCCGTAGCGTGTCAATTTTCCCCCGTTTTGAAACATTTTTCATTGGTGCTCCGCTCCTATTGGTCGTAGCGTGGTGGTATATAGCCTTCCTCGATAAATGTACTATCCAATACTGAAATAATTTTTCAAATCGGACCAGCGGTTCCTGAGATTAGCGCGTTTAAAGAAACAAACAAACTCTTCAGCTTTATAATATAAGTATAGATTTGTAATCGAAATGAAAAGCTGTAATAATTATATTTTCCGAGATGTTTTATAATATTCGTTTTAATTAAGGAGACATCGGTATTTATAGTCATCTACCCAATTATTTGTTGTCGACTTACCCCCCTAGTGGTCCGAGACACAGCTTCACTTTCACCTTGTACTGCACTATAATACCGAGGTTTTCTCGCTGTGACGGATCCGCAATTCTGAAATACAAATTACATTTAAAATCTATGTGTATTCCTGTCGTTTACATTTCTCACTTCACTAACAAACGCAAAGTTGTGCTTTCATTATTTATACATAACAATAAGTAGACAACTTAACGACACATTTAGAAATCAGTTGTTGACATATGACGTTGAAAATTAGAGGGGAAAGTGTGTCGAATTTACCTGAAATATTATGGAGTGTTCAGGGTTTAATAAATATTTTTTAACTTACTGAAAAAAGTTAACTTTCCCTTGTGTTATTTATAAATATTTTATTTTTATAGTATATGTAATTATTTTATTTATTTACATAAGTGGAATGCTTAGTATGTATCTTTTGTAGAAGATACAATGATGCGGGTCGTGTAAAAGCATCCCACTAGGCCGCCCTAGTGTGTGCGTGTGTTCTTCTTTTTCAAGTGCCTCTTCAATCTCGTCAGCTTCTTGTACTCCTCCTTGTCGTGTGTGTTACCATGCTACATTGTCTACATTCGCATTGAGGATAGTGACCACCACTCTTGGATTTGCACATGATTTCCACCAGGCAGAGTAGTCATTTTGACAGCTCTTGTATATAGGTATATAAAATACAGCTTTATCACTTTTTCCATTACGTTATACATAACTAGTTGTTGCCCGCGGCTCCGCCCGCGTATATGTCTGTTATCGCGGCAAATAGTAGCCTATGTGTTATTCTGATGTATGAGCTATATTCAAATCCGTTGAGTAGTTTTTGCGTGAAGAAGTAACAAACATACACACAAACTTTCGCCTTTATATATTAGTGTGATGTGATTATCCTTGTTTCAATCTGAATATGTTTTACAATAGTAGTAGTGAGTAAGACATTAACTTACCCACAAAAGTTGACTGTATAATACATCGGAGTGTATACTTACAGCGTGCTCGACGCTAAATTGGTGTCCTCGTGTTTTAGCTGACCATCGAGCGCCAGTCCCCATTTGTCCTTATTATTGGCCAGTAACGGAGTCACCGTGAACACCTTGCTTAATGTGAAACCTGGCCCAACTGGGCATCCCTCCCTAAAAACGTAAGAATTATTTAATCATAGGCATTTCTAATTTAGTTTACATATTATTTATTTTATAATAAAATACGCCGCCTCGCACGGTGTGATGAGTCCATTTGTCAAAAAAAAATATCTGACATTGTGTTGTATTAGACTTTTTTGTTGAGTAATCTGTGGTTGTGTAGGTAATTTGCAAAACAGATAACCAAATTAAATTAAAATGTCCTAAAACACCCCTTATAAAGATATGTTTTAGGTATTTTTGTGTGTGCTACGTTCGTAGTTCGTAGAACGTCGATTACAGCGGCAATCGAGACGACGATCGGGCGATATCTCTTTTCAAAATCTAAATTATTCGTTACTGTTATGGGCAATTTGAATAGTTACGATTCAGAACTAATAGCTCGTCAATTAGTAAGTAAGTTTTAGTCAGTAATTACCCCGGTTGACGAATAAGCCTTATACAAATAAGATTATCAGTTGGTAACATTCAAATCTACTAAAGAAAAATAAAGGTTTTACAAAGTTCCGGGTAATTAGTCACAATCAATCATCGCATTAATTTAAAACAAACTCGTCATTCGTAATTAGTTTTAGAACTTGATATAACTTATCAGTTTGCGAACGAAACTTCCGTGATTATGAAATGTGTGAGTGGAAGGGAACATAACGGAAATTAAATTTCAAAATATATTTAGTGAAGAGCAGACACTGATGCCGAGTTAAAATATTGAAAATGTTGGCTCAATGTCAAAGTAACTTTTCAGAACAGCTGTACACTTGATTGACGTGAAAATTTTGTTTGTTTATTATCTGAACGGGTTGATGTCTTCCCTTTGCATCCTACCTAAACGGTTATTATTAACTGACTTCAAAAAAGGAGGAGGTCCTCAATTCGACTGCATTTTTGACTCATGCGGCGTTACCTCGCTCTGAGGCGTTCCATTTAAGGCTTGAAATGCAAGCGAGAGATAGCGCCGCATCTATCTCCCATCATTTCATCAATGTTTCGTTATGACGTTGTCACGTTAAACTATCGTCCGTAAACCGACTTTACAGACAACCTTTTTTTTTTTGTTTGTTACCTCATAACATTTGACTGGGTGGACCGATTTTGTTGATTCTTTTTTTATTTACCAAATGGAAAGTCATTCATAATTTTTTTTTAAATTTTTAATTAAATTAAAAGTCAGTCATTAAATGTGAGCGTTATAGGCTATATACATTATATTACGGAAAAGTGTGTAAGTTCGTTATTTTTAAAGTTAAAAATACGAGTTGTCGTTTTAAAGTAAGGTATTTTTAGTTGCTAGTGATTTATGAATGTATTGGCCTATACAGATTCTTAGTTAGTTTTTTAATTTTGGTTCACTTTATATTTTTAAACAGTGTATATATTTACATACATAGTATTTAAAAAAAAAAATTGAGTCTAAACGGGTTTCATTAATACGTTGAGTAAGAAAAAAATCCCAAACCACTGGCCCACACAAATCATGTACATAAGACATGCTCCGCACACTGTACTTACACGGGCTGCATACTGTATTTGTTATTCAACATCCCAATGTATGGGAACGTAAATAGTCTCTTCATCAACGACTTTGGTTTCCTGAACAATTAATGTGATTCTTTACAACTTATGAAGATTATATGGATAAGATAGAACTAATTCTACGTATCTTATATTTTATATCACACTAGCTGCCCCTACAGATTTCGACCTATCAAAAGTTATTGGCGTGACACAGTCCAATAGAATAAATAAATAGAATAGGTGTTGTTTATACTATTGTCCTTGGAATTTTTATGTTTTTCCTCTCAATAAAGAACCTCTCAAAAAATTTAACTGAATTGGTCGAGTATTTCTCGAGTTTTGAGCTTGGCAACACATTTAGTTTTTATATTATAGATTTTTAGTCTAAAATTCGTGAATTACACTTCCTGAATTTCAAGTTAACCTTCTAATTAATCTGGTGTATAATAAAGAGATTTATTATTATTATATTTCAGATTGAATAGAATTGTTTATGTGCGTCGTCACCTCTGAAAAGGGTTTTGTATTCATGATCGGTACAATGTACAAAAAATGGTAAAACATTTTTGCATGATAATGAATATAAAGGAATATGTAATTTGATTCAACGTACATTAATATAAGACAGATTAAATAAAAAATAAGACTGACGAATGAAATAAACTAAAAAATTTAGGGGTTACCGTTTAACTAAAACTTTTTTGTATGTTTGCGATATAATAGTGTGCTTATTTCGTACAATATGCATAATAAAAGAATAGTACAGAACATACTTATAGCATCATTGAAACGATCAATTAATGGAACTAGCTGACTATTCTGATTATCAGCTTTATGTTTGTTTAGATAAGGTATAAACTCACTCGCTCTCGGTTTCAGCCACGGTGCACTTGTACTGAGCAGTAGAAAAGAGACAAATGTCTGCGAACTGACGCACTGACACCTTGATGCGCTTCACTGATCTGTTGGAGTTGTTTGCTATGTGAACATTCACTGCTATGTTCTCCCCATGGTGATATAACTCCTGAGGATGAATGAGTTATAAAATTAATTTGAGGGTATTTTTATTTCGAGATATGTGGGTAGATGTAAATTTGACCTAGTTCAGTGTTACCAATATATAATTTTGCCTTCTAAAGAGGTAGTAAATGATACATGGTACTTATTGTTGCTGTCTTAAAATAAAAAACGTTTTAACATTTAAGTGTATAAGGTAATTTTAATCTTTTTTTTTTAAGAAGACAACTCCCGCATTAGGAGTAAACATCCTGTGTCGCGGAGGCCTTTACAGACATACATGAAACGGACACAATTAACACCCAAACTCAGAACAACAATTTGTGGATCACACAAAGTGTTGTGCCGTGTAGGATTTGAACCCACGACACTTGGCAAATTGGCAAGCGGCGTGGCGACCGCCTAAACCACTAGGCCAACAAATATTCAAGTCTCAAGCTAGCTTCTCCAGTTATTTACCTTATCTAGTGAAGCCTCGAGGTACAGTTTGTTAGGACTCATCATGAACTCTTTTGAGACCTCCACCGAGGGCTGCTCTCCTTGTTTGCTCGGCGCGTACATTATCTTCCTGATCGCCAGTCGCACCGAGTTCCTATAACATTAAATATTATACTTTACACCTATCACTGAAAAACTTTTCTTACACTCGATAAAAGCTCCAATTGTGGACAAAAGTTCTTTAGAATAAATAAGCAACCACTGAACATGTTCTTGGCCTTGGTTTTGCAGTGGACGGCAACAAGTTGATTCATTGATACTGAACTGAATGTTCAGTAATTGTTATAATACTTCTTGAAAATACTGTGCGGCGAAAGTGGTCAGGTTTATTATATGTTTGTGGATTGGTTGTAGTGATTTAATTCAATAATAATATATAATAAAATTCATAGACTCCTAGGAGAAGAACAAGTAAATCCATTAAAACAAATTTGTGGCGATAATTAATAATACTGAGAGCCCAGTATGAGTTTATTTCACAGTGCAGCGTTGCGATTGATGAAACGTTTGGTGCGGGGAGATCGCAATGCCGAACGTGGCCAGCGTGAGGATCGAGTTGATGTAAAATAATCTCACAGGTCCTTTGTTAATAGAATAGAACAGGCTCCTTTATGACTTTAAACGAATAACAAATATAGTAGTAGCTTTTACCTCTTATGTGGCTTGTCATCTTGCGAGTCGGCGACAAACGCTTTCAGTTCGTAGTCGACACCGCAAGGTTTACCGGTCTCGCCGGGAGCGGGCTGTAGCGTGACCGAGGCAGGGCAGTGTGGAGGCAACTCGAAGTAAAACGGATGGGCCGCCGCACCTAACTTGCGGACCAGGCGTTCCTGCAGCCGGGTTAGTGGCCGCTTTGTTGTGTTCGTCGGTGGGTATATCTGGGGCGAATCACAAATAAAATATATAGACTCATTTTTTTCAAATATATGTAACTCTACTCTACATTTTTGTCTATTAATAGGTGCTTAGAAAGCTTTTTAAGCGTTTAAGTGACATTATGGGTTAGAAAGTGACCTATTGCAGTAGATGCAATGGTACGTCAATCAACGATTTTTTTTATGGGATCCCCTGGAATCAGGAGAAGGGGTGGAATGGACAAAAGTAGAGCGAGTATTCATTTTGATCTACCATTTTATTAAATTACATATGAAAATACAATTCAAAAGAATAATTCTTTCCTTTACTTATATGTAACTTTCAAATTTTAAGACAACAGATTTTTACGACAATAGATATTTTTTTTTATATTAAATCGATTACTCATTTAAGAGAGCTTGTCTCTTAAATTTAAATACAATATTAAGTAATGAATATTTATTAAAGAGTAGTGGTTGCCCGCGGCTCCGCCCGCGTTTATGTCGGTTATCGCGGCAAATAGTAGCCTATATGTTATTCTGATGTATAAACTATATTACTGTAAAGTTTCATCCAAATCCGTTCTGTAGTTTTTGCGTGAAAGAGTAACAAACATCCATACATTCATCCATCCATCCATGCTTATAAAGTTTCGCGTTTATAATATTTATTAAAGATAATGTTGTGTATAGTCTCCTATAGAATAGAAATATTAAAGCAACAAGGTGTCAATCCAAATTATTATTTATTGTGTAGAGAAAACAAGTCTTTTTAATAAATTGTTTGTTTTAGCACATCCCTGGAGATCTCGAGGGTATATAGAGCTCTTAATAAAGTTATCACCCGTTCCAAGATCGACTCCTAATTCCTTCGTTATAGTATACGGTACAGTGAATCATATCGGATCAACATTCAACAAGCTCGCTTAATTTATCTAGTCTACGAAAACCGGCTGTTCATTTGCAATCCACTTAGATGAGTGTCGGGTTGCTATGGCGGAGGGAAATTATACAGTTCCGACACTACTACACTGATGTTCGTAATTGTATCCCTTTTTTGTAATAAAATAGAATGAGAATTGTATTGAGTGATTGGCGAATATGTAGTAATAATTCATAATTATGTATATATCGCAGCCAACTGGTAAAAATAGCTGGTTAATCAAACAGCTAGCCCTTTAACTGAACAACGCCATTCAATCACACGTCTAGCTTCTTAATTGAATATTTGAGGCGCTCAAAACGTTCAACATTACAGCTGATTCAAAAGCCGCCTTCTGAAGAACGCTAGGGTGTCCATGACTAACACGGAATGCAGGACTTCTATGTCTTATTATTGGATATCCATAGCATGGATTCATAGCAATGTATTACTCCGAGTTGGCACAATCCGTCTTGATTGGGTTAGTTTAGATGGATTTTTGGAGGCGGAAGTGCTCGCCGAAGTTTATCGACGGGTGGCTGAATATCGGGCGGAGTATGGCTATCGCCCTCCGCCCGAAGAGGTACGCGAATGGCGTGAACCCGCCCGTCGAGCCACTATGGACAGATGGTCGTTCCGGTTGGAGACTCCACGCGCTGGCTTTGCTGCCGTGGAGGCTCTCCAGCCGGTCATCCTCGAGTGGGCAGGGCGGCAGCACGGAACCCTTTCCTTCCGACTGACGCAGGTCCTTTCCGGGCACGGTTGCTTCGGGAAGTACCTGCACTCGGTCGCTAGGAGGGAATTGAGTCCCGCCTGCCACCACTGCGACTGCAGTGAGGACTCAGCCCAGCATACGCTGGCGATCTGCCCCGCATGGGCGTCGCAGCGTCGGGCCCTCACTGCAGTCATCGGAGGAGATCTCTCGCTACCGACCGTCATACGCTCCATGGCCGGTAGCGACAGCAGTTTTACCGCGGTCGCAACCTTCTGCGAAGATGTAATCTCGCAGAAGGAGGTGGCGGAGAAGGCCCGGGAGGATGATATCCACTCGGACACAATCCGCCGCCGGCGAATCGGGCGGCGGAGGCGCGCCTATCGCCTATCGCGCCTCATGCCGCCCTGAGTGTGGCCGCGGATGGTCGGGACGGGCTTTCCCTTCCATCCGCTCTAGTGGCCGCCCGCGAGGAGGCGACGTTACGCGTGTGCCGTACGTCGCCTAAATTGAGAGTTTTCGGGTGACGTTGCCCGCTTCTGTGCGGGCAGGCGCTGGGAGGGATCTGGATGTGTTAATAACAGCAGTTCCTGGGTCCTTCCCGTCTCAGGCGCAGAGTGGCACACCGTGTGGTTTTAGTCGGTTCGAGCCCGACACACCGCCCCGCCGCAAGCCCCGTTGGGGTGACGGTCCGAGGGGATTTCCACACGTTAAAAAAAAAAAAAGGTTAGATGGATTAGATAAAAAAAATAACCACGATGGCTAAGGAGGGAGCTTCGCTGCGCTGCGCTCCCGCCTTAGCCATCGTGTTTTTTTTTTCAAACCACCCAGAAATAGGAGCCCCGCGTAGCGGGACTCCGTCGACTTGAAGCCAGTTTTTATATTTTTTTTTTCAAATCACATGCTAAACTAATGGTAACCCTAGTTAATTTGCCATTTAACCAGTTGGCTAAGCTTCGTCAAGCTGTAGTGTTGAACGTTGCAGTCAACAAGTCGGCTAAGCGACGTACAGCCGTGTGATTAAATGGCGTTGTTCAATCAAAGGGCTAGCTGTTTGATTGAACGGCTATTTTAACCAGTTGGCTGCGACATATACACGTGTGATATTAATGTAGCGTAGGACGCCCATAGGCCAGGTGGAGTGATGACTTGCTCTAATTGCGAAAATATGTGTGAGCCGATAAAGAAATTTCCACTTCAAGAATCGAAATAGAGTGTATACCTAATTACAAACGGAACAGGAAAGTTAAAGTTAGAAGATGTATAATAAATCTTATATAAGCCATAATAGACCACAACCATAAAGCAAAGCAAATAACATGAAGCGTATGATTAAACTTGTAAATAAGCAGATCTACTTGTAAATTAGCTACTACACAAATTGGTCAGTTATTACCGTGATCTTGATTACCTGTTCAGCGGCCAGGTAGAGGTCCTTTCTGAATGTAAGCCCCAGCACATCCAGGTCCTCGCGTCCGTACCTGAACGCGGCGAGCACGTGCCCAAATACCTTCCTGTCTTTTACATATTCTGGATCGATTAATACAACGCCGTCTGAAAAGATATATAATATATCTTCATAAAATATACTGTTGTCTGAAAAGGAGTTTTTGTTTACTAGAACATTATCATCGTCATTACAGAAGAAAGATGTTCACTGCTGGCCACAAAGGCCACCCCAAGGTTCACAGCAACCGGTTCTGTATTGACAGCATTTATCGGCATTCCGCCTCTAACCTCCACATGGCCATCGGCACTTATGGTACGTGGTCATCACTCCAGGAACTTTTTGACTACATGAACTCTTTTTACTAGATGCATCGTATAAATATAATAATTTTAGAACACCGTTTGATGAGGCTACTGGTGCTCATAAACACATTCCGTGGTCGAGAAAGTAACGAGAGATATGAAAGAGCTGTAAGAGTTACTAGAAGCTGTCACTATTGAGCGGAATATGTGAAACTCTTGCAACGATTTTATTAAAAAAAAATCACAACTCCCAACAGACTGTCACCATTATGTGGTAAGGTAAAATCAAATTACCTAAAACAACCACAGAATATGTTACCTCACAGTATGTATATTTTCATACTGTGGTCATAAATAAAGGATTCCGGAACGGCTGGGATCTGTCAGTCAGCCCAAGTTTATGCTACCGAACTTATTCTATAGACACTCGGCAAAATAGTGAGCTACGACGTAATAGGAATCAAATCCATCTCGGAAAAATGTTTCGTAACATGTGTACATGATATCTCGTTTAGCTTGTGCAACATTTTTTTTAGATACATAATATTTTCTCCTTAGTAGTTGAGAACTGCGCTATTAATTCAACGTGAAGGAAAACTTCAAGCATTATTCTAAAATATAGCGCTTTCTCTCTCAATAGTTTATAAGTGCAACTTAACTGCCTTTGTTATAAAGTTATACGCTACATTTCGAGTAGTGTGATCTTGTTTTGTATTATTAAACTGTATTTCGTACATTTCACAATCCATAACATATTGTGAATGATACCATTGCCTCACAGAATACTAACATACTACTATAACTACAATCCCTTCCACAAGCTCATCACATTTACGTAGTGAACAACACATTGAGCTATGACACTCAAGAAATTTCAGAAATAATTAAATTGTTTTGAAACCCGTAATTAAATAAATCAGAAGAAAAGTGGAGGAGTTGGAAGTATGATAAATCCACTTCTCCCGCTAGTAAAGCGGGAAACAAAGTAAAGTAAAAATAGGCATTCATTCTTTTAACGGACGCAAAATATTACGGGTCCTAAGTGAGCTATAAAGGGCAGTCGAAATGAAAGCTCATTAGTTCGATTCCATAATACTCTTTCATGCCTTCTACTGAAATATTCAGTTTATTATTTAATCAATACAGCCGATCACATTAGCCGTAACACGCACGTCGACCCGGAACCGGTGCAATAACTCTCATTCATAAGACCAACTTTGTTATGTCAAGAGTCTTTTTCATTCAGCAAACTACCCGTGCGTCATTGTGGATCAAATTTTTTTTTAAGGTAAAACTGATCCGTTATTAAGAAGATATTTATTAGGATGGAGAACTCATTCTGCGAATAAGCGTTTACCTTATTTAGTTGCAACAGCAGTATGTAAATACATAGCGTACAGCCACTACAATCTGGCCGAATGTGTTCACAGAGACACAGACTAACCAATAAAATCTGGTCGAATTAAAACACGGAAAAGGTGGTGGTGGAAAGGTATGTTACACCTAGGGTCCTAGGTATGTAAGCGCATTCATAATTTTATATCATAGAACATGAAATATCAAAAGTAAGTACAGCACTAAAACATATAAATAACACCTCCAAAAAAACGTATCATTTATATCGTACACAATAATCGATTTGTTAATGCAAAATAATGACAGTTAAATATTAATATTGAGAATAGGTAAAACACATATTTCTAAGTAAGTTATTGTAAACGAAACTCAACTTCGATAAACTTCAACTACGAATCTATTCGTAAGTCCCGTTTCTAAAAACTCATCAAGGGAAAATTACCAAGAGAATATTACTTTCAAATTACTCTTTCTTTCAAATTTCCAAGTAGCAAGCAAGCAAGTAACTTACCAATCGGGTCTACGTGTGTGATATGATCTACGAAGTCTCTCTTCCCTAAGTAAACTGTGATCTGTAAACAAAGGACACGTAATATATTAACCCAGTTAAATATGCATCATAATATTGTCATACAAACAGTTGTTATAGACAATTTAGGGATGACATAACCATAAAACGAACGTTGAGAGTAAGATAAGTAATAACTTTTAAACTTTCGCGTTCCATGATATAATTATTATTATTTTTACGGGAATTAACGCGATCACTATTTCAAAGTCGAAGGTTCTTCATCCATTCACGGAATTCACGGATTCGACGACGGAGGGCGTGCGCCGCTGAGCCAGTCAGCCTGTGACCACGGCCAGTGCAACCTGGTCGAAACGTCAGGCAAAACAGAGGTATGTAGTACCTTGAAATAGTGATCGCGTTAATTCCCGTAAAAATAATAATAATTAAGATAAGTAATAGACAAAACATTATTATTGTAATAACTACACACATCAAAAGTGTCTAGGGATCAACATATGTGTCTAGGGATCAACATATATTTTTGCAATAACTTTTCTCCTGATTGATATTAATTAAAATTTTCTTTAAGGATTCATCAAATAAAGTGTTTTCGTTTGTCACAGTAACGATAAACCAAGTCACCTTTGCATTAATAAAGAAATTTGCCATTTTCCTAATAAAGGGATTTTTGACATTTGAACCACTAACATTAAAGTTCGAAAAAAAGACTGAAATAACAGTTTTCTTTAAAATTTTATTAGGTAACTTAAACAATTAATAATCCGTGTTTCTACCGCGAACACTAACAACACAAGAATCGGTTTGGCATACTCAAAATGAGTTCATCCAAATCACGCTGTGGAATGGCCGCCCATGTTCGTTGCAACAACAAAAAAAGGTCTTCTTGCGACTGGATACCCTCCATATTCGGCAGAGCTCTTCTCTGTAGCATATCCCATGCATGCTCAATCGGGTTCAAGTCTGGCGACTGAGCAGGCCAGGGCCAAAGCCACATCTCAATCTCAAGAAATCCGCATAAAAATGCTTGATCCCTAGACACTTTTGATGTGTGTATATTTAATGTAACTGTTTCAGAGAAGTTCCAAGAGTATTGTGAATCTCGCTCTTCGCTGAGATACAATAACGAAATTATATCATGATACGTAATAAAAATATTCAACAACTTATTCGCCAAATATAATAATTAAAATGTATGAGAGCAGATGCCAATCTTTGGCGTTATATTTCAGGTTCATAAAAATGAAATTCAATTTTTCAAAGGAAATGAGTGAATGTGATATTTCAAACGATATTAAATTGTGTTATCTGAGTACAATTCGAGTGACAACTTTTAAAGAAAGATATAGGTTTTTTTTTTATTGAATAGGGGGCAAACGAGCAGACTTATCACCTGATGGTAAGCGATATAGATTTATAGAATATAAACTCTAATATGTCATATTTAAATATAAAAAAACTTAAGAAACACAAAAAAGAAACGGGAAACCTTAACATGACCCACTGAGTGTTGGGTTCAAAGCTGATGTTTTCTATTTGAGAATTTTATTAGAAATCCAGCTTAGTTTTATTCTTAGACAAGAATGGTTTTCGAGAAGTTATACTTTATGCACAACCAAGGTAGTACTTTTTGCTTGCTTTTGCCGTTTAGTTAGACAGCAATACTTTTTTCTGATAAATACAGCCCCCTTAGCCACGATGCAAGTCTGCTAACGCCGCTATTCTCTTACTTAATTGGTCAATATTTTGTTTTGACCACGAGACTTAGCGTTGAGAGACATAATTTCCCTACATTTGTTGTTTTCAATAAACATTTACATTTGTAGAACGTCAACTTGCATAAGGGGTAGAACACGATTAAATAAACCCATTTAAATAGATAATCCATTGAACGAAGTATTACAAAACCTAATTTAATCTAATAATTTCTTTCCCGTATCGCAGATATTGTGATATCGGAGTTCTAATATCATCATCATCTAGATCTTCTTAGCCTTTATTGGAGTTTTAATATATACATAATTATATAATCTTATACGACATTACTCCGAAAAGATCTCGAGTTCAAATAGAATGATTAAAAAGGGGCTCTAGGATAAAAAGCCGAGGCAAAGGTGTGAAAGATAATGAACGCTCTGAAGCACTCAATGTAAATAAAATTTCAACATTTGATTTATTAAGATACCATTTGAAATTCTTTATTTTAGGGCAAAGGTACTTTGAAATGAAAGACGACAGCTTCAGTGAAAGATAACCCAGTTTTATGTTTATAAAAACGTAGTCAAATGAATACTTTATATTTTATTAGGTAATGAATATTTATGAACACTTTTGAAAACAAAGATGATAGGGGATACCTATCCTTCTATCAATTATCCTTATAATACAATTACCTTGTCGTATACATGAAGGATTTATGTAATAATCATCTAATATATATAATTCACGTATCACGTTGTTGCTGGCGTGCTTAAGATAGGATAGTTGACGTCATGCTTAGACCAATAGGAGCCGAGCATAATTGAAAACAGACGCAGATGAAGTTGCGTGATCAAATAGCATTAGTGAGTGTGAGCCCAATGATGCAAAATCATAGCTATTTAGGCTGCCATAGTGTGGGTCACCATGCTACATTATTGCATTGTCTGCATTCGCAATGAGCATGATGGGCACTACTCTTGAATTCTGCTCATGCATTCCATCAAGCACAGAAGAGTCACTTTGGCAGGTTCAGATTTAAACAAAAAAGTGTGTGTTACCTTGCCATTTGGCGAGCTCTTCTTGAAGACTCGTGTGGCTTGCCGTTGTTTGTTGCTGCCGGCGTCGTCCATTCTGCCGCCGCGCCCTCCTCAACACTGCACAGATAACATAAATACCTGTTAACACATATCATTAT